>JAOWBW010000788.1:0-632836 GCA_026119855.1 Campanula takesimana | reverse complement strand
AATCTCTATCTTGTGACCGTAAACTTCTGCGGCAATCCAGTTAAGAGAATTGTTCTGCTCATCTCGTCCTTTGATTTCCTTCGCGGTAGAATAAAATTCTCCGACTGCGGCAAGGTAGTGACTGGTTTGATTCATAGTGAAATAATGAAGTATGTCTGATTTCTTCATTCTTTGATCAAATGCCTCCCAATGGCATCCTTTTGGAGGTCTTCATAGTCAATAACGCACCCAGGAATGAATGATTGTTCTTCCTACAAAATTGAGAAAGGTAGCAACAGTGATGCGGTCGACCAATGTGCGGTCGAAGGATTAATGATGATGCGGTCGACAGGCACACAGTAGACAGAGAGCGGTCGACAAAAACACTTGGAAATATTTTAAAAGAAGTTTCCAAAAATACGCACAAACACCATATCACTATGTGTAGCCAAGAATGAGAATCAAAAAGTGACTATATCAAGAACATGAGGAACATCATAAGAACACCAAGAACACTATTCATAGCGAAAACCCAGAAAACGATTCAGAGCAAGAAAATCCATAAAAATTACATACACATGAGCATAAAAAACCGATTAAGCAACATTATAGCATCAATTTCACTGTTAGGAACATATCAATCTCAGAATTTGAAAGGGCAAAGAAAAAATTATGAACTAAAAGCTTGAAAAATTCATGGTATAGAGAGATTTAACAACTAGAATATGAATCTAAACATTATGTTGAGCTCGAAATCTTGAAAATAACAAGAATAACTAGTAAAACAATGAGAATTTAACCCAGAAACAGAGAGAATCGAACATGAATACCAAGGGTTTTAAACCCGCCAAAACTGAGAAACGAAAATTGAAAAGTGATGAGTTTTGGGTCAAGAATCATACCATTGTGTCTTCAGAGGGTAGTTCTTGTGATTTCTTGGATGATTTTGTTGGTTGTGTTGATTTTGGTGCCATTTAGAGAAGAAAAGAGTAAGAAACGAGAGAGAGAGGAACTGGGTTTTGTAGAGAGAAGTAGAGAGAGACAGAGTGTAGAGAGAGAAAGTGGAGAGTGGAGAGGGGTTTCAGAAAAGTTGTTGCAGAGAGGTGGAGGTGAAAGGAAGTGGAACGGTTTGTGTAAGAGAAGTGGGAGGTTAACTCTGCAAAAACTCAGGGATTTGACCAGTAATGTCCTTTCACCATAAATGCATGGATAGTGATGGCGGACATAAATAAGGGAATAAAATTAATTGCAAATGATTTGAATTAAATGAAAACGAGGGAAAAGAGGAAATTACGGAATTACCCCTTGGGATGACTAGGAGGGTCCTAAAAATTGCTAAGTTAGAAACACTTACCTGGTCACCAAACTTTTGCGGTCAGGTGCTTGACCGTGAGTATTTGCGGTCAAGAATGTTACCTTGGCCTATGAATGCTTCTTTAAAGTAGTGAACGAATATCATCATTTTCCCATGCGGTCGGCTTCTTTAAAGCCTGAACAAATTACATCTTTGTATGCGGTTAATGAGGCGGTTGGCATATGCGCGGTCGACATTTATGCGGTCAGCATTGATGAGGTTAGCTTTGATAGATTTTGATGCTTCGACCGGGATTACTTGACCGGTGAGATGGTAATCGACCGTTGAGACCTACTTGGATTTGGACTTAGAGAAAACACAATACATTAGCACAAACAAGATGTATGGACATGTAATTAAAGTTCTAGCATACCCATCTCTCCTCTAAGATACCTAAATCTCTTGGAATCCAGAGCCTTGGTGAGAATATCTGCAATTTGATTGTCAGTACTCACATACTCTAGATGGATATTACCTTTTTCCACATGATCCTTGAGAAAGTGGTATTTGATATCAATGTGTTTGGTTTTTGAATGCATGACAGGGTTGTTGGAGACTGCAATGGTAGATGTATTGTCACAAAAGATTGGACAATTTTCTTCGTTGATTCCGTAGTCAACCAATTGTTGCTTCATCCAGAGCACTTGGCAGCAGCAGCTTCAGCAGCTATATATTCAGCTTCTGTGGTAGATACAGAGACTGAGGCTTGTTTCTTGCTTGCCATGAAACTAGTCGATTTCCAAGAAAATGACATGTTCCACTCGTGCTTTTCCTGTCTATGGTACATGCTGCATAATCTGCATCTGAGTGTCCTATAAGATCAAAATTTGAATCTTTGGAGTACCAAAGTCTAAGGTTAATAGTCCCAGATAGATATCGAATAATCCGTTTAACAGCAATAAGATGTGCTTCTCTAGGATCAGCTTGATAACGTGCACAAACGCAAACACTAAACATGATATCTGGTCTACTAGCAGTTAAGTAGAGGAGAGAGCCAATCATACCTCGATATAAGGTTTGATCAACCTTCTTACCTTTCAAGTCTTTATCTAGCTTGTTACCAGTAACCATAGGAGTGTCGTATGCCTTTGCATTTTCAAGTCCAAATTTCTTGATAAGGTCCTTTGTGTACTTTGCTTGATTGAGGAAGATGCCTTCAGCGCATTGTTTAATTTGAAGCCCAAGGAAGAATGTCAATTCTCCCATCATGCTCATCTCAAATTTGCTTTTCATTAGCTTCTCAAATCGCTTACACAACAATTCATTAGTAGAACCAAAAATAATATCATCTACATATATTTGAACTAATAAAGTATGATCATGATATTTAGCAATGAATAAAGTTGTGTCGATCTTACCACGCTTGAAGCCTTTCTCTAGGAGAAATTTAGATAGAGTATCATACCATGCACGTGGAGCTTGTTTGAGTCCATATAAAGCTTTACGGAGTTTGTAGACATGATTTGGAAATTTGGGGTCTTCAAATCCGGGCGGTTGAGCAACAAAGACTGTTTCTTGAAGTTCTCCGTTGAGGAATGCACTCTTCACATCCATTTGGTATAGCTTGAATCTTTTGTAAGAGGCATAAGCTAAAAATATCCTTATAGCTTCGAGTCTTGCAACGGGGGCAAATGTTTCATCATAATCAATGCCTTCTTCTTGTCTATATCCTTGAGCAACCAACCTAGCTTTGTTCCTTGTGATGCTTCCATTCTCATCCATCTTGTTTCGGAACACCCACTTTGTAACAATCACTCCTTGATCTTGTGGCCTTGGAACTAAGGTCTAAACTTTCCATCTTTCAAATTGGTTGAGCTCTTCTTGCATAGCAACAACCCAACTTGAGTCTTGGAGTGCTTCATCAACTTTCTTGGGTTCAACTTGAGATATGAATGCTGTAAGTGCATCGTAGTTTGATCTTCTTGTTCGAACGCCAGAATGCAAGTCACCAATGATATTCTGAATTGGGTGATCTCTAACCTCACGAACTTCTTGAGGTATATCTGGTTGAGTTGATGGTGGTTGTAAGTCTTCTAGTGGTACATCATTTGTACCATCCCAATCATAAGTAATTTGAGGGATAGGTTCTTCCACATTGATGGGTGTTTCAACTTCAACTCCATTTGAGGTAGCAGCAGATGTGGTAGATTCTGGTGCTTCATATGAGGTAGATGGAGGTGCAGTTGAGGTAGATGGGTTTCCTTGAGTTGATTGATTTTGTGGTTGATTTGTACCTGTCTCATTAAGCTCAACAAAATCATCAGCAACATTTGGAGCCATATGTGGCTCAAGGAGAGAATGTTCATCAAATGTAACATGGACAGATTCAACTATCTTAAGAGTGGTTTTATTAAATACACGAAAAGCTTTTGAGTGTTTAGCATACCCAATAAATACGCCTTCATCGGCCTTAGGAGCAAATTTACCTCGATGTTCTTTACCGTTGTAGAGTATGAAGCATTTGCATCCAAATATCTTGAAGTATGCTATATTGGGGGTTCTTCCTCTCCAAAGTTCATAAGGAGTTTTGTTGTAGGTCTTGTTGATGAGGGATCTATTTTGAGTGAAGCATGCTGTGTTGACGGCTTCAGCCCAAAAGTATTGAGGTAGCTTTGCTTCAGCAATCATGGTCTTTCCAGCCTCTATCAACGTTCTGTTCTTCCTTTCCACAACACCGTTTTGTTGTGGAACTCCAGCAGCAGAGAAGTTGTGGTCAATACCATGGTCATCACAGTACTGAGCTACACCGTTGTTCTTGAATTCTTTACCGTTGTCGGATCGAACACTAACGATGTCATCTTCCTTTTGTGTTTGGAGCTGTCTAAAGAGTGCGGTCAAAATGTCATAGCAATCATCTTTGGAGCTCATCATCTCGACCCACGTATATCTTGAGTAGTCATCTACCACAACTAAAGAATATCTATTTCCTCCAATACTTGCGGTAGAAACAGGTCCAAACAGGTCCATATGTAGTAGTTGCAAACATCTAGAAGTTGAAGGTGTCGTCTTGCTGGAGAAAGACGCTTTTGGTTGTTTGCCTAGTTGACATGCTGTGCACTTCTCATCGTGGTGATCAGCTACTTTGGGTAGACCACGAACTAGATTTTCTCTACCAATCTTGGAGAGATACTTGAAGTTTAAGTGACTTAGTCTTTTATGCCACAGCCAACTATTCTCACTAACATTCTTTGCTACAAAACAGAGATTAGAAGAAATGCAAGATGAATTAAAATCAACAATGTAAACATTTTTCTTACGAATCCCTTTGAGCAAAGTGACGCCGGATATGCCATCTTTGATGAGACAGAAATTTGAAGTGAAGTGGCATTGCAATCCTTTGTCACAGAACTGAGATATTGAGAGTAAATTGTGTTGTAGTCCAATAACTAGAGAGACTTCTTGGATGGTGATTTTTCCTTTACGAATGACTCCATATCCTACAGTCTTTCCTTTGTTATTATCTCCAAAGGTTACCGATGGCCCTTTTTCTTCACGGACATCTTCCAATAAGTTGATATCTCCGGTCATGTGTCTTGAACAACCACTATCGAGATACCATAAGCTTGATTTATCCTTGGAATGTCCAGCCATTAAGCAGAGGACCTACAAAATAGACATTTAAGAACAAGGTCCCCTTTTTATTCTTTTGGGTCCAAAGGGTTAGCAACTTTTGACAACCCACACCTGCCTCACAGAAGGAGGGTTACTCTTTCTGGGATTGGGTGTGAATCTCAAAAGACATTCAGCAGCCTTATGACCATAACCATCACACACAGAGCAATGGTGGAAGCCACCCAACTGAGGGTTAACAAACTTCGTTGAAGTCTTGAGCACAACATTGTTTACTGGTATAGATGAGGTCTCCTTAACAAAGTTCATCCTCTTGAACTTTGATGCCTTGCCGCCACTTGCGGTCGCTGGCTTCCAGGATGCGGTCGCCAGCTTTCTAGGTGCGGTCGACTGACCTCGCGGTAAGTACATGCGGTCGGGAGACTTAGCAACCTTGCTGGTGCTTGCCGCAGCAGCAGGTTCATCCATGGCAATACCTTTCAACTTTGCCTTGCCAGTTTGTTTCTTAGGGTAGACATAATTAAACACTAGTTTCTTCTTTGGTTCTTGTCCTACACCCTTTGAAACATGATGTTTAGCCTTCGACTCTTCCAAAGTTTGCTGGGCAAATTTCTCATCTCTTTCACAACAAGATGCACATTTAAAGTTGTCACTAGTTTGGAATCCCAAGCCTTCCTTATCACCACTAGACTTTTGGGATTCTAAGATTTGTTTCATAGTGACACGAGAATTGGTCCACTCATTTGTGATCCTTTTCAGGTCATTTATCTCAGCAACCAATTCTTCGTTTTTAACCTTAAATATAGCATTTTGTTCTTCTAAGAAACGGTTTCGATCAGTAAGAGGAGTCATACTCTTGATCTGCTCCTTAAGGAGGGTGAGTTCAGATCTTAGTAGAGATTTCTCCGTCTTAAGCTGGGAAATTTCTTCAGTTGAAAGTGCTAAAGCTTCCTTCATGCCAGAAAACTTACTAATTACCTGTTCAGCTTTTGCAAACATCTTTTCTTGTTCATCGGGGGAAATGTCAAATTTGACTTGTGATGTGGTAGACAGAACTTCCTTTACTTTGGGGTTTAGTAGAGCCTTCTTTGCTGCACTCACATCACATCTTGAAAATAGAAGATCACCATTCTTTTGAACCGGAGTTAGGAATCCTTTTTCTGCAAGTTCATCGGCCGTATAACTTATTCGTTTAGGTTTTGCATTTGGTGAGCGACGACTTTTATTATCATCCTCATCATCGGACTGAACGACCAAACAGATGTGACCTTCTTCAGAATCCTCATCGCTTTCATCAGAATCTGACTCTATCCAGGTAGCTAACTCTTTTGTGGTAGAGTCCTCTTCAGCAACCATCCCCTTTTGCTTTGAGTATCATGGATTGAAGTTGCTTTTCTTCTTCATATACTCATACTTGGGAATTGGGCATTCTGATGCGAAATGACCGGGTTTCCTGCAATTAAAACAAACGAGATCCTCTTTCTTCTTGGAGAAGTTGAAGTTCTCTTTCTTCTTTGAAGGGCTGCTCCTTGAAAACCTTGTTGGAGCTTTGCTTGTTGATCCGGGTCTTGCTGTCTTTCTGAACTTTTGGAATCTTTTCACGAACATAGCAAAATCATCATCATCCATATCAAGTAAATCTGATGTGGAGATTTTTGGATCTTCTTCCTCGATCACTTCTTCCTTTTGTGCAACCAACGATAAGCTCTTTGTTTTTCCTTCCATTTCAGCAATGTTGTTAAGCTTGATATCAAAGACCTTGAGGTTGGCATAGAGGCTTCTGAGAGACATGTCATCTAGTAACTTGGTATCTTCAAGAGTGTTTCCTTTGTGTAGATATTGCGAACCAAGAGCGACAAGAAAATTAACATTGATTTCTTTCTTGGTAAGCTTCTTTCCGAGTGCTGTATAAGTACTCACGATCTCACAATAACAATCATAAGTGGCTCTTAGTGATTCACCGGGGATCTTAGCAAAGTTGTTGAATCTTCTTTGAATTGCAAACTTTTTGCTTTCCTTGCAAGCTTGATCTCCTTCGATGTAATCTTCAATTGCATCCCAAAGTTCTTTTGCAGTAGAACATTCCATGATCTGTCGACGCTGTGACGTACTCAAGGTACTTAGAAGTATGCTTTTTGCTTTCACATCCATTCCAGCCAGTCTTTTCTCTTCATCGGTCCATTCAGCCTTTGGTTTCTTGATAGTCGGATTTGCACCATTGGTTTCTGGATCCGGATTAGCTTTCATTGGGAAGTATGGTCCAATGGTAAGACAATCACCAAGTTGCTCGTCCATGGAGTAGAACTGAGTTAGAATGCTGTGCTTCCATACGTCAAAATTATCTTCGTCGAACGCTGGAACGTGAGTGAAGTTAACCGTTGCCATAGTTTTCTGACTTGCCATTTCGAATCGGCACCCAAGCTGTTAAGCTTGAAAAACAGAAGTTTTATAAAGGTGTTTGCTCTGATACCACTTGTTGGTCCCAAAGACACAACAAGGGTATGAAAAGAGGCTAGAGGGGGGGGGTGAATAGCCTATTAAAATTTCAACCCTTTTTCAAATTCAACCAAGTGCTTACTTTTGAATATGCGGTCAAGTTAAAACCACACGGTCAAGGGGTAATGTGCACAGCGGAAGTTTTCGTTAGAAATGGGAAAGGTTGGTTTTGACTAAAATCTCTAAGTAGGAATACCAGCACTCACGGTCAACCAGGTTGCGGTCGAGTGAGTCCGGTCGAGGGTGAAGTGCGGTCAAGAGATTGCGGTCAAGAGGTTGAGATTTGAAAGTTGCTGTCTTAGAAGTTTTTGGCAAAAGATAAGTTAGTCAGATTTTAACTTAGGCAATGTGGAAAACAAACAAACACAATTCACATCAAGTTATTAAATCTGAAGGATCAAAACACTAAACGACAAACAAAGTTAATATGAACAATGAAGAACAAGATGAACAATACTTGAAAGTAAATTTGCAGAAAGTAAAATGACACAAGTATTTGGAAAGGTTCGATCTGTTAAAAAGATCTACGTCCTTTACCAAGATGGTCAGTCTTGGATTTTGAATGGAGGTATATATTGATTCTGAGTGTACAGATTACAGAGATGAAGTATTGAATCAACACCTACTTTCTATGAAGAACAAATCCTAGACTTAGACCAGTGTATCCCTTTTGATTCAATCTAAGTGATTGATCAATTGGGGTGAGTGTGTGTGTAAGAATCTGAAGCTCTTTGAAATCTATATGATTTAGAGCCTAAAGAATCTTATGTGTTACAAGGCTTGAGATGACTTGAATGTTGCTGGAGATCTTTGAAGGTTTGAAGGTGAGTTCATTGAAGATTCAAAGGATTCTGGAAATCTTGAGTATTATCTTCAATCACCAAGTATTTCAACAGCAATTTCTCTCTTAGAATCTCAGCTCAGTTCAATGAAGAACTTAAGGGCTATTTATAGCCTTGAATGAGAAAATAGCTGTTGGATTTACTTGGGCTCCAAGTTGAAGGACAATGAGCTGTTGAATTCTGATTGGAGCTTGATCTGAGTTTGTCCTTTTTGCAGATAAGAGGTGGTCCCACTTAGATGAATTCAAATTTGAATTACTTGGGATCCAAGTTCTGCAACGTTCTACACTAACCATAGTTTGACCATGGTTAAGTTTGAACAAACTTGGGTTCTTGGACAACTTCATCATTTGCGGTCAAGGCCTCACGGTCGAGTGGCTTGCGGTCGAGGGGTCAAATGTGACCTGTCAAGATATGCCACAAAGCTTCACGGTCACTGACTTCCGGTCAAGTGATTCACGGTCCAGTGGTCTTCCACGGTCAGGTGGTCTACCACGGTCAAGTGAATTCACGGTCGAGGTCTTGACCACTAAAATTCCAGACTTAGAAAATTTTCAGCCTATCAATCTAAAGCCTATACTATCAAAGTGGACTATTCTAAAAATGAAGTTTAACACTTCTTACAATATATCCTAAAGTCCACAAAAGATAAAATTAGGTTATGGGATCAATCAAATCTAGGTAATAGTAGTGGTTTATAATAAGCATACCCAACAATATGAGAAGTTAAATGAACAAGAGCTTTAAAAAAAAAAAAAAAAAAGTAAACAGGAGGTTACATTTGTAAATTAGACACATATTTTGAGATTAAAAAAAGAGGAAAAAAAAAAAAAAATAGAGTTTTTTGTTCAAAATGCAGAAAATACTTATCAGAGCTCGGTAAGGCTCGAACACGATAAGGCTCGAACTCGAGCTCGTTTGAATTCATAATTTTCAGAAAAATGTTTAAGCTCGAGCTCGGCTCGTAAAGACTCGAGTTCGAACAGCTCGTGAAAAGCTCGAACTCGAGCTCGTTAAGGCTCGAACTCGAGCTCGTTTGATTTCATAATTTTCAGAAAAATGTTTAAGCTCGAGCTCGGCTCGTAAAGACTCGAGTTCGAACAGCTCGTGAAACGCTCGAACTCGAGCTCGTTTGATTTCATAATTTTTAGAAAAATGTTTAAGCTCGAGCTCGGCTCGTAAAGGCTCGAGTTCGAACAGCTCGAGAAAAGCTCGCGAGCGGCTCACGAACAGCTCGAAACTCGATTCGAGTCGAGCTCGAACAAGGAAAATGGGCTCGAGCTCGAGCTCGATAATTCGTTAACGAGCTCGAGCCCAAAACTCCAAAGCTCGGCTCGTTTACAGCCCTAGTTCTACATATATACAGAACCAACATAAAAAATAACAATATGCCTCTCCCATGAATTTAGCATTACATCATCCTCACTACAGAAAATACATTTTCTCCTCTAGCCCGACAGACTGTTTCTTTAAAGAATATAACTTTTCAAAATCTCTATAAAGAATATATTAAGGACAAAAAACTCTGAAGCTTTTTCATTCAAAATGCTCCGTTTTACCTCATGATATACAGAAAAGTTAAAGAGTGTAAATCGACACAATTATAACAAAAAAGCCGTATTCTGACAAACTGCATTTCAGAAGAATCAGTATATGTCAAAAAAGCTGCAGTTTCAAAATGCAACAATTGACAAACACCTTGACCACCAAACATATCATGTAACTGTATAACCATGTAATGTAACAGACATTTCTAAACAAAATCCTACACCTCATGTTGGCCATGAATAAATCCATACTTGCCTTAGCTCCAGTAACGTTCTTTCGTATAGTACTACTCTTACTCTATATAAGATCTCAGCCAAAATACAATTGTTTTTCAAGATGTGGTGCGATATTCCATACGGAGTGAGTTATTTGAATAGGCACAGTAGTATTAATTAAAGTGAATATATTGCTTAAAATAAAACACAAACTTTTCGTGCCTGCTGCTACAAACTAAGTAGACATATTTAGCAGTATGAGTAAAATACCCAAAGCTCTAATGCTGTAACATTTATTTCTGCAATAAATCTTTGCATGTTTTCCTAAAAGCAGATTCAACAAGTTTCCATTTGACAAACTAGATTTTTATTTTTCTTCTCTTTTTCCTCTGTTTCGCTTGCCTTTTATCTTCATCTCGACGTACCCTCCTCATGTATATACTCCTACAGCACTAGTCTAGTGTAGACAGCCCTACGACCCAAACAACCTACTGGACTTGAAAGCTCTATTCCAACACACTCCACCACAAACCTACCTTAGACACCTCTATTCCAACACCACACATGCCCATCAGTTCTGTCAAACAAGATATCAGATATGGTACAACACAAAATACCACATGGCAATTCTTGATTGGCAGGAACAAAACTAGCTTGCCACAACCTCAATTCACAACATTTGCTAACAGCTCCAAGGTTAGTTAGTGGTATAGAATGATGATTCCAATTGAAATTGGTCATGGTATGTAGAATATGGCCAGCCAATAGAAAGAGAGATACAAATCTCAGAAGATAATGACTCCTCACTAGGGAATTCTTACTTTTATATAGTTGCTTCTCCAGTTGATGAAATTCAAGCAACCAACACCTATTTGATTCTTCAAGTAGTTCTCAAATTTCAATCAACCAATGGCTGCTTCAACCATGTCTCTCTGTTCCCCATCATTCCTCGGAAAGGCGGTGAAAGGCGCCCCTTAAGCCAATCCTACTACCTCGGGGCTTATTGGCAGTAACATGATCACAATGAGAAAAACTGCAACAAAAGATGCCCCATCAAGCAGCCCGTGGTATGGCCCAGACAGGGTCAAATACCTAGGCCCATTCTCTGGCGAGTCCCCATCATACCTCACCGGTGAGTTCCCAGGTGATTACGGGTGGGATACTGCTGGGCTATCAGCAGACCCAGAGACCTTCTCTAAGAACCGTGAGCTTGATGGGCCATGCTTGGAGCTCTTGGATGTGTCTTCCCTGAGCTACTGGCTCGAAATGGGGTCAAATTCGGTGAAGCCGTGTGGTTCAAGGCCGGAGCTCAGATTTTCAGTGAGGGTGGACTTGACTACTTGGGCTACCCAAGCTTGGTCCACGCACAAAGCATCTTGGCTATTTGGGCAACACAAGTGATCTTGATGGGTGCTGTTGAGGGCTACCGTGTTGCTGGTGGGCCTCTTGGCGAGGTGGTTGACCCACTCTATCCTGGAGGAAGCTTTGACCCATTGGGACTTGCTGATGATCCCGAGGCTTTTGCTGAGCTCAAAGTGAAAGAGCTCAAAAATGGAAGACTAGCCATGTTTTCCATGTTTGGCTTCTTTGTTCAAGCTATTGTCCCTGGAAAGGGTCCATTGGAAAACCTTGCCGACCACCTTGCTGACCCAGTTAACAACAATGCTTGGGCATACGCAACAAACTTTGTTCCTGGAAAGTGAATAGGCTGATATCAATCATCTCTATACCTATTCTTTTGAATTTTTTTAATTAATTTTCTTTTTTCGGTAATATACTTTGTGAAAACTAATGGAAAATACATTGTGAATGCTGATTAGTGATTACTAAGTTTTGCTTAACTAATCAGTTCTACATAGAAAGCATACCATAACACAGACTTAATGGTATGATTCAACTAAACACAGTTTCATGTAGAAATCATAGCCTAATAATAAACACGTTTATGTGAATGACTCGCACCTGGAAATTTTCAGTCTAGAAGTAGACTTGTTCCCGTGGATGACTGCCCCACAGATATAATTTCATGACTCAGTATCATAGTTGTCAAAAGCGTCGCGTGCCTCGCTTTTTTCGTCGCCTTTTGAGTTCGTCTCTTCTTCCCCAACCAAGCAGGCGGTGATAGCTTGTTTAGAAAAAGCAACGCTTTTTTCACAAAAGCGAGAAGCAAAAAGCGACACTTTTAAGAAAAAGCGTGATAGTTGAAAAGTTATTGTTGCCCCGTCGTTTTGTCATCAATCTACGTCCCTTAAAAAAAAGTCGGATTACTAGGCCTAGCAGACCAACCCTGACTCTAAACCTTATTGATGAAGATGATGAAGAGGAAGAAGTTGAGCTGCTCCAGGAGAAAGTACACGAGGAAGATGAGCTTACAGATAGCAAAGATGAAGATATTCAGATCCATGGCTTGGACGATGAGGAATATGATGATAGTGCTTGATTTCTTGATGTCTGATTATGTTAAACTCAGTATGTGTATCACAGTAGTCGCGTGATCTCCAAATTCTCAAACATAATCCGATACCTCAAGTTGGCCAAGCCTCATTCAAGCATGTCGAGACTCAACACATCCACTTCTCGTCACACATGACATCCATTAGATCCTTCAAGTAACACAAAGAAATGAGCCATATAAATAGGCAAAAAAAAATCCGAAATAGATTTCTACTAAGACAACTAATAAACACAATCAAATAATATATATGAAAATGTCCACTATAAAGACTCATGAATGTTAAATCAAAGACCACCCTGTACTACAAAAATACATATGCAGACTCCAGGTATCTTAGAAAGCGTTGTTTACTTCATTTCCTTTGTTATCCCGTAGTTGAAATTTCTAACTGAACTGTGCTGAAGTACTATCAGGGCCAACAGGCAACTAAACAATGAGACCAAAAAGACGCTAAATTGCTTACTACAGCAAACTCAGTACACAAGATTCCTGGTATGAATTAAGTCACGGAAAGGTCTAAGATAATATTCTGAATAAATCTTTGATCACTAGTGTTGTTGGCTAATATCCAGACTTTTATGTTCACCTAAACGCATTTCATGCACTCTAAAGAGTTTCATAGAGCAAATATTCAACTCTTTCTTTCGTTATTTACTTATTTATTTATTTACTCCCTCTTCCGAGAATAAATGTTCACTTTCCATTTTAGTTTGTCCAAAAATAAATGTCATTCTAAAAATAGGATATAAAGTTTGGTGATCTCCCTGAACTACCCTTCTAGTAGACACAAATATTGCAATGCCATGGGAAGTGCAAGGAACAGTTTTGTGAGAAAAAGTTACTCTATGCATATGAATAGATTGCGGTAATCAAGGAAATATAACAAAAGGCTTAAAAATGTTGATCGGTCAACTGTGACATTTATTCCAGGACAGATGGAGTTTATATTTATTTTTCATATTTTGTCTTATAATTGCTTCCACTAAAATTCGAGGATATCTCAACATGTGGATTATCAAGGATTTCCAGCGTTTTTCCACCACCAGTGCAACCCTACCCAGAACAACTATAGTCCAACAAAATCCAGTACACATGGTCATCAGTTCTGTCATAACAGATGTGTTACACAACTAGCCATATGGCAATTCTTGATTTGTAGCAACATAACACAACTTGCCACAACCACTATGTTTTCTCACATCAATAGCTCCAAGGTAAGTCAGATGTATAGAAATGCTGATTCCAAATGCAATGCAACTAATCTCATAAAATAAGGCCAACCAATAGAAATAGAGATAATAAACTCCAAGATTACGGTTACCACTAGAGAGTCCTTATATATACTTCTTGTCCAGTTCAAGAAACTCAAGCAACCACCATCTATTCTACAACTATTTGGTTCTTCAAATAGTTCTCAAGTTTCAATCAACCAATGGCTGCTTCAACCATGTCTCTCTCTTCCCCATCATTCGCCGGAAAGGCGGTGAAAGGCGCCCCTAAAGCCTCCCTCTCTTCCTCGAGGCTCATAGGCAGTAACAAGATAACAATGAGAAAGACTGCAACCAAAGCTGCGCCATCAAGCAGCCCGTGGTATGGCCCTGACAGAGTCAAGTACCTAGGCCCATTCTCTGGCGAGTCTCCATCATACCTCACCGGTGAGTTCCCCGGTGATTACGGGTGGGATACTGCTGGGCTATCAGCAGACCCAGAGACCTTCTCTAAAAACCGTGAGCTTGAGGTCATCCACTCAAGATGGGCCATGCTTGGAGCTCTTGGATGTGTCTTTCCTGAGCTCTTGGCACGCAATGGGGTCAAATTCGGTGAAGTCGTGTGGTTCAAGGCCGGAGCTCAGATTTTCAGTGAGGGTGGACTTGACTACTTGGGTAACCCTAGCTTGGTCCATGCACAAAGCATCTTGGCTATTTGGGCTACACAAGTGATCTTGATGGGTGCTGTTGAGGGCTACCGTGTTGCTGGTGGGCCTCTTGGCGAGGTGGTTGACCCACTCTATCCTGGAGGAAGCTTTGACCCATTGGGACTTGCTGATGATCCCGAGGCTTTTGCTGAGCTCAAAGTGAAAGAGCTCAAAAATGGAAGACTAGCCATGTTTTCCATGTTTGGCTTCTTTGTTCAAGCTATTGTCACCGGAAAGGGCCCATTGGAAAATCTTGCTGACCACCTTGCTGACCCAGTTTACAACAATGCATGGGCATACGCAACAAACTTTGTTCCCGGAAAGTGAATAGACTGAGATTAATCATCTCAACCATTCTGATTCTTTTGTATCCTTACGAAATTTGTGTAACATAATCTGTGAATTATTGGGACGGACATCGTGAATGCTCCTTAGTAAGTACGATTTAAAAATGCTCAGTTCTACATAAAAGACATACCACAACGACCAGTATTGAGTAGGTTTTAACTAAGCTCAGTTACACGTAGAAACCATACCTTAATAATGAAACTGCTGCATACAAATGACTTAGCTAGGTAATCTTAACTGAGACTTTTTCCCTTGGATGACAGCTCCAAGGGTTGCTTTTGATGATACAAATGCATAAATCATGCTAATCATGTTTAAAATTCTTAAACGTAACCTAATACCTCAAGTTGGACGTGCCTAATTTCATACTTGTCGAGACACTAAAGATATCCACTTCAGTACACCCACTTGAAGAGGTGTGTATTCCTTTTCGGGCCAACCCATAAGCAGATTAACTTTCTCTTTTTCACCAGTCCTTTTGCAATTACGGACAACACCAATTTTAGTTTCCGCCTAGTTAATTCAATTGTTTTGAGGGGTAGTTTAGAGAACTAACTAATGGTCAACCACTTTTCCTAATTTACAATTTTAGTCAAACCACTCTCTTCAAGTGGGACGGAGGGAGTAACAAAATAAACCGCGTTTTGCCGGACAGTATTGCAGTAATAATACATCAGGAATGAATCAATTGAATCCAAAAAAAATGTACTCATAGATAAGTGTTTATGTGTGTGAAAATCATAGTACGCAGTAATGCAGTAGTATTTTATACTTGGCGACACTTTTAGAATGGTCAATATCACCACTGAGTCACTGACAGCTTATATGAAAGCAAGGTTCTAAAAAACGCTAGGCCCCGCCTAGGCGCCGGATCTAGGCGGGGCCGAGAATTCAGAAATAACTATAATATCCTAGACGGGACCTAGGCGTTTCATGAACGCCTAGCGCCTAGGCGGGGCCTAGACGGGCGTCTTTTAGAACACTGTATGAAAGACAGTGCCAGCTTATTCATTTCAGTTTCTATCTATCATGCATATGGTAAAAAGGAAAGAATGAGATCAACTTACAGAAGCCATTTTGAAGATGTGTAACAGGTAAATGAAGTAATAGTCTACAGTGTTCTCTCAATGGTATAGGTAGCTGGATCCTCTTTCCACAGATTTTCTTCCAGATGTGTTTCATAAAAGTTAACCTCCCCACCAGTCTTCACTCTTCACAGACAATGCAGAGGTGCTTCTTGTACCATAACCTCCCTGCATAGTCAGTGAGCTTCAGAATCCAGATATCTTGAGTAACCGCGAAACACATGTGCTCATGCACACATTTGAACGACGTAATGAAAAAATAATCGAGTAGTTTATTACTATACCTTAGGAGATTCTGCGTTAAAAAATATAGAGATCAAAAGGTACTCCCTCTTGGACTCTTCTTGCTCTACAATTCATACACAAGTCTCCAACAATGAATTTTACCTGACATATTATGAATTAAGACAGTGGCCAAGGTCATATTATGTCGGATAAAAAGGACTAAGATCAAATTTGACGGCAGTTTTTGTGATCCATGCTAGTTAGCTAGAGAAGATATGAGCACAAATAGAGTAATGCTTCTTGTACCGTATAAGTGTCCTAACAATGACTCCCAAATTGTGGGTTAAGAATTTATTTGCAAGTTGATGGACATGCATGAAGGTAGTTGGTCGCTAACCAAATATATACCTGACACATGAACCGAGAGAGAAAGAAGCAACACCTTTTCTGTTATCCAAAACCAATAATGATCAGGAATCTAGCTCATAAACTTAAATAGCTTTAACCAAATGTAAGGGACGTTATGAAAATCTCTGCTTTTTATATAATTTAGCGGCAAAGATTCATATATATATATATATATATGCAATCCACTATCTAAACATTTAGTTTTGCAAGTACGAAGCAAGTAGTAAAAAAAAAATTGGTAAAAAGATATTTAGTGGACAAAGTTTTTTAAAAAAAAGACATTCATTTTGGGACAAAAAATTATTGAAAATTGACATTCAATTTAGAGACAAGGGGAGTAAAACATACTACAGTAGTAGTATTCCAATAGTACTGTACCAACAAGGAATGACACTAGCGTCAAAGGCATTAATTCACAATTAAAACACGAGGAGACATTTTTAGTAATGGGTTCCACAAGATTTAGCAGCCACCATCCATAGTAGGTTATAAAAGCAAGCAGGTGGAGGGCACAAAATAAACATATCTTAAACACAACCTACCTCCAAGAATCCGCCGTGGTAAAGTGGGCTTGCCATAGAAACACTGATGCACATTTGGCTACGGCAAAGGGATGTTCTTTGTGAAATCTCAACTCTTTTGACTTGAATTTTCAAACTAAAAACGCAGTCTTGCCATTTCTTAGTTTAGTTCCGGGTGAATTGAAATCGACGAAATGCCCCCTCCAAATTGAGAGTAGTAATATTTTCCACCCCTTTTTCAAGTTTCAAGCATGAAAGAAAGTGAACTTAATACAAAAAGGTTGGAAATATTAGCTCTCCTCTATTTCTCTTCCAATTAATTTGTACCTTTTCTCTCTCAACTCTGGGGAAGATCCACATCAGATTGAGGCAGTATCCAAGTTTTTCTTGAAATTGAATGCGATCATCTCAAGATTTAAATTAAACATATCGTTATTGTAGGTCTTTTTTTATTAAACAGACATATACTCCCTCCGACCCAAAATGATTGTCATTTCCCATTGTTCCAAAAAATTCTTCATATTTCTACGATTTAGGCTTAAAAGTGAACATGGCTAGTGAAGCAAGTATTCATATCCTTATAAAGTTTGAATGGTCAAATGTGAAGATCATTTTGGGACGGAGGGAGTATATTATAAAATTACAAGACAAAGCCTTACTATACAAACAGCTTAGGAGAATCGCGACATGAAAATTAGGCCAAAGAAAGAACTTTAGTTATTTAATCCTTTCTATGGTTACTTCTTAAACAGTGAGGTCTTCTTTATACACCGGAGCCTTTCATTGCTCGTTGGTAAGGTGAGAGCTTCAAGCCCGATTTTTGGTTTCAACTGAGAGCGGCCTAAAGTGATTCTGCCGGCTCAAAGCTTGAAGTCAAATAAGGCCCTCCCGAACCTTGGAAAATCATTAACGCCCTTACAGTAGGGATACCGTTAACATCCTTAATCAAACTAGGGTACAAATAAAACAGAGGTATTTATAAAACATTCATACATATTGTCTAAATGAGAAGCATTTTTGGCTAAAATATCTGCAACGTTATTTCCTTCCCGATAAGTAGAAGTACACATTAGGGATGAGCCTTCGGCCTTTGTGGAGTGTCATTTCTTTTATAATTGTGAATGAAATGAATTTGTCGTTTACTCGAGAAAAAAAAACATACTCCCTCTCATTACAATTGCAAACAAAAAGAAGACACTAGTTTTGGCTCCAAGTATAAGTAAATTTTATTAGTTTCAATACAAAATTAATTAACTATAATTAATTTTACATCCGTGCTTATTATCAATTAAATAAAAATAAGGATCATCAAAAGCAATAGTATTTTTGTTTGAATGATTTAGTAGGATTAATATATTGAGGACTAGATTAAGATTTTAAATATTTATAGTCAGAATTTATTATGATATTGTAGACATGATTATTTGAATTCCGTCTTTGTCTGTCTGTAGTAAACATTGTTAAAGGTTATTGTTTTTAATATTTTAATTACTAAGTGTGTGTGTGAAAAATAGTGTAAGATGAAGATGACTATTTTCTTTCCACTTTAATGTTAGAGAAGAGATTTTTTTTTAGAGAAACTCAAACTCACTTCAACTTTTATATATATACTAGCTTTTATACCCGGACAAATTACTAGATATATTACGCCACAAAATTACCCCTTTATGAGGCATATTGTGTTGAAATCAACACCGACTCTAGTGTCGGGAATTATCTGGAGAGTTCTTCACTTATCCAGGCCACTCTTGAAGAATCCAGAAAATCGAATCCTCTCTTGAAGGTTCCATGGCCACCGCCTATGAAGAAGAACGAAGATGGATCTAGGCTTCAAGAAATGGACGCCGACTTGGTGGAACAATCGAGAAGCCGCGTGAACTTAATCACCGGCTTAAGAACCGACTTAAGAGGAGTATAAATAGGGATTGGGGGTTTCCCAATTTGGATTAATCTGGGAAGTGTGTGTGTCCAGCCAACTCTGTGTCTAGTGTAGTAGGTTGCAAGTGTGTGCATTAACCCTTTGTACATTGTCTCTTGTAAGTAGTGTTTTAGTAATAATAATATTTTGTTATTATTATTACTTGTGTTTCGCCAATTGGGGTACCGAAAAACCAACAATTTGGTATCAGAGCGGTACGACCCAGGATTGTGGGAACCGCTGCTGAGGTATTGTTCGAAGCGTTGTTCGGGATCGTTGAAGGTGCACAGTAGGAGACTGTGAAGCTCGTGGTGGGAGACCAGGCTTACTTGGTGACGTGCAAGGAGACAGTACCAAGTCACAATGGCATATCCGGCAAGCGCATTTGGAGGAGTCAGGAGACTCAACAATAGCAATTACAAGTATTGGCGAACTTGTATGCAGTCATACTTGCAAGGACAAGAGTTGTGGAATATTGTGGGTGGTAGCGAGACCACGCCACCAGATAAAAATGATGCTCAAGCATTCCGCAGATGGGAAGCCAAAGCCGGGAAGGCTATGTATGCACTAAAGATCAGCGTGGAGGACGAACTTTTGGAGCATGTCGAGGATGCACAAACTCCAAAAGAAATATGGGACACGTATGCGACGCTATTTTCGAGGACTAATGAGGCTCGGCTACAGATGCTCGAAAATGAGTTAATGGCGACTACCCAGAAGGATTTAACAGTGAGTGAATACTTTCATAAAGTTAAATCTCTGTGCCATGAGATCTCGAAGTTAGATCTAGACTCGAAGATTAACGAGCAAAGAATGAAAAGAATAATCATCCATGGATTGAGGCCCGAGTTTAAGGGGTTAGTTACGGAAATTCGTGGTTGGGCCACACAACCATCTCTGTTAGAATTAGAGAGTTTGTTGGCCAGCCAAGAAACTTTGGATAAGCATTCATCTAAGTCGTCAAAGCCGAAGGCAATAGAATCGGAGGAGGCACTGTTCACCAACCGAGGGCGCGAAAGGCAACAAGGGCGTTTTGCTACAAGGTGGAATAAGAAGGAAGAGATCCAAGATGATCTTGAAGAGCCGAGGTACAAAGGAAATTCTCGTGCAGGGGGAGCTATGATGAGAAATGAAGATGACTCACGACTAGACAGTTGGAGACGAAACAACGAATGCTACAACTGTGGTCGCAAGGGGCATTTCCTTAAAGATTGCCCATTTCGGAAGAAGGTTGTTGAAGGCAATACAGTCACCAATCAGAATTCACACGATAGTGAAGAAGAATGGGACATGGAAGCATCCTTCGCTGATATAGAGCTTCATAAAGATGATCCTGACGAAGAAGAAGAATGGTTCGAAGACCATGCATATCTAGTTATCGATGAAAACTGGATTGATGAAGCGGAAAGTGAAAACGAGATTGACTTCGATGAAGGTCGATGGTTTGAAGATCTAGCAGCCATGATCAATGTTGGATGTAAGAATAGTCTAGACGACTATGACGCAGTTAGAGCGTTAACGAGCTTTGTCGAAGCCGAAGTAGAAGAAACGATCGGTGGGATGAACGATGCAGATTTGGATGCTCCAAAGCTTGTGGATGAAAGGAAGTCAGAGATTAAGGGGGAGCATTATGAAAAAGACTCAATCCTTGAGCAAGAGGACGGGCATGGAAACATAGTCGCTCTTCATTATGGGGCTATGAGAAAACAATTCGTGAAGTTCAAGAAGAAAGAGTCGGCGTTGAGGGGGAGTGTTGAAATCAACACCGACTCTAGTGTCGGGAATTATCTGGAGAGTTCTTCACTTATCCAGGCCACTCTTGAAGAATCCAGAAAATCGAATCCTCTCTTGAAGGTTCCATGGCCACCGCCTATGAAGAAGAACGAAGATGGATCTAGGCTTCAAGAAATGGACGCCGACTTGGTGGAACAATCGAGAAGCCACGTGAACTTAATCACCGACTTAAGAACCGACTTAAGAGGAGTATAAATAGGGATTGGGGTTTCCCAATTTGGATTAATCTGGGAAGTGTGTGTGTCCAGCCAACTCTTTGTGTCTAGTGTAGTAGGTTGCAAGTGTGTGCATTAACCACTTGTACATTGTCTCTTGTAAGTAGTGTTTTAGTAATAAAAATATTTTGTTATTATTATTACTTGTGTTTCGCCAATTGGGGTACCGAAAAACCAACATATTGACGCAATTTCTCCACTTTGCTTTCAGAAAGAGTCGAACTTGGAACCTCTCACACTATGTGGAAGATTCTACGCACACAACCGGATACCACTTGTCTAAAAGGCCTTAAATTTGTCGATCGTTTTAACCTATTTAGTTATTCACTCGTACATAACCAAATTAAGATTGTCAATTAATTTCAGGCTTGGGGAGCAATGAAAGTATTTCTATATTATGAAAGTATTTCTATAGTTAGGAGGAGTCTCACAAAAAACTTTGGAGTTATTTATGGAACTCACAACCACTTTGATGGGGTTTATTAGTAAAAACATTTTGCACATTAGATTTTAAAGCGCGAAAAAGTTTGGATTATGTGCCGTGCTTTCATTAGAAATGATTTATAACAAATTTACTTATTTGTGTATGAATTCACATGATAATATCAACTCGCTCATCACTAAGCTTTATTGATTGAATATACCTTTGCTATTTCGATAATTGTTTCTATAGAAAGCCAAATATCGCAATTAAACAAGAGTAATTTCCATACGAAATTAGTATCCTATCCCTATCCCTAGCAAGCCAAAAATTTATATTTAAGCTAGAGTAATTTACTTAGGGAAGTGTTGTTTTTACGCAAGGTTACTTAAGAAATGAGTATTGTTTCTTGAGCATGCCAAAAATTGTTTAAGCTTGAGTAATTTATTTATAATACAATTGGAGACAAGATCATGTATTCAAAATTGATTTAGGACCCCTACATTTCGTGGATTTTAAGGGCGATTAAAAAGTAAATTTGATGAATAAAAAATACAATTACAAAATTCAAACACATTCACTAAAAGACCTAAATTCACCAACCATTTATAAACCAAATTCTATTAACTTCAAAAGACAAGCTAAATTCATATGAGATCTTTCAATTGCAATGACCCTATGTTTCATATATAACACCGCTTAAAAGACTTGGTCTAACTAACCAAAAATATCAATTATAATTACGGTTCATTTAACTACGAGTGGAAGACGAGTAAAATCCATAAACCCGTTATAGTAATTTATTGGGCCTAACCTAATATTTCTATAAAATCCTAGGGGCCTATATTCAAAATGTGCTAAATTCAATCACTCTATGAAAACCTAGGGGCCTAAATTTGTTTCATAGGGTTAAAAGGGGGGAGGGTGTCATTCTTTTTAAAGCTAGAAACTGGAGTAAAAGGGAAACGTATAAATATGAATATGAATTAGAAAGAGAGAGAGAAAGAGGGAGGGTTTATGGTTGGAAAGATGGAAACAAAATATGGAAAGAGTTGCCTAGGCACTATCTTAATAATCTTCCCCAAAGATTTCAATTTCCCTTTTCCGTTCACATTCTTATTGCAGCATTTATGATTAACTTATGTATCGTATTCTTCTCTACACGCCTCTCCAATCGGTAATTTGTTACCCCCCCCCCCCCCCAATTCCTATTAATTACTCAATTTCCCAATTGTTCTAGGGTTTCTCTTCGATTTCTTTTTCTTTATCTCCCTTCTTCTTGATCTAGGAGGAATGGGTTGCTTTTCTTGGTGTCTACTGAATCACAGAACCGATATCGTCAAGAAGATCAAACACAGCTCCTTGAATCTTTCCCTCCCTGCTCATCCACCAGGTTATTTATCATCTGTTATTACTAGTAATTTTCTTCGATTTGTGTTATTAATTGATAATTTGATATGGGGAATTTTAATTGTATGGTGCATTTGATTTATAAGAGTATGTTTTCAAATTCTTCCACTTCCATTTGTCCCCCCCCCCCTCCCCTCCAGTTAAATTGTTGTTTTGATTTTCTAATTATTTATAAACACGCGAAACCAAAATTTTAATGATATCAACCTACATTCGCCATGCTCGATTTCCCTATCTAGCAAGATGACAATCCGATTTTAAGCTCGACTGGCTTACATGCTGTTTGGGATTTCAAAATTATCATTTTAGTTTATTAATGTTCCTTTTCAAATGTTAAGCAGGGTTTTGTAATCAAGCATTAGTCACACTGTTCTTTAATTTATTTAAGTCTTGCTATTTTCTCTGCCCTGTTGTATTTGAATGAGAAATTTAGCAGGCAAAGTTGTAGTTGATGGGTATTTGAGAGGCAGAGGTAAAAGTTGAATTTACCTCCATTTGGCCAGCGAAACTTGAAGGGGAAAAGATTTTTTTCCTCTTTGTTCTCTTATTTTGCTAAACGCTTGACTGTTGTCTACTGATTTTGTTGATCACCTTTACTTGTAGAACATGGAGAAGAAATCGCTGCTGAGAAAAAAGCTGCCAAGAAGGAGATTGAGAAACGAATTCCAGCACAACACTTATCTTTCCGCGAGCTAGCAGCTATAGCAGGGAATTTTTCCCCTGCGTTTTTGATCGGTGAAGGTGGTTTCGGTAAAGTTTATAAAGGTTGTTTGTCAGGCCAGGTTAGTTGATTTAAGTTACTTAACTTTCTTGGTGCCAACCTTTGAATCTGCTATATTAACATGTCAAAACGCAGATAGGTAAAAAAACAGAATCTTTTTTTTTTTTTTGTTGCAATCATATACATTATACACTCAGAAGTGATTCTAAAGTCCAAAATGATTTCTAAGAATCCAAAACACATGAATAAACAACCCATTCAAATAAGATTCTGTTATTTTCTAGTGAATTTGTTTTAGTTTTCTTCTTTCTTGATGTCTACTTTTTGACAGAATGTTGCGATCAAATGTCTTAATCATGAAGGCCTGCAAGGGCATGGAGAGTTTCTCATGGAGGTCCTCATGCTAAGCCACCTACGTCATATCAATTTAGTAAATTTGGTTGGTTATTGTACTGAGGGTGACCAGAGACTTCTTGTCTACGAGTTCATGCCAAAGCAAAGCCTAGACCTTCATCTTTTTAGTAAGTTGCCCCGACCCGAATTTTTTCAACTAGAGCTTAAAGAGCAGGAAATTGTGCGAAAAATCATTTGAATTAGCATCTGGAATTCAAACCCGTCTTAATTATTGACCTTTTTTGTGTTTATTTAAAGACAAAGGCCCAATAAGAGATCCCCTAGATTGGAAGACAAGGATGAGAATAGCATTAGGGGTTGCTCGTGGCCTCAAGTATCTCCACTGTGAAGCAATACCACCAGTTATTTTTCGAGACATGAAGGCTTCAAACATATTGCTTGACAACGACTATTCCCCTAAACTTTCCGATTTCGGACTCGCTAAAGTCGGACCTGTGGGTAGTTCAACTCACGTTTCCACACGAGTGATGGGGACTCATGGGTATTGTGCACCAGATTATCTTGAAACAGGGAAACTCACAGTGAAATCTGATATCTATAGCTTTGGAGTCGTTCTGTTGGAGCTAATCACGGGACGGATGGCACACGACTATAGCAAGCCTCATACAGAGCGTGACCTAGTGGCTTGGGTAAGTTTTGTGCAACTTTTCCTTTTGTTAAAGGTTGGGAATGGAATGATTGTAATTATAATGTTGTTTTGTAGGCTCGTCCGATGATAAAGTACAAGAACATGTTGCAGCTGGCAGATCCAGTACTGAAGGGGTGTTTTCCCAAAGACTACTTGATGCGTGCTGTTTTCATTGCTGAGAAATGCATAAAAGCGGAGCGTTGTGAGAGGCCTGACATTAGTTATGTTGTGGCTGCGCTGGAGCACGTCGTGAAAGGATCTGACAAGTGGAAGAAGGCTGCTTAATTAGTAGTGTGTCGGAAGTTAGGATCATCTCTCAAAAGTCAAAACACTACTCTAGTTAGTTTATAAAACTTTTTGCAGGCATTGTAGATTGATGTGCTATTCAGCTGTAAGTAAAAGATTATAAATAAAATAAAATGAATTTTGTTGGCCTGAACTTTGGTTTTACATTTTGAGAGCACAAGAATAGTTTAGATGTCTGTCGATCGTACTGGTCCTACTACTTGAACAAAAGTCCAAGAAAATAAAGAGAAATTTGAATATGGGGTTTTGTAATTTGTATAGCCAACAGAAAAAGACATTTCCTGGAAAATACACAGCAATGATGATGGATCATGTCTAAAGTAGCCTAACATGATGTTTAATTTTCCATCAAAATATATTCCTTGTTCTCAGAAAATAAATAAATAATTAAAATATATTCTTTCGGTCTAATAAAATGAACAACTTTTCTCGATTTAAGAAACACTCTGAAAATTTTACTTTTGATAAAATATGTCCTTGCCATATGTTTCAAAATGTTAGTTTTGCAAAGGATCCAACATTTCGATGACAACTACTCCTTTCCTTTCGTTCTAAAATAAAAATGATCTTTTTATTTATTTTTCATCATTATTACACTACGAATGATTTTTGATCAATAATTTTAGGTTGACTCAATTGTACTAATGAAAATCTAAAACTTGTTAGTGACACAACATCAACAAAACTATCAATAATATGTTTTAAATTTTTATTAGGTTAATTAGATCAACCTGAAATCCTTCTTAATAGCGTCGAAAAAGTGTGAAGATCAATTTTTGAGACGGGGAGTGTATATAAAATTAATCTAAATCATTTTTTGGCAAAATAAATATCTATGCAAAATCCTTAAAAATATTTATATTTGTGACACAAAAGTAGAAGTACAAAAATATTTATATTTGTGCATGGTGTGTACGCCATGTCTTAAGGACGACTACTTGAAGTCTCTTACCTATTCTAGTCCAGGTTCAGGTGTACTTTTGAATCCCATCCCCATATTATTATTCTAAAATATATACTCCTTTCGTCCCCGACTAAGAGTCTTACCCTTCATTTGCACGCTTATTAATAAATATTGGAAGTGATGTAAATGTTGTGAGTGTAAAAGTAAAGTAGGAGAGAGAATGAGTGGGAGAGAATAGTGAATTGATTGGTGTTGTGAGTATAAAAGTAAAATAAAAGAGAGAATGAGTGGGGTGAATAGTAAAGATTCTTTGCCATATTAGGAATAGGACTCTTAGTCTGGGACGTACCAAAATAGAAAGTAGGACTCTTAACGGAGGGAGTATTTTTTTTTTTAAAAAAAACATATCCTTACATCTGAAGAGATACGTTTGGAATGACTGAAATTTAGACTATCAAGTGTTATGAACAAGTCAATATTTTCTTACTTAGGCTCTTCACCTCATAGTACATTAGTATATTTCATTTTCTTCAAAGTTGAAATAAAAAAATGAAATATTATTAGTGTATTTATACAATGTTATAAGTAATATATTAATAAATATAATTTAATAAATATTTAACAGGTCAAACTAGACATTCACATAATAATGTACTCCCTCCGTTCAAGAGTAAAAATCTTACTTTCTATTTTGATGCATCCCAAAGTAAGAGTCTATTTCCCAAAATGACAACTGATGGGAAATGGTGAATAGTGTTTTGGATAACTTTGTGCCTTCTAATGTTTCTATAATTACAAAAAACCAACACTTACTACTTTACTTTTTGCCCACTTGCACAATGAATAGTGTTTTGGACAATTATATCCGCTTGTAATGTTCACTCACTTTCTATTATTTTGACTTAAAAAAAAAAAGAGGAGAGATGGAGAATAAAGCAGTGTTTCAAAAAGTGGATTGTGTCATGTATGACATCCTCATCTTGGTGGTATATGCAAACAATTACTAGTACTACTCCGTATCCAGCCATCCATCCTAAACAAAAACAAACTAGTTTGATGATGCTACTAGTAGTACATAATTATAATTGGAGATGTTGTCAACACATGTAGTATACAGTTAGTTAGTTAGTGGAAGCTTTTCTGATAGATGAGTAGCAATAAATAAATGATTTATGGACTTGTTCAACTTGTCTTGGATCACCAATCAAACCAAACCAAACTTAAAATTCGGAGACACGGCACAGATGGTTGACCTCGACTTTGCACAGAATCTTAATTATGACAAGTTTTTTTCCTTCCCCCCTCCCCTTTCTTCTCATTTTCGGTCGGATTCTGCCTCATATCATACGGCTCTTCTCCCCTATACACACCCTCCTCAACTTCCAATTCTCCTAATCAAGTCAACCATCTTTTTAGCAAACAAGGGAAATTGATTGAGACTCATCAAAATTAATTAGGCAATTGCTTCCCTCTGCCATCTTCAACTCTAAAACACTATCCCCATCAACTCTTTGGTCTAATTCCCAACTGAAAAACACACACATACACTGACATGGGTGGTTGCTTCTCTTCTTCTTCCAACAATCAAACTCCTAGCTCCACTCCCAATCTTACTTCTGGTAAAACTTCTTTTTATTTCTCTGCTGTTTCATTCTAGGCAGTTTAATTCCTCAATTTTATCTTTCCCATTTTTTGTTAATGCTCTAGTTCTTGATGTGGCTTTTGTGTTTTTTTGTTTTGCTTCTCTGCTGATTGTTGTCTACCTGTTGTCCATCAAGTTTTGACTTTTTATCTAGTCTTGATTTTTACTCAGATTTATCTTTTTTCAGTGTCTGCTGATATTGGGCTACTAATACTAGGCTTTTATCTGTTTTTACTTCAATCACTTGGGGTAAAAAACATAATCAGATTCTTTGGGTTGTGATTACATGAAGCAGGTATTTCACAGACAACCAGCAACACTACATCCTCAGGGGGAAGCAGCAACATCTCTGGGAACAGTAAGTTCTCAGAAGCGAGTGGAGGTGATGACGTAGCTCCTACTCCAGGTGGACAGATCCTGCCCATTCCCAATTTGAGGATCTTCAGTTTTCATGAACTTAAAGTTGCCACCAGAAATTTCAGAAATGATACAGTTTTGGGGGAAGGGGGTTTCGGGAAAGTTTATAAAGGCTGGCTTGATGACAAGGCATCCTCCAAAAATAATGGAAGTGGCTCTGTCATTGCTGTAAAGAAGTTGAATTCAGAGAGCATTCAAGGATTTCAAGAGTGGCAGGTAATATGGTGTACTCAGTAATTTAGTTACTCAGTAATTTAGTTCTCTAAATTTTGCAGCCAGTTCTGTTTGAGTTAATACAGATTTCTTCACTTTACTGTAATTTCCCTCAATGCTTACAACTTACAATGTGGCCTTATTCTTTCCCTCTTTAGCAGACTTTGAACATGAGATTTCAGTTTTATTGTGGGTGTGTGGTAGTTTATAAGTTGTTCATGAGAGCGATGGTGCTGCTTTATCAACGAGTATGCCATAAGAGTCTCAAGGATCATAAATTGAATAAAGAAAGAAAATGGAATGCAATATATGTTCTTGTTGTATAAACCAGCATGAAAGTGATGCTCAAGAAGTGTTTTGCTTGTCCGCACTGAGATATTATTTTTCCAAGCCATTGAATATTGTCTTTGGGTACATATGTATGTGAGACGATGTGTGGTTAGGGATGTTGTCGAATACAGCTATTTCTTGTCATCTAACATCTGCTTGCTCAATATTGCTCTTCTATTTCCTTTTTTATGGCATTATTATGGTGTTGGTCATGGTTTGTTGGAGATGTGTTGGGCCACTCTTATGTTATTATGGTTGGACTTGTTACTTAATAATTAATGAGCTATAACTTTTATGTTTAGCAATTCTTTAAACAATATTTCTGCACGCTTCCATAATAACCAAAATCGCCGTTAGTTTGACTTGAAAATAAAACTTTTCAACAAAGAATCATATTCCTGGTAGCTCTTGTGGTGCCATGGTGGTGTAGTGCATCTTGAAGCTTTAGCTTTTCGCCAACATATGCTATTCAAGAAAGCAACAATTTTCATTGTTCATACCTTGAATTCATGCAATGTGCCCTGCTCTCACGGAAAAAGGAAAATAAATCTATTCGCTGGTAGTGCAGATAGTGTAATCCAACATGCCTTCTTTGTAGTTCATTTTTGAGTTGTTCTTTGTTAGACACTTGCTGCCAGCTTTTATTTGTTTATTTTGATGTTCAGTTATGCTGACTGCTAAGTTTGTTCATTTCTCTAGGCAGAGGTTAATTTCCTTGGACGGCTTTCTCATCCGAACCTTGTTAAGCTATTGGGATATTGCTGGGAGGACAAAGAGCTACTCCTTGTCTATGAATTTATGCAAAAAGGCAGCTTGGAAAACCACCTCTTTGGAAGTAATAATCTTGTCCTTTTTACTTCATATGTGTTGGTATTTGGCTAATACAATCTACGTTGTATGTTCTTTTAAGCAGACAAATTTACCTTGAGTCTTCATCTAATTATGCAGGAGGCTCTGCCGTTCAGCCCCTTCCATGGGACATTCGCCTTAAGATTTCAATAGGAGCAGCTCGAGGCCTGGCCTTCCTGCACACATCTGAGAAACAAGTTATTTATCGAGATTTCAAGGCGTCAAACATATTGCTTGATGGGGTAGGTTCAATTCAGTAATTTTAATCCGTAAGTACGTAAGAAATCTAGTCTACATCATTCGTTCTATATTCTCTCTTTCTATAGGAGCTCAGTTAGTGAGTTTTCACCTAACACTCTTTCTATCTACTCATATTTAGTTATTGTTCCACAAAGTGGCAATTTGAACCACACAACTTGTAGCAAAATAACTGCGAATTATGTCGCTGGAGGAGTGTGAATGCTTACAATATTGGCCTAACAGTTGTTAACCCTTGTTTTCCCCAGTCTTATAATGCCAAAATATCAGATTTTGGCCTTGCTAAAAACGGTCCGTCAGCTAGTCAATCACATGTAACAACACGGGTTATGGGAACTTATGGCTATGCTGCTCCCGAGTATGTCTCCACAGGTAATCTTAACCTTTCAAGCTTCAACTCTTAATTTAGGTTACTTGGTATTTGTAACACCATTAAAGCAGAATCCGCATACAGAAAGAAAACAATTGCGCCTTAGTGGTTATTGTTATTACAAAATTATGCATCATTCTGGGTGGAAATTCCGCTGAAAAATACTTAAGAGAATTATAATAATTGGAACCAACCTACTGGCATGTGTGATTTTAATACTGGGTTGTATTCAACAGGGCATTTGTACGTAAAGAGTGATGTCTATGGTTTTGGCGTTGTACTGGTGGAAATGCTTACCGGTTTACGTGCACTCGACCAGAACCGGCCTAGTGCTCAACAAAATCTGGTTGATTGGGTGAAACCATATTTAGCGGACAGAAGAAAGCTCAAGAGTATAATGGACTCTCGACTTGAAGGAAGATATCCTTCCAAAGCTGCAGTACAAATTGCCCAGCTGGCGCTAACTTGTCTGGGCCCTGAACCCAAAATGAGACCATCAATGAAAGAAGTGGTGGAGACGCTGGAGAAACTTGATGCTATCAACGAAAGGCCAAGGGTGCCTAGGGTGCATGCCTCAACTCATCATTCCACGCATAGACAAGGGCAACAACATTTGCAACATCGTTCTCCAGTTCATGCTAGGCAAGATGGGAACCGAAGTCACCAGGCCTCTTCACGAGCATGGTAAAATCAACAAACAAGGTCGTTTTTATATATATAGATATATGTGTATATTTATATATATCAACCGGCTCTGTTCGTTCTCCGGTATAATCTTTTTCGGAAACTGAAATGAATTTTGTTGTTGTAGTGGTCTCGCGTCTATATTGCATTTGAGGATACCATTAGTGATGTTGCTAGCTAGCTGTAATTATTAGTTGTTGGTTGGTATGTTGGCTTGAGAAAACATTAGGGAAAGTTGTATACTAGTTTTATTGTTATTTTCATATCAATGAGAAGAGATCATGCAATAACTTTTTTTTTTTGGGAAAGTAGTTGCATTCTTTGAATTTGTCCCACTATCTTGCTTCCTATTTTAATCTTAGCCGTTTGGGCTACATTGTCGCCCAAAGTTAACTGAGGGTTTGGATATGCGTGAGTGATTAGAGTTACATCCTGAGAAGAAGAGAGAGGATGAATCCCAGACTCTCATCAAAGGCATCCCATTATTCCCCATTTCTGATAATGTGAATTGGGACGGAGTATGAATCTCAGAATCACAAAAACCATCGCGAGTATGCTCCACTTGACCTGGGAGATGTAGCAGTTGATGATCATTACCAACTGTTGGCTCCCTGCATTCTTTGACTCGGATTTTCAGGCAAATTGGCCTAACAAAGAAAGTCTAAATACTTCTGAAAAACTCTCTTTCGAAGAACGAATTCTTGGTAATAAATAAACGGATGTTTTCTTGGGTTGGTGAAGATTCGGGTGTCGATAGAGAGGAATCATAAAAGAGTCATCATTAGTCTCCTCCATCTTCAATGGAGATCAGCTCATCAGCATCAACAATAAAGAAAGGAGACTGGAGAACTGGGAAATCAAAATTGAGATCCTGGTGTACCACAAAAAGTCTTTTTGAGGGAGTCAGGGACCCATCTGGGGTATTGCCTAGTTGTGATCACAAAAAAAATGATTCAAGTTCAGAAAATGACCATTAACCTGCTGTTTTGATTTGGAGGACCATAATATAATATCATGCCAACAATCAACAATACTCGGGATTAATCACAATGTCCATGCTGTAAATGCAACTTCCAGTCCCCCCCCCCTTCCCTTGTGCAATTAGGGATTCTTTTAGGAATAGCAACTTATTGTCGATTATTGTTGTCTTTTGTATGGTCTTACTCTACCCAACTCCCTCCGTCCCATAATGATCTTCCTTTTTTTTTTTTTTTTTTTTTTTGCAGTTACTACAAATGAACTTTGAGCAATAACTTTGGGTTGATTTAGTTATCATAATTAAAATCTAAAACTTGTTATTGATAGTATTGTTGGTGGTTTATCAGTTACAAGTTTTAGATTTTCATTAGTATAATTAGATCAACGTGTATAATTATTGCTCAAAAGTTCATTCGTAATAACTGCAAAAAAAAGTGGGAAACCATTTTGGGACGGAGGGAGTATTATGTAAAATTTTAGTGTTGTTAGCCAAATGGTCAATCGATAAGAAGAGACCTTTAGCTCTTTTAGGCATCTATATAGGTTTGAAGTTTGAACAAATACGTATATAGAGTAAGTTTCAGTTAATGTAGATTGATTAACTATGTGCATAGATTGACAGTAAATTATTGGGAGCCTATCACTCCATATCAAAGAAATATGTGCATAGATCGACAGTAGATTATTGGGTGTGGTATGCATGGATTTCTTAAACTAATTTCTAGCATAAAAGAGCCATCCATTGGCGAAGCCAGTCCCTTTGTGTAATTTCACAGCTGCATCAATGATTTTTTGGGAGATTGCATAATGCCTCAAGAGAACTTGTATTCTCATTGTCGCTGCATGATGACCAATAAGATTAAAATAATTTTAACATACTAAAGAAAAAATATCAAAATAACTGTTGATTTGTTTTAGAAAAATGTTTAGGAATGTAATCCTAGCTTCGGCACTGGATCATTCTAGATATAATCTGGTGGTCTCATAAATATATTTAGAAATACAAGTGAATTTGTGGACAAAGAAATCAGTTTGGCTAGATTGTTATAGTAATCATGTGTAGTTATGGCCAAGTTGTAACTTTGGGTAGCTTAGCATTATTATCAACAATCTCAGGACAACTTGATAACTTGTCCTTCTCAAGATGCTTACTTGATAAGGTTTTGTAACCGTTGGACTATAGCTCAACTTTCTTGTTACTAATGGCCTATGGCTTAATCATGCATAATCTTTGAGCTTACTTGTTGTATCCACACAGGTCATGATTCATATTGCCTAGTTTAACAACTTGAGTTTTATAAGTTCCTACTACCTCTATCCCTAAATGAGTGTCCAAATTTTATTTTAAGGGACATATGAAAATCTCAACTTTTTGTACAATTTGGTAGCAAAGATTCATATATAATCTTGTAATCTCCTTTCCAAACATTTAGTTTTGCAAGTATAAAGAGACCGGTGAAAAAAATTTCGAAAAAAAATATTTAGGGAGAAAGTTATGTTCAAAAAAGACACTCATTTTGGGACAAAGATTTTTTGAAAATGGACACTCATTTAGGGACAGAGGGAGTATAAATTTTCATGTGAACAGCACTATTTCTACTGTTTCTCATATCTCTTTTGTGTTCTCTTCAGCCAAAGAGGGTTGAAAGGAGATTGGCCCTTGTTTGATTGTCCTCAATGTGCTGACAAAAAGGTTCCATTTTTATCTTTTCTGCGAGTACATTACATTATGTATTCTCTTCTATAGACTATTGATACAGTATATTTTGATGTTTTACGTCTGCACTTTTTCATTCATCATATGATGTTTGTATATTTCTGTACTCACAGTCAGAACATACTTCATATTAGAAAATATATATATTCTACTAAGTTCCGCCGTTCCCTAGCAATTAGGACCAGGGCTGTGTTGAGTTTTCGTATCCTAGTAAAGTAGTAATTTAGCCGAACTCTGATGCATCTAGTTTCAGTCCCTTCCTCTGCAACCTTTTCTGGCCTTAGCCCTTTGGTTTCTTGTTATGATCAAGGACCAGTTGCTCGAGTTATTTTTTTTTATTCTTCTCTTTTTTGCATTAGGATTATGATGACAGCTTTAGTACAGTGCCAAACAAATTTGATTCTTGTAAAATTGTAAAATATGAGGTGAACTATTGACCAATCTATTTCCCATAATCAATTTATCCAGTGAACTTCAGTTAACAAGCAATCAGTTGTTTCATCACTAGCTTCAGCTGTTATATTTCCAATATTTAGACTTATCTGATTGAAAGATGGCTGGACCGGAACAAGGTTATGTGAAATCTGCTACCACAGCTGGTAACTGTCCAAATGAGAAGGTAGTCAGCTTTTTCTTGTTCCTGATAGTAAATGTCAGTACAATAATACTTTTCTTCATCCAATTCATGCAGGATATTTTGATATAATAGTGACATATACAGACACTTCTGGTGCTGTTCACATTAGGAATGTTAAATCTAAAGACTTATCTGCTTCCTGGGTCTGGAAAAATCCTATCGATGATAATCATGAACAGATAGAAGATTTGAAGGTGTATATTTTATGCTTTGCTTTGGAGATTAAATCTACTGATTCCATTTTTTTTTTTTTTCAAGTAGTTGACCTTCATATTTTTTAATTTTGACAGTAGCTTGTAATTGTCTTCATTTGTTCTAATCTCGCAGACACAAGAAGATCTAATTCAGCCTGAAATGAGAGCTGACAACAGCAATGAACAGTCTACAGATGAACATTTAGCTGGTTCATTAGCCAATATTGAACTGCCACATGAAGAAATATCTCCAGTACACCCAGCAAAGCTCAAGCGACGGGTACTATATCAAATGGTGCACTTTTCACTTTGTAGGTTTTGGTATTTGGAACTATTGTTGATATAATACTCTTTTTTGCACTTCAGAAGTTGCGCCAGGAAAGGAGGGATCGTGGTGCCGCAGAACTAATGAAACAAGACAAGGAGACTGAAATCCAGATACAAGCAGCTGCTATCAAACAAGCTAAAGAGTTTGACATCAGTGTAAAGGGTAAATATGGTATTTGGAGAAAAGAACATGAAACTCCAAATTCTGATTCTACATTAAAACTTATGCGTGACCAGATCATAATGGCCAAAGCTTATGCTAGCATTGCAAAAGCTAAGAATGCAAGTGCCCTCCGTGATTCTCTAACTAAGCATGCTAGGAAAAATCAAGTTGCAATTGGAGAAACAACTACTGACAGTGAACCTGAGCCAAGGTATTTGCTACTCCCTCTATCCCTAAATGAATGTCCAAAAAAGTTTCAAATTTGCTCTTGATCAAGAGCAAATTTTAGGATTTTTCGGACATTCATTTAGGGACAGAGGGAGTATGTTATTTGTATTTTATCTACAAAGTGTACACGTCAAACCCTGGTTCTTATCTGAAGTTTCTGTTTCTTGGTAAATCTAGTGCACTTGATCGGGCTAAAGAAATGGGTCATTTATTATCTTTAGCAAAGGATCAGTTTTATGATTGCATTGTAGTAGCGAGAAAGTTGAGGGCTATGCTTCAGTCAACAGAGGCGAATGTTAATGCGCAGAGGAAAAAAAGTGGGTTCTTGATACAGCTAGTTGCAAAAACAGTACCCAAACCTTTACACTGTCTCCCATTAGTCCTCACAACAGACTTTTATTTTCAAGGCGACGAACAAAAGGAGTTCCCTAGCAGCAAGTGTAACACCCCGAAAAACTCTATTTCCATAAATATCAATATTTACAATTTACATCTCTAAAATATACATCTCTACAATACTAAATACTATACAAGGTATCACTAATCAGCCCAAATTCTCTATAAACTGCTCCGCCCCAATCCCTTCATCCCGATCATCGCTTAACTGCAAAACTGAAACTGGAGGGGGGATGAGCTGGGGGGCACAGTAAGAAAGGGGATACACAATATCACAGAAGCCAATGGAACACAAACACCAAATAACAATGTCCATGAAATTATAAATATGGACATGCCAATAAGACTCACATTTCATAAACCAAACAACCGATCAATCATACTTTACAGTCCGATGTACTAATTATGTTCGGGTCCAGTGACTCAACCAAATCAACCGAATTGTTGGCCGCCCTCGACGGAGCCGGACCCAACACAAACACAATAACCAATAACCGAGCCCACTGCGACCGTCACATAATTAGCTACATCGCAACTGTTCCATATAACAAATCTCATCTTTGAGTACAAATAACACATAAAGCATGCTTTCAGATATAACCGTAATATTTACGGACCAAATTCAATATCAAAACAATTATCAAATCACGCCGAACAAATGATATACGTATCAATAATATGGAGTACTACGATAAGACGGGTATAAAATAAAATGACACGGAATCGATACTGCGTAGTCTCCCTTACCTCAAAATGACTAAACACCAAAATAATTCTCAAAATCGACCTCGAACCAAAAACTCGGACGGCCTCGGACCAAAATTCAGTACGAACAATATTTTCTTCCCTTCCTTTCTTTTCTACAGCACTTGGTGACCAAGGTTTATATTGCCTTTAAATTTGACGAGTCATTCAACAAATCCACCTCATACTACAATTTACCTACTTGCTGTCACTTGTAAAAAAAACGTGGCCCACAATTGCCATGGTACCATTTCCATGCAAATCCACTTCTACATGGAACAACTTTTTTTTTTTTTTTCTCAATCCGTCCCAAAATAGCGTGCTTAATTTCGGGATATTACAGCAAGAATCGTGAGGATTCTTCTCTCTACAATTATGCCATCTTTTCTGATAATGTTCTTGCAACACCTGTTGTTGTGAACTCAACAGTTGTTCATGCAAAGGAGCCTGAAAAACACGTTTTCCATATTGTAACAGATAAACTGAACTTTGCAGCAATGAAAATGTGGTTTTTTTACAAATCCTCCTGGAAGTGCTACAATCCAGGTTCAGAATGTTGATGATTTCACATGGCTGAATGCTTCTTATTGTCCTGTCCTACGGCAGCTTGAATCAGCCCGAATGAAGAATATTACATTAAGGCCCATCAAACATCTTGTTTTACTGTTGGGTCTGACAATCTTAAATACAGGAATCCAAAGTACTTATCCATGTTGAATCATTTGAGGTTCTACCTTCCAGAGGTTTACCCGAAGCTGGATAAAATCCTGTTTCTGGATGATGACATTGATGTTCAAAAGGATCTGACGCCTCTATGGTGTGTTGATCTGCAAGGGATGGTGATATGGTAAGCAAATTTTCACTTTCAACATTCTACTGGAGTATTTTCTTTTCTTTTTCATATATTGTACTTAAAGAATACTTGAATATTTTTCGGTATCTAACTGAAGCAACATATATTGTTTTACAGAATGAGGACAGAAGTGTTTGGAAACTGGGGACTCTGCCTCCGGGATTGATTACTTTGTATAACCTGACACATCCTCTTGATCAGGGGTGGCATGTGTTGGGGCTTGGATACGATCCTGCGCTTAACCAAACACAAATAGAGAATGCAGCTGTTGTACATTAAAAGCCATGGTTGGATCTTTCAATCGCAAAGTACAAGACTTATTGGTCTAAATATGTCATGTTTGATAATCCTTATCTTCAACTTTGCAACATCAATACTTCTCTTAATCCTCTCTCCATTCCTCTTGTGACATTCAATTTTTCAATTTTTTATACAAACTCTTAATTTTGGTATCAAACAAAGTTCAAACTTAAACCTTGTTTTGCACATCTTTTTAGTTTAGTCATACCTTCAACATTTTTGTTTTCTTCCTTGGATGGACCCGGGCCGCTCAACGTTGTAACAGAGGCAGGCTGTCCACGTCCCCCTACTCGCATGTTATGCGGGTCGGTATAATATTTTGATCGTGTTTGTGGGTCCTACTTAACATAAAATTATGTTTTAAATTCATTTCTATAGACTTTCACTTGAATAATTCACTGTATTATTTTTAGCACGAATACTATTAAATGTTTGGAAAATTATCATTTTAGCTATAAATTAGCTGATTGGGGCAGGAATTAGATACGATTTAAGCACTAGCTAGACACAAATTTGTGGATAAAATGATTATTTTTGAAAACATTTGTGTTGAAAAGAATGTATAATTGTTGAGTTGAAAGTTAAAGAAATGAATTTAAACCTAAAAATATGTGGTTAAAGTAAATAAAGAAAGCGGTCCCGTCCCTCGGGAGTTGCTCAGTTGACCGGAGTAAAGAAAAGAAAAATAGACAAAGAAAGAAAAAAGAGAAGGCATGGTTGACACGTGTGAAAGTAAATATAAAATTAAAACGCAAACGATCATCGTCATCGTCATTTGAATGTGCTCTCTCTTTACAAGTTGAAAATTCAAAAAGAAAATAATTTCAGTGTTGCAAATCCAAGATTGACGATACGAAATGGGTTCTTCTTGGGCTCTTGTCTTTATACTACTCCTAACATTACAGGCAACATTTCTTTAATTTTAATTCCCCTTGATTATAATTTTCTTGTTCCGTACTTGGACTCATCCGTTTTGTTTTAGGTGCTTTCAATCAGTCTGGAAAGTGGAGATTTTCATTTCATTTCAAATTCCGTATATGGGTATGCTTATTCTTGTCTTGAATTGATCTGATCATCACTTTTGATTCACAAAATGTTTCGGTTTCCCTCTCTATAATACTCCATTAATCTTCCACTCATATCGCCACAAATTGGCTAGTTGGGCATTATGGGGATACTTTAGGGTTTTCAGAAATAAATTTGAGGTTTTTTGTTTCTTTTTCCCTACCACATGCCCATTTTTAGCTTGTTGGATATTGTGAAAATCTCCTTAATTTCCACGTTATTGCATTTTATGTGCATGCATGATACTTGCCTTACGTAATTCCATACAAGAATGAACAATTATGGGGCGCAGTGGCATGGCACCTTTGGCCTCTTCATAGCTCTGCACTGATGGGATGGAAACAGCTTAAAAGGGATACTCATTCTGGGTATGAGGGAGTGCTTATTATTTAGAAATCTGACTGAGTTGACTACTTATTCAATTGCTTGCATTCAAAAAGATATCCTGCCAACCACCTATGTAAACCCAAAATTTTCTGTATATTTAAGTGATTGAGACTTTACTTATAAGAGCTTGTCACTTTAAATGGTGATTTAAGAAAAAAATAGCTCGTGTCTGCAATAACTTTATGCTGTATCTTTTTTGTTTATTTTTGATTTTTTGAAAATCATCCTAAAGATATTCATACATAGTAAATCATTACTTTGATTTCTGCTCTAATGTAGTTGACACCCACTTGGTAGATGCAATTTTATTTTTCACTCTGTTTATCGAATGTGATATAATGCATCACTTGTTTGATTACACATGTGAAAACAGAGATTGGTTTTCTGTTCAGGGAAAGGCATTCTAACAACTACTGTGCAATGTATGATATATGTGGAGAAACAAGTGATGGAAAAGTCTTAAATTGCCCTTATGGTTCCCCTGCCGTGAAGGTATGTTGGGAATGATTTTCTCTATTTGCTAATTACAAAACCATTGTTTATTTATTTTTTTTTATTTTTATCGAGTTAGTTTCTATAATCTTCTGTAATGAGAATGGATAATGTTTACAGCCTGATGACCTGTTTTCTGCAAAAGTTCAAAGTTTATGTCCAACAATAAGTGGGCTTGTTTGCTGTACCGAGTCTCAGTTTGATACCCTGCGGGCACAAGTTCAACAGGTGAGGATCACTCATTCCTCTACTTTATTGCTTGAAATTTCATATATGTTTCGGCTTTGTTTGGTAACAACTTCATATCTTTAATGATCAGCATGAGTTTTTCTTGACCATATTAAGGAAGAGGGAGGCTCAGAATCTTCAGATGCCAGATCTAGGCCTGTTTAGCTAGAACAATCACTCTTTAGTTTTGCTCAATGGCTGACATATTCTGAAGCTTCAAGTATTGACTCTTATTTGGGCTTTGTTTCAGTGTTAGGAATCATATGCAGTATAATGCTTCCCAAAAAAATAAAAAAAAAAAAATCATTCTCCTGGATGTGTTTGGTTAGGAGGTGCGGGGAAGTTGGAGTCTAGCTTTTAAGAGGTAAAGGAACTGATTTGCATGAAAGCATTTGTGTTGGTCCGACACCTCTAAGTAATATCCATATGTATTCAGGATAACATTTCCTAGTCCGCCCGTTCTCTGTACTTCCTTCCATTCACGAAGAAGAAAAGTCGTTCATCCACACTCTACAGTGATTTGGGATTCCAGTGTCTAATGTGGGAATTGCAGCAACTATTTCGTGTTGGAAAAACTTTTCTTTAAACAGCTGCATTTTCAATAGGATTTACTTTGCGCTTACATGATTTCTCTTTTGTCCAGTTAGATGAAAAGAAGTATTCTATTTTCCACTCACTTCACTTATTCCGGTGACCCTCATAAGATTTTCAACGTTCAGTGTAGCTAATCTGAATAATCTTGGTTTACTGAAATTCTGGTCCCTTCTTATTTTCTTTCCTACATTATAACAAGATTCATATGGACACCAGTTTAGGCTGCCATTAGAAACATGCTTATTCATCTTCAGTTGTGGTGCCCCCACCAGATAATTCTTATGATTTTGAGGGGCTATTAATTCTGATTGAATACTCCCCCGGTACTGGAAAGATAGTCTCATATGACTTTTGATTGTCAAGACAAGTGAACTTTGACCAAACATTAATGTCAGTCTAATCATCCTGGTGATTTTTTTTTTTTTTATTGACAAATCACTTTATGTTTTATCACTAACAATTTGTAGAATTTCCATTGGAATGACTAGAATTGCATTAGTGTTTGGTCAAAGTTCACTTGTGTGGACCATCAAAGTCAAATGGTACAATCTTTCCGGGAGGGAGTATGTTTCTAGTTGAATAGGCTGCGCGATGGGCAGTTGATGTCACAAATACTTAAGATTGATGGTGATATCACTCTTTGAGGGATTATTTTGTTACGGTTTGATGGTGAAAGACACATATTACTGCTTTCCTTTACGTTAATGGGAAGAATCCTATGCTTATCAAGTTTACCCGTCTTAAAAGTAGCAATGGAAGAAGAGGACGGGGAAGCTTGAAATTTACTACAATGTGCAAACTCATCGCATGAGGTTTCAGGGATTGAGAAAAATGTTTAACATTGTTAAATAGTAACATGGAAAGATAGATAGACAGATGGTTTCCCTTGCAGCTTCCAACAATTATGAATCATATGATCCATACCACCACAATGATAACATATCCCGATCCTCTTTGTTTTCCAGACATCCACCTTGGCCACCAAGACTGCCATCTCAGACATCCTCTACCACTGGATCGACTTCATTGCCAACCATTTTTTTGTCCTTGATGTCTTAGGAGATTCTTGAACCACTACAATTGAGGATTCACCAACATTTTTTTGTCCTCGATGTTTTATGTAGACATGTTAGCTACCCCATTTTATTTTTGTGTGTGCGTATTCTTGAAATCTTCATGCTTGTGATATTTACTACTGGGTTTATGGATTTATTTGTGCCGCGATTGAGCATTCTAACAGGGGTGCGGGGGATATGTTTATGCATTTATTAGAAGTCCATTCGCATAGAGAAAATTTAATCAAGCTGTCGGTGTTGCCGTTCTGTAATTGATCAGTTTGGTGAGTCTTGCACATTTAACAAAGTAGTATGGCATTTAGAAATCTAGTCAATCTATTACTCCTTTGTCTTTGTAATAGTCTCTTTCTGATACGTGGATTTGTGTAAGGTCTCATGAAGATGCAATTTTATTTTGTCGCTCATTTTTGCCTGCTGGTGGCATTTGCAGAATCGTTAGTGGATTTTTTCTTTTTGCAGGCTGTTCCTTTCCTCGTTGGCTGCCCAGCTTGCTTGAGGAACTTCTTAAATCTTTTTTGTGAGCTTTCTTGCTCTCCCAGACAAAGCCTGTTCATCAACGTTACTTCTGTTTCAGAGGTCAGTGATAGTGTTATGTTAAAGCATGAACTGCTGTGTCTGAAGGTCTGAGTGATCTTTCATACAAGGATTGAACCTGGCCTTGAACAGCAGGTTGCTCTTCCTCGGGATTCATATCTTCAGGTTTGGATCCGTTGATCCCTCCTGTTTGATGATTTTGACTCGCATATTCATTTTCTTCCGTTTCTATCAGTCTGAACTGTCAATGCTTCTTTAATGCAGGGGTATTTTCAGAATATTTCAGAATATCTCCGAATTGGTCCCCCTCTGTATTTTGTTGTTAAGGGATATAACTATAGGTATCTTCACGTTTAATTTTGTACCTCTTATTGATATTCTTTTCCCACTTCCGATTTGAAAGGCAGCCTGGTCAGTACTATTACAAATTCAGTTATCATGGAGGTGATGCACGGAAAATTGTGAAACAAGTATTGGGTGCCAATGTAGAACAAAAACTTCAAGAAACAAAAGGCATGTACAATACACAATGCGATTCAGGTGTTTGTGCTGCTGGATAGATTACCAAAGTATGAGAACCATAATGCACCAAGTATTGAAGTAAAAGGAATCTATCTTCCTCATAATCACCAAAAAAATTGATGAACCTATCTTAGTTTATGATACCTATTATTCACTCCAGACGACTGCAGGTTAATGGAAGATCGTATAGTGAGAGTGATGAGTTAAACACCTATTTGGTCCTTAACCTATTGATTTGTTTTCATTTTGATCCTTAACCTATTTTGGTTTTCCTTTTGGTCCTTGATGTACCTAGGTGCAGGATAAAGTGGTCCTTAACCTATTTTAGTTTTCCTTTTGGTCCCTGATGTACCTATTTGCATGACAAAGTGGTCCTTGACCTATTTTGGTTTTCCTTTCGGTCAACAAGCCATGTCGACGATTTTAAGGACCACTTTGTCCGGCAAATAGGTACATCAAGGACCAAAAGGAAAACTAAAATAGGTTAAGGACCACTTTATCCTGCAACTAGGTACATCAAGGACCAAAAGGAAAGCCAAAATAGGTTAAGGACCAAAAGGAAAACAACTCAATAGGTTAAGGACCAAATAGGTGCTTAACTCGTGAGAGTGATGGTATCAATACTTTGTTGACAAACCCCCTATTTTGGTTACTGAACTTTACCTGTTTTTCAAATATGGCCACCCATTTTTTTTTATAAAAAAAGTCCTCATCCGTGCTCCATTTTTCTGGAATGTACCCACTCCGTTGACAGATTCGTTAAATGTTTAACTGATTTTGTCACGTGATTATACATGACTATGACCCACTAAAAATCTAATGGATCCTGTTATGTGGATGACTACTCAGTTAAACTGTTGTATACTAATTGGATATACAACATTCTAATAAATGATAAGCTTCAATTTCCACACTTTGATTTTTTTTTTCCAATGATGCACATTAAGGCTTTGCACTTAGCTTTATAAGGACTCATATTATAAGAGATTGGGAATCGTTCACAGAAATGTGGATCATATATACTGCTATAGATTATATGTTTGTGGGTTGACACTTAGATAAACGTCCAAGCTAACAACACTGTTGTAGCTGGAGTATGAACATATAATGTCAATAACGTCTTTTCTGACTCATGGATTTTCTTGCATCTCGGGTATGCTAATGTTTCTAGTCTTGTCTATAAATTTGAAAAAAAATTTATGTTTCACCTTGTTGCTTGGTCGGATGTGTAATTGACTTTGCATGCAGCGCTGAGTCAAAGCACACTAACCGGTTGTGTTCCATCAGCCACTGCGACTCCAACTCTCTATTAAATGAGGTACACCAAAGTGTCAAGATTAACATGTGCTCTTATATAATTCATGTAAGCTTCAATATATACAAACATAATCTGTGTTGATTTCAAAAGTTGCTGATATACCTCCATAATAATGTATATAGCTGACTAAATCACATGCATCACATACTCATGAACCTTTCTACTTGCTACTTACAAAAATAAAAAATAAAAAAAATCGAATCGTGTATGGTTTGTCTTCTTATATTTTTATATCATTCTGTGGAAACATTATTCTTCTCATCCGTAAACAAAAGGGTGGAGTCAAACAAAATGTAAATTGTTTGGGGATGAGCATCTAATAGCTATTGGTACATGACATACCAACTTTGTTTTTCAAGGAGATTACTGGTAATGTGAATGCGACGCATACTGTTGTCCATTGCACTTGGTATCAAAAATCTGTGTATAATATCGTTTGGTTTACCAAGATCTTGAAGAGGGAAGATTGTGGTCCGTTGAACTAATTTGTGATTTAGATAATTTAATCTTCCATATTCAATTTATGCACTTGCTTAGTTGTTTTTGTATCTTTTCCCATAACTTTGGACTTCATCTTTTTGCAAGGGAAGAATCAAATATGTTTTTTCCTATTGTGGTCGGAAATAAGGATGTCTAACAATTAACTTGTATTTCTGAAGATTTCAAGAGCATCTTTGACACCTGAGACAAGTTATATTGCGAAGCCAGCTGCTTCGTGGCTTGATGATTTTCTTGTGTGGGTGTCACCTGAGGCATTCGGTTGCTGTAGAAAGTTTGTCAATGGCAGTTATTGTCCCCCTGATGATCAGGTATTTTGCTTCCTTTGGGGAATTATTCGTTGTAGATCTACTTCCTTGATCCTTAGTTCGATGGCATCGCCAATATGTTTCTGGTTAATTGTTGTGAACCTGGTAGCTCTCAGTCTCTAACGTAAGCACATTTACACTCGAGCCTGTCGACTCACAATCTATATTCTTACTCCATCTCGTATCATCCTGACTGCCTCCACCATATGCATGTGTCACGACTTCATTTAAAGTTGTTTCCATCCATTAATTAGGTTAAAAGGCATAGATGTGTTACGGTATATCAGGCAGGTGAGTGTGAGTGGAACAATCTACTATAACCGAAAGTAAAATGCTTTAAAGAAATATTCCAAGAACATCATTAAAGATTGGTGTTTCCACCAACTTTGTCGTGAAAGCTATGTAGGACGTGACAGAAGGGAGGAATGTATGGACATTGGAAACCTTAAGCTGTAGAATATGGCAGGAAATTGAACGGCAAATAAAACTGCACAACTATCAAAGTGCGGAGAGTATATCTTGTCTATGCCTATGACTAAGGAGTTTGTCTCTGCAAAACAGTGCAGACACCAACATGTGTATGATCTGAATTAGACAGTTCATAGAAGCCTTGAACGTGTCCATGTCCTTTAGCCTTCACAATGACTTACATTAGATTCATAGGGTGAAGTCTCTGCAGCAGAAAGGATGGTGAATCCCCTGCTAATTAATCTAAGTTTTTGGAGTGTATGCTGAAGTTGAAAACTTCTGGTAGATCTGACAAAATATATTTGCAATCTCTTTGCATGCACGATGATGCTTCTTGAATTGCAATATCAGGAATACGTTTTTCAATATTTGACTCACAACGCAGAATAAAGTCAGGATTCAAGTCAGACGTGAATTTATGTAAATTAGCTATTAGGATAGTGAGTATTCTTAATAATATGGCACCCATGCTTTTCTAAATTAACATTCATCTTTGTAACTTAACTTGACCTAGGGGAAATCCTTATACCTCTTTATTTTCCTTGGAAGTAAATCTTCCTGCTGATGACCTGGTTTACTTTATCTTACTTTCAGCATTAAATTACTGTTGCACAATGAACTGATTGTTCCAACTTTCTCTCTAACTTGACTACAAGTGTTTTATGATATATTGACTGGTCTGTGACAGAATCAGATTGTTGGGGTCAAGAAAATACGATCGTGTAATTTTTACATAGAATGAAGGGGGCAAAACATAAATTTTAAAGTACAAATACAATTCCTCCATATTTGAAGGTACTAAAGTGCCATAATTAAAATCAAAGGCGGTCATGACCCTCATGAGCTTGCTGTGGCTTTGCCACTGGGTGCATGTTGTTCCAAAAATTACCTTGGTAAGAGACACAAAAAAGACTAGGAGAATGCAACGTCAGACTTGCACACATTTCATCCTTCTAGCTACGTCACTTGAATTTGACTTCAGACATACTGTGTTCGGTAAATGTTTTAGAGCCTTGTAATATTGTTATATTGCTACTAACTAAATCTTGATGAAGACATGATGATGCATTCAGCTTTGCTTGCAACTTGGTGCCCCCTCTTGATTAAGTTTTCTCTTTTCCCCTTACTTTGACATGCAACATAATTGTAACAAATTGAACCAAATGTTCCTATATGTAGCCTCCATGCTGTTCACCTGACGATGTTGATTCTTGTGGGATTGGTGGAGTTTGCAAAGATTGTACAACGGTGAGTTTTAGTTAAAGCTTGAAGTATAATAACTGATGCCTGTAATTTGCTACTAGTTTCTTCTTTCTTGGACCAGAGAAAATCTTATGGCTAAACGCTTCCAAATTCCAATGATTCCAGTGCTTTCGTCACTCGGATCTAAACAATGATCGTCCATCTACAGTGCAATTTATGGAGAAGTTACCTTGGTTCTTGAGCGCACTGCCTTCTGCTGACTGTGCTAAGGCTGGTTATGGAGCTTACACAACCAGTGTAGATCTTGAAGGTGTGTAATGCTGAACTTTACCGTTATAAATATGCATGTATTGGCTCTGAAAACGTTAACTGGTAAAGTTCTTATTACCTGTGGAACTGTTTTCAGGTTATGAAACTGGGATTATAAAAGCATCAGAGTTTCGTACATATCATACACCCCTCAACAAACAGGTAGACGTGGATCTGTTTTCTGGATAATGCTTGGTATCTTCTCTATCATCCCTTGCTACAGTTTTTGTTTTCTTTAAGGTTTTGCCCAACGTTTTTGCAGGATGACTATGTCCGTTCGATGCGCGCTGCACGAGAATTCACCACAAGGGTCTCTAATCAGTTGAAGGTGCGATACTAACAATTCCGCTCGTTTGATTATTCTCTAGTGACCATGAGCGCAATGCCTCAACAAGTAGTTCTCCTTGAAAGTTATATATTGGTTCCTTGACTGATCAGCTCTAGGAAGCAGTTCAGATCCCCAGGACCTGCACAACATGTCTTCTGGGACATAGTCTTAAAAGAACTAGAGTGTAGTAGTTTTGTATCTGTTTTATGTTGCCATTTCTAATCATTTTTATGATTTCCTCATGCAGATCCATGTCTTTCCATATTCAGTGTTCTATATCTTCTTTGAGCAATACCTGGATATTTGGAGCACTGCTCTGATAAACATAGGCATAGCACTTGGTGGGTACCCTTTTTCATGTATATGAACTTCTTTATATGTATTACATTCTTGCTTGATTTGTTGTATTTGCGTGCTTGACAAGAGAAACTTCCATAAATATCTATACAATTTGCTTGGTCTCGCACCCGCAAATCATAATAGAGGTAGAACATTTGGATAATTACGACCATGACACTAATTTGGTCAGCTAAGGATGTCTCACACTCATGAAAGGGAAAGGAAAAGGAAAATAAAAAAACCTTCGGATCAATTTATGAAATTCTGGTTTAAGATTCTCTTGATAAATATTTTACCGGCTTACAAGATTATCTGGATGCTTGTCCTGGATATTGTTTGTGCATAACAGTAGGAGAAGAGAATCTCATTTTGTTCTTTGAATGATTAGAAAAATCTTATATTCACCACTAAAATGAGCATAGGAAAACATTGATAACATGAGCAAATTCCTATTGATACAGTTGCATTTTAGTGTCTTTGATTCTGAAGGTTGCCAAGTCCAACACTTTATATGATGGGTAATTAACATAAAGGGTGATCTCGTGATGGAAGAGTTCGGGCTTCACTGAACATGATGTCTCAGTTCAACCCCTTACCACACCCTTTTGCGGCGAATAAACAAATTGCAATTCAACCTTTAAATAAATATAGAAAACATTGCTGTATTACAACGAGAGTGCAAAAGCTTCTCCTGTAGAAAGCTGATTTTAGCTTCAATTATCCATTATCTCATCTCTTTGATGTTAGTTTCTTTGATCATTTCGTCCTTAACATATTCTTGAATAAGTACCCAGAGGACAGGGCTACTCGTTTAATCACCAGTGAACTTTTACTGATTATTGATGTGAGTGAGGCTATCTTGTGAATCATGACTTTTAGTTACATTCATAAGGTACTGAAGACTGCTTATCAAGCCGATTTTACAGTTTCCCTGAGAAAAAAGAAAAAAAAAAACATGAAAATGTCTCCTGTACAACATTATGGAGATGTAAATACACGTTACCTGTCATGACTACCTTGTTATTATAACAGCTTGCAATCTGAGATTTCTTTAAACTGTCTCTTAAGTATGTTCTCCTGTATCCTGAACCCACATAGAAAACGTCAACAGTCCCTCTCACTTTTTTGGCTTATTTCCCGGTTATCTTTGTATTGTCTCTTATACGTTATATTTTTTTATGATTTAACAGGTGCTGTGTTCCTTGTTTGCCTGGTCATCACATCTAGGTTTGTATCGACATCATGCCTTTATTTTCTAGCTTCTCGCGGTGGTCTTAATCTTAACATCTTTCCCCAATACATATTGCAGTTTGTGGAGTTCAGCAATCATTTTACTTGTCTTGGCCATGATTCTTGTGGATCTCTTGGTATACCCCAAACCCTTTCAATCCTTGTCCATGCTGTTTCTATAGTTTCGTCGGTGCCTGCTTATGTGTTTTCTGTGTGTGTTTTTGGCCCCCCACCTTATGGAGATTTCCTCATAATTGGACTCTGCAGGGTGTAATGTCAGTCTTAAATATTCAGCTGAATGCTGTCTCAGTGGTGAATCTTATCATGTCAATAGGAATTGCTGTCGAGTTCTGTGTGCATATATCACATGCATTCTCGGTCAGCGTTTAATCTTCTCGCAACCATTTTTTTTGGCACTCTAATGCCTCCATGTTGTTATGACTACCATATACATTATCAAGCCCAAAACTGATAATTTTGCAGGTAAGCCTTGGAGATAGAGAAACACGAGCAAAGGAGGCATTGCGTACCATGGGATCATCAGTCTTCAGGTTCATTTCTCAACTGTTTCAAGAATTGGTTTAATTCTGTCACTACAGTTAATGGGATGGAAGTTGTTTGTTACACTAACAGTTGAATTATAATTTAATTTATGAACATACTTTTTCATATTTTTTCAATCAAATGCTGTTTTGCAGTGGAATCACACTGACAAAATTTGTTGGAGTTATTGTTCTCTACTTTGCTAAATCAGAAATCTTTGTTGTAAGTCCTCAATCTTAGTTTCTACATGTATTTGCACTTGTTTTGTACGGTAATTCTTATAATGATGGTTACAAAACTTGTTTTCCCGTGCAGGTATATTATTTTCAGATGTACCTAGCATTGGTCATACTTGGGTTTCTTCATGGACTTGTTTTCTTACCTGTAAGCCAAAATCAAAGCTTGGCTTCCCTTTGGCTCGGTTTTTACCAGATATGTGTTGTTCCTTGTCCAATTAGTCTCTCAACGGTTTTGATTGATTGCAGGTGATTTTGAGTATGGTTGGCCCACCGCCAAGATTCTCCCTAGTTGAGATAGAGGAATCTGAAACTTTAACGTCATCAAGCGCCAACTAGTCAATACTTGGCAACACAGATGTTGGCAAAAGATTGCAACTTTTCATCACGATGTTGTAATGTGCAGGTGCTTTCTGACAGCAAGTTAGTTCATCGAGTAGTATGTACATGGAATAGGTATAGCAGCTGCAGAATTCTTGCGTATGCCTCAGAATGTATAAAACATGATACTATGGATATGCAAACTAAAATTTCAAAGTTTCTAGTGATGCTGAGAGGGACCCGGAACCGCTCCACCCAAGTTAGCTCCACCCATCCACCCAACGGCTCCGATCAAGGCCACATAGGCGAGCGGTTTGGGTGTGCGGCTAAGATGATTTCAATTTTTTGTGGGTCCCACCGAGTTCGGACACATCTCAACCGTTGGGTGGAGCTAAAATGAGGTGGCACCAATCGGAAGCATTGTGTGGAGCTAACTAGGGGGTGCAGCGGTTTGAAATCCCTGCTGAGAGCCTGCATTCACTTGTAAAGAAAAACAAGCTACCATTCAGATAAACATGGCCTTAATAATTAACTCAGCCAGATTTAGGGTTTTCATAAACTGAACAACTACAAACACCTTCACCAACTAAAGAAAGAGCAAACAAAATACACAAAACCAAAATTTACAATTACAATGGCTTTTAAGCCTTGTGCCAATCCTACATTAAGTCATCAACAAGAGATCATGACTTCAGGATAGGTCACTTTTATTAAAAGAACTTCTGAGATATGGCTGACAGGCTTGGTGGAGCGAGAGCTTTATCGTTTGGTTACCAGATGATGAGTGTATATCTACACACTCCTCAAGATCAGCATCACATGTTAACAGAACCCACTCAGAATCATCATCTAAATACTTTAACGACACGTGACTGAGATCATCTAATTTGAAACGCGTTGCTACCTCTTCCTGCAATTGCTGAAAACCCCAATGTCGTGGCAGACTTAACCGGACATTTTCTTCCCCAAAAGAGGCCTTTACATGAAAAGCACTCCCATCCCGTAAAACCTGGCAACTGCTCTTCGGTAAAGGTGGTATATCCTCCAGGGAAAGATGGTCACTGCCAAAATTATGGCTTTGCGATCTTACCAGTAGCTTGGTTTCCTCTTGGCTCGGTTCATGAAATTCTTCCCCTGGTTTTCTTGTTGATAAAGCAATGTCAGAGACTGACACAGATTGTTCCTTGTCTCCGGTTGAATTACAAAGACTTGAACCAGAGCTATGACTGGGAGAAGGAGAGTGGGTCCCAGGTTGTGGAGGATAATTCAAATTTGAAATGGAGGAGTTGGAGCTAGGTATGGTGGGAGAGCTCAGCTCAGGGAAGTTTGTGTAAAAGGAACTGAGTTGAATAGAGCCGTCAGTGCCATGAACAGAATCAATGACAAGTTGAAGTTTCTTCAACGAATGGCCGACTTTCTTGATCTTTCTAGAAGGCCATCTGGTGATTCCGTGTTGCCTGCATATTCTCTTCAAAGTTGTAGGGCACACTGCACCATGAAAACACAGGAAAACAACTTAGCTTGGGATACTAAAAGTTAGAACATAAACATATTTCTAACACGGACAAAGGCAGGCTAACAACTCATTTTCAATCTTAAAAGAGCACAAAAATATGCTTCACAGAGCAAAAGGGCTTTCTCCTGGTTGCCTTGCAAGTTCAGACTGTACAATATTAAGTAATCACTGTTGTACAATGATGAAATTAAACTTAGCACTCATGGTTGATATGATATCAGTACTTGGATATCATAGATGCATTTCTTGCAAGAAATATACAATATGGGCAATCCTGGTAAAATAGTTGCATGTGTGTTAAATCAAACAGTCTTATAGTTAGATACTTCTGACCAAAGAAACAGAATGAGGCAATCTGTTTCTTTGGTCTATATAATGGTTAGTGTATATGCAAAGTTTTTAACGGCTAATACATTTAGTTCAGATTGATTAATACACAAAAGTTTCCAAAATTTGTGCTTAGACCAAAATGATACTGATTTTTGCAAGAAGTGGCATGCAAATTAAGTTGGTACTATCATAAAAAGGATGTTTTTTTTTTTTTTTTGGTTTCTGAATGAGTAGTGTCCTACCCCCAATACTCTTAGCTGCATCTTTGAGGCTGCCGGGAAAGTACTGCCTAAGTACCTGCAAACTGATATTCCTCTCCGTCTTCACCCGTCTCCTTTCACCTGCTTTTCTGGTGCCAAGGGTTCGGTTCTCCCCGATAGATGAAAGATCTTCCTGATCCTCTGTTTTGGGTCCAATATCTTTCTGAATTTTCTGTTCACCCTCTGGAAATGATGGCCAACTAGCACTTGTGACCTTGAATTCCTCTTCTGGCTCCTTCTTGTGACAACCCAATGAAATGGAAACACCTGTACCCTCCATTTGTGCTTCCATCATATGCGAAATCCAAGAAGATTCGTCTTGAGTGTAACGTTGACTGTCACCCAGACGGTAATCCATTCCCTTGATTCCAAATGAGGTTTCTTCTTCTAGCTCTTCTTCTGTGACAACGCGTAAGTTTTGGCACACTTGTTCAATCACAGCTGACAAAGAGCTCAGCATATGCTTTTGTTCTTCATCTCCTTTGCAATCAAGGGGCAGAAAGAATTCCAAAACAAAGTCCGCCGATCCGGTGTAGAGGCTCCTGAGACGTATTGCTACAGCCCCCTGCAGTCTAAATATCCTGGCATGGTGAGAGAGAGGATATTCAGTCTTGCTAAAAGCTGTAACATCAGTTGCAAAGCATGGCTGGTTTGTCAAGAATGCTCCACCAGCAACCCCTTCGCCTCTCAGCAAATGGTGCTCGCAACATGCCACATGAAAGGCTGAAACTTTTGGGTCAAACACGTAGCAGGCAGACTTGATTATGGAAACACAAGAAGCATGGTGTCCATCAGATTTTTGGCACTCTGATTCACCTTGCTGAGTACATGGGGCCCATGTTTGAGCGAGTGGTAAATTATGTGTGTCGCAGACTGCTTGTAAAACTTCCCGTATCTCCGTCAATGCTGCTCGGTAGGACTCGTTGCAGTTCTGATATAGAATTATATACTTGTCAATCAGAAATGAATTTTGAATCCCAAGCAACAATTTTATTGAATTAATTGAGATATACTCTCTCCGTCCCACCTCACTTGAGACTTATTTCCATTTTGGTCCGTCCCACTTCACTTGACTCCCCAAAATAGTAATATTTTTATAATTTTATATTCAATCTACCCCACCCCACTCATTCTCTCTCTTCATTTTCCACCACACAATTCATTCAACCAACCTATTATTAACCCCACTCATTCTCTCACTTCATTTTCTACCACACATTTTCCTTATTTTATTCTTTTTCCTTAGTTATTGTGCCCACCTCTTAGGTCTCAAGTGAGGTGGGACGGAGGGAGTATAAGTTACCTTCGCAATTGGAGGACTCAAGAATTTAGAGCTTCTTAGATCAACCGCCTGCAAGAAACAGTCGTTCAGAAAAGCATACAAGTGAGGGCCTAGAGTAGTACAGGGGCAAAAAGTCACTTAGAAAAGCATACCCTTGATTGATGATAGAGGTAATAGCAGATAAAACTTATAAAGGAGGTCCTGATTCAGGAGGATATTACAGTAGTTCAATATTTTTTTTTAGCTCAGGAAAGTGAGCTTTCAGTAAGGCTTTGTCTAGATGGTAATAATTTAGATTGATAGTGAAAAGGAACATCAATATTTTCAAGAAGTTTAAATATTTTTTTCAATAAGGGAAAACTCCGTTTTGGTCCATTGTACTTTAGGGCATGTTTCACTTTTACCATCGAACTTTATTTTTTTCATTTTTACCATCGTACTACAAACAATTGTGTCATTTTATACCAAATTTGGGTGTAAAATGACAGCATTGTTTGTAGTACAATGGTAAAATTGAAACACATTTGGGTATAAAATATCGAATTTGGTATAAAATGACACCATTGTTTGTAGTACGATGGTAAAAAAAAATATATAAAGTTTGATGGTAAAAGTAAAACACGACCCAAAGTACGATGGACAAAAACGGAGTTCTCCCTTTCAATAATAACTATTGATGTAGATTATATTCCATGGTATCAGACAATCATACTAACATTGCAATTATAGTAGACGAATATTTTGAATGCTACCCCAAATATATCTTTAAAATTCATTTTCCTATCCAAACTATCATTGGTATATACTCGATCACTAGTTAGAGAAGCAAAAGAAGAAGGATTAAAAAGTCACCTCAAGGGCTTTGCATATGTTGTCGACTTCTGAACCATAGTTGACTTGCTGAGCAGTTGTCACGATCTCAATGACACCCAAGCAAGTTCGACTCGCTTGTTCAAAAACAGGAATAGCAATGGACCCACTAACATTAAACTGTTGAGCAAAACAAACACGTGGGTACTCCTCTTCTTTGAAAAAACGAACGTCAGGGGTGCACTCAGGCAGTTTCTTCAAGAAAACTCGTCCAGGTAATCCAGAAAACTCCTCTGAATCTTCTTTTGCTGCAAACACATAGCCACTGGAAATGACTCTATAATCTGCAAGACTCTTGCAGCTACAGTTGATAATGAATGGTTGGTTATACGTTGTAAGGACATGTTTCCCTCCTGTAACTTCAGGCTGCCATATCTGAATAAGGACTTCTCGGTCTCTAGTCGTTTCTTTCAGATATTCAATTGCCTGCATCAGTCTCTTCTTTACCGAGGTATTGAAACTTGGATTTGGTTCAATCCAAAATCTTCTGCCACTTTCAGTGACTTCATCAAGTTTGTCGCTTGGGGGATAATCAAGAGGGGGGTAGTCAAAGGATTTTGAAATTTGGGTTTCATCTTCAAAACTAACCTGATATGAGCTCGGATTGAAGTAGCCCAAACTAGTCCCAGAAGTAGGAAAGCAAGATAACGCGAAATTTGAAGGGGTTGAAATAGGCAGATCGGTAGTCTCTGACCAGTTTCCATTACCAAATAGTGCATCCATATGATTGAAATCAGTAGTCATCTCGGAGGGCGTTTCCAGCATAGTACTAATTGTATCCATCTCACGAAAACTTTATGAAAATCCAAAGTGCACAAGTAAGCAATATCAGGACTCGGAACTGAGAAGAAACATGTATTTGTAAAACAAAAGAAGGAACTTCCAGTAAGGATCTGTTTCGCCCGTCTTCAGAAACCCAATCAGTCCGTGTTGCACAAACATCGTCAACGAAATATTCTTCGCAACTGCAATTACAATTGCATTTCAGAAGAAAGAATCTAAGCACAATTTCCTCAACAAAAGACTTGCAACAATCACATCAGAACACAAAATACAAGTACTTAACCCAGAAAAGATCCAACGAAGGAAACAACAACAAAATCACAAGGAAAGTTACAAGTCACTGAGGAAGAAAACAAAGTAATGACAAAGTGAAATAAAATGAGTAACCTGAAGTAGAGAGAAATAAAACTTGAGATTTTTAAGGGGATTAAGTCATAATCATCCTGAAAACAGGTTGGCTGACCCTAAATGGAGATAGAATCCAAATAAATAGAGCAAGAGTTAAACTGAAAATTCACATCAACTTCAACCTCCATCAATTATTGACCTTATCATATCCACACAATATTGTCATTATCAGAAGTCTACCATGTTTGTATTGATGTCAGGAATCACTAGTATTAGAAAGCCAAATTAACGAGAGAATCATACAGTTTTTAGTAAATTTCTTAAAGCAAAGAACAACCTATTTATTGAAAGGATAATGATATGTATAGTGAAATTCCTTACAAACAAAGATAACCCATTTCCAAGGACTCCTTACAGAACAGAAAAAACCCAATCCTGGAAAATTCTTGAAAAACAAACACGGCCCACCCAAAATTCAAATAACTAAATCCCTTTGTCACACTTACTTGGGGTAGGATAATTCCATTTAGTTTGTTGAAAAATGAAACCCTTTTTCATTACTTTCGTATCAAAAATGACAAAGCAGCATTCAATATAAAGAAAAGAATAACAAGAAGAAACGAAATGGAAAAGGGTAAAAGGGAGACACATTATAGGAAGTACCTTTGTAGGAGGATTGATTGCTGTTGAAATTATGGCTCAGCAAAACAAAGATTAGGTTAGAAAGTTTGATGATGATAAAGGGTCGGCTGATTTAATATTTCCTCAAAATCCATTAAAAAACAGGTGTGAATCAAGGTAACATAAATTTGGGAAAAGAATTATGCTCAGAATTATAGATTGATAAGGGTGAGCTATATTTTGGGTGGGTATTAATTCACATACACAAGTTTCCGCTTCTGAGTTCGTTTTATAGAAAACAGAGAATCTGTCTGTCTCAGCAGAGCAGGGCGGGGCCCACTAGCTAAGAAGGAGATGAATCGAGCTAGACAAGTGTAATGTGTCCTTTAGCCAACAGTGAATCAATATGAAAGATTCTGTTGATTCACTGCCAGTGCCTGTGCCATAAAAAATAAAATACGTGTAAATTACATACTCCCTCAGTCCCATATTTTAAGGGTAAAAAATGAGTGAGTTTAAGAATTAAGAAATATGTGATGTGTTGTGAGTGTTGATGGTTGGGTAGGTGAGAGAAAGTGGGGTAGAGAAGAGTTAGTGGATAATTGTTGTGAGTATGACATGTTGGACCCACATTCCATTTTAGGATTTTGACCTTTAAATGGGGACGCCCTTTTAAGAAATTTTTGACTCTTAAAATGGGACGGGGTGAGTATACTATAGACACGAATAAGTAAAAACTTGCTCAATTTTTGGTGATTTTAAATGTCCTTACAATCATTGGCGGGCCTAATTTTTTTATAAAGTGGGGTCCACAAAGATTTATTACAATCCAACGAATTATAGAGTTTCGCTATGAGTTTTCCCTTTGAGTTTTCACTATACATATCATTATCCTTTTTATAAATGGACAAAAATTGTATAAGGGGTAAAGAAATGTTAGTTTATTTTTCATTTTATATTTATCGGGGAAAAGTTTATTAAATTTCACTACATCCCTAACTTTTACAAAAAAAAAAAAATTGCACTTGTAATTTATTTTTTATCATTTTTCAAATGGGGATGCGGCCCCCCAACCAAAGCCTTCTACCTAGGTCTACCCCTTGCTTACAATAATTAAAAAAAGTCACGCACTCCGTAAAAGTTCCGAAAAGAGATGCCATCTTAATAAATACTCCCTCCGTCTCAAAATGATTTCTCATTTGTCATTTTTCTTTATCCCAAAAAGTTCTTCTCATTTTTATTAAACAAAAAATGGCTAGTGAAGCAATTGTTCATTTCCTTAAAAAGTTTGAATAGTCAAACGTTAAGATAATTTTGGGATGGAAGGAGTATTTACTTACAATGTATTTAAGGGCCAAACTTTGCAAATTAACCCCCCTTTATCATGAAAATGATGGTTAAAACAGCTTTAGCCCCTCAACCCTCTGGAAGGTCCTTGCCCTTTTTGCTCCCTAAAACACTTTCTATTGGCCGCGTTCATCACTTTGTATGCACATTCATTATCTGCTAAACACATTCTGACTCATCAACCATGACTCCATGAGTGAGAGAGAGAGAGAGAGGATTTTTAGTTGTGTACTAGTATTGATTATGTGAATGCTTTGGCACAACCAACAGGCTTCCATGTATGTTGATATGTTATTGTATTTTCTTTCTTCGGTGTTAACATATCTTAAATGCATCTCTCTCATGATCATCCTCATTACTTAATTTGATCACACCAACATACTGTGGAGTGGATGGTTAAAGGAAGATCGATCTTGATCGAATAACCATTTTCCACCCATCTATTCATGGCAATCAGGTACATGTGTTGATAGATCGAATAAAGGAAGATTTAAGTGATGAGAGAACAACAATGCGGAATAAATTCTCTCCACTTGTGTGAACCTAGTAAGAGCAAAAAATACCAATAACGCAATAACAATGCAATATAGAATGATAAACAATCACCAATCAACAAGAATAACACCGGAGTTTTTTAACGTGGAAAACCTTCTCAAACCGAGAAGTAAAAACCACGGGACCAAGTCCAGAAACAATCCACTAATACGAAAAATAGGTTCGGTACAAGAGAGATAGCACAACCAACAATATCAAGAAAACAATCTTGATATAAACCAAAACAACAAAAAAAAAAACCAGAAACAGTACCAGAAACAGCAGCAGATTCGGACCAGAAACTCACCTGTATTGAGACCTGTAAAATCCGATCGACACCGATAGGATCGAAGCTCTGTCTCTTATGAAAACCCAGGCGAAAAAATCACTCAAATCGGACCACGAACGAAGCGAGAATTGCGATTTGAAAACTGCTGCGCTGACAGGAATTGTACTGCGGGAATTGTGTTTTTTTTTCTCTGTTCACGGCTGCTCTAACCCTCGCACTAGCCACAAAACCTAAACTAAATAACCTATTAAAAACCTAATAGACTAAGAACATATGGGCTAATATTTTTGGGCTTTTATTAATTAAAAACATAAAAGAAACGTGGGCTTTTCTCAACTTAGGAGAGACCGAAAAACTCAACAAACTCCCCCTCGCGACTATGTTGAGAACTCCATCATACCTGCGATCTCGCAGCAAGTATCATGTTTCTTCTTTGGCAAACTCTTTGTCATCATGTCCGAACCATTCCAATCAGTGTGAACCTTCTCAATGTATAGCAACTTGGATTCTAGAGCATCTCGAATCCAATGATAACGAACATCAATATGTTTCGACTTGGAATGAAAACTCGAGTTCTTAGCAAGATGTATAGCACTCTGACTATCACAGAAAACTACATACCTCTCTTGCATACACCCAATTTCTTGAGTAAACCGCTTCATCCACAACATCTCTTTTGAAGCTTCCGTTGATGCGATGAATTCTGCCTCTGTGGTAGATAGTGAAACACATTTCTGCAACTTTGATTGCCATGACACTGCTCCCCCTGCAAATGTGACTAAGTACCCCGATATAGACTTCCTCGAATCAGAATCACGAGCCATATCAAAATCTGTGAAAGCTTCTAAAACTGGCTTGTCTTCTCCGTAACAAATACACAATCTGAAAGTGCCTCTAAGATACTTGAGAATCCACTTAACTGCAGCCCAATGTTCTCTACCTGGATTGGAGAGATACCGGCTAACAACACCAACTGCATGAGCTAAATCTGGCCTTGTACACACCATTGCATACATCAAGCTACCAACTGCTGAAGCATACGGAACTCGTTCCATTTCCCGTTTTTGTTCTACACTGGAGGGACACTGTTCTGAATTTAACTTGAACTGACTGGCAAGCAGAGTACCAACCGGCTTGGCTTTATCCATGTTGAACCTTTCAAGCACTTTCTCGATATACCGCTCCTGCGATAACTACAACTTCTTTTCCTTTCTGTCTCGGCTAATTCTCATACCAAGAATTTGTTTTGCTGGACCCAAATCCTTCATAGCAAAAGACTTGCTAAGCTCTTTCTTCAACTTGTCAATTTTCCTGATAGCCTGACCAATAAGCAACATATCATCAACATATAAAAGCAAGATAATAAAATCATTATCAGGAAATTTCTTGACAAAAACACAATGATCAGAAGCTGTCCTGGTATATTTGTGCGCCTCCATGAATGACTCAAACTTCTTGTACCACTGTCTTGGAGCCTGTTTCAACCCATATAAGCTTTTCTTCAACTTGCAGACTAGGTTTTCTTTTCCCTTTACAAAACCCTCTGGCTGCTCCATGAAAATTTCTTCCTCTAAATCTCCATGTAGAAAAGCGGTCTTCACATCTAACTGTTCAATCTCCAAGTCCATACTAGCAGCTAAACCAAGAACAACTCGAATAGATGACATCTTCACAACAGGTGAAAAGATTTCCCCAAAATCTACCCCTTCTTTCTGACTGAAACCCTTCACAACCAATCTTGCCTTGTACCTTGGATGCGAACTATTTTCTTCAGTCTTCAACCTGTATACCCATTTGTTCTTGAGTGCTCTCTTACCCTTAGGTAACTTCACTAGCTCAAAAGTGTGATTATCATGCAAAGATTTCATCTCTTCTTGCATGGCATTTTCCCACTTATCCTTGTCCACATGATCAATAGCCTCTCGGTAACACTCAGGTTCTCCCCCATCAGTTAACAACACATAATCTGTAATGGGATACCTGCTCGAAGGTTGCCGATCTCTATTTGACCTTCTAAGAGGAACAACTGCAGGTGGGACATCAATCTGCTGCTGCTGATGCTCATCATTAGTCTGCTGCTGCTGCTCATCTATCTGCATGGGAGTCTCAGCCTCATCTGTATCCTGTATATGATCATGAAAATCATTCTCAACCCGCTCTGGTGCTGCTCCCAAAGGAACTGGATCCAAATCAATTAAATCGCCGCTGTCATATGACACTGTCTTCTCTGCTTTATCAATGTCAGCTATAGTCTGATCTTCCATAAAAACTACATCCCTGCTTCTTATAATCTTCTTCTCAATCGGATCATAAAGCTTGTAGCCAAAATCATCAAAACCATAACCCACAAAAATGCACTGACGTGTCTTCGTATCAAGCTTGGACCGTTCATCCTTGGGTATATGCACAAATGCCTTACACCCAAAAACACGCAAATGATCATAAGATACATCTTTACCTGTCCAAACCTTTTTTGGTACTTCAAAATTCAGCGGAACACAAGGTGACTTATTTAGTACATGAACAACTGTACTCAAAGCCTCACCCCAAAAAGTTCTTGGAAGCCCTGCATGAGAAGGTAAACACCTGACCCTTTCCACAAGTGTTCTGTTCATTCTTTCTGCAATACCATTCAACTGCGGTGTCTTCGGAGGTGTCTTTTGATGCCGAATACCCTGCTCCTTGCAGTATCTATGAAACGGACCTGTATACTCACCCCCATTATCTGTCTGGATACATTTCAGTTTTCTCCCAGTTTCTCTCTCAACAGAAGCATGAAATTCTTTGAACACATCTAACACTTGATCTTTGGTACTCAAGGTATAAACCCATAACTTCCTAGAGTGATCATCAATGAAAGTCACAAAATAATGAGAACCACCAAGTGTTCTAGTTTTCATCGGACCACACACATCAGAGTACACAAGATCAAGTAAATTTTGCTTTCTAGAAAGAGGGCGACTCTTAAAAGAAACTCTATTTTGCTTACCTGCCATGCAATGAGAACACTTCTTCAACTGCATATTTTTCAACCCAGAAAGGATTTTCTTTTTAGACAATGCTTCCATTCCCTTTTCACTCATATGGCTAAGTCGCTTATGCCAAAGCTCAACTGCAATCTCAGACTCTGCAACATTAATACTGTCTTTGCATACTTTTGCTTGCGTCGAATATAAGGTAGAATGCTTCGTACCTTTTGCCACAATCATTGAACCTCTGGTAAGCTTCCATTGTCCACGACTGAAAGTATTGCAAAAACCATCATCGTCGAGTCTACCTGCAGATAACAAATTCAGACGAAGATCTGGAACATGCCTCACATCCCTGAGAACTAGCTTCATGCCAACTTCCGTTTCCAGGCAAACATTACCAATCCCAACAATTTTTGCCAAATTACCATTTCCCATCTTAACAGACCCATACTCACCAGGTGTGTAGGATGTAAAGAAATCTAAATGGGAGGTGGCATGAATAGAAGCACCACTGTCTATTACCCAACTTACCTCACTGCCTATGAAATTAATACTCTCATCATCATAGACAAGAAGAAAATATTCAGTGGCTGTAGCAACTCGATCTCCATCGCTGTTATCATCTTTCTTACCATCTCTATTTCTGAGCTTTCTATTCTCCTTTTTCAACTGAAAGCAAAATCTCTTAATATGCCCTTTCTTACCACAGTGATCACACTCTTTATCTGCATATTTACCCCTTGACTTGCTTCTGTTATTCGACTGATCTCTACTCTGGCCTCTGTTATTGTTCTGACCCCGATGCCTGCTTCTTCCCCTGTCTTCAACAACTAAGGCATCAGCCTGTGAACTTGAACTGGAACCCTGCGACTTCCTTCTCAACTCTTCATTCAGAACACTGCTTTTAGCTAAGTCCATCGAAACAATACCATCAGGTGCAGAGTTTGTCAAAGAAGTTCTAAAGGTCTCCCATGAATCTGGTAAGGTACCAAGATGCCATAAACCTTTAATCTCTTCATCAAACTTTATACCCATCTCTGATAGCTGGTTCATATATCCCTGGAAAGAGTTCAAATGATCTGTCATCACAGTCCCATCTCTGTACCTCAAACCAATCATTTGTTTCATCAGAAGCAATTTGCTATTCCCAGTCTTTCGGGCATAACGCTCCTCAAGCTTACTCCACAAAGTTCGGGCATGCTTCTCTGTACTAATGTGATTTAACACATTATCATCTACCCACTGCCTGATATACCCACAAACTTGTTGATGCAATAAAGCCCAATCATCATCAGATTTATCCTCAGGTTTTTCAGCACAGAAAACTGGTTGGTGAAATCCCTTCACATAAAGAAGATCTTCCATCTTCGATTTCCACAACTGATAATTTGAGCCATTCAGATTAATCATTCTACTAGTATTAGTCTCCATTGTTCAACACAAGTCAAATAAAATCACAAAACCAAAAGCTCTTGATACCACTTTGATGAGAGAACAACAATGCGGAATAAATTCTCTCCACTTGTGTGAACCTAGTAGGAGCAAAAAATACCAATAACGCAATAAAAATGCAATATAGAATGATAAACAATCACCAATCAACAAGAATAACACCGGAAATTTTTAACATGGAAAACCTTCTCAAACCGAGAAGTAAAAACCACGGGACCAAGTCCAGAAACAATCCACTAATACGAAAAATAGGTTCGGTACAAGAGAGATAGCACAACCAACAATATCAAGAAAACAATCTTGATATAAACCAAAACACCAAAAAAAACCCAGAAACAGTACCAGAAACTGCATCAGATTCGGACCAGAAACTCACCTGAATTGAGACCTGTAAAATCCGATCGACACCGATAGGATCGAAGCTCTGTCTCTTATGAAAACCCAGGCGAAAAAATCACTCAAATCGGACCACGAACGAAGCGGGAATCGCGATTTGAAAATTACTGCGCTGACAGGAATTGTACGTCGGGAATTGTGTTTTTTTTCCTCCGTTCACGGCTGCTCTAACCCTCGCACTAGCCACAAAACCTAAACTAAATAACCTATTAAAATCTAATAGACTAAGAAAAGATGGGCTAATATTTTTGGGCTTTTATTAATTAAAAACATAAAAGAAACGTGAGCTTTTCTCAACTTAGGAGAGACCGAAAAACCCAACATTAAGGATTTTAAATCGAAATCTACAAACTACATTTTGTTAACTTTCACAAAATCTCATTCTCATAAAATAATGCGTTAAAACAATCACTATATGGACAGCAGAAACACCCATCTATTTTACACAACACAAACACCAATCTATTTTCACAAGACACCACACATGTGATTGATCAACTATAACACCCACAAACTTTTTTACCAATCATAATTTTCTACATCTTTATGGAATACTTAAATCATAATCTACTTACTTCTTTCAAATATGATCATTTATGCGGTGGAAAGGGTGCGTTTTTTCTTATAATAAGCTAAAAAGGTAGTTAAGTGTTTCTCGGCTAACGTGCTTTCCACAAAGTACAACAAAGTAAACTTAATTATTCACTAATTAAGTATAATTACCGACGCATCAGTGGAGTTTTTCATGGCCATTTTAAATTTAAAAAGATTATGGAATGGGCCTCAACTGATAATTTTCTCCCTCTATGACCTCATAAGTTTGTAAACTTTAACTGTTTTTGGTTACTTATGTCTGAAAATGACTATACAAATTACTCTTTCAGATAATGAAAGTGTGTTGATAATAACTGACTGCATTTCAGTAATTGAGAGAATGCAGTCACATTGCTGTATATTTTTAAGAGTTGGAGTTTGCTTTGTTTTCATTGATTTGAACCAAGAAAACTATTTAAACTTTCTTAGGGGGATGGATTTTCTTTTTCTTATAAAATCATTCTAATTAACAAAAATCCTATTTGGATTGTGACGCCCAAGTACATGTGAAAATTTAGGATCTGAATTTTTACCATCAACCCACAAATGTTCGAAGTAGTAGTCATTCATTTTGGGAACTAATCTCCATTAATCATTAGGGTTATGGGTAGTCGACTGCTATGCAATCTGACTGTATGCGCCTTGAATCCATCTATGTTCAAATGTGTGGAGTTCAAACTTGAGAAACCAATCCATGTTCCCCTCATCAAATTAGTCCAATACAGTATTTGGTAAGAAACGAGCTTCATAATTGAGACTTATGAACTTGGTTGACTATCAAACACAACAAATAGAGCAAACTGTTGATAATGTTAATTAGATTGGAATATTATTTGCAACTAGCACTGATTAGGTGCTTTGTTGGTGAAGTCAAGATCCCAATTGCTATAGATTGATCAACTGTCCCAATATATTATACTCATATTAAAATAACTGCTATACAAGGCTAGCGCGAGCTAATGATAATACTGTACGTATATATATATATGGTATGTTGTAAATTACAATTCAATGATGATTCTTGAAATTGATTAACATGTTTAAATATATGTGAAATAGTATCTATTTAGTTTCTAAGATTGAGCTACAACCATTATCTAAGGATCAAGTTGCAATTGGCAAATTAAAATAAGAATTTGCATATTTGTTACATTATTATTTTGTTAGTCCTTTTTTCTTTTTCTTTTTCTTTTTGCCCAGCTACGTCGACTCCTAGTCATTAAGATTTTTATTATGATAAGTTGTGGAAACACATCATATCGCCTTAATCCTAAAATGTTATTGTCATTAAAAGTCAAATCTCAATTTACTACAATCTTTTAAGGCCAATTCTAACTTTAATGACTAATTGACAATGAATAAAAATATGTCCTCATCCAGACAACAATTATTTGTATTTTTTAATTTATTTTTAATAAAGTCAAACCGCAATTATACATGAGAACATTTTAATACTTTCAAAAAAAAAAAAAAAAAAAAAAACTTTCAATAAGTGTGTTTGCACAACTCAAGGTTTTCATTTAAATTAATCACTCTTGGTAGTTGTGAATGAAGAATTTTGAGTATCTTGATGATATCACATTTCTGTATTACAGTATGATTCTAGTCAGATTCATTGACTTTAATTTTACCATGACCAATTCAACCTAAACTAGTTTGTGTTTCCTATAATTAAGCAACAGCTAAGCTCACAATCCTTGGAAGAAAAAAAAAACTCATTGTTGGAATTTAAGAAAAAAAAAATAGTAAACTTGTGCAAATAATTGATCATTTCAAAGATCAAGTAGGTAAACCAAAAGAGCATGAAGAAGTTTTTGGTTGAAGTTAACATCCAACTTGAAATACTTAAAAGATATGGAAGCATGTGATTTGGTCAAGCGGCTGAAATTGGCAGTGAAAACTAAGCTCATAGGCTTGATGGCTTGGCAGTTAATAGTTGGATTGCAGATAAAGCCAGACTGATTGTGCAGATTGAACATGGTCATTAGAATTAGCAGTTGCATTATTTGGTGTGTCATATAAAAAAAAAGAGGAAGACTAAAGATTATTAATAGCAATAATTCATGTTGGACCGCGACTGATTGTTAAAGTAATGAATAGATGGGCGCATGCTTCCATAATCTTACGCAACAGGTGATGTATTTAGTCACATGAAACTGTTTGAATTTTAGTCTGATTAATCAAAGCATTAAGTCCTCTTATTCTTTTTTTATTATTTTTTTTTAAATGATGCTTTGTGATCAAAACTTAATTTTCAAGACTCATTAAGAAAAGAGTCATCTTCTAGTTATGCAATAAAGCTTTTGTCAGTTTTTCTGAAGCTCAGTTGATCGTTGAACTATTTGATCTGAGAGTTACGTAATCATATGATCGATCCAAAGATCGGGTGTCGTTTTTTGTCTATGAAATTAACTCGGGTGGTACTAATACTAGTAAAACTTATTGATCAATGCCTAGTACTAGGCCGCACCTTATAGTTTATAAGAGCATCAACTGAGTTTGATTATATATCAATGATTGAGCTAGCAACATTATATATAATGTCAGGTGCCAACTGACATTTTTTTGGTATATACTGAGAATATTTTCTTTGATAGTTTCGGTAGACGTGCAACACTGTGCCAAAGGAGACTGCCAGCTGCACATTTGGACAGCTTTTAAGCCATCAACAAGGAAAGACGCCTAAAATGCGTGTTCTAAGAGTTTAGTATTAGTCACTGCAGATGGATCATTAATAATATGGCAGATTAACTGCTCCAACAGAAAACTAGCAAAAAAAATTATCCTAGGAACTATAAAATGAGTTGAAGTCCTGAACTTGTTTATGGTGAAAACTAAGCATACATTTCATTTGAGTACCTTCATTATCTTGATCAGTGCATTTATATACATATCGTGCCTGTTACAAAAAATTATGAGTATTATGCTAATTAGAGAACTGAATAGAGAACTTTTAATTATCTCGAAATTATGACTTGGATTTTTCATCTTAATCAATGTGTCAAGACCTGTAAATACCAGCAACAGAAAAGTCGAATATTTAAACCTAAATCAAAAGTCAGTTTGACAAAACTGAACATTTATCAGGTCATGACCAACTCCTCTCCTTGATGATAGAATGGAGTGATATTCTTACATAAAAGTTGACATGTATTATGTATAGCATGTCGCCGACGTGCAGTGACCTGATCTTAATTCGGCAGATTTCTTGCCAGCATATATATATATATATGCCAATTTGCTGTGTCTAAATACTTGAGGTCATTGCAGCACATGATTAACTCAAAATTAAAGGTAACACTACTAAGATTTATAGGCATGCATATTATCTTGTCCATAAGGGCTAACAAATTTTGTACGGGCTCTGATTGAGCACAAAAACAAGATCAAATTCAGAAGTCATGTCTGAGATAGTATCCAATATTTTTTTTTTTTGGATCTTGGCAGATATACTAATAAAGGTAGATGTAGTTAATCAAGTTGGTGTTGGTGATATATAAGGAAACTACAATTAGAAAGAGGAAGTTGGGTTGGTCTGGTATTTTAGTTTTCTATATAGGGTTTTTAATATTCTATCGCATAACTGGAAATCTTATTCAGTTTGAATTTGAAATGGTCATAAATAAAACTTGGAAGAAAATATATTCATGTTTGTTTCTGTTCGTGCATAATAATTCAATTATTCTTCCACAAACTCTCCCATTACCCAACTAATCATTTTGTTAATGGTAGCCGAGAGTCCGAGAATAGTATTATTGATCATACACCCAATATCAGAAAATCAGACACTAGTCATACTTTAATTTTCTTAACTACTACTCCCTCCGTCCCAAAAAGTATGCCACAACAAATTCAAAATTGCTCTTGATCAAGAACAAATTTGAAAATAAATTGGACGACATTCATTTACGGAAGGAGGGAGTATAACATAGTCCCTAATAATCAGCTCAATTCAAACACAATTATGAAGCTATATGCATGTCATGTTTCACAAAAATTAAGTTGGTCAAACCCTAAGATCTTTTATTTATCCATTGGCTTCTTCTCGTCACTAGCTAGTTTAAATTCATATAGATGGCTAAGATCGTCAGAACCAAACACAACGCAGTTATCTAATCTAGATCATGGGAAGAAGATACATACGGGCTTATTATATGCCCTTGAACTTCATCTAAATCCAACTTTTCACCACTCTTAAAATGAACTCACCCAGATCCTATGCATGTAGGAGGCTTGTTGACACTAATCCAGCTCTTATGCTGTATGTATGTCCATGTATATATAGCTGTTGTGTTACTACAAGATGACTTACCTAGAAAGAATATAAAAATAGATTTTTTACCTTGACGGCTTATAAGTCATCAAACACTGCATACTATCCAAATATTAGCTTCTGATCAGCAAGGAGTAGTATCTAGCTAGTAGCTTAACGCCCCAACATCCAAATTAAATGGCCAACATCATATATATGTTGGGAGCAATGTTATATACTGACTTTCTTGACACATGATCAGGCTTTAGTATTACAGTCTTACACACAGTTCAGTAAATTATTAGCAGTTAAGAACACATCGTGAGAAAACTGCAATCAAGAACAAGCTAATTGACAGTTAATGATAGTTCGTAACAATGCGACGAAAAGTTCAATTCATTATCATATGTGAGCACAAATTAGTGCTTATTAAGCCCAAAACCCTAAACACAAACCAAAGCAAATACTGTACATACTAAAGCCCAATTGTATATGGAGGATCTGAGAATGGTCTAATGCATGCAAACTTACGTTACTTGTAATTGTTCTTTTCAGATTTCACACGCATGCGCTCCAATGGAATGGCCAATAAATAATACTCCTTTCGTTTCATAACAATTGACACAAACTTCCCTTTGGGGCGTCCCATTGATAAGTCACATTTTCCTTAAATAGAAATTTTATATATTTCTTTATTTAATGGGACTCACTTGTCACACTCACAACTATCCACTACTATTCCCTAACCGACTTTCTTTCTCCTACTTCACTTTTCACACTCACAACAACTACCCACTACTATTCACCCCTTGATTCCCGTGCATACTTTATTTTGTGCACATTGTTCTATATTGTGCACATTGTTATGGTACGGAGGAAGTACACGAAAATTTGGTAATGGCATGGAAGATTTTCTGTAATTCAAACTTGTGCCCTCGAAGTGATGAAGCAACATCCTTGATTGCCTAAGTTCGCCCCTAAACTTTAACTTAACACATGATCAGCTAGCACATTTATATCATAATACTGTAAACCAAAAGTACACATACATATATGAATACAACTACAAACGAATTAAAACTCTCACATTTCGATTATTATGAACTGGTAAGTATTTAGTGGTGATCACGAGTCAAATATATGTATTAATACATTCAAGTTAGTTATACATGAGTAATGATCTACTGAATAGTCATGCAGCCTCCCAATTTTAGGGAGAGCCCAATTCAAGTTACCACTACAAGTCACATAGTATATGATGAATCACATGTTACAGTTATAGTGATCACTAAACCCTACATTACCTATTAGTACACACAGTTAGCTTCACACAAACTAAAACTTACAATTAATAGCTAGCTACACTAGTTATAGCTATATAACACTAAATGCCCTCTATCAGATCAGAGCCCTAACCTTAAGTCCAGACTAGGTAGGTTAGATGAGTAAGAAACCGAAGACGAAGCATCATCCCTCGGAGCTGACATGTTCAAGTCTAAACTAGAAGCGGTCAAGCCAACGTGTGGGGCACCACCTGCATTAACCGGTTCGTTCCCTAGCTTCTCCCAATGGCACCTCATGTGCCCTCCGAGCGCTTGTCCACTTGAAAATACCCTTAAACAAATGCTACATTGGTGAGTGCTTAGAGGCATCCAAAGGGTAGTAGCCATCGTATTAATATTGATATTTCTCTCTTGATCACCCCCAACAGCTTCTTGAACAACAGCATCTTCCTCCCCTTCAGTTTTTGTAATTGCAAAACAACCCTTGACATTCTTGTGACTCGCCCTATGCCCACCTAATGCCTGGTGTGACCCGAACACCTTCTTGCAACTGGAGCATTCGAACCGGCAGTTAGAATTATAATCCCCAAACCCCATATCTGGGTCAGATAAACCGACATTGGTAGTGACGGTATCACAAGCGGAAGTTGGAGCATTAGCAAGCATTAACAAACAAGTGGCAACATGGTGATCCTCGTCAGCCAAATCATCAGTGTAACTAGTATCCGACCCGCAACCACGGCCTCCATCAGGTTTCTTGAAATTGGGTGGTGGGTTGATGCCCCGCCACTGGCGCTCAGGGTGACAACGCATGTGGCCGAAGAGGGCCTTCCATGACCAGAATTTCTTGCCGCACTCGCTGCAGGGGCGGGTGATGTTGGGTGCAGGTTTCTTGGGGTTGGAAATGGGGTGAGTGTCGAGCATTTTAGTTCGTTTCTTACGTGGGTATTTTACGGAGGAAGGTCGGTGGTAGTTGGTGGTGGTGGAGAGGTCGGGGGAAGGAGGAGAGAGGTGGAAATCGGAGGAAGTTGGAGGGTGGGAATTCATTGTCAGAGAGTGAAATTGGGGAAAAAAGTTTTGATAATGACGGATGAGATTGTTAAGTAGTGGGGTTACTGGGCGGTTACTGTGTGTGTGTTTTGTGTCCGTGCATGCGTTTGTTGTTAATAGGGGTAGTTATTTTCAGTTATCACTCTTTATCTTTATCCTCAAAAATTCTCACTAATCCGTGGCAGTCATCAGCCACTATGGATTTCATTTCGTCCGTTGATCACTATATCATAAGTGCTGATCCCAGCTGTAATAGGTAGGTGGCTTGCTCCTGCTCCTGCCAGACTAAATCATCAATGGTTATGATTAATTTTGTACCATCAACTAAATTGAAATTAATCACAACCTTAATCATATAATCATCATATCCGAAAAACAGTGTGACAATTTGAGCTATTGATGTAGGGAGCGGAAGCATAAAAGAAATAAAAAGGGATAAACACTATTAATCCGTTGATTGTTCTCAACAATGCCGGAAGAATAGCCTTCAATAACCCATTGATTCAACGAATACTAGGAAATTGGCAACAACGTTCAATACTCAAATTTTATTAATCAACAACTGATTTTCGGAAGGGTTAATGACAATTTAGACCCTGAAGTATGATACCACCCTTCCAATCGAGCCTTGCATGTCTTTTTTCGCCATATCGGACCCTGGGGTGATTCATTTTCGCCAGTTAGGGTCTTTTTGACGGAATTCATTAAAAATTCAGTTAAAAGGCATGTGCCGTGCACGTGACTAACGAAATTGGGTTGGTTTGTAATTGTTATTAACTATTAAGGGGTTAAATGAAAGATTTTTAAAAGGAAAGGATGGGTCAAATAAAAAAAATGTGAGGAACAAAATATAATATCTAATTTATTAAAGGCTAAAAGGTAACTTTTATCTCTTTTTCTTTTCTCAGATGAGTTTAACCCCTCTTCTTCTCCGGCTCCTTTCTCATTCACCCACCGCCGACCTTTCAAACCCCACCTTCACATCCACCCATTCCGCCCTCCTACTCCCTTCCTCCTCCGCTTCTCTCTACGTCACCTCTATCGAGAAGCTCGGAGAGAGGTGAGTGACGTAGCCTTAGATTCCGTGAACGATGAGACGGCCGTCGTTGTAGAGATGGGGACGGGTGATTTCGACGCCGCCGACGAAGACGGTTGTGGTGGCGGTGGCGGTGACGTTTCTGGTGGATGTGATTGTGAGGCAGCGGTTGTAGGCTAGGGTTTCGATTTTGGTACCGAAAATGGAGCTGCTGCAAGACCTTCAATTGCTAAGATTTCTTTAGAAATTCTTGTTGGTTCGGTTAGATTCTTCCTAATCTGCTTCTCATTCTCGAATTCCAGGTTGTTTATTTCGATTTGGTCCAGATTTTGCTTGGATTTTGTGAATTTTTCTGGTGCAATTTTGCTACAATAATTTGAGTTCCCAGTTTATATGGTGTTTTTGATTTTCTAATATGATTAGTTAGATCTGGGTTTTGATTTTTGAGTCTACCCTGATCTAGGTTTGAATGGTGGCTGGTGGTTTTGAGATTGTGTTGACAATGATAGTGAGATGGTGGCAGAGGTGTACTGATGGTGGTTGGTCGGTGATGTCAATGGTGGGTGGTGGGTGGTGGGCAGTGGCGGTGTTTGGTCGGTGTGCGGTGTGGCTGTCCGATGGCGGTGGTGGTGTGGTTGTGTGGTGGTTCGGTGGTAGTAATGGTGGGTAGAAGCTGGAAGGATGGTGGGAAAGGGGTGGTCACCGGAGGAAGGGGAAAGGGGTGGGGGTTTGGCCGGGTTTGTTAAAGATGATGGTGGCTGCTATTCTAAGATTATTTTTTTCTTTCTTCAAAAATAAAATAAAATAAATAAATAAAAATTTCTAAAATAAATGATTGTAACTTATTTTAATTTCCTATTACAAAATATAAAATGTTGCATATTTATTTAATCTAAGATACTCAGACTCTTTTGTTTACCTCACCGGACTCGTCTCGACAAGACTAAAATACGTGTGTCCGACACGGCTACGGCGGAGTAAATTAAAGAGTCCGGGCATTAGAGTATTTATTGATAATTTTCTATGGTAAACGTAAAAAACGATTTGGATAACACATTTGCTAAAAATATACTACCTCTGTCCCGCCCGACTTAAGATTCTTGGTCAAGCAATTTATACTTTGACTAACAATTTGAACAAAAGTAATTATCTTAATGAAAATCTAAAAATAGTTATTTAGTTTATTATTAATCGTGATACAATAACAAGTTTTAAAATAAAATTCTTATTTAATTTTTTTTTATTATAAATTATAAAATGTTGCATATTTATTGGATGAAGATTTTTTTTGGTAAATGTAAAATTTGATTTATTTTGTTTATAAAATAAAATTCTTATTTAATTTTCTTTTTTATTAATATTTTGAAAATAACTTTAAAAACCCTTTTATTTACTATTTTATTAATTATTTTTATTTTCAGCCCTATTAAGTTTCGAATTTTCATTAAACCACTTAAAAGAAACATCAACTTCAAACAACTCAATTCCGTTAGTCACGTGCACGGCACATGCCTTTTAACTGACTTTTTAACGAATTCCGTCAAAAAGGCCTTAACTGGCGAAAATGAATCACCCCAGGGTCCGATCTGGCGAAAAAAGACATGCAAGGCTCGATTGGAAGGGTGGTATCATACTTCAGGGTCTAAATTGTCATTAACCCTTTTCGGAATTAACATTAACCCTATTTTTATAAGACTCCTACGACTTGGAAAACAAGTCAAACACTCCTAAAAATAACCCTAACATATATAGTAACCTATTACAACTCAAAAACATCAAAATATATCATAAATCTACTTCTAAACAGAATATTATCTCCTATCTAAATATAAATTCGAAAATAACAATAATAATTAAAATAAAGCCTTAAATATCTTCTTATATTAATCTCCATCAGCTATTCGCTAAAGCAAACGCTAGCTACCGTGCTCGGTCCTTGATTAGCATGGAGGAAAAGGAGGGATGAATGTACGAGCGTGATACATTTCTAGAAATATTATTAGAGGAATGGAAGGAGAGCCCTTCCAACAGAAATATTTCCCGTTAAGATTGTCAAAATATGCTTCTGAAAGCCTTTGTTTACACTTGTATTAAAAAAGAAAATATAATTATTTTTTTTGTTTGGAATAAAGTAGTAATCCAGTCGGATCGCATGCTGGATTAATTGACTACACATGATCTTTGTATGGAGACGAGTATGATTCATACTACTAAATATTGCCCGTAAACTTTTCATAAAATAGAATGAGACAACTTTTCCTACTAGTACTAGGAACTTGTCTTTGGCATCATTGCTTTATCTTTTGTCAATGCATATCTTAGTAAATTTTACGCTTTTTTTTTTTTTACTTGGAGCTAGTAAATTTTGATCTACTAACCGCCATGAATACTGTCTTAATTTTATTCCTCATCCTTGAAATTTGTCCTAGTTCAAAACTAGAAAATGTAAACTAATATGGTGAATACTGTTATTTCACTCAACTTTAAGGTGAAAAACGCAAATATTAACGAAAAAAAAAAAAGAGTATAAAATGTGCATGTTGCTCTCTCAAAACATGCTTGCTCTCATTGACAAGTTCACAACCTTTATGTCCAAACCATAACCAAAAGTTCCATGAGATCTGTCTTTCAAAGTAGTATAAATTCAAATAATTTTACAAGCCCAACCGAACACGAGTCTTGGATAAATTACAAAACATTGTCAAAGGCCAAGGTTCCCTAAAAGCCGTTCCACAGCCGCATGAACATTGCCCGATGTAGCACGAAGCGCTCTTATATTCTCTTGGGTGTCAAAAAAGCCCATCTCTTGAAGTTGTGACAGTTGTGTGGCATATACTTCTTCTGGAGGCCCTACACAAACAAACATGATAAAAAAAAAAAAAAAAAAAATTTACTTTAATTGCTCAGGTAATGATACCGCTACCTCAACCTCATTTGTGATTGAGCGCACGTGTTTTAATACACTCAGATGTGGATTTCAGAAAAATATAGGTTTAATCGCTCACTGGGCCCAGGGAATAACCACATATGCAAGTAACAGAGAGAAATTATCACCATCGGGTACGTTTGGCATAGCCAAGCCACCACCTCCAAGTCCTCCACCAAACATATTCATCAGTGAATCTAGCCCCATATTGTTTGGTGCTCCTGCAAATTTTAACAAAATCATAGCATGACCAACAATACGGAAGAAAATGGGTCACAAGATAACACGAGTTCATACTGATTATTACCAGTCGTACCACCAGTCTGAGCTTGATCCCTGCAACACAATTACAAAAATTTAGACCCACATGACTCTGAATCACAAATGCATATTCATAACTGACAACCATGGCGAGCAAAACTAAAGCATAATTAAATAATCAAGATATGAAAAGTAAAATGACCCTTCTCTTTCATTTGAGAAAATAGAGTCTCTATTTTCTCAAATGCAAGAGGAGAAGTAGCAAGTATTGTCATTCAATATCCTTTTTGTTCACATAATTTCTCAACAACTGAGCAAAGCCAGGTTAAGCACTCCTAATTCTTTTAGCTAATAGCCCGAAGATGCACTTTGTATTTTAAAACTAAGGCTCATTTGTTTCATGAAGAATAGCATTCAAGCGAATTTTCTACATAATCCAGTATTTGAAATAGTTGATAAAATACACTGTGCTTTATATATAAAAAAATTGACAATGAATCCTCCCTCCGGCCTTGTTTATAAACCAAAAAGTAATCCATGCTTTGATGGCCTTAAATATAAGGAAAAATCTTTAAATGCAACTATACTTGATACTCTTTTTCAAACAATGCCCATAATTAATTCACCTTTTCAAAGATAAGTGTTTTGGACAATCTTGTCCTCATAAAGTTCATACAGTATATTACAAAAAAAACATCACTCACCCATCTATTTTTCACCAACCTGCTTTATGAATGAGCAATTATATCCTTCATACATTACTATTGTTTACTCAAATTTGCCCTAGTTTCTTAATATGCGTGTAAAGTCAAATTAAGAACCTTAAACCGGGACGGAGGGAGTACTTGTTTGTGTTATGAAATCAAGACAATTAAACTAGTTTGACTAATTTCTTAATCTGAGTGAAAGTGATTAATTTTGATTATAAATACGCCTGGAGGAAGTAGTCTCTTTTGACAAGTCAAACTTCGAACTTAGTACTTCTCCTTCTATATGTTTCTTATAATCTGCACTAACATGACAATTTTTTTGTGTGATATGGATAAGGAATGACATGCTTTTGAAACAAAGAAAAAGAAACTTTCTTAACAATACTAGAAATTTATGGGTTGGTTTTAAAATATGACATTCTTCCTTTTTCTTTTCTCTATCTTCGTTTGGGACAAACATAAATATAAAATGGGATTATCTTTTTAAGGAGGGAGGGTATGGTCGCTACAGATACAGAACCTTTGGCAAATATTAATAGATTTAAGAAAAATAAAACACCTACTAGAATGGCATTAGCAAATTTATTAAGTGGAGTAACCTTCGTTTATGTTACTTACTGAGTTGTTTGTTGTCGATTAAACAGGGGAAGAAACTGCTGCATAGCCATCATTTGCTGCAGAAGTCGAATAAAAAGGATAAGTAAGAAATGAAGAACAAAGTGTGAGAATTTTGCTTTAGACCACCTTCAATTAATAAGAAGCAAAAACATTAAAAGCACAAACTATACAGCCCCACAACTGGCTGCAGTCGTCATCATTATTTGGAATGGAAAAATGTAGAATGTAGTTTAATTCAAGTGTAATGTACAAGGAAGAATGAGATTGAGAGCCACCACTGCACAAGGCTGTGGCGGAGCTAGGAATTTTTATGGAGGGCTAAAAATGCATTACTTAACCACTTAGACATTGTCATACTGTAAAGTGGGAAAATTAGTTTTTAGTAATTTATTTCCTTGAAGAAAGGGGGGCAAAGCTTTCCCCTCTAACCCATAGTAAATGTCACACTTTCCTTTTCAATCCGTCCCAAAATAGATGTCACATTTCTAAATAAGTAAACAATTTTAGTGCATTTTTACCATGGTACAATCACTATACAAACAAATAAAGCACACTCCTTAATAACGTTGACAAGTCCAATGCGACATTTATTTGGACGGAGGGAGTAGTTTTTTACACTAAACCCTTGTATTCAAAAACGGAATAGAGAAAATATGCACTAAGGTGTGATAATCAAATGGGTGTAACTGCGCCATAAGGTAGATCCGCCAGTGGCACAAGGGATATACCTGCATCATCTCAGGTGAGGTCAACTGACGAAGTACTTCAGGATTTTGCATCATTTCTCTTAATTGAGGGTTTGCATCGAGCATACTACGAAGTTGAGGATTCTGGCCCACAATCTACAAATCCATATAGTTGACAACATCAAACAAACATTTTCAATCGCCCATAGATATCTGCTGCTGACAGAGAATTAGACTTCTGTTATTACCTGATTCATGTATTGTGGGTTGGAAAGAAGGCTTTGCATCATCTGAGAAACAGCTGGATTTTGCATGAGCTGATTAATATCGGGCATGCCAGCCAAGCCTAACCCAGGAAGACCAACCCCTCCTAATCCGCCAATATTAGGCGGCCTTACTTCCCCAGTAGGATTTGGCCTGGTACCAGCATTCGCTTGGGGATTACCTGAGGAAACGAATTATAGGAATATTAGTTATATTTATTCAAAAATGTCACAGGAAAAAGAGAGAAAAGTGCAGTACAACGAATACTAGAAAGAAAACCTTCGATTGTACTTTTAACTGGATGACTAGTCCAAAGGTGGATCAATCAACTTTGCCATAAGATTTTTTAGTAAAGACTGTACAGTGAGAGTTGTGCCCAACCGAAGTGAAACACCAAGCCCAATAATGAGGTGGCATGAAAGTGCAAGAATAAATTCAAACATCGCATACAAATAAGTTTCAAAATAATTGTACCTTTCTAATAAAATACATCCAAATAAATGGTACGAATTCACCAAAAGGGTAGCAGTGAAAAACAGAAAAAGAAGAAAATTATGTGCAAAATAATTATAAACAGGAAGCCTTTGAGAAGCTCAACCCCAGGCCACCACCCCAACCAAAAGGGGGGCTTATGGCACCACCTCGAGCACACAGACACACAGGAGGAGGAACACAGAACAATTTCTTACATATTTAAAAGTTGAATAACTCTCGACTGTTTTCAAGGTATATTTAGCACCTTGGCTGGTGCGCATAAGTATTCTTAATTTTTGGACACAGTGAAAAATGATAAGAGCCAAGCATAGCAAGTATTAAGCCAAACACAATAATAATACAGAAAAAAAGCCATTACTGAAGTTAAGCAACGAGGCTTACCACCATTACCACCCCAAGGATTAGGAAGTGGGTTAGAATTCGGGGCTGCAGCCCCTGTAGCTGCTTCAGTTCCAGTAGTTGAGGAATTGTTAGATCCATCTCTAGTTTGGGTACCAACTCCCTGATTACCCAACAAAGCAGCAAAAGGATTAGATCCTGAATCATTTCCAGTACCTCCACCCATTGTTGTTGCATTCAGAAAAGGTTCCTGAACATTCTCATACATGCGTCTGAGCGCGTTAAATCCCTCTGGTGAAGATTCAATATTACTCATTGCCCTGTCAGTGTTGCGCATCATCTCACGCATAAGCTCAGGGTTCCTTGCAGCTTCTAATGTCTGTCTAAGGATGGCAGGATCATTAAGAACGTGTGCAAGTTCAGGATTTCTGTCAATGATGTCACGCATTTGAGGATTGCTCATAATCATGCCACGCATTAGTTCAGGGTTATTCATTAAGCTCTGAATAGCTGGCGTATTCATAATATCCCTCATCATGTTTGGATTCTGTGTTAGTTGTTGCTGCATTTGTTCAAACTCGGGAAGTCCAGTCATGCCACCAAGTCCAAGTCCAGGAAATTGAGATGCCCCACCAAGACCAGCTCCACCAAAGCCCACTCCTTCAATGGGCGCAACCCCTGGAGTGGTACTAGGATTTTGAACACTGGGAGTACCAGTGGTTGGTGCTGAAGAAGCCGGAGCTGAACCACGAACCATGTGAACCGTGTGATCTGCCTGCAAACCTTCAGCATACCAATAAGAAGAGGAGATTACGTCAGCATTTTGGTTGAAGACGGAAAAAGAAGTATAACAAACACCCCCAAAGCAAATAAGTGCTAACAAAAAGCATAAGAACATAAAAGAACCTATATTTTTCAAAGAACAAAGGGGAAAATAACCATGAGGTTGAAGCTTTGAATGATTTACGGCCAGGAAAAGAAACAAAACTTACTCCCCGGGAAGGAATTGAACGAGGTAACCAAGTATTTGATAGAGAGCTATCTAAAGCTACAGAATAAAGCTTCTTGCAATGACTTAAGTACGTCTAAATAAGAAACCACCTCCGTCTATAGACGAGACATTTTTGATAAAATAAAATTTTAGAATCCTTTTACTTTCCAATAGCCAAAGAGAGACTCTTTCCAAAGCAGCAAGGCCACATTGGACCCACTTGCGGGAATAATACCAAAAGGGTTCCGCCAACTTCCCATGGCAACGAAACTAGTCAATGCTGGGAGAATGTACCTAGTATAATTCAAACCCACAACCTGTGGGTAGTATCCTACTACAGGCCCAGACTCAACCATAAGCTAAGGCCATGTAGGGCATAACTTTAAAGTAACATTTTTTATGTTATAACAAAAGTTACAAAACACACACTAACATAAAGGAAACTAATGGATAAAAAAAAAAAAAAAAAAAAAAGGGCAGCCCGGTGCACAAGGCATCCCCGCATAGCGAGGGTCCGGGGAAGGGTCCCCACCACAAGGGTGAAATGTAGGCAAACCTTACCTTGGATATATTAATAAATTAAAGGAGCAGAAGTTATTCGCCCATGAGAAAGGGTATATGTGGATACATTTTGGGTTGGAATTAGCTTAAGTGATTTGAGTCTTCCCCATGTGCTTTGTTGCTCCCATGGCCCATCCATTGCTCTCTCTACCCCATCCTCCCCCCCCCCACCCACCTCCCACCACCACCACCACCCCACCTTCTTCTTCCCTTTGTGACAATGAATCCTATGATTTTAATGTACAACAAGGCTGTCTAATCATGGCCATTAATGTAAGTGCACAACTTATTTCGACGCAGTTCAGTTCAACAGCCTTTAAGTTGTGCCTGCCAAACAGGCACAAACAGCTTTATTATGTCATTAAACAACCGAGAAAAGCTTCTCTATCAGTTGCTTTTATCCTTAATTGACCGACAACCCCCTCAACAGCCCCAAGAAAAGAAATATGCATATACCTCCATACAGACTCATCAATGGTCCTCCAATCTGTATCAATTATTATTAACTATCAACCGCCACCCAATTAACATTTACATGATTCAGTCACAATCAAGATCGGTATATCACACCAAACATCACCCACCCACTATCGACAGTCGACACCAATTAAATACAGTGATGCTTATGCTACTACTTTTTCTAACACTTACACTGTCGTCTTAAAAAGATATGTATGGCCGTCAAGCCTACTCAACACACATCCACGGCACTTAGCACCTACAATAACCTCACTCTTGCATATGTTTCTAAGACACTTGTCACATCAGTAAGGGATAAGGGTATCAGAAATAAACCAAAAGCTTCTCACTGGATATGCTAGTTGCTATAATATTAAACAACTCAACCTTAGCACAAAAGCTGCTTATAATCAAGTGCAGTAACAATTTTATGTCAGATTAACATGAGTAATGGGTTTAGAAAACTATCCAAGTGAACTCTAGAAGAATTTTTATAACTCGAGATTCGATATACAAAAAGCACAATGGGAGCATCAAGCTCATAGCCTGCTAGTAAAGAGTTATTCTACAGGAGGTAGATGTTTTGAGTTCAAGCCCTGGAGAGTTGAATAACTTTGTAGAGAGAGTTTTACAGCCATTGTGGTTCTACTAGGCTTGAGTCCAAATTAAAGGTCTATTTGGTGACTGATTACCCAGTTATTCAAACCAAAAAAGGGAGGAATAGAAGTAACATCGATGAAATATATGTACATTAAGTGCTAGTCTCGTACGTAACAATCCTCATTTCATACCATGATGTCTTAGTAATGATTTAGTTCCATGATACTGTAACTAGCATGGAAATGAATGATGATGCTTTCGTATCAAATGGACACTTCACAGGCAGATGTCTATTGGAGTATTAATTTATCGACTCATTTAAACACTTAGTTGTTAAAAGCCCAAGAATGTATATAAAGATTAATGCTCCACCTCTGTGGTCTGCTGCACACACATGGCATGTGATAAGCAAAGCTATCTAACAAAGGGAATTGTACTCGTATACCGCAAATGTAAATGAAAGCCAGATGACCTGGTCCCTTATTTTGTCTTACAAAACAGTGAGCTCTATACCATGTTCTTGCACCAACTCAACTAGACGAAGAACACCTTTTCTGGGGGGGGGTGTCAAAAAAGCTACTCCCTCCGTCCCAGAGTAAGAGTCCTATTTTTTCGCTGTTAGCACGAAGGTTTTTTGAGCAATAATTTTATGTTGATCTAATTATCCTAATGGAGATTTTAAAGTTGTTATTGATACTCCATTATATGTACTACCAATATCAATATCTAGATGTTCATTAAAATAATTGAAATAACCTAAAATTATTGCTCAAAATACCTTCGTGCTAACAGCAAAAAAAATAGGACTCTTACTCTGGGACGGAGGTAGTACATACAAAAGTGAAAGAACCTTCGAGGATCCCAATCAGTACATAGTTCGTGGACAAAGCGCATTATTTGCCAAAATGTGTAGTAACCTGATCGCTTCCATAACCTAATATAATCCATAATAGCATCGATAAATAGTTTTATATGCGTCAAACCAGTTTCTTATAAGTGCTGCATGTCAAACTAGAAGAACTAATCAGCCTTAGTTGATATTTTCACATAAAGATAGAATTATTAAACTGTAAACACCAATGATACTCCTTTCATTTTTATACCTTAATTCTACACTCGCGAAGTCAAACAAAATTTGGCGAGGATAGTTCAACAAACACCTATACTTCCTCAACTCCATTAAAAGAAACCCTTTTAAAAGAGAAACATTTCACTTGTACTGAACTAGCCAATAACTAACAATTATCACAGAACACGACCAAAAACATCCTCTTGCTTACTCAATTGAGCTTAATTTTTCAGAACAAGTACGCTTTCTATAGAACATCCTGGAACTGAAAAACTATTGAGCTTAATGTGAAGCCGACCATTTTTTTATTTTATTTTTGATAAGCGTAATGGCGCCCATTATCACCAGCCAATCCATAATTCAAATTTTGCAAAAGAGAAAAAGTTCAACCAATTACATGAATGGAGTCTATCTCATAACACCGTTTAATTGGGGTGATATGATACTACACCAGTTACACTTAAAATGAAGGTAAATCAATCCCCCTTCCCATAAGCACATCCATTCAATATCTAAAATTAATATTAGAAAATGAACATAAAAAATAAAGGGAAATAATCAGAGAGAATGGAAATACCATAGCTATCTAGGGTTTGGTCATCTTTCAAGATCCGGCCTTTATAAATCAATCGTTGCTGAGCAGCAGGTACATCACAGTTGTCAGCAAGAAGACCTTTGAAAGCCGCAACAGTCGATCCAAGGCTCGTCCTCACAGAAAATTTAGACCCATTTGAACACCTAACATTGAGAATCACCTCCTCGCCACCCTCCACCACCGTACCCGATTGATTCGACTCACCCTCAGCACCCATTTCCCACCACACACAAAAGATCGGTCAAGGAAACAACCAGAAAAACCCCTAACCCTATAAATGATCAACTCCAAAAACAAAAAAAACTTTGTGTGCTTGAAGTGGTTAGTAAAAAATGATCAATATGATTTCAAGAAAGTATTTTTAAATCGATTCTTCATGATTGAATGAGATAGATATCATTAAAAAATGGTCGAGATTTGAAGGAAAATTGTAAGGAAATGTATAGAAAAAGGTCAAAATTGGAGGTCAAGGAAAAGAAGGGGAAAGAACTCCAGATTTTAATGCAGAGTGTTTTTTGTGGTGTTTGGTCTATTTTGGGTCACAGTACACCATTAGAGTTTTTTTTTTTTTTTTTAAAAAAAAAATAATACTAGGGCACAAATAAGTCACAAAAATTTGGTCACAAAATCCTAAGTTTCTTGATTTTTTTGGTGTTTTTCATTAGAGTGTGACGGGTCCATTATCGTCAACTCATTTTGTATTTTGTGAGCAATATTTTGTAGGGGAAATGACAATTTAGGGTCCAAAGTTTGGGGGGTGTGTGCCAATAGGGGTCTGATGTATCAATTTTGTCAATTTAGGGTCCAAAGTTAACAACGTTAGTCAATTAAGGGTTTTTGGACTAAGTTGCAAAGAAAATCCAGTTAAGTAACAGAAAAACTTAACTGGAGTTAGTTTTGGATGTTCGCCTTGGCTGTCATTTCACACACCCCTTATACAATTGACCCTAAATTTTCTTTCACTTTTATTATTATATTTTCGAATAATTTTAATTAATTCAAAAATAATAATAAATAAAATAATAAGCAAATAAAAAATTAAAGTGGTTTTTTTAAACCGCAAATAATGAAGTTATAAACAAGGAAAATTAATAATAAAAATAAAAAATAATTTTATGAATAAAATAAAATAATTGGAATACTAATATTAATAATGAAACAATACTAACCACCACCACATAAATTTTTGTTGTCCAAATCCCCACTTTCTTCTTTCTAAAAAAATAAAGTGGGTTTTTTTTTTTTTTGGAATATAATTTTTTTTACACTTTTTCCTTTTTAAAAATTATACTTTTTATTTTATAGTGGTTCTAATGAAATAAATATTTTTACTGTATTTCTTGAAAAAATATTTTCGGTAAATGACGTCTTAATTATTAGTTAATTTAATATAAAAAAGTTGTAAAATTTAATATTTCATTTTTTTTATTAATTTTCTTCATCTGAAATGACAATATGCTCATGCAAATAATCAAAACAAACTCCAGTTAAGTCCATGTCAAAACACGTGTGACTTAACTGGATTTCGTTAACAGAATCGTTAAAAAACCCTAACCTGCACAACTTTTGCAACTTTGGACCCTAAATTGATAAAATTGATACATCAGACCCCTATTGGCACACACCCCCCCCAAAAAACTTTGGACCCTAAATTGTCATTTCCCCTATTTTGTAATCTTGTTTCCTGCCCCTAGCATTGCTCTAATTTTTATTTTTGAAAAAACACCATTAGAGTATTAAAGAAGTATAAAAAGGATACAAAGCAGGCGTTATTAGTAATAAAAAAAGGTTGTCCCCAAAGGAGTGGTCCAGTGACAAAGTCAACGGTGATTCGGGCTTGGTTCAGCTTAGGTAGGCTTGGACAGTTCGGCCCAGTAGGTAGCCTGGTAGGTGGTAGTTGGGCCTGGTTCGGTTAGGCTTCGGCCCGTCTGAGAAGATTCAACACCGGATGGGTTCGGTGCATTGTATCTGGACAGGGTCGGTTCGGAACAAGTGGAGCACCCATTCGCGTATGGGTATGGGGCGGTTACATGAATCTGGTTCATCGATCGGACGGCCATGATTCATCCGGATGTGATTGTGCCTATTCCCAGAAAGGCACCTGTAACTCTTCAGAAACTATAAATAGCCCCTCCAGATTGTCAAATCAATTCATTCCATCATCCAAAGCCTTAGAGCAATTAATAATAGAGAGCATATTGAAGCATTGTTCCTTTCAAGTCCAGAAGTTCCGAGCATTAGTATTTATTCGCCGAGTTCGTTAGTTTGAAGTGCTTCTACTAACGAAAGTTAAAATCGTTGCATCTTAGAGAAGATTGCCGTTAATCCGTAAGCACCAGTGTGGAGAAAATTCTTCTTGCGGAGATTGTGTCCAACACAAGCCTCGACTAAAAACAGTCCCCATTTTAGTTTTAGAATTTTTCGTCATTTTCAAGAAAGCCTATATTTTACCTAACAATTGACAACGAAACAAAAACTCGTTAGTACATTTTGAAATTAAAGAGAGTGAAGCACATTGGTGTCAAGAGACATAGAATCACACCAAAATGTAGAGAAAAAAAATATGGAAGAAGAGTGCAAATGTATGCCTCTTGTGAGAGCATTTGCGAGAGTAGCTAAGTGTTTATCATTCCTTGTGATCTTAGAGTAATGGACTTGAATTTGTAGGGTGTTACATTTTGTATGTTTGGAGCAGCGATAATGGTAGTGTTTTGTTGTTGTGCACCAGGTGCAAGGCAAGAGGCCGGACCATATAAATTTCTCGTGTCTTCCCTAGCTTTCTTCACTTCTTTGTTTGTGTTCGTGACCTGTTTCTATCCTCATTGCACAAACCACTAATCTCTATCCTAGTTGCACAAACCACTATCCAACAAAGACTATGAAGGGAAAAGTGGTGCTAGCTACAAATGACTCAATGTTTTAACATGCCTTTAGGCACGTAAGATGACTCAAATCCAACCACTTTTGTAGGTATTTATTAATTAAAAACTATATGCTCTCTCTTTCATACGTCTGGAAATTAGGAATGAAAAAGTACGATGCGATAAAATTAAGGCTCCCAAAAATGAGCTTTTTTCAATCTTTTTACATAAAGTACCATTCAATGTTGTGTTAGAAAATAATGGGAACCCAAAATTACTAGTCCTTTCCTCCCAAATCATATCTATAGACCCTAACTCAAAGTTCCATTTAACGCACCCAAAATAATTACCCATGCACAACTATTATCAGCGATAGGAGTTTCAGAGTATTTGAGGGACTTTGCTATACTCCTTCCGTCTCATTTGAAGCTTCACCTTTTATTCAAATGAGTGTTCTGTTAAAAGCTTCATATTTTTCCTAAAATGGTAAAAAATGTGGGCTCCACTTGTTAAGCCACTCACTTCTTCCTCTCACATATTTAAATTGTGGTCCCCATTTGTTATACCACTAACTTTTCCCCCTCACACATTTAAATTTTAAGTCTCACTTGTCATACCCACTAACTTTTCTCCTCTCACAATCTTTTTTACACTCATCACTTTTATTAATTTGTGTGCCCTCACTAAAATGGTGTGAAGCTTCAAATTTGACGGAGGGAGTATATGCTTGAAGTTGAACACTTGAACGATGACGTTTCGATGATTTAAGTCAAATAAGAATAGTTGCTGTGCATTGTGAGAAGTGAGAACACGCACACTCTGGAGAAATGGAGAACAAGCCGATTCTGAAAGAATGGTTTGACCGAGTTGACTCAGAGAAAACGGGGAACATTACACCCATTCAACTCAAGGTTCTTCTCTCTGAATCCATACCCTTTATCGATTTATCTATGGAGCATAACTTAGTCTCTCCGACTCTCTTCTCAGAGTTAAATCTAATTCGCAGTTTTTTTTTTTTTTCAAATGGATTTTTTATTATCAGACTGCTCTTGCTGTTGGAAACTTAGAATTTCCCATCTCAATTGTCCAACAAATGATCAGGTTTATTCCCTTCTGTTGTATTTACGAGTTAACTAGTCGTTGATCAAATTGATGGATCAATTTTGAATGTCTTTATTGCAGGATGTATGATTTTGACAAGAATGGAACTATGAATTTCCAAGGTAAAATCCAATATTCAACTCGACCATGTCTTTTTTTTTTTTTAGTTTAAATACTTTGCCAATTTTGACCATCGTTCCGCTCAAATTTTCCCATCTGAAAAGTCAATACATGTTTAGGATGCACATATCAGCATAGCTGCCTTGTAGTTGTAGTTACCATTTGAAGCTAAAGTTCTTTTATTTCACTAGACCGATTTCATGTATGAGTGAAGGGATAAAGTCAAGAGCTTTATTAGAAACACAAGCTTAATTCTGAATCGAGACTCTTTAAATGGAACTCTTTTAGAAAAGACTTTGTTGGGGGTGAATCAATTTTTTAAAAAGCAAGCAATTCAAGGACAGTTTGTTTACCAATAGATTCATGTAATGACAATTTACTGCTGGGATATTGGCATTGATATTTGGGGGATATGAACTTAATAAATGCCATCACTATTTGTTGGTGGTACAACTGTACTTCCTTCGTTTACTTCTAGGACATTCCTCTAGAGAGTGCTTTTGCTTTTGTACAATAAGATTGCAATTCTAGTGGAGATCGAACATAACCCTTTATATATAGACTACTCCCTTCGACAAAATATGAGTGTCCCTCATTATTCATGGTTGATCAAGAACAAAAAAGACACTCAATTTGGGATGGAGGTAGTGTAGCAAGTTTGATTAAGCATTTCTTATATTGTTTATATTCAAAGTGAGTAAAAAATTTGTATTAATAAATGCCTGTAAGTCAGTTGTATGGTAATTTGCTGTTATAGTCTGACGACCAAACTGATACCATTATCCCATCAAAGTTCTTTTCTCTTCTTTGTTAATGAGAGATTCTAAATTTGATTTCTTCAAGGCTGCATGTTTCTTTTCTTTTTCTCCTCCCCACACCTTATTCAACATGCCTATACTGCTTGCATAATGGCAAGTCTAAGTTTGTTAGAGAGCAGCATAGGCATTGATCGATCGAAATATCATTGGTGATTATCACATCCCAGTACGCATAAGCTGGGATCGTTTATATTTGTACTTTCATCAGGTTGAGTTGAAAAGAATATTTAAACTAGGGAAAACAACTCAGTTTTTCTTTTTACTTAGCTTAAATGAAACTGCAATCAGGTCGAGCAGCTATGTTTGTAGTTCCGAAGGTTCATTCTCAAAGTTGGCTTTTGTTTGTTATACCTTGCAGTTTGTCTAACTTAGATGCATTTGATCTCTTTCTTCAGAGTTTCTCGCGCTAAACAAGTTCCTTCTTCAGGTTAGTATCTCACTCATGTTGTATTTGGACCTTTCAGTAGATACTGTATTGCGGTTTTTTCTTTCTTTCTGTGCTTAGCTTAGTCCCATGAGTGATAATTAGAAGTTTTTCAGAGGAAAGAGATATATCTGGAGTGTAGACATAGCGGAATAAACTCATACATCTTGGCTATGTCTGTGTCCTATTCCGGTATACCCATCTCTTACAAAATTATGAATATAAAATAAAATAATCATCTTTGAAGCTGAACACAAATAATCATGTATAACTGAAGTTACTGAAGCATTATGTTCTTATGCTTCGTTCTTACGTCACGTGTCCTGGTTGTTAATCTGGCTTCTAGGATTGTCATGTCTGAAAGAAGTAGAACCCCTTTCTGCTTATTCCCTTTTCATTTTGTTTCAGGTTCAACAAGCATTCTCAGACTTGGAGAGGTACCTTAGTATTGTTGGTGTTTCTGTCTGATTTATTTCCCTTTGAGCTTAAGTGATACTTCTCCTGACTTTAAATCAGTGTCCATTTCTAGTTTTTCAAGAAAATTAAGGATGTTACCTTTTATGTGCTGTTAGTACTTAGTAGCATGTATCATATACTCCCTTTGTCTCAAAATGATCTTCTCATTTGCCATTTTTCATTGTCCCAAAAAGTTCTTCTCATTTTGACAATTTAGGCTTAAAATGTGCATAAACACAACATGGCTAGTGAATCAAGTTCTCATATCCTTAAAAAGTTTGAATAGTCAAACGTGAAGATCATTTTGCGGCGGAGGGAGTATATCCTTAATACGTACACTATGTCATTGACTCATTGTTAGTGAGATACAGGACATTTACCTAATAGAGTGGATTGTAACTTCAAAAGAAAACGGACAATCATTCAGCGACAGGCTGCGCATAGTTTTTGGATTGATCAACATCTTTTTAACCATTTTTCGTTTTTACTGGGTTATAAACTGACCATTCATGATGGAATTGGTGAATAGAGTCTGCTTGTAAATAAGTATCGCAAAGCCAAGTGTAAAACCTAATGTGGTTAGAAAATATAGTTTGGCAATGACATTGTCTTGCTTACTCAGGGGCCGCGGATTTCTTGTTCCTGAAGATGTTTACGAGGTGAGACATCCACATTGCCATATAGTAATAGCAAAGACATCTTTTTGTTTCTGTATTTACTGTTTTTCCAGGTCGTGTTCTTATGCAATTTCATGAAGGTACAGTCAAGTAAAGGCTACATCCTTAAAAAGTGTGCCCTTGTACAATGTGACTCTTCCTTTCGGATGGTGGGGGAGTATACTGTAATAAGTACAATCTTCGTGATGTTTATCTCCACATTACTTTGAATGGACGGGTTCATGTTTTTGTTTTAATAATGAACATTTTGACTTTCATTTTTTCCTCGTCTTATTCTTGAGTCTTTGTTACAGGTCTTAGTGAAAATTGGAATCTCTCTCGACTCTCCAGCTTTCTACACTGTCTGTGAGGTATGAACTGCTTACACCTTTAATCTTGTGTTTCCTCTTTCTCAAAATGAGTATCTATTCAGTTATTTTCAAGAAATTTATGGAAGTTCACTTTTAAACACTTTTAGTATCATACATGAATAAGTACCCTTTATGAGCAAACTTTGTCTTTGCAAGGACATATGAGTATATAATTTGATTTTTGTAATTTCCCTAGATAAAGGGTACTCGCTAAGAGATTTTTTTTTTCTTTATTTGAAAATGCAAACTCATTTAGGGACAGGGGGAATATTATATATCTACATTTCCACTCCATCCCAGCTATGCTTTTGCGTATTGTGTAAAATAGAAGAACTGGTTGAAAAAAATCCATGAACTCTATGTAATGCGCATATTTTGTGTGGCACAATTTCTACCTGCTTTAGTTGATTTGTCATGGTTATTCCATCAACCAACATACAACACATTAGTGTCATTATGCTAAAGCAAAATACAGTTACTAGGATGTGTACCTCTTCACTTGGAGCGGAATGAATAGGATGATCTTGTAGTTTATCATCATGAGTGAAAAGCAAAAGTCTTTTATTGGATTCATCAACTATAATTACATTTTAACCTTTTCAGTTGCAAAATGCAGAGTTTTGACCAAAAGAAGAACGGAAGATTTCGACTTGACGATCTCATCTCCCTTTGTATATTTGTACAATCATCTAGGTAACATGTCACATTTCATTTTTAGTCTTTTTCTTCCTTTATTCGGAAAATTAGGGAAAATCCCCTGTGGTAATCTCATTTTGGGGATACCCCCCGCCCCCCCATATTTTTGGGAGGGAAGCCTCCTAGTGGTACTAGGAGCTCAGGGTTGGCACCTTCCGTCCAATTTTTGTTAATAAATACTCCCTCCGTTTCATGTGAATTGAGACTTATTTCTTTTTTCGTCCGTTCCACATCAATTGAGACTGCCCAAAATGGCAAAGAATCTTTACTATTTCTCCCACTCATTCTCTCTCCTACTTTACTTTTACACTCACATACACTAATCAACTTGCTATTCCTCCCACTCATTCTCTCTCCTATTTAATTTTTCACACTCACAAACACCTCCTCCCCCTATTTCTCTCTCTTACTTTTCCTTGGTTTGTGTTCCAAAAATTTTGGTCTCAATTCACATGAAACGGAGGGAGTATAACGTAATATGATCACATGATAATCACATGCGTTGTTTAAGTTTAATAGCAAAATGGCCCTATATGATTGAAATGACCAAGTTTTCCATTTTTAAATAACTACTACTCCCTCCGTCCCAGAGTAAGAGTCCCATTTTCCTTTTTTGTCCGTCCCAGAGTAAGAGTCCCATTCCTAAAATGGCAAAGAATCTTTACTATTCACCCCACTCATTCTCTCTCCTATTTTACTTTTATACTCACAAGACCAATCAATTCACTATTCTCTCCCACTCATTCTCTCTCATACTTTACTTTTACACTCGCAACATTTACATCACATCCAATATTTATTAATAAGCGTGCAAATGAGGGGTGGGACTCTTACTCCGGGACGGAGGGAGTAGAATACAATATTCTGTGCATTCAAGTAATTAGAAAGCAATATAATGCCATTAAAAATAAACTCCCTTGTTTCATCCTCTTCACTGTTGCCACCATCATCTTGCAAAATTTTTACCTGTGGCCAATCGATACCTCATCTGCCATCTTCAAATGACGACACCTCTTCAAGATTCCACCCAAATTTGTATTCCACAAAAGGATAGGTTTTCCAAAGAACTGCCAAAGGACAACTTGTAATCTCCAAGAGTTTCCATCTGGATGCAATGGTTTTGAGAAAAATGGGAGCCAATTGGGGAGAAGAATTTGAGAAAACTGGAAGTCGATTGGCGAAAAGGGGTGACATTTATGAATCATGAAAAAAGTAGAAGTTATGAGTTTTTCCTTTTTTTGGTACTCACTAAATTTTGTGCCAATGTGTTTGCCTGTTATGGATCTGGAGAGAGTGAGTGGGCAGTGTAAGTGTGCAATGCCTGCTTGGGAAGATGAGGTTTGAAATATTTTTATGAGTTGTCCTTTCAATTCTATGTCGTGATATGTTTACCCCTCATATTAATTTCTCTAGTTGAACATGGTTTTATGGTCATTTCACATATACGTCTGTTGCACAAATTTAACGGGAGTTAGCTTCCATCAGCTTCTTGTACCACGAGTACAAGAAGGCTCCCCCTCACGAAAAGTACCATAATGTCAGTAGGTATGTATTAGATGTCAGTAACCCTTCTGACCAATTAGTGTAAATATTTGACCGGTTCCTACATTGTTTTTGGGGGTGTGTGTTTGCAGGAATTTATTTAATTCATTTGATACAAGCAAGCAAGGCAGGGTGACCCTTGATCTTAATCAGTTTATATACTGCAGTAAGTATACACATACAATTGTCATCTTGTCATTAGCTAGCGCCTTGCCTGAATCATATTGCCAACTATATTCTTCTATTTTCTCTGACCACCTTCAAAATTTTGTTGCAGATGCTAATTGTAGAATATGAAGTCAATTCCCGTGTTCTAAGCTGTGCCATGACCATTTTGATGCGGTATAGTGAGCATAAGTCAACCAAGTTTCTTTCTTTCCATGTTTTATGAGTGGGCAGGTTACTGATGCTTTGTATGATATGATGATTGGTGTAATTTACCATTTGGAGTTTGTAATTGTTAGAAAGCTTAGCTTGAAAAGCTTTAATTACCGTGAGATTTGTTACTATTTTAGTATTTTTTTTTTGTGATAAACACAATATTCCATTCGTCTGATAAATATCAAATATAGTCGTGTTTGACAAGTCAAACCTGTTTAATCTTCATCTTCCTCTCCCTTATGCATATGAGTTTCATGAGGGAAACAAGTGGCTGTTACAAGTTCATAAACAAGCAAAACGCTGTCGTTTCAAAACACAACCTTACTTCCACCGGCAGCATAACGCACGCACGCACGCAGGCAGACGCTAAACCTCCATTTCCTTCCCAAAGAAGAAACTATTCTCCATGGAGAAATCGAGACTCAATCTCCGTGAACGACAAACAGGTATTCATTCTCACTTCCTCTCTAGATCTCGATCTCAATTACATAATTCTCCACACAAAATCATGATTTTTTGATCTGTTAAACATAATTGCTTTGCAGAATGCATTACGCGAATGTTAAACCTAAACCAACAGGTAAACGCCGCCGGTACGGCCAACGAAGAAGTCTACAAAATTCTAATCTACGACCACTTCTGTCAAGACATTCTCTCTCCTCTAATCCACGTCAAGGACCTCCGGCGTCACTCTCTACTACCTCATTGACAAGTCCCGGAAACCCGTACACGACGTTCCCGCCGTTTACTTCCTCAGGCCGACCCAACGCAACGTTAATCTTATTGTCAACGACGCCTCTGAATCTCTCTACGATTTGTTCCATCTCAACTTCTCTTCGTCCATTCCTCGCCCTCTACTTGAAGATCTAGCGTCAGGTACGCTCAATTCTGACTCAGTTACTTGCATTTCGAAAGTGCATGATCAGTATTTGGAGTTTGTGACCCTAGAGGATAATTTGTTTTCGCTGGCGGATAAGAATTGTTACGTTCAGTTGAATGATCCGTCTGCTGGGGATTCTGAGATCGAGTCAATTATAGAGAAAATTGTGAGTGGATTGTTTTGTGTGTTGGCCACACTTGGAGTTGTTCCGGTAATTAGGTGTCCTAGGGGTGGGGCGGGAGAAATGGTAGCGTCTTTGTTGGATCAGAGGTTGCGTGATCATTTGCTTGCAAAGAACAATTTATTCTCAGAGAGTGCCGGTTTTACTAGCTCTTTTCAGAAGCCTGTTTTGTGTTTGTTTGATTTTATTGAATTGAATAGATGAGTTGGATTGGATGAGTTTTGGGTGGAGAATGGGTCATTGGAATTTCCAGAAGTTGCGGTGGCAATTGAGACCAAGTTGAATAAGTATAAAGGCGAACTGGTGGGAACGAGGGGGCCGAATTTGATTGGGAACACTAAGCATTTGATGAATGCTGTGAATTCATTGCCCGAGTTGACCGAGCGGAAGCAAAGGATTGATAAGCACACAAATATCGCGACTGTGTTGTTGGGTGAGATCAAGGATAGGTCTCTTGATTCTAATGCCAAGAAAGAGTATGAGATGATGGTTAGAGGTGCCATTGATCGTAGTGAGCTTATTGGCGTGCTTAAAGGTAAAGGGATTAAGATGGACAAGCTTCGATTTGCAATCATATTTCTGATTTCGAGCGAGACCATTCCTCCATCTGAGGTGGATACTGGTGCATTTCAATATGTGAAGAAGATCAAGTCTCTAAATGTCTCTTAGTGCAGTGACTGCTGGGGTGAAGAATCTTTTGTCTGGTGATCATCAGCTTGCATTGACAAGAACTGTTGAAGCATTGATGGAGGGGAAGCCCAACCCTGAGAGAGATTGACTCTTATCTTGTGTTTGATCCCCGAGCTCCCAAATCAAGTTCTGGTTCAAGCAGTAGTCGTTTAAAGAAGCGATTGTATTTATGATTGGTGGTGGTAACTATATATGTGGAATATGGAAGCTTGCAAGAGCTTGCACGTCAACAGCCAGTCAAGCATGTTATATATGGAACAACAGAAATCCTCACAGGAGGTGAGTTTGTTGAGCAGCTGGCAATGCTGATGTTCCAGCCCAGTAAAGCAAATATGTCATCTTTCTGATCTGTCAAGTGTAGTGCATGGTGGCTCGTGTATTGAGGCGATGTGATCCTTATACTATTGATCAGTAATATGATTTTTATGGTGGATCTGGTGGGATGAATCAGATATGATTGATTGATTGATTTGGTATGGGAAGTGACATTGATGTCATTTAACCTTGCCAGTGTTTGTTATTTCGAGCTCAAGACAATAGCCATCAACCTTGATGCGTATTTACTCGCTGTATGTTTAGTCCTGTGAGTAGCTTTTTACAATTTAGGCTTAAAAGTGCATAAACAAAACATAGCTAGCAAAGCAAGTGTTCATATCCTTAAAAAGTTTGAATAGTCATTTTGGGACGGAGGGAGTATTTAATTTAGATATCCCCAGGTTTATTTCTTTTCATTGCAATTCTTGTGACTGTAATAAGATTCACAAATTCCCGTTTTATAAGAATACTATTAAATCTTTTGGTCCACTTGATGTTCTTTATAGAGATGTTTGGTCTTCTCTCGTCTCTTCTTATGATGGTTACAAATACTATATAATTTTTGTTGATCATTTTTCAAATTTATATTTGGTTTTACCCGCTTAAACACAAAAATGATGCTACTCCTGTGTTTAATCGATTCAAACTGTTGGTTGAGATATTCTTTCGTCGCCCCATTATTACCATCTTCAGGGATAATGATGGTGAATATATTGGATTCCGTCCCACTCTTGAGTCTCATTGCATCGCTCACCTCCGATTTAGACTCCATTTTCTTTTCCGTCTCCTCATGGTTTAGGACTCCACTCTCAAGAAATTGTGGGTCTCACTTTCAAATCATCATGCTCAACTCATTTCTTACTCACAATGCTTTATTTAAAGACAAAATGATATCTGAAGTTGCTTTAGATTAAAAGTAATTTAGAATGAATTTATTTATAGTAATTTCGAAAATTCATTACTTTGAGATAGTGGCAGTGGTACTGTGTTTTTTTGACCACATTTTTGTGTAGGAGTAGGAGTAGGAGTAGGAGTAGTATTTTTAAAAATAAAAAAAAGAATAATACACGAAAAAAGAAAGCGCATGTGGTAGGGCTCTAAAAGCAAAAGTGTAGGCGAAGTTCTGGATTCGAATTTGCCGGATGATCATATTCATCTCCAGCCAGCCCTTTCCTTTTCACGTAAATCGTTACCCTCTCAAAACCCTAATCGCAGTCAGAAAAAATTCCCCAAAATTTCAATGGCGAGACGAGCCTTCCCTATCTTCAAGCATCTCTACACCCACCGATCCCACCCCAATCCCAATCCCCTCCCTCTCATCACCCGATCCGTCACCTACATGCCCCGTCCCGGCGACGGCGCGCCCCGTCCCGTAACCCTCATCCCTGGCGACGGCATCGGTCCGTTAGTGACCAACGCCGTTGAACAGGTTATGGACGCAATGCACGCGCCAGTTTACTTCGAGCGTTACGAGGTTCACGGCAACATGAAGTGCATACCTCCTCAAGTCCTCTCCTCGATTCGGAAAAATAAGGTTTGCTTGAAAGGTGGACTGATGACGCCGGTCGGCGGCGGGGTTAGCTCTTTGAACATGGTGCTCAGGAAGGAGCTTGATCTGTTCGCCTCCCTCGTGAATTGCTTCAATTTACCTGGCTTGCCCACGCGGCACGAGAATGTTGATATTGTTGTGATTAGGGAAAATACGGAAGGAGAGTACTCTGGCCTCGAACACGAGGTCGTTCCCGGTGTTGTTGAAAGTCTCAAGGTATTCTCAATTTTTTACTTTAAGCAGTCTTAATCTTTTTCTATTGCTTGATTTGGTCTTTATTATTATAATCTTTTTCTTTTTGTCCTTATTATAGTGGTGAAGAAAATAAATTTCTGACAAACAAAGATTACAGTTTTCTGGAAACTGCTGATTTTTATTTCAAACTCCTGCCCTGCTTTGCATTTCCATAATGAATTCAATTGCACATATAGTTAACGAGATGAGATTCTAACAAAAATTGATTCACTTGATTACCGAAAGTGCTGTAGAACACAGCTACTATTTAAGTTTCATTAAATTTTGATGTATAACTTATTGTATGTTCAAGGAACTAAACTAATGTAAATAAGGTGGACAGTGTGACTTAAAATGTTGTCTGTTGATTTATATAATTCCAAAGGAAAAAAAAATTGTCTTCGGCAAGATTGCATCGTCCATTTTGCCTATGGGCAATCCATATACTTTAGTTGTTCATTTCAGCTTGTCAGTTTATATGTCTATGGGAATATATATGACAAAAAGCATCTAGTTAATTGCCACATCAGACTACCAGAAGAACTTCTGAAGGAACTCTTACCCATCATCAGCATCAGTTACGTCCTCACCTAGTGTTTCACAGCACATTGATTGGTGGAACCATGTTCCAGTATGCTAAGTAGCAAATTGGATATCTACCTTGCTCGCAGTAGCTTGAGTGGAGGCCGGTTTTGAGAAGCTCCCTGATAATTCAGCCAAACATGAGACATACTACTCCCTCCGTCCTGGAATGAGTGTCCTACTTTCCATTTAAGTTTGTCCCCAAATAAATGTAGCTTTCTTAAAATAGGATATAATGTGGTGATCTTCCTATACTACCCATTTTATTTGACCCCAAAAATGCAATGCGATGGGAAGTGCAAGAAGCGATATATAAATAAAATGAGGTAATCAAGGAAACATTACAAAAAGCTTTAAAATGTTGACTTGTCACTTGTGACAATTATTCCGGGATGGAGGGAGTATTAATGATTAGAGTTGTGAGCTATGTTGTTGCATCTATAGTTTCCTCAGTCATTTTATAAATACTATGCTTCAAAATCACTGTTTCCAAAATTCCATATTGTCTGTTTGGTTGATCTTATAGTTTGGTATATTGTACAATGTTTTACTTTTGACCTGTTCAAAATTTCTCTGATCTATCTTCGCTCTTAATAGTTTTCATTCTAAGAATATATTCATGACGATCTTTGTTTCAACTCTTTTAGAATGTGTGTATATCGGTTTCTCATTTAGCCATTTTGCTAGGTGATTACAAAGTTCTGTTCAGAAAGAATTGCAAAATATGCCTTCGAGTATGCCTACCTCAACAATAGGAAGAAAGTGACAGCAGTGCACAAAGCCAACATTATGAAACTTGCAGATGGTTTGTTCTTAGAATCTTGTCGGGAGATTGCAAAAGGATATCCTGGTATCGAGTACAACGAGATCATCGTGGATAATTGCTGCATGCAACTTGTCTCAAAGCCTGAGCAATTTGACGTCATGGTATCTGACTTTTACGAAAAGTTCTTTTAGTTCATATAGCTTCTTGCATTATATGTTTCTATGTCCCTATTCTTTAGATTAATAATTGGTGTGTGACATTTTCTTAGCTATTAAATATTGAAGTCATAATGATTGAACGGCCTTTTCGAGAAATTCTAGCTCCAGTCACGTAGATTGAATTTTGAATCATTTGCGGACGTGATAAAGTGGCTTCGTATACAAATATTCTCTTATTAGCTATATAATCACAGGCGGCCAATAGGATGCTTGTAAATGTTTATGCAACTTATATTGGCTTAGATTAGTGAATGACTGCAACTCAAGTTGGTAAAAAAGGTATTGGAGCTGTCAAATGATCCTTAGTGCTTCATAAGAAAGAAAGTTGTAGAGTATCTTTCAGCCTATTGAATCCTGTAAGTTGCTTTACATTATAATCCATTATACTTGATGCTGGGGTTATGCTCAGATATCCTGGTGATACGACTGAAACTTAAGCCAAGATAAACGAATGGATGTAATTTGAATCACTTAAAAATTATTATGTTGAGCATGTTGAATTGGTTGATAGAATTGTATTGTGAATATGGAAATGTTATCATCTGTAAGTTGCATGAACCATTGTTCACCGTCGAATCTCTTTACCTTATCCCCACAAACAGGCTATTGAGTGTTTATCAATACTTTGCAGGTCACTCCCAATCTTTACGGGAATCTGGTGGCAAATACTGCTGCTGGTATTGCTGGAGGCACTGGGGTCATGCCAGGAGGTATATACTAATAACACATAACTTCTCTTTCCTTAAAACACCACCTTCATCTACAGTTTAGCCCGTGCTTCTTACCATGTTATATTTGTACTTGAAGCCTGTATGTCATGCTTGACAATTGAGAGATCTCTTTTGAGAGTGTGTGTGTGTGTGTGTGTATATATATATATATTGTATTTTTTAAAAAATTTTTTGTTTGGGGAGGGGGTGGGGTTAATTGAGTATTAACTAGAAGTAATCTTTCTTAATAACACAAATAAACTCCATTTTATTGTTGAACCAAGTAATCAGCTCCTGGTATCGCCCTGTCAATGATGACCCTGCTTTTACCTCCCTCCCTTTATATTTTGGTGATACGTACCCCTAAAAGTTTAATGTAAAACTACTCCCTCAGTTCCAACATGATCTTCTCACTTGCCATTTGTCATTGGCCCCAAAAGTTTTTCCTATTTCTACAGTTTAGGCTTAAAATGCATAAACAAAACATGACTAGTGAAGTTTGTGTTGATATCCTTAAAAGAGTTTGAATAGTCAAATTGGAAGATCATTTTGGGAGGGAGGGAGGGAGTATTCTAATAAACAAGCCTGAATCCAGTAGTGTAGGTTTTGTTAGGCAAATTTATGTACTTTAAAGTGGATGACAAGTGTTTTGTTGATTATAGGAAACGTGGGTGCTGATCATGCGGTATTTGAGCAAGGAGCATCAGCAGGAAATGTAGGAAAAGAGAAGATAGTAGAGCAAAAGAGTGCAAATCCAGTGGCTTTGCTTCTCTCATCAGCCATGATGCTGAGACATCTCCAGTTTCCTTCATTCGCTGACCGACTTGAGACAGCAGTGGGGAAGGTAATTTTAGAGGGAAAGCACAGAACTAAAGATCTGGGCGGAACCAGCAAGACCCAAGAAGTAGTCGATGCCGTCATTGCAAATCTTGACTGAAACCGTAAAGTCAACTCCAAAATTTTTGGCCCCTCCTATAACATTTTCTAGATGTTTTAAAAGTCACCTTTCTCTCGACTCCACGCATCTCGTTTTTTTTTTTAATCTATTTTTCCTGTGTGAGCTATAATTTTTGAGAAGAGAATAATTGGAATTCTTTGAGGTGGAGGTTCCACATTACACTCATTTATTTGACAAGTATATACTGTCCAGACACTTTATGACAATTGATTTGAAATGGATGTATTTAATTGTTTGGCTAGTGGAACAATTAAAACAAAAAAAAATGGCAACCATAATGCTCCAATAATCAAACTCTGGCCGGCTAAAAAGACATTGTGCAAAATGCAATGGTGGATAGGGGCGTTTTTAGCTTTAACCATTGGGTTTGAGTTTAGATAATGGCCAAACTTGGTAGCATTAACTTTGTGGTATTATAGTATTTCACTCAAACCAGATTAATCGGCATCGAATAATACTGACTACTTCTTAATAAAAAATTTAAATGATTGGTCCAATCAAGGACCTAAGAAACAAGTAAATAAAACTCCCAACTTCTCCCACTAAGCCAATAAACAAAAGAGAGATTAATTTAGCAGCCCTTGAATCTTCCGTCCCAAAAAAATAATTCTGGCATTGCCTTTTTGACTTGTGAAAAAAATAATGATCATGGTGCAATTTCAAGATCCTACAAATAAGTAAAACATCAAGTTCAATATGGCAACAGTTTGAGGAATGGAGAAGCAGGTTGCAATAATCGGAGGAGGGGTCAGTGGACTTTTAGCCTGCAAATACTGCCTTTCAAAAGGTTTCCATCCAGTCGTCTTCGAGTCCCAGGGTGTCGTAGGCGGCGTATGGGCGAAAACTATACACAACACGAAGCTCCAAACAATTAAAGATATGTATCAGTTCACTGATTTTCCATGGCCACCTAATGTAACTCAAGACTTGCCCAACCATGTTCAAGTTATGGAATATCTACAATCCTATGCTACTCATTTTGATCTAATCACACACATCAAATTCAATTCTAAAGTAATTGGAATAAGCTATCACGGGCCTTCCTCAGATGATGCAGAGATGCAAGCGTGGCTGCTTTGGGGTGGCTCCGGTGAACCTTTTGGAGGTAAAGGCAAATGGAATGTCTCAGTCGAGGACACTCAAATGCATTCCAAGAAGGTATGCATATCACTTAAGTTTTAACTACTAAGATGAGATAGAAATGGCCATTCATACCTCATGTGTAATGCAGGAATATAAAGTTGACTTTGTGATCCTTTGTGTTGGGAGGTTCAAAGACGCTCCAAACATACCGGAATTTCCTCCCGGCGAAGGCCCAGAGGCATTCAACGGGGAGGTGATTCACTCATCGGATTATGCTGCAATGGAGTATGAACGTTCGCTTGAATTCGTTAAAGGGAAGCGTGTTGCTGTGGTAGGGTTCCAGAAAACAGGACTGGATATCGCTATGCATATCTCATCAGCTGATGGTAAGCCAACATAATGCTCCCATTGTATCGTGCTGTAACTGTCTCTGACTACCTAGAGTTAAAAATTTTGGGGCGTGTACAGTTTGACAGCACAACACAAAAGTCCTGATGTAACTCATGTAATCTCACACTGATAAAATGTAATACACATAGTTATATTACAATAAATAAAATGTAACTCATGTTAATAAAATTAATCCTTTTTTTATTTCTTGTGATTATGCAGAGGCGGACTATCCGTGCACAGTAGTGTACAGAAACGATAGATGGAAGCTCCCAAACTACCTTATATGGGGAGTTCCCTTACCATTACTATACCTCAATCGCTTCTCCGAGCTTGTGGTTCATAAGCCAGGCGAAGGTCTCCTCCTCAGCCTCCTTGCAACCATTCTCTCACCCTTGGTAACTTCCTCAAAAAACTGGTCTCGTGACACACTTATCCCCTACCTTTGAATCTAATTTTTCTGCATGTTTTACCGTTTAACAGAGATGGGGAATCTCAAAGTTTGTTGAAAGTTACATAAAATGGAAGCTCCCACTTGGAAAGTTCAACATGACGCCTAACCGCAGCTTCACTACAGATCTCAAATCAGGTTTACTAGCATATCTGCCTGAGGACTTCTTCGATAGAGTTAACAAAGGAAGCATTGTACTAAGGAAAACCCCGAGCTTCAGCTTTAGAAATGAAGGGATATTGATTCAAAACGACATCGAACCTCTAAAGACAGACATAGTTATATATGCAACAGGGTTCAAGAGTGTTGAAAAGCTCAAGGATGTATTTGTGTCCCCAACCTTTCAACGTTGCATCTCCACTTCACCAGAAACTAGAGTACCGCTCTACAGGTGAGTCTCTTCTTATACAAATGCACGAAAATGGAATCATATGAATACAGTTTTTTCCTAGTCATAAGAACACTTTGTTTTGTCAGAGAAATCATTCATCCTCGGATACCACAACTAGCGATCATTGGATTCTCAGAGGGGTTTTCAAACCTATACACGTCAGAATTGAGGTGTAGATGGCTCGTGGAGCTTCTCGATGGCACATTCGAGCTACCAAGCATTGATGAGATGGAGAAAGATATAGGGAGATGGGATGTGTACATGAAGGAAACATGTGGAGAATATCATAAAAGGTCTTCCATTTTTGGGCTAGAGATATGGTATAATGATCAATTGTGTAAAGATATGGGTTGGAAGCACAAGAGGAAAGCCAACATTTTTGCTGAACTGTTCGAGCCTTATGGCCCAATGGACTATGCTCACCCTTGAACAAAGTCAACTACTTTTGACCAAATATTGGATCACTTTAAAGTGTCAACTTTACTGTTTCCGCATAAGTTGAATGAAAAACAGTAATGGTAAAACATTTATGGGCATGGATGGAATCCTATTTAGCATGAATTTACAAAGATATTAAGCTTATCTATTCTACGTTTTCCCCGGCTTTGGTCTTGAAATATGCTCCTATTCATCCGTCCCTTTCCGATAGCAGCATAGCATAGCCCACACAGGTAACTACAATGGACAATTTTCCTAACATAACAAAGAACGGGTTAGCTTACGGCTTGAAAGTACGAATCAAGCGTTTAATGAAAAGATAAAGTGCAAAAAAGTTGACTCACATCTTAACTGGTTTTCGCACTTTAGGTATTGCAGGATACAACTTCCAGATTCCAAGCATTCCTACTCAATTAGCTAGCTGTAGGAAAAGATGAACTCACTACAGTTAGAAAAGTATGGAACGCAAATTGACACTTGATGAACGAGAAACATATCTTTCTTTCAATCTAAAAAAGAAGAATATGCTATGGAGGATTACAAACAAGATCAGTGAGGAATCCATCAATTAACAGAATAACAGATACATATGTTACGGAAGATTACAAACAAGATCAATGAGGAATCTAAAGTGTGGTTAGTACTAAGAATGGCATACTATGAATATGTCTGAATTCGTTTAGGATGACAAAGCACTCAATTAAGATTGTTCAAATATGTTTTAGTACACTTGAACTTTGTAAGTTAGTCAAATGAAATTGAGGAAAATTTCATTACTTGAACAGCCGAGAAAACACATTATTTTTCATTATGGATCAGTCTACCAACTATATACTCGTACACAATTTACTAAAGAGCCTGTTACAGTGAAATCAATAAATAAAAATGACTGACCTCAGCTCTATTCACGTCTCCATGTAGAAACCACCAAGGACCATTTTTGGATAACAGCCTGAAACACAAACCACAAGATGATGTACAAGTAAATAGATGTGAAGTCAGCTAAACACGCAAGCATGGAAGTTCATAACTAGTGGAGTACATAGTGTTCATCATCATAACTATCAATCCCTCTGAACGATTTTCTAATCAACCTAAATACACAACTAGCTGAATTCGAATAACCAGCTACCATAAATGCATACTATAGAATGTGCAAAACTAATTCATTACTCTATAGCACATTTGAATCAGAATGAAGTTTACTCAAAACCATGCCATAGTAAAGAAAAGCATTTTTTTTTTTACAAACTCCGGTCATCTCATGACACGCAGGGTTCAGCACCCAACTAACAAATGGATATGCCATAAAAGCCTGCATAAAATTAATATAAATTATTTGATCCTGCATTGGAGCTAGGAAATAAAGCAATATGGCCATAAACAGATGGCGGTAGAGTCAAACAAAGCTTCTCAATCCATCAATTTGAAGGGTAAGGCTTTTCATTCTGTTATTTCTTGCTTTTTTCAATGCAAGCACCTTTTTTAAAAATAATGAAAACAGATTGTTCTTTTACTAAAACTGAAGGGGCACAATTCTACCATTGATTAACATGCTGAAGCCTTATGGAGCTCCAAAAGCAGCTACACAGAGACAAATTTTGCTATAACTATAAAGTTTACCTGATGTATCCTGCCATCGTTCGCAATCCCATGAAGAGAGACAAGCCTGACCAGACACCAGGAAGACCAAAAGCTGAGGGAGCATACAGCAGAAAAACAGAAGATATTGCACCCACAAGCATCTGCAATTTACACCAGGGATATTAACAACAACTGAAAAGTAACAAAACAGATCAAAGACAGTTGACGTGGTCCATAAGCATACCATAGAATAAGCTGCATATGGAAAGTCGGAAACTCCATAATGTAGGCCATCAAAAATGAAGGCCAAAGCATTTAAAGGCTGACTAGCACTGACAAACTGCGATAAACAACATTGAAATAGTATCAGGAACAGGTTCGTACACCCATCTTCAAACCTCAAACAATAAAGTTAGGAAAGACAAATAAAAAGAAAGAAAAAAAAATGGGCTGCAGAGTGTTGACTTACCAAAATTCCAGTTCTGGCAATCGCTAATACTTCCGCATCCGTGGTGAACAAGGTGGCAATCGAACTAAATGATACACCCAAAATTGCAGCCAAGAGAACACCTGTGAAAATACCTATCTGGAAAAACACGTAGATGAAAAATCACAGATCAGCACAAAATTACATTAATCAACTTTCAGTATATAGAACCAATCTAGTAAACATTAACTAATAAGACATGCCTAGGTTAGAGAAGAATCTCAGAACCAATGGAGATGACACAAATAAGCCATACCTTCAACACAAAATTTGTGGTTTCCTTCACAGCCCTGTAATCACCTTTTGATACAGAACTAGCAATCATGGCCTACATAGGAGAAAAAACGAAAAAAGGAAGATAAGCAAAACCAATTTCAAGATCAGATTTAGAAAAGTAAAAAACTGATAATAATCTATCTCGTTGTGCAAAGGCCAGCATATCTTGGGCACTATTAAACAGTCAACCCAAAATATAGAGCCAGGTAGTATGTAAATCTTGCAGTCAAACCTTGATCCTCGAGGCTTAAACATCTCTTACAAGGTATTTTAGAGGAGTCAGTCTTATGAAAAACCTGTTTTACACTAAGAGATGAGTAAAACCTGTTTTACATTAAGAAATTATGTTTTACATTAAGGGATGAAAACAGGTTTTACACTAAAGCGAGTGAAACAAGTTTTTTTTTTTTATTTTTTTTCTTAAATTTTCACATTTTAGAGCCACTATTAATTAGTAGCATCTATCCAAGCTTTCTAAAGTGCACAAAAGCATAAATGGGTAAATGATGTAACCACGTAGCAATATGAAGATGGATACAAATTCCATAAAAACAAGAATTTATACCTGTCCTGATGCAGCCAGTGCATCTGTGATAAGAGAGACCGCCAACCACACCTGCAAGCATATTTGATGAGCAGCCATAGCAAGTGGACCTTGACGAGCAGCCATTGATGTGGCAAGTGTCATGGTAGTGAGACTTGCAAGAGTTCTTCCAATAAGAAAACCACCTACAGGAGCACAAGAAAACAAAGACAACTTCTTTTAATGGATAATAAGTGAAGATTCACAAAAAAATAAAGTGAATGGATTACTCACTATATTCCAACTTTCAATAATGAAGCTATCTCAGTCACTTAGTCTCAAATCAATATTGAGCTAATGGAAATGTAGCACAGAATATAATATGGTTTTCTCCATTGAGGAATTTTCAGAATCTGTATGACTAATATTAAGGATAAATTTTCCACGGGGAAAAACATAGAAACCGAATGGACAGTAATTTCTGGTAGTCATATGCATAAGCATAACCTTTTGCACCTTCTCTTTCATAGAGTGAGATTCAAAGAATCAGCCATTTAATATCAGTTTCAAAGATTCAAGATCTCAAGAGGTGTCTGGCTGGAGCATGGGTGGGTTTGGCGTGAGTGAGTTGCCCAAGACACTGCTTTCAGAAGGGGCCCTTTTGGGCCATTGAAACAAAAAGAGAGTGAAGTCAATTTTAGTAAAATTGCTAACAATTAGAACTTTGGCCCAATAAAGATGGTCCGATGGTAATTTTACAAATGAATTGTAACAGAAAGGGAGGGCTGGAGATGGAACAAATTAATATGTGGTAAACGGAAAAAAAAGCTCGAACAATAAGGCTGGGAATGAAATTTAAACAATTTCCAAGGTGTAAGACATATAAAAGACTACCAACCAGCTCTAGGTCTCGTGGTATTATATTCTATCTTCTAACTGGGAGGTTAGAAGTTAAAATCCTGCCAAGGACAACATAACGGAGAAGCTATTGTCTTGTTGACGACATCTCCTTTAGGCTATTTATAGGCCCCCATTTGTGTAGCCTATTTCAATCCATGACCAAGCAGGATCGAGGCAAGGCTCCATGTCCTTCTCATCCACCTTAATAGTAAATTATTCCCAACTATAAATGGAAATCCGCAAGGATCTCCAGCCAAGCACAAGAATGCATGACAGCACGTAAGAACAAGACGTATATGCAAGGAACTTAAATTATTTCTAGATGACATTCAAAGAATGCAATTGCAATGCAGGAACGCCCCTTTCAACTTAGCTAGAAACCAAATACAAAATAAGTGCAAAAGGTAACTTAGTATCTCAGCTGATATCCCAACCACTACAGAAAACCCAATGAGATCAAATTTCTGTAAGTGCCAGGAACATAAGTTTACCCACAACCATTTTCCTAAGGTCCCATACACTCATTCTCACATGCTTTCAAAACTTCTAAAGTTCTAATATATGAACATTTAGCGATCTAAAGCTGTTGCTAGCTTTCATCCATCTATTACATCTCTAGGACCAAATAGTTAAGAATACACACAATAAGAACAATTCTTCAGAAACTCAAAATAGTGCAAATGAACAAGACAAAGTAAGAAATGAAACCAACTTTAATCAAATGCACTCATCTGCTGGTTCAAGAACTTTTCAAGATAAACTACTCATTAGACCCGAAGGTCCCAAATAATCACTTACCAGATTTAATATAGCCACCAAACTGCAATGCTCCCAACCTTGGAGGTAGTAATACAACTCGCTTATTAACATGCCATAACATCAGAAAGGTGACTATGTATCTGAAACAGTAAGCACAGGGTATCAGTTTTGAGCAAACACAAAGCACTTAGGAGGTGCAAGTTGATCTGATCACATACTGTGAGACAACAGAAGAAATGGCAGCTCCGGTGACTCCCAATCCAAAGTAATACATTAGAATTGGAAACAAAAATATTGCAGAAAAGTTACCAATGCCTGCACATTTAACCAGAGAATTATTAACTTGTAGAGAGGTTCAGAAATTTATAACTTAACCTTTCATGGATAAACTAGCACAAGAGGTCAGGAATATCCACATTAAAAGGGAAAAAAGGGTAAATGAGTGGATTAATTTTTAGTAGATAATATCAGATAAAGAAGGGAATATACAAACAAATTCATGAGGATGGTTGTTGAAAACATACAATGGTTAAGTCTTCATTGCACCACTTTATGTACTTGAAGCATCAAACAAGGTGGTATCTAACATAAATGATGCCAAATACTGTTTCTCGGGAGGCATTAGCAGCAAGGATTTTATTTATTTAATCTTTTACAGGTTTTCCATGTAAAATTCCATATAACAGAGTGGCCCTCGAGAATCCTAATACATGCTCCATCAATACAAAAAAAAAGGGGGTACCAAATATACTCATTGTAGGCCATAAGTAAGCACATACTCCCTCCGTCCCGGAGTAAGAGTCCTACCTCCCATTTGCACGGAGATTAAGAAATGGTGCAAGTAAAGTAAGTGTTGTGAGTGTAAAAGTAAAGTAGGAGAGAGAATGAGTGGGAGGGAATAGTAAGTTGATTGGTGTTGTGAGTATAAAAGTAAAGTAGGAGAGAGAATGAGTGGGATGAATAGTAAAGATTCTTTGTCATTTTAGGAAATGGACTCTTACTCTGGGACGTACCAAAATAGAAAATAGGACTCTTACTCTGGGACGGAGGGAGTATTTTTTAAGCAGTCAAGACCCCCTATGGCCATGAATCAAATAGAATAGAAGTGACACGTGTACTGCTTATTAAGGTTTCAGGCCCTAGGCACACAAAGTATTCAAAAGGTACTGATGTCCAAGAATGAAATCCAAATTTTCTAATTAGAGTTTTTTGGAAATTTTGATCTACCCAATAGATAATTATGACTACGAAAATGAACTTAACACTTAATCCACAAAGATACTAAAAGGGAATTAATCACCTACAAGCCTACATCATATGGCTGCTTGTGCCAACAGGGAGGAGTTTGGTGCATCTTCATTTATTTTTTTATTTTTCCCGTGTGAAGCTAAAAATTGACAGAAATAAAACTAACATATGAACATAGACATGCTAAGATGTCATATGCGATCATAAATTTAGAGGTTGTTGGAGAGTTAAAATCTGCAATACGCGACTCTTTGGTTTACCCCGCCTAGCTCATTTCGACACAACTTGGGTAAGAGTGTCTGACGCAGGTAAGGCGGGGTAAACCAAAGAGCCCTAATATCACAGGTTAAAATGATCTATCTACTTAAAACTAGTACCTTTAAAATTAAACGAAACACTTGCCTAAACAGATTACAGGAGTCTTTGTGTCCTTAAAACCACGAAGAACTCCTTGAAGGGCTAATGAAACTACAACTGCAGGAGCACCAAGGGCTCGAAGGGAAAGAAATCTTTTTGCTGGAGCATGCATAGGGGATGCCTGCAGAAATCAACTTCTTTGTAAGAAAACATCCTCACACGCATACAATAACATAGCCTTCAGACAACAAACTCACAGAATATTCAAGTGACAATAATTTAATTTGGTCTCAGTGCATCTCTAACCCCGGGGTCAGAGTTAGGGAAGCCGAACAAAAAAAAATGCATCCCATGGAGGGACCAAACAAGAGTAAGGATGAAGTGGGGTAGAGATTGAAGTGGCGGAAGAGTATACACAAACGGTATCTTCTTCAAGTACTGGGTGGAACATGGCCCGGATATTTCTGAGTTTGTGCACATACAGTTACACAGACATATAAACACATACAACAAAGTGTGTTGATGTAGCAAGAAAAGCACTCCCTGCACATGCCAGGTAATGACCAAGTAACTAGAATCATTTAATTGTCAGTCTTGGCTGTTTCAGCAACTACCATTTTATACGCCACTGACCAGCTAGCAGGAGCAAAATGGTGAAAGTAGGATCATGAGCAACATCAATCAACAAGTAGTCAGGCCCCACATAATTAACACAGCAACACAACGGCAACAACAAAAAAGACAGAAAAATTACATTCATACCCGACGAACATAAAACCAGAGGGAAGACAGACTAATTAACATCTTGTAGGACTTGAATAAACCTTACCGAAGATATACCCATCAGGTTAAGAAATGGTCCAGATCCAAATGACAGAGCTAAAGCTTCAAAGATTCCAATGGAAACAGCTAATAACAAAGCCGTTGAAACAGAGGCAAGCTGCTGCCTCTCCACTACTGCATCAAAAGGTATAAAATTCTTACTTCCTTTCTCATTATCAAAATATATGAAGTTAAAGAATTAAGGCAAGTGTTTCTTTCGCGTTTGATATTCACCAAGACATCCACCACCGTCATTCAGACAGGCAAACTGCATGTATTTTCAGTGAGTTGGAGCAATTTAGGACTTCGGAATCAGATTTTAATCACCTGAAATGGAACCTGTGCTTGAATTCTTCGATATATCCTCGGCCACAAAAGAAGTAGCAACGCTTAGGAGAGGAATATTCAATAACTTGGAAACAATGTTAAAAATTGATATGGAGACACCAGCTGAAGCCAACTCCGTGGAACCTACAAGCACAGGATGACATTTTAGAGAGCTACATAAGGTCCATAAGAGGGGGGAAAAAAGAAACAGAAATTTCAAGCAAGAAATGCAAACTAGATCCAGCCCAGAATACTCACTTCACCTACTGAAATAGTATGACCCCCTCCCCCCCTCCGGTGCCCATCAAGACCATGAGTACAAACTCACCACTGTCTCCAAATTGAACAACGGACTGGGGGAAAGAAGCAAACACACACACACACACACAGAGGAACAGAAATGAAGCAAGAAAATATGAAGAGTGGTGTGAACAGTAGATATTATAAATTCAAAAAGAAAACAGAACCCCATAAAGTTACACTATTGTAACATAGGAAAATCAATCATACCAAGTCTACCAATATAAGCCGTTTCCATAAGCTGTGTGAAGGGCTCAATGACCTGTCCTGCAATTGCTGGTAGTGACAGCCTAATAAGTTCACGCTTGACATCCTGAGTGTGTAACTGAGTTGTTGAATTTTCTTTCAACTCCTTTTCAATTCTCTCCGAAGAAGCAATCCCTGTCAACTCACTGTAAATAAATCAGAGGTAACTGATGACTTGCTCCCATCAATCATTTAACTTATTTATATTAATTCAAAGGGACAACTCAACCGGTAGTCAATATAACTCAAAAAATAAGATGATGGTTATCAACTTATCAAGAATCAGCAGTCACAAAGAAGTACCTATAAAATGCCTATGTTCGTAGAATTCCTTGAAGTAGGAAGGGATGATGACTGTAAGTCAATTTGAAAAGTGTACTTTCTTAAAGTATTTAACAATGAGTCAAATACCCTCTCAAAACTCATTGTAAAGTGAATACAAGAAAATTGTTTTGGAACTGAGTGATGCAATATTCGGGCCATATATTTCGCAGCTTAAGATTTTAAACCAGTTGGTGACTCTTTATGACTACAGTTAGAGTTGTCATTACTGAATCAGCAGTGCTTAACCTCAGAGGATTAAGGGAAGGCAAAAAAACTGATGAAATTACCACAGCACCTCATAAACATGCAAATCTAAGTGCTTGCAAAACATATTCCCTCCGTCCAAAACGAATGTCTAAAATTGCTCTTGATCCAGAGCAATTTCGGACAAAACTAAGTAACAAACATTATGGTCAAAATGACTTTAGCGTTTAAATGAAATACAGTGGCAGATGAGTCAAAACTAATGAGTCAAATGACATGCATCAAAGCATCAAACTTTTTTGCATGCCACTTTGCATGAAATTATTCCTTTCAAAATCCAATGTAGGAAAATCTAGCAGCAGAAACAAAATAGTTTTGATTCAAATTGACATCCTACAATACAAAGCCATCATATATATAAGAGAGATCAAAGGCCTTACGGATAAATTTCTCTTGAAGTAGAAAGATCATTTCCTTCCCCTGTAAAAGAACTCTCCTCCACATCAGAAGGGGGAACACTACAATCTGAACTAACCTGACTTTTTAGCACAGTTGAAAAATGCTTCCGTTGACGAACAACTGAGGAGGATAACAACATTCTGGAGTTACTTGTGGACAAAGAGCAATGACCCACAGCATCTATATATCTCACTTTCTTCCTGTCTACTAATAGAAATGAATTGCCAACAGAACCACGAAGTTGAGTTGACAAAGTCCCTGCCTTTTGCTTCATGGTGCTCCATCCACTACTCTTATCTGTCATTCCTTGAGCGAAAGCACCGCTGCCCCTAAGTTGCATAGCCGGCATTTTTATAACACTTGTAGAATTCCTCCACAATATAATAGATTTCCACAGGTAGGTCACTGTACAAAATATCAATCAAGTATCAAAATGTGTGCACAGTGTACACTGACATCGTAAGAATGCTAACATAAAACCTTATCTTAATTCTTAAACACTCAAGTTAAAGCACTATAAACCCTTTACAATCCACTACTTGGCTAGAATAAAAATATAAAAAGTAAAGCCCAGAATTAGGCAACAGCACATTATAATATGATATTATGTCACTGAACATAAACCAACATGCAGTACATATAGATACACACACCCCTACGTACAACCTTGAGTTTATTTGGGTGTGATCCTAGTTGGTGTGTACACACAGCTAACCATCATCAAATTTTGAAAACAATAGTCCCTCCTCCCCGTTTGAAATTGCACAAAAACAGCCATGCACAGGATTAAGGAGAAGTATTATTAAGGTGTTGTGAATATGGATAGTGGGAGTAGGGATTATAAGTGGGGTAGGGAATAGTAGGTCAGGTAGTTGGTATGATGAGTATGACAACTGAGTCCAATTGATTAAGATAAATTACATTAAATTATCATTTTGAGCTACTGCAATTATAAGTGGGACACATATAAGGGAGATTTTTGCAATTTCAAATGGGACGGATGGAGCAATTCATAAATAAATCGGACTAAAGCTCAAAATACCAACACATGGAGTTACAGCAACACTATAACATGAGAGTAATTTTACCTACAGCTAACGGACCTTAACCCAAAAAGTGCAACATATCATTGATTGACGACACAGACACACAAACATATATAAAGATACAAACTTGAATGTCAATGGTGCAAGTATGTGACAGTGGGAGTATAAGACTACAAAACAACCAAAATTGAAAAAAAGTGGTACTCAGTAAAGAACATAATTGATGATTAATAATCACAGCAAATAACAAAACAGAGGGTTCCATGATTAATCTAAATACAACATAAATAAGAACCAAGGCCATAAGGTATTTAATCAAACACCTTGACTGCAAGCGAATATGAAATTCAGAACTTGAAGGGAGAATTGAGATAGAAAAATTCAAGTGTGGGAGAGATACGAACCTCGCTACAAAGACGTAGGGAGGCTACAGAGGTCGAATTCTTGAAGGCGGTGGTAGGCCTGCAAAACCAACCGTCGACGGTTTGGCGTGGGAAATAGGCTGCGGGGATTGGGTTTTTCGGAGCACAAAGGTTTAAGCGTAGTTGCCGAGGTTTCTAAAAATTAATTCCCCAAAACAAACGTAGTCGGTCTACAAATTTTGGATTTCTCTCACATTTACCCTCATAACTTTATAATTTATACTGCTCTCAAACACTCCTATCTAAATGGATTTTGATTTTTTTTTTAATCATCAATTCAACTAAAATCTAATTGTTGGTTTTACTTTAATCAAAATATAATCGATAAGTTTTTTTTAGCTCAAACGACATAGACTCGATATAATCGCACTGTCAATGAGCTTTACCTCACACAACATAGACTCTTACCTTCTTCATCTAAGTTCGTAGACTCGATTCTCCCTCTCCGTTGATAATAAAATATACTCCCCCCCCCCCCGTTTCGCAAAACATGTCGTTTTAGGTGCTCAATTTTGTTCCAAAATATTTGATACTTTTCAATTATCTAGGAACTTTTACCATTACTTACCAATTACTCCATCCGTCCCATTTCAAATTGCAAAAGTTGCCAAAAAGGGTGTCCCAACTAAAATTGCAAAATCTAAAAATGGCAATTTTTAACCCACTTGTACACTCACATCCACTAATCCACTAACTATTCTCTACCCAATTTCTCTCTCTCACTCAACTATCAACACTCACAACACATCACCTTTTTCACTTTTTCCCTTAATCCCCGTGCTAACCTAGTATTTGCAATTTGAAATGGGACGGAAGGAGTATACCCTTATTTAATAATTGACACACCATTTGTAAATGCATTTAATTACCTAGGTAAATGAATTGTTATAAGGGTGTTTGAGTCTTTCTTACATGTAATAATTGATTTTCTTAATCTAATGAGATTGAAAGATCCCAAACCAAAAATGTCACAAAAATAATTATAAAGGGGTGAAATCAAAACCCTATTAAATATCTCAAGTAGTGTTTTTTTCTTTTACAACGTGCGAAAAGGAGAATTAAATAGTAACCACTTTGTAGGAGGCATATATTGTAAATATATCGCGTGAATTAAAACTCATTGACATTTAAAGTAGTGCATTTTTTAATGAGATAAAAAAAACAAGGGCAAATGTTACTTTGAGAATTAATCACATCACATTTGAATGATTTTTCTGTTTATTTTTCCTTCAGCTACTAGTACTAATTATGTAAGATGAAGAATATTATTACTACTTTATTAATCAATGTATATATATATATTTATTGATTTATTCATCCAATAATCAATCTACAAGTACACGCCAACAATGTCTCATTGAAGAAGATGAAGGCTAAGCAATACCACAATGAGAAAGAAGTTACGCCTCCATCCTTGAAACACAACCATTGAAGCCCCATTGTTGTTGTTATTATTATTATCAGAATTTGGACAAGTCGAATCTTGGACAAGGGTCGTGAGCACAGTTTGATTATTGTAACCCGCATACGCGCACGTATTTCTGTTACAAGACGAAGACGTGGAGTTGCTGAGATATAAGCCGTCATCTCCTTCGCATCGCATTGAAGAGCAAGACTGCCAGCTCGATGAGTTAAGCCCAGATAGCTCACATTGCAATCTGAGCATTTGATACAAAAACAAACCATCAAAGAATAAGGCCATTTAAGAATTTGAAGTAAATGTATAAGTTCAATTAGAAAACACGGCCCACGAGTTTGACTGTTTGACTTACACATGCAGCATTGCAACGACACCTGACACAATTTGTAGCGGTGAAGGCGTAAGTGCCATTGGGAAGAAGTAGAGGATAGTCCAGGGAGGCATTAGCTATCTCTGATGTACAAGCTGTCAAACAAAAATAACAGTATGAGTTTAAGCTTTACTCGGACTCGGCTTTGTTTGAATAAGGTGAGGTCAAGCAAAGTCAACAATGAATGAATGTAATTGTGACATAATGTTATTGTTATCACATTCCAATAAAAATGATGATAAATCAAGTAGGTCTACCAAAATCAGCAAAAATGCTGATTTATAATATTTTCGTTAATTCCGTCGCATTCTCAAAATGAATGTCCAGATTTGTGATGTCATAATACTCTAGCTAAGCCAAACTCAAGTTGTATACCAAATTCGTTCATAGAACTTGAAGGAGATTAAATTTCAAGCGGACGATCCGCTCTCTATCAAATGACGGATCCCATATACTGATTGACACGTAGCTTTGCCTTTCTAATCTCAAAGTTTCGAACAGCTCCCCTCTATAAAAGAACTATATCTACTAAATACCCTTATGCTTCAACTTTTAGCTTTTAAAGAGGGACATTTTACCATATTATGGTTTACTACTTTCGGCATTATTTTAAGCTTTACAATCCATTTAGCAAACGAATTAAAAGATATTCTCCCCGTCACAAAAATTTATCATTTGCTATTTTTGTTATCTTAAAAAATTAATCTATTTTTTACAATTTAGATTTAAAAGTGCATAAACACTAGTGAAACAAGTGTTTATTATTCTTAAAACTTTTGAATAGTCAAATGTGAAGAACATTTTAAAATAAAAGAGTATAAGAATACAAATATCACTTCGTCTCAAAATGTATGTTAGTGCTTCGTCCCAAAATAAATAATTTTTGTAAGAAAATAATTCTTCATTACCCCAAATTATATGTTCTCGCTAAAATATACTCTATCTGTCTTAAATTTATAGTTACTTTTAGTCAAACCTACTTGAACTTTGACTCAAATTTTATGCTAAATTATCAATTTTTATAAAAATTTAGAAATGGTTATTGATAATGTTTCTATTGGTATTTAATAACTATTTAAATTTTTTATGTAGATTAATAATTTAGCATAAAATATTAATCAAAGTTCAAATAAGTTTGACGAAAATTAACCATAAGTGTGAGACGGAGGAGTACTACTTTCTTCCAATTTATCTCTATTATTGTTTGCATTCCATTTTAAAATTAAGATCTGTTACTTTGAAAAGTTAACACAATTATTCTTTAAAAAGTTAACTTTAATATTGTCATACAAGATTTGGATTTATTTAAAAAAATATTCTCTGTGATAAAAAGGAATTTTGCCCAGAAAATTGTGATAAAAAGGAAATACATTATATGGATGATTGTTAAAACAACGCATAATTGCGGAAAGTCAAAGAAAATTATTGAATTTAAAATACATTATATCGTAAGTGCCAGTGTTAGTACTAATAATTGCCAGCCATGTATACTGGCACTTATAAAAATTGCCACAAGTGTCAGTGGTAGTGTTAATAAGTGCCAGTGTAACATGTCTGACACTTCTTAACACTAAAGGCTCGTTTGTCGTAGCTGATGGCTGATGACTTAGTGGTCGTTTGTTTCGACTTATTTTCAGTGGCTTTTGGCTTTTAACTTAAAATAAGTAAATATTATAGTGTTTGTTTTCACTTTTAAGCCAAAAGCACATAAGTAGTGTACAACCCAACTATAGCACAAATGATATATGGAAAAAGAGAGGCTAATTAAGGGATAATTTATTTTCATTGAATGTTAATATATGCATGTTTCCAAATAAGTGGAAAAAAAGTAACATTTTTTAAGCTTTTTGGCTTTTACTTATTTGTGCTATAGTTGGGTTGTACACTACTTATGTGCTTTTGGCTTAAAAGTGAAAACAAACACTATAATATTTACTTATTTTAAGTCAAAAGCCACTGAAAATAAGTCGAAACAAACGACCACTAACACTGGCACTTACGATACTTCCCAGTATTTACAAAAATGCCACTGCGTATTTTAAAGGCAACTTCTCAGTATTTATAAAAATGTCACCGCCTCATTTAAAAAACACGTTTTACCCTAAAATTAGGGTAAAACACGTTTTTTTACTATATTTTCACCCGTACAAATAGTGAGTCAGATTTTAACTCAAACAATTTGTTAATATAAATGTTGACTGATATATCCTTGTACTTAAGGGTCTTGTTTGAAACTTTCTATTTGAAAGTGACTGCTGAAAGCAATCCAAGCTTCCGTCATCCTCTTCTTTTCCTAGACAAATCTACTACCATCAATTTTTTACTTAGTTCCACGTGTTCCCATCATAATGGAATCCGACTATAACATTTGAACAGGCAATCCGTTCCAAATGCGGACTCAACTTGAAGTTGATGCAAAAGCGAAGTTACCTCAAAAATAACTCCGGCAAGTAGTTGACTAGAGTTAGCAAGCCCGTTGACCTGAAGCAATGTATCAGCAGTGGTATTAAACTCCTCTGCGATTCCCTCCACCGAATTCCCCTGCTCCACCAAGTGTCCATAATGTACCACCCTCTCTCCGTCCACCTCATTGCAGCTGCACGGCAGCGGAATCCACAAATCCTGCCCCACATCAATCAAATTAGCGTCGGGGATATCGTTAATCGCCTGAATCTGCGGAAACGTCACCAGCCCGGAGAACACCTCGGCGGCAATATGGTACAGCCCATCTCCGGAAACCACCTTGTAAACCGGTACGCGGTTGGACACGCCGATGCCGTTGAGGCAGATGCAGGGGAAGGGGAGGCCGGAACTCGGGAGGTCTGTGGAGTGGAGACGGAGAGGTTGTTGGCGCCAAGGAGGGTGAGGTGGTTCTCGACGTTGAAGAGGGTTCTGATGGCGAGTAGTGTGGTGGCGTTGGGGTTTTTATAGTCTATTAAGGAGTTGCAGACGGCGGCGCCGGTGCAGCTGAACCGCTGAGCTGTGGACGGGGCGGAAAACAGAGAAATTACAATGAATAAGGTTAAAATTGGAAGATTACCGGGAAAACCCATGTCGGAAATGTGATTGATTTTCGAAATGGGTTTGAATTTGGAGGTGAAACTATATGAGTGGTAGGTGTTAATAATGGAGATGAACATGGAGAATAAAGAAGTGGGGTTTATAGAGGGAATTGAAGACAGAGGAGACTTTGGTCGTTGTCAGAGTGTTTGAATGGGAATTACTCAATTTTTTTTCTATTACAATTCAACTGAAAATAATAGTCATCGATAGAAAATTAGAAGAATTAAGATAAACTAGATTAACACCCGAGCGTTAAACGCACGGTAAAAAATACTTTGAAAAATTATAAGAATAAAATCAAATTACATTAATAAAATTTGATAGTAATTTTATTCATAAAATGATAGCTTATTATTATTGTAATATTTGTTTTGATATATCATTACTAATGAGTCTTATCCCACACCATATAAAAGTATAGCATATACTTTTAAAAGTATTTTGCACCAATAAATATATATACGCATTTATAATAGTACGTATAAATTATAATAATTCATAGCAATGAGGGAATTACTTATGAATATATGATGGAGTTGAAGGAAACAAAACACATCCGAATGTATATTTACTTGGTGAGTTATTTTGGTAAAATTGTTAGAAAATAGAAACGTGATGATAAAAAGACACAATAACAAAAATATTATTAAAGCAATTCATGCCTTAGATTTGGTAATAATTGTATAGACTTTTTTTTATTTTTGGAATAAACAAATAACTACTTATATACACTGCTAGAATTAGGATTTTTTTTTTTCTTTTTGAAACCTGCATTAGGATAGATTTTTTTTCGAAAATTTAGGAGTGTCATGTGTCAATTAATTACTTAGGTTTCTATTTATAGATAAGAGTGTTTGAGCGGGAAACTGTTTTAGAAAGTGGCTCCATCAACTTCAGCTTTTATTTATATATAGATGTAGATGATTAGTCAAGCTTTGAATCATAATCATAATTAGAAAAGAAAATTATTGAGTAAAATAAGAAATGTTTGATAATTAGTGGTAAAATAGTGGGAAAGTTAATCCAAACAAAAAGGAAAAAGTCAAAATTGGACCATGTCGGACTTTTCTTTTCCATCAGCCAAACATTCTAGACAGACTTAAGTTTGGAAGTGATGAATACGCAGGCACAACTATTGTTTGATAATTTCAACTTACAAAACCCACTTTATGCACATAATTATAGGACTGAGGGAGGGAGTATACTCCCTCCATCTCAGAAATATGGTCCACTTTTAATTTTTGATGGTCAATATAAGTGAACTTTTATTAAATATAAATGTCAATCTAAATGTCCTTGTAAAATTCTAAAACTTGTTATTGATTAATCATCAAGTGATTTATCAATGATAAATTTTAAAATTTCATTGGGATGATTAGATTGATAATAATCTTTGGTCAAAATTCACATGTGTTGACTGTCAAAAATCCAAAATGAACCATCTTTCTAGGACAGGTGGAGTAAATGGCAGAGACACAGTAAAATAGCGTATAAAATATAACCGGCCCCATAACAACTTAAAATCTCCCATCAATTTTATTCATCTAATCAATCAAGAACATAGCAAAGATGAAATAAATAAAAGAAAAGAGAGTGAGAAGAGAATTTTTTTTTTATCTATCTATTCTTGAATCAAATAAATTGTAAAAACCTAGAGACACAGTGAAAGAAAACTATCTAAACCCATGGAAATAAGATTAATAGAAAAATTAATTATAACCATACAGTAATGTTTTGCCAATCCGCCGATAAGCACGTGTTGGCAGAAGTGACAAACATTCCACCAAGGAGGCTACAAATGAGCCCATGTCTAAGATGGCAAGTTGGGGCTAATGCTTCCTCTCCCCCTCAAAAAAAAAAAAAAAAAAAAAAAAAAAAAAATGAAAAGAGGGAAATGAGTGAATGTGTGGAAAGAAGGAAAGGAAATGAATATATGAAGAGGGAGTTTGCCGCAAAGTACGCCCCCAAGGGTTCGCAAGAAAGGAAGTCCTGTAACACCCATCGAATTTTTTGTTAAATACTTGAACTTGCATATTATGTGTTAGTTTTACTTGGGTTAAATTTTTAACTGCTTTAGAATATTAAGGTGGTTAAATGTCTAGTTTTGACTTTTGGGTCATTTGTGAAAATTTGACTTTAGGGGCCTTTTTGTTAAAAGTAAAATTAGAGGGGCCTAAGTGTCATTCTTGGATAGTTGAAGTATATCAACTTGTTTGGTTCCTTCTCTGGGTTATTTTCTTCCCCAAATTCATTACGTACACTCCCTCTGTTCTGAAAGCTAGGGTTAAAAGTTTTCCCTATTCTCGACTCCTCGAGTTTAATTATCCCTCCGTTCTTGATTCTGATCCCGGATTAATATTCGTGGCGTTGAATAGAGCGTTCCAGGCCGAACATAAATAAGTTTTGGTCAACTTGAATTTTGACTAGGTAAGTTATTAGCTCCCCCTTTCTTGTAATAACATGCATAAATGTTATTCTCAATACTTGTGATTGTTAATTTTGTGTTTGGGGTGATTTTTGTGATACTTGTAAATTTGGGACAAAGGGAGTAATAATCCTCTGAGGGAAATAATGAAAGAAAATGAAAGAGTTAGTTTTGAGCTTGTTAATGCATTCTGTGCATATTGAAATTGTTAGTAAATGTTACTCCTACGTTTGGGACGGAAAATATTTCAACCTGGGAAAGGAATAAAAATTTCACATTTTGGTACATTGTGCGACCGCACAAAAATCCTTGGGCGACCGCACATCTTTCTGAAAGGTTTTTCAAATAAATTGACCTGCTTGTGTGCGACCGCACAAGTCATTTTGGGCGACCGCACAGTTATCTGAAAAACAAAAATATTGTGTAAAGTTTGTATAAGTTGGAAGTAACCCTAGTTAAGGTATATAACCTTAGTATAAGATGTCCTAGCAAGGGTTGTGACACCTTAGGGGCATCAGAACTTGATCTTAAACATGTATACTCATTGAATTAAAATGAGAACATAAGTATAAGAGTAGTATCTCTTCTTTATGTCTTGAAAGTGCTATGAATAAGCACTAATGTGTTATACTTGTTGTGAATCCATTGATTGTACACCTTAGAGGCATTAGAACAAGGTCTTAGACTTGAACATCCTAAGAATAGGATTGGGATTTTGTAAGAGTAAATGTATAACTCTTATACTTGTTTGAATGTCCAAAGATTAGGATATAATTTGAAGTATAAGACATTAAAATCTTGTACTTGACTTGAACATCCAAAGAATTGGATTATAATTTGAATATAAGATAATAAAATCTTGTACTTGGCTTGACACCAATACATATGTATGGTAGTGAATTAGAAAGTGCTATAAGTAAGCACTAACGTGTATGAGACATGTTCTTGTTGTGTATGTGCAAACATTGCATACATTTTCTTGATACAAGGTGACTTCTTGATTACTTGAAGCATGTTCCTTGTTGAGCTAGTCCACTACTTTTGGATTAGTTCTTCTCCCGTAGTTCAAGTAAATATCTACTTGTACCTTCTTGTGTGAGTCCAGCTGGTTCTCCTTGCTTGTTCGAAAATGTATAGGTTCACGCTTGTCGCGAGAGCTGGGGCTTAAGTGACAATCGGGTCCCTATGTATTTCCGCTTGACCCCTTACTACCGGCCATAGTAAGGGCATAGCTTCCTTAGTTGGAGCAATAAGCCTGACTTAAGTGAATGCTAAACTCTTGTCTTGATCACCTCGTGAAAATTCATGAGTCGTGATATTGGGAATGATACTGGTTACCGGGTCTTCTGATACATACTGAATAATCAGTTCCTGTTATTGATCGTGATTGTCAAAGTAATACAAGCTACGACAACAATGGTATTCTTGGGAGGAATAAGGAAGGAAGCAATATCCTTATACCTTGCTTGATTAGCTTTATGTGCTACTTGATGAGTGGATTATCCTCTCATATACTTGTTACGTGATGATTACTTGAGTATCTACTTGAATTGCATGATAACATGTCATGTAGTTGCATCTAATAGCTTACTGAGATTTATCTCACCCTTTATTTGTTCCCCCCCCAGGAAAGGAAGGATAGTGCGCAGTGAGGCTCGACATAGTTGGGAGCTGGCTTCGCAGGTCGTGATTATTTTGGGGCTTGTGCCTTTTACACTTGGTGAGGACGATGTATTGGGTTGTATAACTCCTTATTTTGGGGTAGACAGTCTTGTTTAGTTCTTGTTGTCACTAGACATCTTGTATAGTACTCTTAATGCCAGCTTATGTGCTAGGCATGTTTCCGCTGTGTATGTATTACGTTTGGTTTTAAATTTTCTTGTCTAAAACTCGTGTTGTGAGCTAGTATAGCTCCTTACTCTAGAGTATATATATCATGTCAGTTTGTTATACAGATGTCATTAAGTTTCTTGTTTCTCGTTAGGCACTCCCATCCAGGTTCGAGGTTCTATTAGGGGATCCCGGGACCTGGGGGCGTGTCAAGTCCATCCAAAAAGACAACCAAGAAGGGACTCACCTCAAATGACCCGTTCATCTCAAAAGAATTTCACACCAAATAAGGTTCACCCCAAGAGGTCCATCCCAAGGAGTTCACCACAAATCAAAGTGATCTACGTCAAAAGAGCAACAACATCCCAACTTCAGCAGAAGATGGCCCACGACCGAACTACGGCGACTTGAGCTCCTCAAACTGAGGGGAACGTAGGCAACCTTCGGGTCCGGTCACAACATAAAACAAAGCCATCAAACCTCGGTCCTCTCAATGACCGATTTTCCAAACACACATTTCTCATGATATATTGCTCACTAACATAAAGGGACTCTCTCCCGCCTAAATAAATGCCCTTCCATGTTTCCTCCGAAAGATACCTTAAATCTCCGTCCCATCGAGTCGGCTGGATCACTCATAAAAGAAAAAAAAGAAGAAAGAAAACAAGAGGCACCAAAAAAGTAGCCCGCTAGGTTGAAAACCCGGAAGGGCGGCCTATGAAAAAAACAGGGTGTGCCCATATTTCTCATGTTTTTGTTGATTAGGTTAATTTTTCCATGCTTATGTTGTTTCTAGGTTTTTGAACTCTAGCACAAAGTTTACTGCTTCGTTATTACCTTTTTACTTGTTGGCATGATCATCACTGTTTGGTGTATGGAATTTCCTTAAACGATTACACATTTACACGTGTACTGTTTGTTAAAATATACCAAAATATCTTACTATGCCTCTGGTTTCCTCAAGACTTGCTGCATCTTTTTGCAAAAAGAAGAGGTAAAATGTGGAGTAACATCTTTTTTGTCTGTAGTTATATATTTTGTGGGTCAAATTAGGAGTGTGGTCGGAGGTGATGAAGGGAGAGATACGGTAGAGAGACGTATTAACGGGTAGGTAAGGTGGGGTTTTATTTGGGAAACATTTTATTTGTTTCACCCTCCATTTTAATTTATTTCATTTAGACCCTTAAAATTTATATATCAATTCAAACTAACAAACTCGGTTAGTTAAGCGAGTGGCACGTGTTACTTAACCGTATTTTTAACGAAAATTGTCAAAAAGCCCTTAACTAACAAATTTTTTGTATATTGAGCCCTGATTTGACGAAAAAAAATGTGGGCCCCGTTTAGATGACCACCCCTCAAGTTCAGGCCCTAAATTGCAATTCGCCCATGAAATTATTTTGAGATAAAAGTTTTGATTATTTTTGATTTTTTGGCCAACAAGAGCAAAACAATCTATAAAATGGGTTTATACCTTTCTTGGAATAAATTTGTGCAATTTGGTCTAGTTTGGTGTCTTAGTATTTATGTTTGACCAAAATTTTTCCTTGTGCCCATTCCATTGCTAAGCCATCAGCCAAAGCCTTCCTTTGTCCATGCAGACCTTAAGAGACCTCTTGGCCTGAATTTTGAGCATATTTTCAGATTTGGAGACCTCCCCTATTCTGAATTTTTCCAAAAAAAATTATAAGGTCCATGTACTTGGTTATTTTGGTTAAAGCACTATAAATCAATTATAAAAATTATAATTGGGTAAGTTGATCACCATAAATGATACTTTACTTTAAAAATAATTACAACATCAATCAACTCACTATATCCTAACCTACCTCTCTCCTACGTCACTTTTCATACTCACAACACTCACTACGCTTCCATCATTTCTTAAGAAGTGTAAAAATTTGAAATAGGACGGAGAGAGTATTAAATACTCACTCTTTCCATTTGAAATAGCACATGACCATTTTAACGGAAAAAAGTAACGAGTTAGTGATAATGTGTTGGATAAAAAAAAACGAGAGTTCAGTGTGTTGAATGAAAAAAATAAAAGTTTGTTGATCCAATCCTAGAAAACTGGATAGTTCAGTGATTTTAAATTCAATTTTTCCTAATTATTATAACGTATATCATGTGATTTTCACATTAAAAAAAATCATTATCAAATTTTAAACATTTAAATGAAATAATAATAATAATAATAATGACATCATCACGCACGCAAATTTGGATGGGGGATTTTGGGCATAGAGGATCCGTCTCAAAAAGTTTTTTTTTTTTTTTTTTTTTTTTTTTTTTTGCAATTAATAGCCTATAAGGCCTAGTAGGGGTGAAAGACTGAAAAATAGGGTAGGTCAAACTTAAAGGTAAACATTGTAAGCCTTTTAAAATACTGATGTACGTAGTTTACACATTGTTTTAAAAAAAAAAAAAAAATGTGTAAATAATAGGATCATGAAATTTACCTTTTAATTTTTCAAGAGGTGGTGATAAATAGTATTGTGTGTCTCAATAAATGTAAATTGAGCTAGTTGAGTAGTAGTAGTAATAAATAAAAAAAAAAGATGGAAGTAATTAAATGCAAAAAAGGAATATTTTTAATGTGACTATGTAATGTGTGAAAAAGATGAGTCAGAGGGGGTTGTTTTAGTAAATACGGAGTATAAGAAAAATTGAATGAGGGGGAATAGGGATAGTGAATTAATAGGGGGACTGAACAGGACTTTAATAAGGATATGAACCGACTGACCCCCGCCGACCCGATTGTTTGTGTATACGTTTCTATCTCTACATACGAAACGATAAAGATAGAAATTCTAATTACCCAAAACACAAACCCTAACCCTAGAAATTTCTGATTCTCGCCGGCGGTCATGAAACGCGCCGACTCACCACCATCGATTGAGATTGAGATCCCCGACTCACCACCATCGATTGAGATTGAGAGGGAGAAGAAGAGGAAGAGGAAACGCGGCGCCGACTCACCACCATCGTTTGAGAGGGAGATGAAGAAGAGTTTAACAAGCCGAGCCGAAGCCGAACGCCTACTCGGCATCGCCGAGTGGCTCCTCCAAAGCGGACATCTGAACCGCTGCCGCGACTTCGCCGTCCGAGCTCAAGAAATCGAACCCCTCTTTGACGGCTCAGATCAGATCTTAGCCATAGTCGATGTCCTATTCGCCTTCGAAACACGAACCAACAATCAACCGGACTGGTACTCCGTCCTCCAACTTGACCGCCGGTTCGACGATATAGAGATAATCAAACGCCAGTACCGCCGGCTCTTTCTACTTCTCCACCCGGACAAGAATAAGTATCCGGCCGCCGATATAGCTTTTAAGCTCGTAGCTGATGCCTGGAATGTTTTGTCTGACCCGAATCGGAAGGCTCAGTATGATGGTGACTCACCACCCTCGATTGAGATTGAGAGGGAAAAGAAGAAGAGATTTATGGTGTCTTCGGGAGGAGAGGTGTATGCCGTATTTGAATCGACAAACTTTTTACCATTCCAAGATCAATACTTTATTTACAAACTTGATTTTGTTAAGGATAAGGAGGAGGGTTCACCCATTGTGGGTGCAGCTGACCCTGATATCAGGTATTTGGGGCAGCCCATTGCAACCCTAAACATACCCCATCTTCCGCTAGACATGTGCATTTTTTCGTTCGGTTCCAAGATTTATTTTTGTGGCGGATTTCCCAGATGTCCTCGTCAATACGAAATCCAGCTCCCCAGTGCTCTAAAATCGCACCACATGTGCGATTTCCAGCACTCGTGCTACGCATACATGTTTGACGTGGATTTGAAACAAGGTGCCCCTATTCCATCTATGCAACATCCTAAGCCCGATCCCATGGTTTTCGGCCCTGTTGACGGTGATAAGTTTTATGTCTTTGGCAACCCGGACAAACAAGAGGGTTTTACCTCTAGTATGGAGATTTTGAATACTAGCACCCATACTTGGGAATCTATCCACATTCCCACCAGTTTATCTGGGCTTTTTTTTAGCCATGCCTCTGTTCTCTGTGGTTCAAATATCTTGTTTTCCCGTTCCTATAAACCTGGCTTATATTCATTTTCCACAATATATAAAACTTGGCAGCAACTCAGCCCTTTTTCCTTCCCATTTAAACAATCACTTTATCTGTCTCATGTACCTGACATTGGTGGTCATATTCTCTTGGGCGCTCCAGACCGCGATTATCTACCTGATAATCTATACTTGCTTCCAAACAACCCTTGTGACAGCTACGATGATCACTTGCTTACACCTTTAGGGAACGTCGAGGGTTTGACTTGTGAGGAATTATATGATTTTTTAGGCGGTGAGCGAGAGGGAGAGGATGAGGGAGACGTGTCCGGCGTCTATATTTGGAACACCCCTCTTTCTATTTGTGTTGTTCGCGATAAAGATGTTGGACATTCTAGATACCATGCACATCCTGAGTTTGATAGACATTATCATTTAGCTATCGACATTTTCAATCTCAATGATCCTGTGCTGGACGGCAGCACCAAGATGATAAAGGTCAAGGTCGAGAATACCTCTCAATACAAATACGTCTGCGGGAATGAAATGAGAACGAGGCATTTCTTTGTTGTTGGATGACACAAGAGTAAGCCTCTACCTCTTTATGATTATAGGAAATCAATTTTTGTTTCTTGATCTAACTTGCTCCTCATGTATTTCATTATTTGTTGTTTACCCCATATTCGTTTTTGTCTTTCCTTGCCTTCACTTGTGCTTTCCAATCTATAATTGAAGTTTATCACTCGGGGATTTCTTCAAAACTATAGATTTTCTCTGAAAATCATTTCTTCAAACTATGTTGTGCAGTCATTAAAGACAGAGAACTCTCACAAAATTATTGGTATTAAAATGATTTATGAATTTCAGAAGTTTCTGGGTGTATTAAACTTAAATGTCAGTTTTACAATCCCTTTATCTATAAATGAATGTACAACTTTTTTCTTACATGACCCATTTTGCAAATTCGGGCCCCTACATAAATGTCAATTTTAACGCTCAAAAGAAAATTGTCAATTTTACAATTTCCCGTTATACTTATATGAACGTACATCTTTTATTTTTTGAGCAAATGACAACTTACAGTCCAAAGTTGAAGGGTGTGTGCCAATTAGGATATGATCTTTCAATTTTGTCAATTTACAATTCAAAGTTATCAACGTTGGTTAGATATTTTTTATTTTTTTGAAAAAAAAAAAACAAAACTTTTTGGACAGATTGCTAAGGAAACCAGTTAAATCTCCCATGCCTCACACGTGTGACCAAACTGGGTAGTTTTGGCCACATGATGAGCACGTGAGTAACGACCTTTAAACATTTAACGGGTCCATCAATGGAGTTAACCCACCACCATCTCCACCACCACCACCTCCACACCACACCTCACCACTTACCACCCCACTGCTAAACACCACCTTTTCACCATCATCAAGCAACATTTCACCATGAAAAAAAAAAAAAAAAAAAAAACAAATCTTTTTGTCATTCAAGCAAAATTTGAACCATGAAATTCAAAATCAAACTTTGAACCCATCTACACAAAATCCATTGATATCTCATGCAAAACTCTGATCCATTATTGAATTACACACACATGCATACTCCCTCCGTTTCATGTCACTTGAGACTTATTTATTTTTTCGTCTGTTTCACAACACTTGAGACTGCCTAAAATGGTAAAGAATCTTTATTATTCTTCCCACTCATTCTCTCTCCTACCCTACTTTTACACTCACAATACCAATCAACTTACTATTCCTCCCACTCATTCTCTCTCATATTTAATTTTTCATACTCACAAACACCTCCTCCCACTATTTCTCTCTCTTACTTTTCCTTAATTTATGTGCCAAATTTTTTGGTCTCAAGTCACATGAAACGGAGGGAGTATACGCCCGCGTACACACATCTAAATTTCTTACGGGGTGGTGTCAGACTGTAAAGGTTGAGGTGGGGGAAAAATCGCGGTCAGAGGAGAGGAGAAGATGGTGAAAACGGCAAAAATAAGAATGGATGACAAGAAGGGGGAAAGAGACGGGCAAAATAGAACAAGCAAGGATTGTGGTCGGAAGGATAGCCGTCAGTAGGGGTGAGGGTGGGGGCGGCAATGGCTAGCGAGGGAAGGGGGGGCATGGTTGGAGATGAAGGGTCAAGGAGTGGGGTTGCAAAGGAGGGATCTCAGTGTGGGTTTGTTTAGAGAGAGAAAACAAGTCTGAGTTGAGGCGTATAGGTTTGATATGACAATATATTTGTCACTTGCTCATCCTAAAGTCATTTGTTAGATTTGGGTTAACGCCCGTTATTGAATCCGTTAAGTTTTAATGGGTGTTACTCATATGCGCATCCCATGACCAAAATAATCTCAATTAGGTCACAAGTGTGATTCACCTAGTTTTATTAGTAACTCTGCCAAAAAAAAAAAAAAAAAAAAAAAAAATGATTCTGATGGCAAATGAATTTTCTGAACCTTATAAAATTTTCACCAACCTACTCGTTAAGGATGCTTGGGTGTGATTCCCAAAAGCTCGATTCGATAACGTTACAGTGCTCAACCACAATTCTTCGACACGAGTTTTCTACAAGCTCTTCATCCCTACATGTCATCATCTGTCTCTCCTGCATTCAATAATCAACCTCAGTTGAATAAGGGAAAAGAAAAAAACGAAGGGGGCTTCCATAAAGATCCTCAGAGGTATAGGAGAATAATTTGAAGATTGAAAAACTTGATACTCCATCATCTCCACTTCCTCCGTCTCAAAATGATCTCCTCATTTGTAATTTTTCACTGTCCCAAAAAATTCTTCCCATTTCTACAATTTAAGCTTAAAACTACATATAAACAAAACATAACTAGTGAAACAGTTGTTCATATCTTTAAAAAGTTTGAATAGTCAAATGGAAAGATATTTTAAGACGGAGGGAGTATTATATAATAAAGCCTTTCTCCACAAAGGAAAAAAAATGGTACTACCATGGCAATAGATTTACCTTTATCATAAGAGAGATCGAGAGAGATTATAACATTGTCCTAAAAAACAGATGATCCTTGACGAAACATGATTGGTAATGTATTGTAATCAATATCAAATTCCTATGAGCAATTTATTTTTCTCTTGCGCTTGCGTACCCTGAAAAGTGAAAGGATTAAAGAGGCAAGGAAAAAAAGAGGAAGTGCAGACTCCATAGGTCTAATTGCAAGTCTCCTTACATTAACAGCTTCAAGTTCCTATTAATCTTTACAAAATGGAGAATAAAGCCTTTAAGAGTTGTTGTTGTTGATTTTTTTTCAAACTGCTGATAAGAAGATCCCGTAAGAGAGTACTGGATTGATGCTGCTAATTCAAAGAAACCGTTAGAACATGGTTTGCAATACAAGTTATTTGGACTTCCATAAATAAAATCATGATTATAATATTAATATAAAGTATAGTTAATAATAAAAATGTGTAGAATTCCTGAATGTAATATTATCTAATTTTGATGGGCAAAAGGGTAATATAACATCATTAAGCAAATCATGAGTTGGTTAGGTAATTTTACGAATAGAAGGCCTCATAGAAATCAAGATCCTATGAACGATTATAACATACATATTGAAAATAATAACCATGATAACAATGAAAATGATCAAAATATTTTATCAAAAGTATTTTCTTGGAATACTCAGTCTTTGACTAATTGGAAACCACCTCTTATTTCAAACACAGAAATTTATAAAGACAAAGGAATTTTTAACATAAGATCAAGATTAGCCATTAAAACAAAAGAAACTATTATCCCTTTATTTTCCAATAATCAAACTATGAGTCTATTTTCAAAATCATCTATAAAAAAATATATATCCCAGGGATACAAATTTTTACATATCGGACTTGTACAAATTGCTATTAAACCCTTAACAATGGAAGGATTAAACACAAGCATACAAATAGCCTTAAGAGATGCTAGACATCTAAACTATACAGATTCACTATTAGGAGCTATTGAAACTAGTTTAACAAATGGACCAATTCATTTTAATAGCTATCCAAACTTTACAATTTCTTTAACAGATCCTCACATAATGGACATCTTAACTTTAGATATTTTAACACATAATTATCATATGAAAAAGGGGTCTCACGTATATGAAATATTTTATAGATTATATTTTAAAGTTATGAATACAGGACTATGTCCTAATGCTTTTAACAGGAACAAAATAGGAGAAACCATTTTTTGGGAAATTGATAAAACAAAAGCTAATATAAATATACCAAAAACAATCAAATGGAATGAAATAACTTTACCCGATAAATGGTCATATCCCGCTAAAACTGTCCCAAGAAAAGAACAAAATCAAACAACTGATATAGAACAAATTACACAATATGAAGATGGATCGGTAGATCTAAAATTCAAAAGAACCCAGTCACTCAGTCGAAACAAAAAATTTAATGTCCAAACACCATCCAGAAGATCTACATCAGGAAGATATGAATTCCCACAAAACACTAAATATGAAGATAGTTCTTCACAAAATGAAACTGTTTTTGAAAATGAAACAAATATTGAAATTCCACAACAAACAAACAATACTGGAGCAAACAGAAACGGAATTAATGTCCAACCATATGAAGGAATCAATGTTCAATCTTACGAAGATAGTGAGTTTACCTTAAATATGATAAAAAAAAATTTTATTCTAAATAAAAGTATTTTAAGAAAAGATTTTACAAGTAAACACAATGAAGAAAATAGAAAACTATTTTTTCAAATGTATGATACCAATGAACAAAAATTAACAAAAGAAAAATATTACGAATTTTGTGAATTGCAGGAAGATTACATACCATTTTTTTATTTCTTAAAACATGATTACCTATACAAAATAACTACATTACAGAAAAAACTAAGACGATGGTACAAAGTAGGACCAGATCTTCTACCGACTCACGAAGTATATGAAAACGAAAAACCACATTTAGAAGCCACTTACTTTTGTAGAGATAATATCCAATATGATGCATACCCCATTGATAAATCTAATCAATTAAACACCGAAGATAAAAAACAAACAGATTTACATTTACAAAATAATTGGACAAATTTATACTTATATACCGTAGGACAACAATTAGATAGAGTTGAAGAAAAAATTGATAATTCTACTAAAAAATTAACCACAATAGGAGAAGATATAGCACAACTAGATGTAAAAATGGGACCTACACCAATACCGACCAAAAATGATGAACATTATAAATCCCAAAGATTTACAGAATATTCAGAATTATATAAAATTAATCCATCAACTAGAAGAAATAAAAATACAATGTTTATTAAACAAATTCCCCCTCCTAAGAATACTTTGGTAATACCTGAAGTCAAGCCAACACTCCATGATCCCCTAAATGACTTAATGAATAAAATAAAAACACATTTAAAAGTAAAAGAGGAAACAAGTACAAGTACAAATATCCGAATGCTAACAGACTATAATGACAAAACCTCAGAATCAGATATCTCTTCTAATAATGAATATAACTATACTACAGAATCAGAAGAAGAAGAAATCTTAAATACAATTCCAATTCAAACAATGAGACGGGATTTTCACAATTATAAAGATCCTGAAGACTTAGAAATATTAAAAAACCCAACAAAATCATACAATGCAAAAAATATTTATGAATGGAACATTGACGGATTAAGTGAAATGGAAATAATAAATATTACAAAAGAAATGATAATTGTAGGAAATATCTACAAATATTACAGAACGCCAAGCAGTTGAAAACATTATATTAGGATTCACTGGTCAATTAAGAACTTGGTGGGATAAATTACTAGCACACCAAATAAAAACACAAATTTTAGAAGCTATTAAAGCAGACCAAGATGGACATCCAGTATTAGATGAAAATGGAAATCAGACTCCTGCACAATTAATATACTTAATATTTAACATTACAACTCATTTTATAGGAGACATAGATTTATATACTGAAAGAAATTCTGAAATATTACAGAACCTAAAATGCAGAAAATTAGAACAATTTAAATGGTATAAAGAAAATTTTCTTAAAAGAGTTTTTAATCTTGCTGACCCAAATAATTATCATTGGAAAGAAAAATTTATTACTGGACTACCAGGCCTATTTTCAGAAAAAGTAAAAGATACGATAGAACAAAAATACGGACAAATATCCTATGATAATCTTACCTATGGAGACTTAATTACTTGTGTAAATATCACAGGATTAAGACTATGTCAAGACCAAAAACTACAAAACAAATTAAAAAAGGAAACTACTCAAACAAGAAAAGAATTAGGGCATTGGTGTGAACAATTTGGTTTTGATAAACTAAAATCTCCATACAAAAAGAAAAATTACACTCAACATAGAAGCCCGTATTACAAAAATTGTACATATATGAGAAAATATAGAAAAACAAATAAAAACTATCAAAACAATCCCCCTGCTTATTACAATAAAAATAAAAGAGCACATTTTCAGAAAAGATACAACAATAATAAAAATAATACAAAGTATAAAAAATCCTTTAAGTCTTTTAAGCAATATAATAAAACTATAAAATGTTTTTTATGCAAAAAACCTGGTCATATTGCTAGAAATTGCCCAGCAAAAAGACAAATACAACAAATCTGCCATAATTTAAAAATAAAAGAAACAGAAAAATATTACAAAACATAGATAATCTTGAATTATCAACAGATATTGATGAATATAACTCTTCTGATCAAACTGATACAAGTGATAATGATGAATGCCAATCCTGTAATAGAGAAATATGTCTGTGTAATAATAAATTAAATACAATAGAACAATACGATGAGATATTAGAAAAAATCAAAGAAATAGATGAACCAACTATAAAAAGAAAATTTCTAAAACAATTAGCCAAAACAATTAACGAAGAAAAACCAGATATATCAAAGCCCGCTCAATATGAAGATGTTATACAAATGTTCCAAAACAAAAAGAAACAAATTTCATCAGTAAACCTACAACATGAAATTAGAGAAATAAAACAAGAAATAAAATTATTAAAACAAAGTAATTTGGATTTACAAAAAACACAAAAAGAAATAGAAACAAAATTAGCACTACAAGAAATTAAAAAACAAATACATTCAACCTACAATGATGAAGCTTCTACTTCTAAAGCTAATAAAGAATTAGACAAACATTTTAAAAACCCCTTTGCTAAAAAATCTTCTTCGGAAACAGATACCTCTACAGACACAGAAGAAAGTATATACGCTCTTACTCGAGTCAGATATCAAAAATGGTATGTACATATACATATGAAAATCAAAGATTTCGAATACAAAGGATTAGCCATGTTGGACTCAGGAGCAGATCTAAATTGTGTTGAACAAGGAATAATACCAACAAAATATTTTATATAAACAAAACAAAGTCTTTCAGCAGCCAATTCTTCAAAATTACAAGTAAAATACAAAATACCCGAAGAACATGTTTGCAATAATAGTATCTGCTTTAAAACAAGTCTTATGCTTGTAAAAAATTTAAACACAAAAGTTATATTAGGAAACTCTTTTTTACAAATGCTATATCCCTTTTCAGTTTCACAAAGAGGAGTAGAATCAAGAATATTAGGACAAAAAATTATATTTGATTTTTTATATCCTGTATCTAATAGTGATGTAAATAATCTATAAATATATAACAACAAGATAAAGTTGCTAAAATTAGAAAGTGGCCCACACAAAACTTAAAGTGGCAACTTGGATAGATTTGTAATTTTCTTATTGTTGTAGGCGGAGTGGGAAGGAAATATTACGTGTATTGCTTATAGTCATGTTTTCCCTTTTGCTTCCACGTGTCATGTACGTGTAACCAGTGCAAAATTTCTGCACTTTCAACGTTACACTACTTTTATTTTCAAAACTGGTTCTTCCCTCTCCGCTCTCCTACAGTACACACACTATCAGACACAAGCATATACTGACACAAAATAAGAACACACACAAAACTAAAAATCTTAGATTTTGATTTTGATCATGATCAACTTAAACAAAAAATTCTTTGTGTTTGCAGAGGATTTTAACGGGTCAAGAAGCGGAATTTGGCCGGAATGAAAACGGTTGTCGACTAGCAAGCGGAGGAGGCTAAGAAAGAGCAGAGGACATATTAGATGCAGGAAGAGGTTACCGGCCAAGACAATTTTCTCTTCTACGGCTACACATCCAATCGCAAATCTCCCCTATTCTAACTTCAGACCAAGCCCGGATAAGCCGACATCCCTTCTCTCTGTCTTTCCCTTTCTATCTCTCTCTATCTTTCCGGTCACCGCTTCCCTTAGTTGCCGACAGAGCCCTCATCTTCGTCATTTTTTAACCTAATTTTGGTGTGGTATGCCTTTTGCAACAGATCATCGTAGATCTGTGTAGTTCTGCAGCAAAACCACCATGCTCGAATTGTGAACCAATTTGATCATCAGCTAATGTAAGTAAACCGCTGGACGCCGCTAATTGCTTTTTTTATGTCGGTATTTCAACGCCGGCGTCGATCTAAAACCTGCCACTTTCTTGAATTTGTTGCTTTCATGTTGGTGTACAGTATGCGGTGTTGATTATATCATTTTTTTTGTTGTGGCAATGGGTGATGATGATGGTGAAACTGTGGATTAGTGGTGTGGTGGTGAGTTGAGGAAAACATACACTGAGAAAAAGAGAAAGAAAGAGAGATTGAGTGGAACGGATGATTTGGGAAGAAAAGAGGTTTGTTTTGTTTTTTTTAATCGTTTTTTTTTTTTTTACACAACTTAAAAGCAATTTTCGGGAGGATAAAGGTGAATGTTGTAGTGGTGTGGAGATGAAGCAATTATTGGAAGCTGGTGTTATTTTTGGCTTTTTGAATGGGTAATTTTGCTTTTCAATATCAATAAGAGTGGCTTTCATTTCATTTTATTTTATTTTGTTTTATTTTATTTTATTTTGATGAGTTATTAACTATAAAAATAAACTCATTTTTTTTTTACCTTTGATGTACATTTTTCTTGCAAATTTAATAATGCTTTATATTTGATTAAAAAAGAATAATATGGATATGTAAGTTAGGGAAATTTATTTGAAATCATATTTGTAATATACTGTGAAACAAAATGTGTTTATTTTTAAGCAGTGAAACGCAATTTGTTAAAAATTTAAAAGAAGAGGTGCATGTTGTAACTCTATTGTTTGATAGTATTCAATTTATAAAGAGAATTAAATATGCAGATAGATTTTTTTAGGCAAAGATTTTTTCTAAAAAAGCAAGAATATTCGTATTTAAGGAGAATTGTTTAAGTGCTAAATTTATGGGTGAGTAGAGTAATTTTTGGGAAATGGTTTTAAGGTTAAAGAGTTTATTTGAATTAATGACGCACCGCCGAAATTAAGACAAATAAAAATATTGCTCCAGTTGTTATGTAAAAAGGGTTGAAGAAACGGAAACAAAATAAAGGAGGTGCAAAAATTGGCAAAGTAATTGAATGGATTTTTAATTTCCTCCTGTTGCGTCAAGTCAAAATGTGGAAGAAAAATAAAATAGGTGAAAGCATTGATTTAATAATTGACGAAACGTAGCGTCAAAAGTTTAAACTAAATGCTCCCAACATTGTCGTTATAATTTGTTAAAGAAGGATCATCTCAATAAATATACTTTGTTTCAAAATTGAATAAAAGTATACTACTATCCATAAATGAGTGTTCAAATTTTATTTTAAGGGACATCTGAAAATCTCAACTCTTTGTACAATTTTGTGGCAAAGATTCTTATATAATCTTGTATTCTCTTTTCCAAACATTTAGTTTTGCACGTATAAAGAGACCGCTGAATTTTTTTTTGAAAAAAAAAACATTTAGGGACAAAGTTGTGTTAAAAAAAGACACTCATTTGCGATAAAGATTTTTAAAAAATGGACATTCATTTAGGGACAGAGGAAAGAGACCGGCGAAAAAAAAAGTCAAAAAAAAAAAACATTAGGGACAAAGTTGTGTTAAAAAAGACACTCATATTGGGAAAAATATTTTTTTAAAATGGACACTCATTTAGGAACAGAGGGAGGGAGTATATGGTTTGGAGAGGGAAATTGGATCGGTTGGTGGGTTGTGGAATGGAAGTAAGGCTTAACAAGATGTTTTCAACATTAAATTTTTAATAGCCAAATATAATTTTAATTTTTAAAATGATAGAGATAATTTTGTATGTGTGTATATTTAAGATGATATATGGAGTATTTTGGGTTTGATAGTGGAAATATGGTGAGTGATTTCTGTATGAGTGATTTTCTAAATAAACGTAAATATAAAAACAGAATTTTAAGAAAACATAAAAACAACTTTTAAATAAATGTTTGTAACAAGAAGTATTTTTTTCATTAAAAAAATTCGTCATATATGAATAGTTCAAGATAATACTCTCTATCTCCCTGAAAGATAGTCTCATTTTGACTTTTTATGGTCAGCAAAAATGATTTTTGGCCAAATATTGATGACGATCTAATCATTCTAATGAAATTCTAAAATTTGTAATTGACAAATCATTTAGTGATTTATCAATAATAAATTTTAGAACAATTACTGTGTTGTGTTATGACCCGTGCATCGCACGGGAGTAACACTAGTTTACAAAAAACAGGAATCTCTAAATTAAATACTTTACAAAATCAAATGAAATTTCTTAAGGAAGAATTATTAAATATAAAAATCGAAGAAAAATTACAACTTCAACAAAACAAAGACATAATCTCTAAAAAATTAGAAAAATTTGAAAAAGACTTATGTTCTGATTTACCCACAGCTTTTTGGGAAAGGAAAAAACATGTAATAACACTACCATATGAAAAAAGATTTTAATGAACAAACAATACCTACAAAAGCAAGACCTATACAAATGAATCAAGAATTATTAGAATATTGTAAAAAAGAAATTAAAGATTTACTCAATAAAAAATTAATTAGGAAAAGTAAATCACCTTGGTCATGCTCAACATTCTATGTATCAAAAAATGCAGAAATTGAAAGAGGTGCCCCAAGATTAGTTATAAATTACAAACCTTTAAACACTGCACTAAAATGGATTAGATATCCAATACCCAATAAACAAGATTTATTAAAACGATTACACGATGCGTCTATATTTTCAAAATTTGATGTGAAATCAGGATTTTGGCAGATACAAATAGCAGAAGAAGATAAATACAAAACAACTTTTACAGTACCCTTTGGACAATACGAATGGAATGTTATGCCCTTTGGATTAAAGAATGCACCAAGCGAATTTCAAAAAATAATGAATGAAATTTTTAATCCATATACTTTTATTATTGTTTATATAGATGATGTATTAGTATTTAGTAAGACTCTTGAACAACACGACAAACATTTAAACATATTTTATAAAACAATGATACGAAATGGGTTAGTTTTATCAAAAACAAAAATAAAACTTTATCAAACAAAGATTAGGTTTTTAGGACATGAGATAACCAATAATACTTTAATACCAATACAAAGATCTATAGATTTTGCTGACAAATTCCCAGATGAGATAAAGGATAAAAATCAATTACAAAGATTCCTAGGATCATTAAATTATATAGCAGATTTCTTTCCTAAATTAAGACAAATTTGTAAACCACTCTTTGATAGATTAAAAACAAATCCAAAACCATGGACAAAAGAGCACACTAATGTTATTAAACAAATCAAACTACATGTCAAAAGATTACCATGCCTAACTATATGTGATCCTAAGGCCCCTAAGACAGTAGCCACTGATGCCTCAGACATAGGATATGGTGGGATATTAACTCAAAACATAGATGGGAAAGACCAAATAATAAGGTATTATTCGGGAATATGGAACACAACACAATCAAATTATTCTACAATAAAAAAAGAAATTCTTTCTATAGTTTTATGTATAACAAAATTTCAAGATGATCTACTTAATCAAAAATTTATAGTCAAAGTAGATTGCAAAGCTGCAAAAGATGTTTTACAAAAGGATGTAAAAAATTTAGCGGCAAAACAAATTTTTGCCAGATGGCAAGCCCTTTTAGCAATATTTGATTTTGACATCGTTCATATTGCAGGCAAAGACAATTCAATTCCTGATTTCTTAACTAGGGAATTCCTACAAGGACATCGCAGACTATCCACAGATAAATAACCAAATTGCTAATACACATGAGAGACGTTCTAGATGGCTTAATGGACGCTATGATAACATTGATTATTTGAACCATTTAGCTAGACAACTAAGAGATCTTCAATCTACCGACTTTCCTCATACATATACAAATTATGAAATAAGAATACATTTTATGTATGTGCGATTCCTCATTAGTGATCTTGAGGAATATATAGAATACCATGGTGTTTTCTATCATCAGAAAAGAATCGCAACAAATATTCTCAAACAAGCAATGACTCTTTCTCGAAGAATGAGAAAGTTACATAATTTTCTCTAAAAATGTATCTTCATGTATTTCATATGTTTGTATTTGATCTAAATTCAATAAAAAATCTTTATTGCAGGCAATGGCAAATATAAATGAAGAAACCGTACTCTTTTCAAATAAAGAGACCTTACTCATTTCACAAATAGAACAGGAACAAACTTGGGACCTTTTTATTAATGGAAATCGTATTCATTTAAATACTTCCAATTACATAAATTATTTACTATAAAAATCACCAATACTTCTAAAAGAATGCAAAAACTTTAACAAAAGAACCCCTTTTCACAAAACTACAATGCTTAGATTTCATATACATGATTTACAAGAAATCTTTGAAAATAAATCTTCCTCGCCTTTTTCAATTCTTATCAAAAATGAAATCTCAACTTTTAAGAGACTCACAAATTGTATTTACAATGATCATTATCCAAATCTTCAGGATTTTCTACATATGCCAGATTAATATAGTCTCGTACGAGAATATTGAGATTTACATACTGAAATTCTCCCTGTTTAGAATGATTACATGAACTTCACTCAAAGGAAAGGCCAAGAAAGAACAAACAACCATACAAATCAGACCTCTTACAAAGCTCCCAATCTTCGTTCCTGACAGAATGCCCATTCAACCAAAATTAGAAAATAGATTTGCTACTCTTTCCCCAGATGCAAAACCGTTCTCTCCCCCAATCACAAAGGAAACTTCATCTTCCCAGAAAACAGCTACTTACAAATCTGCCCTCAAAATAGAAAACCCACAAACTCCTCAACTCAATCGACAAATCATTCCTAGTCCTCACCCTAAACAAACACCGCCCACAAATTATTTTTATAAAAATCATACCGATTCTATTTGTGTCCTAGAGCCAGAAATCTATGAAATGACTGGCAATTGGCATCCTTATCAAATATCACAATTTATTTTACCATCGTTGCACAATTATATTCCTGATAATTTTATGAAGAACCAATTTTACTATGAAACCATTTTGACACAAACAAAATCCGCCACTTTTCAATATTCCACAGACCATGTTGATAACACCAAAATTCGATATTGCAAAGTCAAAATTTTAAAATTCCTGACTTTATCAGATTGGGGACAAAAACCAAATGACTCTCGAGATTTATTAAATTCAAACAATTCAGCCAGATTTAATTATTATGACTACATCTTGGCTTGGTCAAGGGCCTTTTTTAGACAAAACAAATCTTTTTCTCTTTCATATTTCTTTTATTTTTGTCCAAATTTTTCCTATCCAACCCCTTATTGGTTTCATCAATGGTGGAAAACTTTCGGACTAGACAAATCAATTGTCCCAACAAATGTACAAATAGCCTTTGAACAATGGTCTACAAAAGTTTCTTACCCAGGACAGATTTCTCAGACTCCTCTTTGGGCCTTATTTTGTCACAATTTCCAAGTCCCATGGATTTTTATGACAGAATTTGACCTAAGAGAAAAACAAATGTGTGAGTGTGTGAAACAACAAAAGTGTGAGTGTGTACAAAAAACAATCTTACCAATTTTGATTCGAAAATATAAAATAAAATGGTGGGACAAAACTGAAATTTCTCATTGCAATTCTGAGGCAGTGTCAAAGTACTTCCTTTCAAAACCAGAATATTGCAAAACAATTCCCCTCAAACAATCACAACAAAATGAAGAGTTTCTAGCCAAGAAACAACAGATTATGTCCCAGATGGCTAAATGTACAAATCCAACGGATCTTGAAAGACTAATGGTCCAATTTAGCGATGAAGGAAGTTCATCCTCCATGAACGAAGGTGATACACAACCCAATGATGACTTCTACACACAACCAGACGATCTAGAATTAGATTTGTAAAGCTGCACAAAAAGAAGATCTCTCCACCATCTCAGCTACCATGGCTCACACAAAAAGAAGAAGGCATCTCCAACAAATAATTCAGCCGCCCTGGCCCACTGGTCACAAAATTCAACAAATAATTCAGCCGCCCTGGCCCACTGGTCACAAAATTCAACAAATAATTCAGCCGCCCTGACCCAATGGTCACAAAATTCAAAAGAAAATTCCTCCTGCCGACCTGCACGACAAAAAATCAGTAGTATATAAGATTAGCTAGCTCATTGTAAGAGGCAGGCAAAAATTAGTATCAGTCTTAAATTTTCTCTCTCTCTCTCTCAAAAAATCTATTGTACTCATATTTTCTTGATCAACCATCTTGCACTCTCAACAATTTGCAATAAACAAGTAAGTTTACTACTCTCGCCTGGAGTACTTGGAATTGTTAGTTAATTGTTACAAATTATTTTTAAAACAAAAAACGTTACGAAAGGTGGAAACCACTAACCTTCCAGACCTACGGGAAAGGGTGTGGTCCCTAAATGGAGTGTCACCATGTTTCCTATTTAAAGGCCCTTCCATCAAGCCTAGAAACATACTAAATTCTTACTTTCTCATCTAAATTATCTTCATATTGTTGGAAATCTTTGAGAGATTAAGAGACATTAATCATTTAGAAGAACTCAATTCCCTAGTTGTTCTTCATTTCTCCCTAAAGTCAAGAACATGGATTCAACAGGTATATCTCGCTTCCGCCTTCATCTTCTCCTACGAATTTGTGGGGGCCGGCCCCGGTAACTTCTCTAGGTGGTACGTCATATTACATGTCGTTTATTGATGATTCGACAAGGAAAGTTTTGTTTATTTCTTGAAACACAAAGATGAGGCATTCGAGGTGTTTAAGAAATGGAAGGCTTTGGTGGAGAATCAGACGGGTCTTAAGCTTAAAAGCTTGAGGTCTGACAATGGTGGGGAGTATGAGCTCGAGGAGTTCAAGGAATATTGTGCAGCGAATGGTATTCGTATGGTGAAGACACCAAAGGGCACACCTCAACACAACGGGATTACAAAGAGGATGAACAGGACATTGAACGAGCGGGCTAGAAGTATGAGGTTGAAGTGTGAGCTTTCGAAGACGTTCTGGGCATATGCAGTTGACACGACAGCTTTCTTGATCAACCGGGGACCATCGGTACCATTGGGGAATGAAATTCCAGAGGAAGCATGGAGTGGCAAGCAGGTAAATCTGTCCTTCTTCGCATATTTGGCTGCGTTTCATATGTTCATATAGACTCTGTTGATAGAACTAAATTGGATGCTAAATTTGTAAAATGTACATTCATTGGTTATGGCGGGAATGACTTCGGGTATAAGTTTTGAGATGACCAAAATCATAAGGTTATTCGTAGTCGAGATGTTGTATTCAATGAACAGGTATTGTACAAGGATAGAAAGGGGGCATCTGAAGGGGTTAGTTCGGAACCAGAATTTGTTGAGGTGGATATTCCAAACTCGGGTGGGAGCAGGACAGTTCATGATGACCAAGGTCAGGGGGTCACTGAAGATGAATCACATACTCCAGAACCGGATATTCCGCTGCGTAGATCCAGCAGATTGCGTGGATCACCTGACAGGTATACTCCTTCAAATTACTATTTATTGTTGACAGATAGTGGTGAGCCGGAATGTTATGCGGAGGCTGTTCGTAGTGCACTTTGTGATAAGTGGAAAGCTGGGTTTACAGAATCAAGGAGGAAGCAAACGGCAGTAAACGTTACAAGGCAAGTTGGTTGTAAAAGGGTTTCAGCAGAAATACGGTATTGACTACACCGAGGTATTCACTCCTGTTGTGAAGATGACCACTATCAGAATGGTTCTGGGTATAGTAGTGGCAGATAATTTGCTGCTGGAACAGATAGATGTAAAGACGGCCTTTCTTCATAAGGATTTGGAGGAAGAATTTACATGGTACAACCAGAGGGTTACTTGTCTAAGGGTAGCGAGGAACTGGTTTGCAGATTGACTAAGAGCTTGTATGGCCTTAAACAAGCTCCTAGGCAGTGGTACAGAAAGTTCGATGGATTCATGCTTGATATTGATTTTATCAGATGTGAGGCAGATCATTGTTGCTACTTCAAGAACACGGACAACGGGTACATAATCTTGCTGTTATATGTGGATGACATACTAATAGCGGGCTCTAGCAGTAGAGAGGTAAACAGATTGAAGGCTCAGTTGTCAGAATGGTTCGAGATGAAGGATTTGGGGGAGGCCAGAAAAATCTTGGGCATGCGGATTGACCGGGATAGGGAGTCGGGTAAGTTGGTTCTTTCACAAGCAGAATACGTTGAGAAAGTCTTGGCAAGGTTTTGCATGGAAGAGGCGAAGCCAACGGGTATACACCATTGGGTATGCACTTCAAGCTATCCGAGAAGGACTCACCTAAGGGCAAGGAGGAGAGTGACAAGATGGAAAGGACTCCATACGCTTCGGCAGTGGGGAGTCTAATGTATGCAATGGTGTGTACAAGGCCGGACATTGCACATGCAGTGGGAGTAGTCAGCCGGTATATGGGTAATCCAGGGAAGCAACATTGGGAAGCGGTTAAATGGATCCTTCGCTACTTAAAGGGTACTGCTGGTAAGGCTCTATGTTTCTCAAGCAAGGATGTCGTGTTAGCGGGTTATGTTGATTCGGATTTGGCATCAAGTGATCTTGATAAGAGGAGAAGTACTACGGGTTATGTTTTCACATTGGGTGGTACGACTATCTCCTAGGCTTCTAAATTTCAAAATATCGTGGCTCAGTCGACTGCAGAAGCAGAATATGTGGCAGTGACGGAGGTAAGTAAAGAGATGGTATGGTTGCAGAACTTTTTGGGTGAACTTGAGAAGACACGAAGTGGTAATGCTCTCTACAGTGACAGTCAGAGTGCAATTCATCTAGCAAGGAATCCGGCGTTTCATTCTAGGACGAAGCACGTCGAGCTGAGGTTTCATTACATCAGGCATCTCTTGGAGAGGAAGATCTTAAGGCTGGAGAAGATTTTGGGATCGGAGAACCCGACTGACATGTTGACCAAGGTTGTAAACCTTGAAAAGTTGAAGCTATGTATAGCTTCAATTGGGCTTGGAGAATAGGAGAGGAGAAAGGCACTACCATGATCGAGGTGAGCACTATGGCACTAAGGATGAGTTGAAGATGGATACGGGGCTAATATACGCGGTTGATCTCTAGGTGGGAGATTGTTGGAATAGAGGAACAACCAGAAACTAGCGACCAGAGCGAGAGGAAGGAACAAGCAGGAAAACGGGCTTCAGTGGTTCTGTGCGGTCGCCCAAAATCATTCCAGGCGGTCGCCCAAAACATCTGAAAGGTTTTAGGGCTTGTGGGTTTTATTCTGGGCGGTCGCACAAGTATTCTGTGCGGTCGCACAGAATATCGGGAAACTGGGCTGGACCAAATTAGAGCAGTTTCGGGATTCCTTCTCTGTCTAGGGTTTGTATCTTATTCCTAGGTTGCTATATAAGCAGGGCTCCGCCCCCATACTCATTGTAACTCATATTTAACATATTATAGTGCAAGATCCTGGCTTGGTAGTGCCCCCAGACGTAGTCAAACATATTGACGAACTTGATAAACAATTTCTTGTGTCTTTTCTCTGCTTTATTTCTTGTGCTTGTTTGTGGTGTTATTAAATTCTTGGGATATTGCTTGGGTGTTGGAGGGTCTATTCCACAACACAACGGGCATTCAAAATTGCTAGCGGAGCTGCAAGCAGTCCAAACAAGCTTGTAAAAATTTATCAGCTACTCCCATTCAGGAATGTAGGGAGTGGTAGATAACATTGTGCCCAACAAAATTTAAGGCCAGACCAAACAGCTCGGTGTCTCCGAAATCCATCTTGTCGGGCCAAACATAACCTCAACTGCATAAGACCGATGACGAGGAGCAAGCACCTGGCAAAGGCCCATGTCAACTTTCATGGCGATACCAAGCAGGAAAATGACACAAGGAATACCAGACTGTGATTACGAGCATGTACAAGCTCGACATGGCAGCTCGAACTGTCTCGCCTGCAACCGACTCACCATCCGAGATACAAGAGAACAAACTATTTTGCTCAGCCTATTTGCTACACTAACAAAAAAAGTGGCTGGAAGAGGACAAAGAAAACGGTGCTCGACCTAAACAACTGCGCTCGCGCGTTGCACTCCGCAAAGTGGGAGACAACAACATACGAGCTCATAATAGCCATTAACTCCCACTAACTAGACAAGCATGTGTAACCTAATATGTGTAAAGGAACCTGCCTATAAGTCAGAATAGCTCACAAAACAGCTATGTCGAACATTAGAGAAGATCGAGTCGGTCAACAGCACACCCACCTCGCTAATAATGGCAAACAAGCATGGCAGCACAAAAAAATTGAGTTGCCCACTCTGTACTCGACCATGACTAGCCGACTCATGAGCGGTTATCTAAAGGCGAACTGATAACTATAAGTCCGGGTAAATAGTTGAACAGCGGATCCCGATCAACAAACAAGACGAGCTCTATACTAAAGCCGAGCGTGTTGCTCAACCAAACAGCAGCAAACGGAAACACACACCACTCGCTTAAGGAGCGATTTCAAGCAAACAATCCTGTCTAAAAAGGGGAATAACTCACAAAATTCAATATATACAGTTGATAATTGCCGAACTGCCAAAAACCTTGCTCAACCGAGACGGGCTGACTTACTATAGCAAACACAACTGGGACAAATTTTATCAACTACTCTTTGAGAACTTTGTTCGAACATATAAGAGGAAAAGTGCAAACGGCTGGGAATTTTAAGCAAAGAGCTAATACAGGTCGATCGTACCTCCGCCTAACAAGGTTCTTGAAGGCAGTGAGCACTACTCACACATCGACCACAGCCACGGCACAAAAAGTTAAAGCTCAATTATCATATACGCCCTTGCTCGATCAAACCGGGTAGCTCGGGTCGGCATTGTGATCGAACCTATTTCACCCGTCGATCTAAGACGGGTTCAAAGCTCATAACCCATTTAAGCATTCACGGCGACTAGTTCGAAGAGTCATGACAATCAGGTTGACAACAAAAGGAACCAGGAGCTCGGAACAACGTGCAGTCAAGCAGCGCACCTCGGGCAAAGAACAAGACTGGCATACATACGGTAATCGTACAAAGACTTCAAGAACTTCAAGAATTTAAACAAACAAGCTCTCATCAACAACGACCCGATCTCAGCCGGAGCAGTTTCTTGCGGCCGGGCGGAGCTATAAGTTCAGACTTCAAGAGCATCCGACACCTCGCCGACCTGGACCAGCTCTTTGGTGCTAGCATTAAATTTTTGGGACATAGCCGAGCTCAGCATCATCATCATCAAAACCCACCAGTCATATCTGTTTCGACATCGCCCAAGAATCAGGCCCCCTTTTTGGTTTCCTCCTGTGTGGGTTACAAAGAAAAAAGTGGGAGCAATGATGAAGAACCAAACTATACCATAGACAGAGTTATTAGAGTATTAGTGTTATTTGAAGCATGGGGGCCACTCATCAAACATATGGACCATGACAAACCAACAAGTAACTATTGGCACAAAAATATCTTCTTTATGGATGCTAATATGTGCAAATTTCCCAAGAAAAGCTCCACCGAGCACATTACTCGCCAAATCAAAAATCATGTTCGCTACATAAATAAAAGTACTACATCCTCAAGATCAAAGAATAAAGAAATCAAAGTGGGTCGAGCGTCTCCCCTATACATGGGTCGAGCATCTCCCCTATGAAACTTATACGACCAAAAATGGTCGAATGTCTCCCATATGGTGATTATATTTCAAAAAAGGGTCGAGTGTCTCCCCTATAGTACTTAACTTCAAGAAGCAACACGAGAATTTGATTTCAAATCAGGAACAAAGGAAGACCTCATCAAGACTACAGCCGAACAACAAATGACAAGAATAACTACATCAACACGCCCTACAACAAAGCCTAGCTCCTTGCTAGCACCTTTACAAAGCCTATGACACGCCCCCAGGTCCCGGGATCCCTTAATAGAACCTCGAACCTGGATGGGGGTGCCGAACGAGGAACAAGAAACTTAACAAGAAACTTAATGACATTTGTTTAACAAACTGACATGATATATATATTCTAGAGTAAGGAGCTATACTAGCTCACAACACGAGTTCTAGACAAGAAAATTTAAAACTAAACTTAATACATACACAGCGGAATCATGCCTAGCACATAAGCTGGCATCAAGAGTACTATACAAGATGACTGGTGACAACAAGAACTGTCTACCCCAAAATAAGGAGTTACAAAACCCATAATACATCGTCCTCACCAAAAGTAAAAGGACACAAGCCCCAAAATAATCACGACCTGCGAAGTAAGCTCCCAACTATGTCGAGCCTCACTGCGCACTATCCTTCCTTTCCTGGGGGGGGAAACAAATAAAGGGTGAGATAAATCTCAGTAAGCTATTAGATGCAACTACATGACATGTTATCATGCAATTCAAATAGATACTCAAGTAATCATTTATCAAGTATCATCAAGTAACGGTATATGAGAGGATAATCCACTCATCAAGTAGCACATAAGGCTAAACAAGCAAGTTATAAGGATATTGCTTCCTTCCTTATTCCTCCCAAGAATACCATTGTTGTCGTAGCTTGTATTACTTTGACAATCGCGATCAATAATAGGAACTGATTATTCAGTATATATCAGAAGACCCGGTAACCAGTGTCATTCTCAATATCAGTACTCATGATTATTCATGAGGTGTTCGGGACGGGAGTTTAGCATTCACTTAAGTCAGGCTTATTGCTCCAACTAAGGAAGCTATGCCCTTACTATGGCCGGTAGTAAGGGGTCGGGCGGAAATACATAGGGACCCGATTGTCACTTAAACCCCAGCTCTCGCGACAAGCGTGAACCTATACATTTTCGAACAAGCAAGGAGAATCAGCTGGACTCACACAAGAAAGTACAAGTAGATATTTACTTGAACAACGGGAGAAGAACTAATCCAAATGTAGTGGACTAGCTCAACAAGGAACATGCTTCAAGTACTCAAGAAGTCACCTTGTTATCAAGCAACTATATGCAATGTTTGCACATACACAACAAGAACATGTCTCATACACGTTAGTGCTTATTCATAGCACTTTCTAGTTCACTACCATACATATGTATTGGTGTCAAGCCAAGTACAAGATTTTATTATCTTATATTCAAGTCTTAATCCATTTCTATGGATGTTCAAGTCATGTACAAGCTTTTAATGTCTTATACTTCAAGTTATAACTTCCAATCTTTGGACATTCAAACAAGTATAAGAGTTATACATTTACTCTTACCCAATCCCAATCCTATTCTTAGGATGTTCAAGTCTAAGACCTTATGCTAATGCCTCTAAGGTGTACAATCATTGGATTCACAACAAGTATAACACATTAGTGCTTGTTCATAGCACTTTCAAGACATAAAGAAGAGATACTACTCTTATACTTATGTTCTCATTTTAATTCAATGAGTATACATGTTTAAGACCAAGTCTGATGCCCCTAAAGTATCACAACACTTGCTAGGACATCTTATACTAAGGTTATATACCTTAACTAGGGTTACTTCCAACTTATATAAACTTTAAACAAAATCTTTGTTTTTCAGATGACTGTGCGGTCGCCCAAAATGGACTGTGCGGCCGCACACAAGCATGTCAATTTCTTTGAAAAACCCTTCAGAAAGATGTGCGGTCGCACACTCATTTTTGTGCGGTCGCACAGTGTACTAAAATGCAAAATTTTCATTCTTTCCCAGGTTGAAATATTTTCCGTCCCAAAACCTAGGAGTAACTTTTTACTAACAATTTCACAACCTACAAAAGGTATAACATGAGTAAACTAGTATTTCCAAGTTCTTTCACCATTTACACAGAGGATTATTACTCCCTTTGTCCCAAATTTACAAGTACCACAAAATCACCCCAAACACAAAATTAACATTCACAAGTATCGAGAATAACATTTATGCATGTTATTACAAGTAAGGGGGAGCTAATAACTTACCTAGTCAAAATTCAAGTTGACCCAAACTTATTTCTGTTCGGCCTGGAACGCTCTATTCAACGCCACGAATATTAATCCGGGATCGGAATCAAGAACGGAGGGATAATTAAACTCGAGGAGTCGGAAATAGGGAAAACTTTTAACCCTAGCTTTGAAACAGAGGGAGTGTACGTATTTGATTTGGGTAAAATGACCCAGAGAAGGAATCAAACAAGTTGATATACTTCAACTTTCAAAGAATTGCACTAAGGCCCCTCAAGTTTCACTTTTAACAAAAAGGCCCCTAAAGTCAAAATTTCACAAATGACCCAAAAGTCAAAACTAGACATTTAACCACCTTAACTATTTAAAGTAGTTAAAAATTTAACCCAAGTAAAACTAACACATAATATGCAAGTTCAAGTATTTAACAAATATGTCAAATATTTAACAAGAAATTCGATGGGTGTTACAGCCTAGCTCCTTGCTAGCACCCTCAAACCGAGCATCAGACTGCTCGTCTTTTACAAAGCCTAGCTCCTTGCTAGCACCTTTACAAAGCCTAGCTCCTTGCTAGCACCTTTACAAAGCCTAGCTCCTTGCTAGCACCCTCAAACCGAGCATCAGACTGCTCGTCTTTTACAAAGCCTAGCTCCTTGCTAGCACCTTTACAAAGCCTAGCTCCTTGCTAGCACCCTTAAACCGAGCATCAGACTGCTCATCTTTTACAAAGCCTAGCTCCTTTCTAGCACCCTCAAACTGAACATCAGACTACTCGTCTTTTACAAAGCCTAGCTCTTTTCTAGCACCTTTACAAAACCTAGCTCCTTGCTAGCACCCTTAAACCGAGCATCAGACTTCTCGTCTTTTACAAAGCCTAGCTCTTTGCTAGCACCTTTACAAATCCTAGCTCCTTGCTAGCACCCTCAAACCGAGCATCAGACTGCTCGTATTTTACAAAGCCTAGCTCCTTGCTACCACCTTTACAAAGCCTAGCTCCTTGCTAGCACCCTCAAACCGAGCATTATACTGCTCGTCTTTTACAAAGCCTAGCTCCTTTCTAGAACCTTTACAAAGCCTAGATCCTTTCTAGCACTCTCAAAACCGAGCATCAGACTACTCATTTTTTAAGACTGCTCGTCTTTTACAAAGCCTAGCTCCTCGCTAGCACTCTCATACCGAGCATCAGACTGCTCACCTTTTACAAAGCCTAGCTCCTCGCTAGCACCATCAGACCGAGCATCGGAATACTCGTCTTTCACTTAGACCTAGCTCATAGCTAGCTACAATACTTTGGATCGAAGTTTCAACAACTCGGCACGACGAGCAGACACTCGCCCAAACATGGTACATGACACCATCGAAGTCAGGCCGAGTAGCTCATAAAAACAAACCGAGTGGATTAAGACATCCATATCTGACATTCGAGCCTAGTACATGACACTAGACCCCGGTTTAAGCATTACCTGACAATGCCTATGTAACGCCCATCCTTGTTCTTGTTAAATATTTGACTTGCTTGTTAAATTCTTGAACTTGTATATTATGTGCTAGTTTTACTTGGGTTAACTTCTTAACTACTTTAGAATATTAAGGTGGTTAAATGTCTAGTTTTGATTTTGGGTCATTTGTGAAAATATGACTTTAGGGGCCTTTTTGTTAAAAGTGGAACTTGAGGGGCTTCCTGGTCATTTCTTGAAACTTCCAAGTATATCTTCTTAAAAGGTGCCTGAGAAGGCATTTCTTCTCCAAATTTAGTTTACGTTTCCTCTGTCTCAGAAGTTAGGTTTAGGGTTTACCCTATTCTCGACTCCTCGAGTTTAATTATCCATCTGTTCTTGATTCCGATCCCGGATAAATATTCGTGGCGTTGAACAGAAATTTATTTGGGTGAACTTGATTTCGGACTAGGTAAGTTATTAGCTCTCCCTTGCTTGTAATAACATGCATATATGTTATTCTTGATACTTGTGCTTGTCAATTTCGTGTTTGGGGCAATTTTTGTGATACTTGTAATTTTGGGACAAATGGAGTATAAAAGACTCTGTAGAAATAAAAGAGGAAATGAACTTGAAAATGTTCTGGGCATGTTTAGAGCATGTTTAGAAAGTACTTTTGTATGTCTTGAATGTCTTGAGTGTTAATAAGTTATACTCTTACACTTGGGACGGAGAATTCTTAACCTAGGAAAGATTTGAGCATTTGCGCTCTAGTGTGCGACCGCACAAATCCCTTGTGCGACCGCACAAGATAGATGAAGAATTTCCATACAAAATGTGTTGTAGTGTGTGGCCGCCCGGTCCGCTTTGAGCGCCCACACAGATGACTTGAAAACTCAAAATGTTGTCCAATGTTTGTATAAGTTGGAAATAACCCCAATTGAGGTATATAGCCTTAGTATAAGATGTCCTAGCAAGTGTTGTGACACCTTAGGGGCATCAGAAGTGAGTCTTGAACATGATTATTCAATTATTTGAATAGAGAACTTGAGTATAAAAGGAAGAACTCTTTATATATCTTGAAAGTGCTATGAGCAAGCACTAATATGTTATATGTGTCTTGAAACCAATGTTTGTGCACCTTAGGGGCCTTAGAACAATGTCTTGAGTTTAAACATCCAAAGTATAGGATGATGAACTTGAAGTATAAGATGTCTAACTCTTATATATGACTTGAATGTCCAAAAATTGGAATGATAACTCGAGTATAAGACAATAAAATCTTGTACATGTCTTAAACATCCATAGAAGTGGATTGAGAACTTGAATATAAGATGATAAAATCTTGTACATGCCTTGAAACCAATACATGTGTATGGTAATGAACTTGAAAGTGCTAAGAACAAGTACTAACGTGTATGAGAAATGTTCTTGATATGTATGTGCAAACATTGCATATAGTTGCTTGATAACAATGTGACTTCTTGATTACTTGAAGCGTGTCCTTGATGAGATAGTCCACTACTTTTGGATTAGTTCTACTCTCGTAGTTCAAGTAAATACCTACTTTTGCATTCTTGTGTGACTCCAGCTGGTCCTTGCTTGTTCGGAGGTATATAGGTTCACGCTTATCATGAGGCTGGGGCCAAAGTGATAATCAGGGATCTATGTATCTGCGCTTGACCCCTTACTATAGGCCATAGTAAGGGCATAGCTTCCTTTATTAGAGCAATACGCCTGATAAAAGTGAATGCTAAACTCGTGAACACCTCGTGAATCTTGATCTTGGGAATGACACTGGTTACTGGGTTTTCTTATATATACTGCATAAGCAGTTTCTTGATATTGATCGTGATTGTCAAAAGTAATGCAAGCTACGACAACAATGGTATTCTTGGGAGAAATAAGGAAGGAAGCAATATCCTTTTGTAACGTGCTAGTTTAGCCTTATGTGCTACTTGATGAGTTGGCTTAGCCTCTCATATACTTGTTACTTGATGATACTTGAGTATCTACTTGAATTGTATGATAACTTGTCATGTAGTTGCATTTAATAGCTTACTGAGATTTATCTCACCCCGTTCCTTGTTTATTTGTTTTCCTTAGATCAAAGGAAGGCTAGTGATAGTGCGCAGTGAGGCTCGTCATAGCTGGGAGCTTACTTCGCAGGTTGTTATTCTTTTGGGGATTGTGTCCTTTTACACTTTGGTGAGGACAATTTTATATGGGTTGTATAACTCCTTATTTTGGGGTAGACAGTCTTGTATAGTACTTGTTGTCTCTAGACATCTTGTAATGCCAGCTTATGTGCTAGACATGTTTTCCGTTGTGTATAATCATGTTTGGTTTAAATTTCTTGGTATAGAACTCTTGTTGTGAGCTATCTTAGCTCCTTACTCTAGAGTATATATATCATGTCAGTTTGTTATAAGCAGATGTCATCCCGTTTCTTGTTAGTTTCTTGATTCTTGTTAGTTACGCGCACCAGGTTCGAGGTTCTATTAGGGAATCTCGGGACTTGGGGGCGTGTCAGTTGGTATCAGAGCTACCCTAGTTTAGCTACCCTATTTAGCTACCTTGGTTTGCTCTAAGTATGGATAGGGTCTATGGCCTAGGTATAGGTTAGTCTTGGTTGTGTGATTAACGTCGAGTGTTTACCTACAGGCACAATGAGTTCTGAAGGTACTAGTGGCAGTAATCAGGTGAGATCAGCGACTCCTCAAGAATTGATGGATGATAATGTGGACTGGGATTATCCTAATCGACTTACAAAGTTTTTAAAGTTGAAACCTCATAGTTTTGACGGGGAACCTGATGCTAAGAAGGCAGAAGAGTGGATTGAAAGTATAGAAAAGATCTTTACAGCCTTGAGATGTGCAGGAGGTGATAAGGTAACATTTGCAACCTTTAAACTTGAAAAAGCTGCTGAACATTGGTGGCAAGTGTTGAATAAAAGATGGGAACTGGAAGGTGTACCACAGACTTGGGAGAATTTTCTTAAAGCATTCAAGTCACAGTTTATTCCAGCAGTGGTCCAAGACAGAAAAGAGATGGAATTTCTTAATTTGGAGCAAGGAAGCTTGACAGTGGGGCAATAGTCAACCAAGTTCATAGAATTGGCTAGGTATTGTGATCACTTAGTTGCAAATGAAACAAAGAAGGCACAGAGTTTTGTAAAGGGGTTGAAGACTGAGTACATGAAACAACTTATTTCTCTGCATCTTACTAGTTACCAACAAGCAGTGGAAAAGGCTTATGGGCTTGAGAATGACAATGAAGAACAAAAGGTAAAGCAGGGAACAATCATGAAAGGTCGTGTTTCAGAGAAAGCACAGGGATCTGGTTCTAAGGGTGGTAAATATAGCCGCCAAGATCGTCGATTCCGACAACCCTCTGAAAGAAAAGGTAGTGTATCAACTGGTTCTAAGACAACAGTCCAAGGTTCCAGGAAAGTGTGTGTTTATTGCATGAAAGAAGGCCATTCTGAAGACAAGTGTTGGCTAAAGCTTGGGAAATGTTTATCTTGTGGTGAAACTGGGCACTTTATCAAGAATTGTCCAAAAGGCAAAGGAAGTCAAGTTGGGGGTACAAGTCAACAGGCCTCAGGTACTAAGAGAGATAGTGGGGTCGACCTAAAGTTCAGGGTCGAGTGTTTGCTCTAGATCAGCAGGGTGTAGCTGAGTCTTCTGCGGTCATAGGAGGTACTATATTACTTTCTAGTACGAGAGCGCGAGTCCTGATAGATCCAGGCTCATCTCATTTTGTGTCGCACTTGCATGTTCTTCCCGATTCTATGCCTTATGTGATAGAAGTATCTTCCCCTATGGGAGATTGCATGTTTGCTTCTGAGGTTTATAAGAAATGTGAGGTTCTTGTGGGTGATCATTCCCTTCTTGCTGACCTAGTCGTGTTACCTATAAGGGACTTCGACGTGATTCTTGGCATGGATTGGCTTTATGTGCATCATGCATTTGTTGATTGTCATAGAAAAGTAGTAACTTTTTCTATACCTGGTTTGCCTGATTTTACCTTTGAACGTGATTGGCCTATGTATGATATACGTGTTATTTCTGCTTTAAAAGCTAGAAAACTTTTATCTCGTGGTTGTGCCGGGTATCTCGCATATGTTCTTGACAAGAGTTTATCTGTTCCCAAGATGGAAGATATTCCTGTTGTGTCTGAATTTTCAGATGTTTTCTCTTCTGAGTATAGCATGCCACCTGATCGAGAGCTTGAGTTCTGTATTGAGTTATTACCAGGTACATCACCAATCTCTAAAGCACCTTATAGAATGGCTCCAGCTGAGTTGAAAGAGTTAAAAACATAGCTTGAGGAATTACTTGAATGGGCTTTATCAGGCCTAGTGTATCACCGTGGGGTGCACCAGTGTTATTTGTCAGAAAGAAAGATGGGACTCTGCGATTATGTATTGATTACAGAGAGTTTAATCAGGTAACTATTAAGAACAAATATCCGTTACCTCATATTGATGACTTGTTTGATCAGCTTCAAGGTTCAGTAGTGTACTCGAAGCTTGACTTGAGAAGTGGTTATCATTAGTTGAAAATCAGATATGAGGATATACCAAAGACAGCTTTCCGTACCAGGTATGGACATTATGAGTTTATTGTTATGCCATTCGGTTTGACAAATGCTCCAGCTGTATTTATGGATTTGATGAACCGTATATTCAAACCATATCTTGATTGTTTTGTGGTGGTATTCATTGATGATATCCTTGTGTATTCTAAATCATGGGCTGAGCATGAACAACATCTCAGAGTGGTATTGCAAGTTCTTCGTGAGAAACAATTATTTGCAAAATTCAGCAAATGTGCTTTCTGGTTAGAAGAGGTTTCATTCTTGGGACATGTTGTGTCTGCTAGTGGTATTGCAGTAGATCCTTCCAAAGTTGAAGCAGTTGTAAACTGGAAGAGGCCAACTACAGTGACAGAGATCCGTAGTTTCTTGGGCTTGGCTAGTTATTATCGGAGATTCATTGAGGGATTCTCCAAGATTGCTACTCCATTGACTAATCTGACTCGGAAAGCTACTTCTTTTGAGTAGAGTGACAAATGTGAAGCAAGTTTTCAAGAGTTGAAAAGGCGCTTAACTACAGCTCCAGTCTTGGCTTTAGCTAGTGGAAATGAGAATTTCATGGTTTATACCGATGCTTCTAAAGAAGGATTGAGTTGTGTTCTAATGCAAGATAGCAAGGTAATAGCTTATGCTTCTAAAAAATTATCTCCTTATGAAAATAATTATCCTACTCATGATTTAGAGTTGGCTGCGATTATTTTTGCTTTACATAAATGGAGGCATTACTTGTATGGAACAAAATTTGAGGTCTTTACTGATCATAAAAGCTTGAAGTACTTGTTTTCTCAAAAAGAGATTAACATGAGACAACGTAGATGGATGGAGAAACTGAAGGATCATGATTGTACTATTCTTTATCATCCAGGAAAGGCAAATGTTGTGACAGATGCACTGAGCAGAAAGACATATGTTTCTTGCTTGATGATTCGTGAATGGAAAATGTTAGAAGACTTGTGTGATTGGAGTACTTGTGAATCTAGACATGGAGTCATTCTTGCTAATATAAAGGCTACTTCAGATTTACTCCAACAAATCAAAGAAGCTCAGGTAACTGATTCTGAATTGCAGAAAATCATTAGTGGAATGAATGAAGGAAAGCAACCAGATTTTTCTTTCAACACATTTATGGAATTCTTACCTTTCGAGGCAGAGTTTGTATTCCAGTTGATCTTGATATCAAGAAGAAAGTTCTTAAAGAGGCTTACAAAGCCAAGTATACTATTCATCCTAGAAGCACTAAAATGTACCAAGACATGAAGAAACATTTCTGGTGGAACAACATGAAAAGAGAAATTGCTGAGTATGTGTCCAAGTGTTTGACTTGTCAACAAGTAAAAGTGGAACATCAACATCTAGCAGGTTTGTTGCAACCATTAAAAATTCTAGGGTGGAAATGGGATCATATCACGATGGATTTTGTGACTGGTTTTCCATGTACCAGACGAGGCCATGATGCTGTTTGGGTTATAGTGGATAGACTGACCAAGTCAGCTCATTTCTTGTCTGTTTTCATGGGATATTCATTGTCTCAGATGGCTTCATTGTATGTTCAGGAGATAGTCCGAATGCATGGGGTTCCTGTGAGTATTGTATCTGACAGAGATCCTCGTTTTACTTCTCGATTCTGGCAGGCTCTTCAGGGTGCCATGGGTACTAAATTGAATTTCAGTACAGCTTTTCATCCCCAATCTGATGGGCAATCTGAGAGACTTATACAGATTCTCGAGGATATGTTACGTGCTTGTGTTGTTGACTTTAAAGGCAGTTGGGATACTCATCTTCCTTTGGTTGAGTTTGCTTATAACAACAGTTATCAGTCTAGCATTGAAATGGCTCCTTATGAAGCTCTTTATGGCAGAAAGTGTCGATATCCTATATGCTGGGATGAAGTGGGAGAAGCTAGACTCTTAGGACCTGAAATGGTTCAACAATCAGTTGAGAGTGTGAAACTCATTCGAGATAGATTGCGCACAGCTCAAAGTAGACAAAAGAGTTATGCTGATCATCGCAGAATAGATCTTGAATTCCAGGTAGGTGACTTTGTATTCTTGAAAGTCTCTCCTCGTAGAGGTATAAAGAGATTTGGGAAGAAAGGAAAGTTATCTCCTCGTTATATCGGTCCATTCGAGATTCTTGAAAGAGTTGGTAAGTTGGCTTATAGAGTTGCTTTACCACCTTCTTTATCTGGTATTCATGATGTGTTTCACGTGTCCATGCTTCGCAAGTATATGGCGGATGAGTCACATGTTCTTGAGTATGAGGCTATTCCATTTCAGCCTGATTTGTCTTATGAGGAACAACTGTTGAAATTCTTGACTGGAAAGAGCAAGTCTTGCGCACCAAAAAGATTCCTATTGTGAAGGTCCTTTGGAGAAATCATGAAATTGAAGAGGCTACTTGGGAAAACGAGAAAGAGATGCGAGATAAATACCCGAGCCTATTTGAAAATCTTGGTAAGTAAAATTCGTGGGCGAATTTTCTTTAAGGAGGGGAGGATGTAACGCCCATCCTTATTCTTGTTAAATATTGACTTGCTTGTTAAATTCTTGAACTTGCATATTATGTGCTAGTTTTACTTGGGTTAACTTCTTAATTGCTTTAGAATATTAAGGTGGTTAAATGTCTAATTTTGAATTTTGGGTCATTTGTGAAAATATGACTATAGGGGCCTTTTTGTTAAAAGTGGAACTTGAGGGGCTTCCTGGTCATTTCTTGAAACTTCCAAGTATATCTTCTTAAAAGGTGCCTGAGAAAGCATTTCTTCTCCAAATTTAGTTTACGTTTCCTCTGTCTCAGAAGTTAGGTTTAGGGTTTACCCTATTCTCGACTCCTCGAGTTTAATTATCCCTCTGTTCTTGATTCCGATCCCGGATAAATATTCGTGGCGTTGAATAGAGCGTTTCCTGCCGAACAAAAATTTATTTGGGTGAACTTGATTTCGGAATAGGTAAGTTATTAGCTCCCCCTTACTTGTAATAACATGCATATATGTTATTCTTGATACTTGTGCTTGTCAATTTCGTGTTTGGGGCAATTTTTGTGATACTTGTAATTTTGGGAAAAAGGGAGTATAAAAGACTCTGTAGAAATAAAAGAGGAAATGAACTTAAAAATGTTCTGGGCATGTTTAGAGCATGTTTAGAGAGTATTTTTGTATGTCTTGAATGTCTTGAGTGTTAATAAGTTATACTCCTACACTTGGGACGGAGAATTCTTAACCTAGGAAAGAATTGAGCATTTGCGCCCTAGTGTGCGACCGCACAAATCCCTTGTGCGACCGCACAAGATAGATGAAGAATTTCCATACAAAATGTGTTGTAGTGTGTGGCCGCCCGGTCCATTTTGAGCGCCCGCACGGATGACTTGAAAACTTAAAATGTTGTCCAATGTTTGTATAAGTTCGAAATAACCCCAATTGAGGTATATAGCCTCAGTATAAGATGTCCTAGCAAGTGTTGTGACACCTTAGGGGCATCAGAAGTGAGTCTTGAACATGATTATTCAATGATTTGAATAGAGAACTTCAGTATAAAAGGAAGAACTCTTTTATATGTCTTGAAAGTGATATGAGCAAGCATTAATATGTTATATGTGTCTTGAAACCAATGTTTGTGCACCTTAGGGGCCTTAGAACAATGTCTTGAGTTTAAACATCCAAAGTATAGGATGATGAACTTGAAGTATAAGATGTCTAACTCTTATATATAAAGATTGGAATGATAACTCGAGTATAAGACAATAAAATCTTGTACATGTCTTAAACATCCATAGAAGTGGATTGAGAACTTGAATATAAGATGATAAAATCTTGTACATGCCTTGAAACCAATACATGTGTATGGTAATGAACTTGAAAGTGCTAAGAACAAGCACTAACGTGTATGAGAAATATTCTTGATATGTATGTGCAAACATTGCATATAGTTGCTTGATAACAATGTGACTTCTTGATTACTTGAAGCATGTCCTTGATGAGCTAGTCCACTACTTTTGGATTAGTTCTACTCTCATAGTTCAAGTAAATACCTACTTTTGCATTCTTGTGTGACTCCAGCTGGTCCTTGCTTGTTCGGAGGTATATAGGTTCACGCTTATCATGAGGCTGGGGCCAAAGTGATAATCAGGGATCTATGTATCTGCACTTGACCCCTTACTACAGGCCATAGTAAGGTCATAGCTTCCTTTATTAGAGCAATACGCCTGATAAAAGTGAATGCTATACTCGTGAACACCTCGTGAATCTTGATCTTGAGAATGACACTGGTTACCGGGTCTTCTTATATATACTGCATAAGCAGTTTCTTGATATTGATCGTGATTGTCAAAAGTAATGCAAGGTTCGACAACAATGGTATTCTTGGGAGAAATAGGGAACGAAGCAATATCCTTTTGTAACGTGCTAGTTTAGCCTTATGTGCTACTTGATGAGTTGACTTAGCCTCTCATATACTTGTTACTTGATGATACTTGATACATGATTACTTGAGTATCTACTTGAATTGCATGATAACATGTCATGTATTTGCATCTAATAGTTTACTGAGATTTATCTCACCTCGTTCCTTGTTTATTTGTTTTCCTTAGATCAAAGGAAGGCTAGTGATAGTGCGCAGTGAGGCTCGTCATAGTTGGGAGCTTACTTCGCAGGTTGTTATTCTTTTGGGGCTTGTGTCCTTTTACACTTTGGTGAGGACGATTTTGTATGGGTTGTATAACTCCTTATTTTTGGGTAGACAGTCTTGTATAGTACTTGTTGTCTCTAGACATCTTGTAATGACAGCTTATGTGCTAGGCATGTTTTCCGCTGTGTATAATCATGTTTGGTTTAAATTTCTTGGTATAGAACTCTTGTTGTGAGCTATCTTAGCTCCTTACTCTAGAGTATATATATCATTTCAGTTTGTTATAAGCAGATGTCATCCCATTTCTTGTTAGTTTCTTGATTCTTGTTAGTTACGCGCACCAGGTTCGAGGTTCTATTAGGGAATCTCGGGACTTGTGGGCGTGTCCGTTGGTATCAGAGCTACCCTGGTTTAGCTACCCTGTTTAGCTACCTTGGTTTGCTCTAAGTCTGGATAGGGTCTATGGCCTAGGTATGGGTTAGTCTTGGGTGTGTGATTAACGCCGAGTGTTTACCTACAGGTACAATGAGTTCTGAAGGTACTAGTGGCAGTAATCAGGTGAGATCAGCAACTCCTCAAGAAGTGATGGATGATAATATGGACTGGGATTATCCTAATCGACTTACAAAGTTTTTGAAGTTGAAACCTCGTAGTTTTGACGGGGAACCTGATGCTAAGAAGGCAGAAGAGTAGATTGAAAGTATAAAAAAGATCTTTACAGCCTTGAGATGTGCAGGAGGTGATAAGGTAACATTTGCAACCTTTAAACTTGAAAAAGCTGCTGAACATTGGTGGCAAGTGTTGAATAAAAGATGGGAACTGGAAGGTGTACCACAGACTTGGGAGAATTTTCTTAAAGCATTCAAGTCACAGTTTATTCCAGCAGTGGTCCAAGACAAAAAAGAGATGAAATTTCTTAATTTGGAGCAAGGAAGCTTGACAGTGGGGCAATAGTCAACCAAGTTCATATAATTGGCTAGGTATTGTGATCCCTTAGTTCCAAATGAAACAAAGAAGGCACAGAAGTTTGTAAAGGGGTTGAAGACTGAGTACAGGAAACAACTTCTTTCTCTGCAGCTTACTAGTTACCAACAAGCAGTGGAAAAGGCTTATGGGATTGAGAATGACATTGAAGAACACAAGTTAAATCATGGAACAATCATGACAGGTCGTGTTTCAGAGAAAGAACAGGGATCTGGTTCTAAGGGTGGTAAATCTAGCCGCCAAGATCATCGATTCCGACAACCCTCTGAAAGAAAAGGTAGTGTATCAACTGGTTCTAAGACAACAGTCCAAGGTTCCAAGAAAATGTGTGGTTATTGCGTGAAAGAAGGCCATTCTGAAGACAAGTGTTGGCTAAAGCTTGGGAAATGTTTATCTTGTGGTGAAACTGGGCACTTTATCAAGAATTGTCCAAAAGGCAAAGGAAGTCAAGTTTGGGGTACAAGTCAACAGGCCTCAGGTACTAAGAAAGATAGTGGGGTTGACCTAAAGTTCAGGGTCGAGTGTTTGCTCTAGATCAGCAGGGTGTAGCTGAGTCTTCTGCGGTCATAGGAGGTACTATATTATAGTACGAGAGCACGAGTCCTGATAGATCCAGGCTCATCTCATTCTTATGTGGCATCTTATTTTGTGTCGCACTTGCATGTTCTTCCTGATTCTATGCCTTATGTGCTAGAAGTATCTTCCCCTATGGGAGATTGAATGTTTGCTTCTGAGGTTTATAAAAAAATGTGAGGTTCTTGTGGGTGATCATGCCCTTCTTGCTGACCTAGTCGTGTTACCTATAAGGGACTTCGACGTGATTCTTGGCATGGATTGGCTTTATGTGCATCATGCATTTGTTGATTGTCATAGAAAAGTAGTAACTTTTTCTATACCTGGTTTGCCTGATTTTACCTTTGAAGGTGATAGGCCTATGTATGATATACGTGTTATTTCTGCTTTAAAAGCAAGAAAACTTTTATCTCGTGGTTGTGCCGGGTATCTCGCATATGTTCTTGACAAGAGTTTATCTGTTCCCAAGATGGAAGATATTCCTGTTGTGTCTAAATTTTCAGATGTGTTCTCTTCTGAGTATAGCATGCCACCTGATCGAGATCTTGAGTTCTGTATTGAGTTATTACCAGATACAACACCAATCTCTAAAGCACCTTATAGAATGGCTCCAGCTGAGTTGAAAGAGTTAAAAACACAGCTTGAAGAATTACTTGAAAGGGGCTTTATCAGGCCTAGTGTATCACCATGGGGTGCACCAGTGTTATTTGTCAGAAAGAAAGATGGGACTCTGCGATTATGTATTGATTACAGAGAGCTTAATCAGGTAACTATTAAGAACAAATATCCGTTACCTCGTATTGATGACTTGTTTGATCAGCTTCAAGGTTCAGTAGTGTACTCGAAGCTTGACTTGAGAAGTGGTTATCATCAGTTGAAAATCAGATCTGAGGATATACCAAAGACAGCTTTCCGTACAAGGTATGGACATTATGAGTTTATTGTTATGCCATTCGGTTTGACAAATGCTCCAGCTGTATTTATGGATTTGATGAAACGTATATTCAAACCATATCTTGATTGTTTTGTGGTGGTATTCATTGATGATATCCTTGTGTATTCTAAATCACGGGCTGAGCATGAACAACATCTCAGAGTGGTATTGCAAGTTCTTCGTGAGAAACAATTATTTGCAAAATTCAGCAAATGTGCTTTCTGGTTAGAAGAGGTTTAATTCTTGGGACATGTTGTGTCTGCTAGTGGTATTGCAGTAGATCCTTCCAAAGTTGAAGCAGTTGTAAACTGGAAGAGGCCAACTACAGTGACAGAGATCCGTAGTTTCTTGGGCTTGGCTAGTTATTATCGGAGATTCATTGAGGGATTCTCCAAGATTGCTACTCCATTGACTAATATGACTCGGAAAGCTACTTCTTTTGAGTGGAGTGACAAATGTGTAGCAAGTTTTCAAGAGTTGAAAAGGCGCTTAACTACAGCTCCAGTCTTGGCTTTACCTAGTGGAAGTGAGAATTTCATGATTTATACCGATGCTTCTAAAGAAAGATTGGGTTGTGTTGTAACGCAAGATGGCAAGGTAATAGCTTATGCTTCTCAAAAATTATCTCCTTATGAAAGAATTATCCTACTCATGATTTAGAGTTGGCTACGATTATTTTTGCTTTACATAAATGGAGGCATTACTTGTATGGAACAAAATTTGAGGTCTTTACTGATCATAAAAGCTTGAAGTACTTGTTTTCTCAAAAAGAGCTTAACATGAGACAACGTAGATGGATGGAGAAACTGAAGGATCATGATTGTACTATCCTTTATCATCCAGGAAAGGCAAATGTTGTGACAGATGCACTGAGCAGAAAGACATATGTTTCTTGCTTGATGATTCGTGAATGGAAAATGTTAGAAGACTTGTGTGATTGGATTCCTTGTGAATCTAGACATGGAGTTATTCTTTCTAATATAAAGGCTACTTCAGATTTACTCCAACAAATCAAAGAAGCTCAAGTAACTGATTCTGAATTGCAGAAAATCATTAGTGGAATGAATGAAGGAAAGCAACCAGATTTTTCTTTCAACATTGATGGAATTCTTACCTTTCGAGGGAGAGTTTGTATTCCAGTTGATCTTGATATCAAGAAGAAAGTTCTTGAAGAGGCTTACAAAGCCAAGCATACTTTTCATCCTAGAAGCACTAAAATGTACCAAGACATGAAGAAACATTTTTGGTGGAACAACATGAAAAGAGAAATTGCTGAGTATATGTCCAAGTGTTTGACTTGTCAACAAGTAAAAGTGGAACATCAACGTCCAGCAGGTTTGTTGCAACCATTAAAAATTCCAGAGTGGAAATGGGAGCATATCACGATAGATTTTGTGACTGGTTTTCCATGTACCAGACGAGGCCATGATGCTGTTTGGGTTATAGTGGATAGACTGACCAAGTCAGCTCATTTCTTGTCTGTTTCCATATTATATTCATTGTCTCAGTTGGCTTCATTGTATGTTCAGGAGATAGTCCGACTGCATGGGGTTCCTGTGAGTATTGTATCTGACAGAGATCCTCGTTTTACTTCTCGATTCTGGCAGGCTCTTCAGGGTGCCATGGGTACTAAATTGAATTTCAGTACAGCTTTTCATCCCCAATCTGATGGGCAATCTGAGAGACTTATACAGATTCTCGAGGATATGTTACGTGCTTGTGTTGTTGACTTTAAAGGCAGTTGGGATACTCATCTTCCTTTGGTTGAGTTTGCTTATAACAACAGTTATCAGTCTAGCATTGAAATGGCTCCTTATGAAGCTCTTTATGGCAGAAAGTGTGAAACTCATTCGAGATAGATTGCGCACAGCTCAAAGTAGACAAAAGAGTTATGCTGATCATCGCAGAATAGATTTTGAATTCCAGGTAGGTGACTTTGTATTCTTGAAAGTCTCTCCTCGTAGAGGTATAAAGAGATTTGGGAAGAAAGGAAAGTTACCACCTTCTTTATCTGGTATTCATGATGTGTTTCACGTGTCCATGCTTCGCAAGTATATGGCGGATGAGTCACATGTTCTTGAGTATGAGGCTATTCCATTTCAGCCTGATTTGTCTTATGAGGAACAACCTGTTGAAATTCTTGACTGGAAAGAGCAAGTCTTGCGCACCAAAAGGATTCCTATTGTGAAGGTCCTTTGGAGAAATCATGAAATTGAAGAGGCTACTTGGGAAACCGAGAAAGAGATGCGAGATAAATACCCGACCCTATTTGAAAATCTTGGTAAGTAAAATTCGTGGGCGAATTTTCTTTAAGGAGGGGAGGATGTAACGCCCATCCTTATTCTTGTTAAATATTTGACTTGCTTGTTAAATTCTTGAACTTGCATATTATGTGCTAGTTTTACTTGGGTTAACTTCTTAACTGATTTAGAATATTAAGGTGGTTAATTGTCTAGTTTTGACTTTTGGGTCATTTGTGAAAATATGAATTTAGGGGCCTTTTTGTTAAAAGTGGAACTTGAGGGGCTTCCTGGTCATTTCTTAAAAGTATATCTTCTTAAAAGGTGCCTGAGAAAGCATTTCTTCTCCAAATTTAGTTTGCGTTTCCTCTGTCTCAGAAGTTAGGTTTAGGGTTTACCCTATTCTCGACTCCTCGAGTTTAGTTCTTGATTCCGATCCTGGATAAATATTCGTGGCGTTGAATAGAGCGTTTCCTGCCGAACAGAAATTTATTTGGGTGAACTTGATTTCGGACTAGGTAAGTTATTAGCTCCCCCTTGCTTGTAATAACATGCATATATGTTATTCTTGATACTTGTGCTTGTCAATTTCGTGTTTGGGGCAATTTTTGTGATACTTGTAATTTTGGGACAAAGGGAGTATAAAAGACTCTGTAGAAATAAAAGAGGAAATGAACTTGAAAATGTTCTGGGCATGTTTAGAGCATGTTTAGAAAGTATTTTTGTATGTCTTGAATGTCTTGAGTGTTAATTAGTTATACTCTTACACTTGGGACGGAGAATTCTTAACCTAGGAAAGATTTGAGCATTTGCGCTCTAGTGTGCGACCGCACAAATCCCTTGTGCGACCGCACAAGCTAGATGAAAAATTTCCATACAAAATGTGTTGTAGTGTGTGGCCGCCCGGTCCGTTTTGAGCGCCCGCACAGATGACTTGAAAACTCAAAATGTTGTCCAATGTTTGTATAAGTTGGAAATAACCCCAATTGAGGTATATAGCCTTAGTATAAGATGTTCTAGCAAGCGTTGTGACACCTTAGGGGCATCAGAAGTGAGTCTTGAACATGATTATTCAATTATTTGAATAGAGAACTTGAGTATAAAAGGAAGAACTCTTTATATATCTTGAAAGTGCTATGAGCAAGCACTAATATGTTATATGTGTCTTGAAACCAATGTTTGTGCACCTTAGGGGCCTTAGAACAATGTCTTGAGTTTAAACATCCAAAGTATAGGATGATGAACTTGAAGTATAAGATGTCTAACTCTTATATATGACTTGAATGTCCAAAAATTGGAATGATAACTCGAGTATAAGACAATAAAATCTTGTACATGTCTTAAACATCCATAGAAGTGGATTGAGAACTTGAATATAAGATGATAAAATCTTGTACATGCCTTGAAACCAATACATGTGTATGGTAATGAACTTGAAAGTGCTAAGAACAAGTACTAACGTGTATGAGAAATGTTCTTGATATGTATGTGCAAACATTGCATATAGTTACTTGATAACAATGTGACTTCTTGATTACTTGAAGCATGTCCTTGATGAGCTAGTCCACTACTTTTGGATTAGTTCTACTCTCGTAGTTCAAGTAAATACCTACTTTTGCATTCTTGTGTGACTCCAGCTGGTCCTTGCTTGTTCGGAGGTATATAGGTTCACGCTTATCATGAGGCTGGGGCCAAAGTGATAATCAGGGATCTATGTATCTGCGCTTGACCCCTTACTATAGGCCATAGTAAGGGCATAGCTTCCTTTATTAGAGCAATACGCCTGATAAAAGTGAATGCTAAACTCGTGAACACCTCGTGAATCTTGATCTTGGGAATGACACTGGTTATCGGGTCTTCTTATATATACTGCATAAGCAGTTTCTTGATATTGATCGTGATTGTCAAAAGTAATGCAAGCTACGACAACAATGGTATTCTTGGGATAAATAAGGAAGGAAGCAATATCCTTTTGTAACGTGCTAGTTTAGCCTTATGTGGTACTTGATGAGTTGGCTTAGCCTCTCATATACTTGTTACTTGATGATACTTGATACATGATTACTTGAGTATCTACTTGAATTGCATGATAACATGTCATGTAGTTGCATCTAATAGCTTACTGAGATTTATCTTACCCCGTTCCTTGTTTATTTGTTTTCCTTAAATCAAAGGAAGGCTAGTGATAGTGCGCAGTGAGGCTCGTCATAGCTGGGAGCTTACTTCGCAGGTTGTTATTCTTTTGGGGCTTGTGTCCTTTTACACTTTGGTGATGACGATTTTGTATGTGTTGTATAACTCCTTATTTTGGGGTAGAAAGTCTTGTATAGTACTTGTTGTCTCTAGACATCTTGTAATGCCAGCTTATGTGCTAGGCATGTTTTCTGCTGTGTATAATCATGATTGGTTTAAATTTCTTGGTATAGAACTCTTGTTGTGAGCTATCTTAGCTCCTTACTCTAGAGTATATATATCATGTCAGTTTGTTATAAGCAGATGTCATCCCGTTTCTTGTTAGTTTCTTGATTCTTGTTAGTTACGCGCACCAGGTTCGAGGTTCTATTAGGGAATCCCGGGACTTGGGGGCGTGTCAGCCTAGATCGTCATTCAAAGCCTAGTTCCAACAACTAACAGGGCCACGTCATACTCGACATATAGGGTTCCGATTCGAGTTAAGATTAAGACATCTAACTCCCTTGACAAAACGAACCGAGTTCATCAACTTGTCACGGCCTATGACGGGAAAACAATCCATGGCTTACGCACACTTATACCGACAAAGTATAAAGCACATTCATAGTAAATCGGCTTACGCCAATCCGACTCAAATAACTCGGCTCAGCCTGCAGCAATCAACATGGTTACTCAACCATTTCAGCACACCCAACTCGGCCTCTATAACGAGCTGAGTTAGTAAGTACAAGCCGACTTAGCTCACTTTACAGTGACTAAGCCCAGCTCTCCTCTTACAATCCGAAGTCTAAGATACAGAGAACCCTTACCTAACAAGGAGACCTCTTTTACAAGGAAACCTAAACTTCCTTCTCTTACTACGATGCAATCAGGAGGTTGGGGGCCACTGAACGGAATAAATTATCTCCTAATATTAAGGGATAAAATCCTACTACGATTTGTGTACAAAGGGACTCCTATCGAGCTAAGGATCCTAAATTATACAAGGACTCAGTCTCCCAATACAAGTCAACTATGGATCTCCTATTCTTGGTGGTCACTCCACCACAAATTTATAAATAAGGGTCCTAACCCTCACACAAAGGTACACAAAAAACACCCTCTCAATACTATAATATGTTTTTCCTTCCGGTTTATAACATCTTTATACACGATGCTTATTCTCACACCGGAGAGTTTTCGCGGGGGTAACTCCCTCGCGCCCTAACGGTGTTTGTTTTGCAGATCGTCCGTCCGTTCGTCCAGATTATCCATCGCCGCGTTCCCGACTGATTAGGTACCCCGGTACCGCCTTTTTTATGCATCATCAATTAGTTAGTTAAAAATGAGACCTCTCGATCCTTTATTGCCAAAATTAATTAGTTGAAAACCCCACCAAACACTATAATAATCTCCACCTTCATTATAAAATTAAACAGTTTAAATTGAAATAAAAGACACCAAACACCCTAATAATCTCGAACATCCATTTCTCATTTGTAGTAAATATAACTAGTGGGTAACCCGTGCTTTGCACGGGAAACTAATTTACTATTTTTTCGTATTTTATTTTTTCAATGTTTTTACTTAATAAAGTAACATAATAACGTTTTGTAATATAATTATATTGTATATGAATTAAAACATTTGCTTAAAAACTTAGGAAAATTGTGTTAATTTTCTAATTTTGTTGTAATAATTATGATAATTGAAATTTGAATATAAAGATAAATTATTATCATTATGAATTAACTTTTAATTTTATAGATACTTGACTTGATAATATTAGCTATTGTTCAAGAATTATTTTATATATACACATTATGATTAGTAAATATAAAATTTTATAATGTACATCTAATGTGTTAGTATAATAATTTTATTATGTCTTAAATAAATAATTTTTCTAGTTATAGTAACTAATAGCGTATTCATCATCTTAACTAATACTATTGTTAAATAATAATTTAAATAACTATTATAATTACCTAATATTATTAATTATATTTACTAACATACATATAATAACTATTATTATTCACTAATAATATTAATAGTAATAATTAACCTATATAGTAACTATTATGATTAATTAATACTCCATCTGTCCTATCGTAAGAGTCATACATTGTTTGCGCGCACTTATTAAAAAAAATTAGAAAATTGGTAAATATTGCAAGTGGGTTGAGGGTATAATTTTTCAAAATACTATTCATTCTTTTTCATTATTTGTCATTTTAGGAAATAAACTCTTACTCTGAGACGTATAAAAATAGAAAGTAAGACTCTTACTCTGACGAAGTGAGTACTATTAGTAATAAATATTACTACATCTGTTATGGAGTAAGAGTCATACCTCTCATTTGCACGGAGATTAAGAATTGGTGGAAGTAATGTAAGTGTTGTGAGTGTAAGAGTAAAGTAGGAGATAGAATGAGTGGGAGGAATAGTAAGTTGATTGGTGTTGTGAGTATAAAATTAAAGTAGGAGAGAGAATGAGTGGTATGAATAGTACAGATTATTTGCCATTATAGGAATGAGACTCTTACTTTGGGACGTACAAAAATAGAAAGTAAGACTCTTACTCTGGGATAGAGGGAGTAATATATATTGTATAATGATTAACTAATACTATTAATAATGATAGCTAACCCATATAGTAATTATTATGATTACCTAATTATACTATTAATAGTAATAGTTAATATATATAGCAACTATTGCGATTACTAATATTATTAATAGTAATTTTTAATCTATTCAAAAGTAATTTTTAATTTATTCAATAGTTAATTATAAAAGTTAATTATAAATGTTAACTATAATGATAGTTAACTATTAATAGTCAACTATTATTTGTTTAACATTAGCTAATAATATTAATTACTATATAAGGTAACTATTATAGTAACTATTATTAATAATAGTAATAGTTACTATGATAGGTAATTATTATAGTAACTATTACTAATAATAGTAATAGTTACTATGATAGTTAACTACTATAGTTACTTATTACTAATAATAGTAATAGTTAATTATAATAGTTAACTACAATAGTTACTTATTACTAATAATAGTAATAGTTAACTATAATAGTAAACTATAATAGTTACCCTATATAGTAACTAATATTATTAGCTTATACTATTAGCTAATAGAAAAAAAATTGAAAAGTCACTTATTTATAATAATAGTGTTGATGTGGCATCATAATATTCAAGCTTTTCTATGACTTATCCACATGTCAACACCTTAGCCCTCATCACCAACTTTAAATATATATATATATAGATTTGGAGGTTGTAGCTTGAGCAAATTCAAACAGATGAATAGTTGGCAGAATATTCGAAATTCCAAAAAGATGTGAAGTTAGGTCGTGTTTGCCAAATTAAGAGAAAATGCAACAGAAAAGGAATGTGTGGCTTATAAGGTAATATTACAAATACAAACCAACTAAAAGCCCAAACAAAAATTACCTAATCTATAATGATCACCTTGTTATTGAGTCTCTATTGGTGACTAGGGTGTCAAATAAGCTGTGTTTCTAATCAAATTTCTCATTCTAGCAGTTTTTTTTGTTGTTGGGATTACCAAAGTGCAAAAGAACTAAAGAGAAAGGTTTATATATTTGTCCAAGTGCCAAAAAATAATTGTTCAAAAATAAAAAGTGCCAAAAAAATTGTATTCTTTTATTAGAGTTAGTCTCCTGTAAAACGCGTTTTTCTGAGTGGTTAGGAAAAACGTGTTTTTCAAAACCTTCTGGCTATCATTTTCAAAGGTTCTGGCTATCATGAATCTCATAAGAAGACTTTATTTTGATATTCAGAAGGCTTTATACTGATATCCAAGACCCTTCTGGCTATCAAAAGTTCTGGCTATCAATCTCATATGCAGAAGACTTTATATTGATATCCAGAACCCTTCTGGCTATCACTTTCAAAGGTTCTGGCTATCAATCTCATATCCATAAGGTTTTATATTGATATCCAGAACCGTTGAGAAGTTCCGATTATTTACAAAAATGTCACCGCGCGTTTTTTTTAAAGAAGTTCCACATATTTACAAAAATGTCACCGCGTTTTTTCTAAACACGTTTTTCCTGGGAGTTAGGGAAAACGCGTTTTTCCCAAGATTTTTTGCTTTTATTATGGGTGACGGCTGAAATGAGATTTTACGTAAATTTTAAGTGTTCAACAGTTTTAAGGAAGTCTCGTAAATTTATTAGTTTCTTTTCTCTTTTATCACAAATATAAACATAATAAAAGTACTTTGTATTTCTATTTGACCCAAATATAAAAAGTGGTACATTTTAGAAAAAGAAGTAAAGGAGGGAAAAAATAAGCATATAATATTACATCCTTAAAAGCTTGATTTATCAAATGCTATCTTTAATTATTACTACCTCTGTCTTTAAATGAGTGTTCAAAATTCATTTTAAGGGACACAAGTTTATGTACAATTTGGTGGCAAAATTCATATATAATCTTGTAATCCTCTTTACAAACATATAGTTTTTGTAAGTATAAAGAGACCGGTGAAAAAAAATTTGAAAAAAAAAACATTTAGGGACAAAATTATGATAAAAATGGACACTCATTTTGTGACAAAAATTTCTTAAAAATGGACACTCATTTAAGGTCAAAGGGAGTAATATTATTGAACAAAGGAAGTGATAATGCATACAAGGGAACGTATTTCATATGTATTTTATGTTATAAATATATACTCTCTAAAACTAAATTTACAAGATTTGTTGTGCACTTATAAAATTATGAAACTATTTTTTGTCTCTCTATATGTTTATGCATTTATATGTATGTACACATTTTATATTAATAACAATAACAAACGTTTAGAAATCGACTATCCACAAATATTGGAAGTTCGATACAAACGGTGGAGTTCGCATTTACAAACGATACCCTAGAAATTACATTCGCCAACATATTGGTATTTTGACTTATCAATTGCAAAGAAAAAAGAATTGTCATAATAAGCACATCCTTGCAATACATAATCTTATCAAAACCAAACTCTGGAAGATGCCATCTTTTCCAACGCTTGATTGCATGTACATCATCATGAAATATTGAGTCCCTAGTGCTCTTCCACTCTTTTAAGTCAGATTCAGTCTTCGTGTTAAAAATAATAACCAAAGCCCTCAATAATGGAGGGAAATCACAGGTCCTCAACAAAGGGGATTTCGAACCGCTGCACCCAAGAGTTAGCTCCACCCAATGGTTCCGATTGGAGCCACCTCATTTTAGCTCCACCCAACGGATGAGATGTGTCCGAACTCGGTGGGACCCACAAAAAATTGAAATCATCTTAGCCGCACACCCAAACCGCTCGCCTATGTGGCCTTGATCGGAGCCGTTGGGTGGAGGGGTGAAGCTAATTTGGGTGGAGCGGTTCCGGGTCCCAACAAAGGAAGAATAACACAGGCCCTCACATATGGAGAGAAAAACATCAAAAATACCATAATAATCCTTTTTTAAAAGTAGATTAAGAAAACTAAAAATAGATGTAAAATTAAAAACCCGGTTTCAGATTTATTAATTATAAAATAATAATTAATAAATATGAAATTTGGTTAAACTAATCAATAAAGAATGAGTAAGAAAAACAAATCTTCAATTGATTATGGAAAAACTATGAAAGAATAGAAAGAAGATGAAAGTTTTTGTTCAATGTGATCTATTCTAGAGTGGGTAAGGGAAGAATAAAAGCATGAATGTCATCATATATTCTACTCCCTCCCTCCGTCCTTCCTTAACTTACAAAAAATTACAAAAAATGAACTGGGCACATTATAAAGTAAAAGTGGGATGAATAATAGTTAGTGGATAGTTGTTGTGAATGAGTATGAGAGAGAAAAATGAACAATTTGAGTAAGTAAAATAAGTATGGGACGCTCAAAATGAAAATAAGTAACATAAGTATGGGTCAAAAAGAGTACATAATAATAAAAATAAATTAAAAAAAAGGCTGAGGAGAGAGAAAGCTAAACTGGTGAGCGCCCATATCCATCATCCTCCTCCGATCTTTCTCGAGTAATCTGCTTTTCTGCCCCTCGTACTATGGCTCCAACATCAATTTGACACTCGTACTGCTGAAACACTAAATGTATGATGCGTACTATGGTTTTATTAACAAAATTAACCAATTTACTATTCAGTTGTTAACTTTTTCTAACACACGTTATTTTTTCTAACGAGCATTGATTTATTTTAACGAATGTTAATAATTTAACGGAAACATATAAACCTTTTTACATACATCATGTTAACAAAACTAACTTTTGTTATCTCCATCATCTTCCCAAACCCAACATCCACCCCACCCTTTCCCAGCCCAACACCGCCACCACCGCCCCCATCACAACCAGTCACCACTCCACCTAACCAACTCCACCATTTTCAATTCGCCATTCACCCAACACAACAAATACATCAACAACAAAACTATACGAAGAGCCAAAATCCAAATTTTGGGGTTTTCAGATTTGGGAAGAAACATAAAAAAATGGTAGCTTCAACCCAGATAGAGAACAAAATGAAATCCAGATTCGAAATCTAAATTCGAAATAGAACCCAAAAAGGAAAAAAAAATGATTACAAATCTGCAAGGTCGTCGTCGACAAATCTGCAAGGTCGCCGGGGAGTGACGGGAGAGGGTGTGGGGATTTGCCGGCGCCGTCGACGGGGCCAATGCAGACCTTAGAGAACCGGATTTAGTGACGGTGAGAGTGGCGGAGAGTGAGAGGTGAGGGCTGGATCTGTGACTGGCGGAGGTGGGGGAGGGTTGAACGGAGATGGGGTAAAGGGTGGTCGGTGACGGAGAAGGAGCAGGTTTGCAAGGTCGCCGGGGTTAAGGGAGTGGTGGTGTCGCCGGAGGTGGGGAGGGGTTGCCGGAAGTGGGGAAGGTAGAGAAAGAGAAAGTGTGTGTGTGCAGTGTGCGGGGGAGGGGAGGGTGGGTTTTGTTGGGTCTTAGGGGTAGTTCTGTTATTTAGGTAAATTAAAAAGGTCTATATGTTTCCGTTAAATTATTAACATTCGTTAAAATAAATTAATGCTCGTTAGAAAAAATAACGTGTGTTAGAAAAAGTTAACAACTGAATAGTAAATTGGTTAATTTTGTTAATAAACCCATAGTACGCATCATACATTTAGTGTTTCAGCAGTACGAGTGTCAAATTGATGTTGGGGCCATAGTACGAGCGGCAGAAAAGCAGATTACTCGATCTTTCTCGGCAATAACAGAAAGTGTTGCTCTTTTGTCTCCTCCCCTACATAAATACTCCCTCTCCTTCTGTCCCAGAAAAATAGTCCATTTTGAATTTTTGACAGTCAATACATATGAATTTTGACCAAAGATTATTATCAATCTAATCATCCCAATGAAATTTTAAAATTTTTCATTGATAAATCACTTGATGATTAATCAATAACAAGTTTTAGAATTTCACAAGGATGGTTAGATTGACATTTATATTTAGTCAAAGTTCACTTGTATTCACCATCAAAAATCAAAAGTGAACCATCTTTCTGGAGCGGAAGGAGTATAATTCAATCAACTTAAATTTACGAGACATTTGTCATTGACATTGTCGTAATCAACATCTCTTGGATAATGAAAGTTTAGAACAGCCAATCAAATTCCTAATATCCCACGCACGTGCTTTACTAGACAATGTTAAATTGAAGCTCCTTATGCCTTGTCATTTCTGTATTTTTAATCCTTCTATCTTGTAAATATTACTCTCTCTATCCCTAAATATCAATATCCATTCTCAAAAAACTTTTGTCTTAATCACTTTCTTGGAAAAATTTGTTCATAAATGTTGTTTTATCATATATTTTTTTCATTAGTCGTTTTTTACATGCAAAACTAAATACTCCCGTCGTCCCGGTTTAAGGTTCTTAGTTTTACTTTACACGTTTATTAAAAAATAAAGACAAATTTGAGTCAACAATAGTAATGTGTGAAGGATATAATTGTTCATTCATAAAGCAAGTGGGTGAAAAGTTGATGGGTGAGTGATAGTTTTTTTTGTAATATATGAACTTTATGAGGACAAGATTGTCCAAAACACTATTCATACTTTGTCATTTAAGGTACAAAGCAACTAAGAACCTTAAACTGAGACATACGAAAAAAGAAAGTAAGAATTTTAAACTGATACATATGGAGTATTTGAATAGGAAATTACAAAAATATATACTCCCTCCGGCCGGAAAAAAATGACGCCTTTTCTGTACGTTGATACGAATGAATTTTGAGCAGTAATTTTATGTTAATTTGATTATCCTAATGAAAAATCAAGATTTGTTATTGATAATATTTATAATGTTGTACCAATAACAAGTTTTATAATTTATTAGGATTACAAATCAACCTAAATTTATTTAATCAAAATTCTTTCGTACTGACATAAAAAAAGGACACAGAAAGAGTATGAGTTTTGCCACTAAATTCTATATAAATATATATATTTTAATAATGTCTCTTAAAATGAAATTTGAACATGCATTTAGAAACATATTATCTTAAAGTATCTATATTACAATAAGACTCAGTAATAACTGAATCATAAAGAGTGGCTAGGATTATTTCTCAACTACCATAAAGAGTGTTTGAGATTAAATGTTATAATCTTTATGCCCTAGACAGTTGCACAGCAGTTCATCTCCACGATTTCTCTCCCTCTTCGCCTTCATTCTCCAACGTCGACTACTCTCCCACGCCATAAACAGTTACTGCGTCTCAGACCTTTAATCTTCCAAAAGTTCCATCTTCTCTTTGCGACAGCCACCGGCGTCCCAAAACTGAAGTGGCAGTGGATTGATGGTCTGGAAAGTGATAGCCGCCTTCGGTAAGAAACCTCTCCTCCCCTTCCGGTAAATGCACGCATGGGGGTTCTATCTATATGTGTTCACACACCCTGCAGTTCCCACCAGTTGAGCAGCGGCAACCGCTCACTCCCACACCCCCATCCAGTTTGAGGGTTTCAGAGAGCAATCCGGAGATGGATTTGAAGTTTGAAACCTATTTTTTTGTTGGGGGTTACATTCACGTTAAGGACAACAATTTGTGTTGAAGCTTGAACCCAATTTTTTAGCATCTTCCATTCCTCAAATCAGCCGATCAGTCTTGGACTTCCCAAAGGTATTTACTAGCCCAATCTTTAATTTATTGCTTTCTCTGTTTGAAGTGAGAATGAACAAAAAGGTTGCTGAAGCTGCATTCGATGAGGAAGAAGACTTCGGAAGATCAACGACCAGGCTTCCTATTTTTCATCAATATTCTTCTTCGTCAGTGAATTTAACTTAGAACTTTTATGATTTCAAGTATATGGGGGTCAAGACTTTTTTTTTAAGATTACAGAAATTTTCATGTTAGTATGTGTTAATTGGCATGTGTCTCGGAATTTACAGTAGTGTGAATTTTCCAAAACAGCAAACTCTTTTCTGAACCAAAATTATATGGCAAAAACAACGATCTTTTAACTCAACTCCCAGCAGTTGCACATCTATTCTCCACGTTCTCTCTGTCCTGGCCTCTCAATTCTATCGTGTCTGCTCGGCAATGTAATTTTAAGGTTTTCTGTATGCTATTACTCTTAGTTTCTAAGCCTCTTTCGTATTGGAGAAGGGTTTGGTATGGAAAGGCGTAGAAGGAGGAACCATGAGTCTGAATCAGTGTAATAGTTGTGTTCTGCATGACTTCTCCTCTTTAAATTCAAATCCCTCCCTGGTATGCGTATACAGATGGGGTTTTTCTCTGTATTGTTGATTCTATGTTTTAATTATTAAGTTATGATTTTCAATCTACAAAGCCCTAGAGTCTGACTCGGTTATTGATATTCTCTCTGTAGTTACTGATCCTCAATTTGCTGAATTGATTTTGTAGTAACAGCTAAGACAAAGAGCGGTTCAGATCGATTCTCAACCACCATAAAGAGTTGCTGTGATTGAACGTCCAACCCCTAATCAAATTTCCGCACGTTTTCTAAAACAAAATTCAACTGCTAACGTTTCTTCTAACATGAACTAACAGTTACTCAAGTTGCACTTCCCTCTCCCGCTCTCTCATTTCGTTTTGATCCTTGCTGCTGCTGCTGCTGCTGCTGCTGCTGCTGCTGCTGCTGCTTCTTCTTGGTGAAAATTAGATATCGTCTCCTGTGTTGAAGCCCAAAGCAGCAGATACAAAGTTTTACTTAATTTAATTGTTTTAATGGTATTTGGTTTGCAAAAAGGTTCTTCAACTGCACCGGACACCATATACATCTTCAGCGACACCATCTGATGCCGAGTAAGAATTAGCTCCTCCTTAATTTCAGTAACTGAAACCGTATACGAATGGGCTATGCATTGTTTAAGTTTGTTTGTTTTTTCCCCTAATTGTTTAGGGATTTTTGGCATGTATATTTCCATGTTTGACGTTTTCGATCTACAATTGGAGGTTATGTAATTTTCAGATCAAAGACAAGCAGTTGTTGTGATAAATGATGGACGTGGGTTTGGAAATTTGAGGAAGAAGGTGGTGTATATGGCAGCAGGGATAAGAAGGTATTCATTCCATCCCAAAATGTATGACCCAAATACCCATTTTTTTCTCATATCATTGTCATTTTCTTTTACTCTTTAGTTAGGTTTTATAGGCTATAGGCTATATTGCCACAAACGGTTGCTTAGTCAACATGGGACTTCAAAGTTGTTTTCACAGAGGTTATGACTCTTAATGTGTTTAAATAAACAATTTCCATGGACTTTTCCAAGCCTCATGTGTGCCCCCTTCGATGCAATTTACTCTTACCCTTTTAATTTTTGATCTGATTATCCACTTCCTGTTGTTGAGATTGGGTGGGGTAGTGGTTGTCGGGGTTGAGATGGATGATTACGTTGATGAAATGGTTTGTGAAACATGTTAGTGGTATGTGTTTTGTAAATGTAATTGATGAAATAATAACAATGGAGTATAATTTTTTTTACAAACGCCTCTGTTCTTTCCTACTTCGTGTTAAAACTTCGGCTATGCGCGAACCTTAATTGTACATTTACTAATGTCAGCCGGTACATTGACTAAATCCGTACTTTAAATTATATATGTTAATAAACTCATTTCAAACTATTATGTGCATGTACTGTCATCGCGTATGTACTGTCCCCGTGCCACCGGCACGGGCATAAGTACTAGTATGTTTACATTAACTATAACAAGAAAATGTTTGTTCGAAACTTGTTTAATACTCACTATGGTCCAAAATAACTGTCATTTAAAAAAAAAATACCTAAATAACTATTACTATAATTTAATGATAAAAATACTAAAATTACCTTTATTTATTATCTTTCTCCGACATTACATCATTCACCAAATCAATTAATAATGTAAATCAAACTTTAATATAAAGTTAAAATGAAATTTGCATGCTTTTAACTCAAAACCACAATTATTTGAGAACAAAACTTTGATCAAAAGCGACTGAATAGTGACTGAGTACTAGGCAATAGCAACATGAGCACGACCAATTCAGTTTTACAGTAGTACTATTACTCCTTCTATCCCAGTTTAAGCTTTTTAGTTTGACTTTGCACGTTTATTAAAAGAATCAAGGCAAACTTGAGTCAAGAATAGTAGTGGGTGGAGGATATAATTGTTCATTCATAAAACAAGTGGGTGAAAAGTAGATGGGTAAGTGATGGGCTTTTTGTAATATATGAACTTTATGAGGACAAGAATGTTCAAAACACTATTTATCTTTTGCCATTTAAAGAATAAAGCAAATAAAAACTTTAAAATATAACATATCAAAAAAGAAAATAAAAACTTTAAACTGGGACAGAGCGATGGGTCTGATTAGAAAAGGACAAGGCATTGGAGTATAGTAGATCCGTAAGTTTCAATTGAAACTATTGCGCGCCTGCGTGTAGGGAAGAAAATCCAACTAAGATTTAGCCGATTCGATTTAATCGATGAACTCTTTTTTTATTGCTTAATTTATTCATTCTCATCCAATTACTACTAATTAAATCTTATCTCATTTTTAGTTAATATTTATTACTCCATCATTAGAAAAATTATTTTATCTATTTTTGAAATAGAATCACAAACAACTAAAATAACATTGTAAAAATATCAACTGGTCAAAGATAATTGCTATTACTTCCCAAAATAAATTTCTAAAATATGTTCAGATTTATTATTGTATTAACACATTTAGTTTGTAAAGGGAGGAGTATTTTTTATTTATTAAAGAAAGATTACCATTCTTTTGCACCATGATATTACAGTTACACATTGCAATCTAGAGTATATAATATTTGTAACCAATAGTTTTCTCAAAAGTGGTGCTCCATTATTAGGTGAAAAAACTTATAAAACTACTCTGGTACAATTCATCATAATAATATAGACAATTACAAGCAAATAAAAAACAAAACAAAAAATAAACATTCACTTAGATGATCATTGAACCAGCTCGATTCAGACTAGCATGCTCAGAGTTACTCGAGTTCACATCAGAAATAGAAAGAGGGGATGTAATTGCACTAGAAAATTTATATTTTTGTCTAATTGTTTTTTGGCAGAAAGGAAAAAATCATTCAAATTTAAAGATGAAGAGAATAGTAAACCAAGTAGATTATTTTTTTGAACAAACAACACAAATTTCATTAATAATAATTAAGAAAATGACGCTCCACAACAGTCGGAGGCTCATAAATCAAGTAATGAGTTAAAGAGGTGGTCTCTTATAACACCTAGATTCGTCTCATATAAGAGACGGGTCGATCCATGACTCGTGTACAATATTCTCCGCGAATCATAGGATCTCAACCCATACTCCACTCAAAATTTGTCACGTGGCAGTGACCCATGGCCCAAAAAATATATTTCTTTTTTTTTCAGATTTTTTTTTTGTTTTTTTTAGTTTATATATATATATATATATATATATTTTGACTGTTTTTTTCGTTTGCCAAAAGTAATACTTAGTATAACTAAATTTAACAAATGTATTATTTATAAAGTAACATTGTTTATAAGTAAACGCAACATCAGTTTTACAAAAAAAAAAAACTCATTTTACTATCTTTCAACTGTAATACTAACTATAAATACGTGTAACACTAACAATAACTAAATGTAATTATCGTTATAGTGTTTTTCTAAAGTATTTTTTTTTTGTATTTTGATTTTATTTTTTGAAAGAAAGTAACATTTGAAAAATAACAACTTATATACATACATGAATGTAATTATTTGAACCCATTGTAATATATTATTTGAAAACATATGGATATACTATTATACAAGTAAACTTTACAATGTGATTATACAAGTAAAATGTAACATTCTTTTATAAAAATTGTTACTATCTTATTTTTACAATGTTACTAACACAAGTATTTTTAGTTCTAAATTGAAAGGGTTGAATTATTACTTTCTATACATATGTGTTACAATTATGTATAAACATTGTTACATATAAATAACACGTTCGTTATATTTTAGTTATAATAAGTACTCCCTCCGTCTAAATTTAAAGTTCTTAGTTTGACTTTGCACGGAGATTAAGAAAAAATAAATGTTGTGTATATATGTATTACTTTTATATATACAAATTGTTACATATAAGTAACATGTTTGTTACATTTAGTTATATTAACTATTACTTTTGAGAAACCGAAAAACATCAAAATAAAAATATAAAAACTTTTTTTTTTTTTGCCTGCGGGTCATAGGTCAAAAATGACCCGTCTCTACTATGAGAGGGGTCATAGTGTTCTCATACAAGTTTTGTATTAGTTATATTGAATTGAATACAAATATTCTTTATGAAAATGATTTTTTAAAATATTAAATCTTTAAAAATAAGAATATTAAACAGCTAAACCTTACCTAACAAGTTTATCTACTCTCTAATTTTAATTAGGTCAAAGGACATCTCCAACACACAAAAAAAAAGGTCATATTTTTTGCAATTACCTAGGGAAGATCACAACATTAATACTCCTTCCGTCCCAAAGTAAGAGTCCTATTTTCTTTTTTAGTCCGTCCCAGATTACGAGTCCTATTCCTAAAATGGTAAAATTTGAATAGTATCTTTTATATATATGACATTATAAAGTTGATATATTTACAGAAAAACCTCTCCTTGTGTGTCTTGGTCTATAGAAGTAGAATGTAATTTTACACTCTCTCTCTCTCTCCTGATTTCTACCCACTTGCAATTGTTTATTCATCTTTAAGCATTTTTCTTAATAAGCGTGAGATTTGGGGGTAGGACTCTTATTCTGGGAGTGAGGGAGTACCAATAATAAAAAAAACACGAACCATTTCAAACACAACACTAAAATAAACAAAAACACATTAAAAAAGAAAATTTAATTTGTAGACGCTGTCATAGTTTTTGCAGAAAAAAGAAAAAAAAGAAAGACGGGTTCCGTTTGGTGTTTGTTGGCCATGTCCTTGAAAACTCTCTGTTTTTGTATCTCTGTCTCTCGCCGTCGACGATAATGGTGAAGAAGAAGAAGAGAGATAACGCCGTCTACATCTTCATCGACATCTTTCAAAGCTTGTTATTCCCTACTAGACGACCCCGTTTCATCCACCGCCTCTTCTTCCCTCTCGTCTCCGCCATCGCCGCCTGCCTCCTCTTCCTCTTCGTCCTCGTCTCTTTCCTCTCTCCACCTATCTCCAATCCCCATTTCAATCGTAATTTTATCAAATTCAGTAAAAACTCGGTATTTTTTAATCTCATTCAATTTAATCAATCAACTCGTTTCTTTTATTTTTGAATTTTGATTTTTTTTTTTTGTTGGGGTTCAGATTAAGGATGATGGACTTGTTGAAGGTGGCAGGTCATTACCGGAGAAGGAATTTTTATTTCGTGTTCCGGTGAGTGTTTTTTTTTTTTTTTAATTTGATTGGTTTTCAATCTCTGTTTTGTGAATTTTGATTTTAGTGTTTGGGTGTAACTAATAGAAAGATGGAGGGAATTTAGGACGTGATATATGGAGGTCTCAGCAATCTGGATTCTACTATGGTTGTTGTAATGCTAGCGACAATTTTCAAGGTTCGTCATTGTTGTTTTTTTTTTTTTTTTTTTTTTTTTTTTGATATGAACTGCTAATGTAGTACTCCCTCTCATCTCAAAATGAATATCCGTTTTTGTTATTGATCGAAAATGGACGCTTATTTTAGAACGGAGGTATTAACGAATTTCGTTTTGACTTTGATCTTGAATATGAAAGCTAACAAGAAAAATTAAGACCAAGTCAATCTGCTAAATTTATTGGATATATACTTGTTAGCATGCCTAGGATTGATTTCTATATTTATCGTTCTTCATCGTGTATTATAGGTGCTGAATTGAGGACACATCCTGATCGATACTTGATGATTGTAACTAGCGGAGGGTTGAATCAACAACGAACTGGGGTAATGTTTCACTAACCACATTTTATGAAAATCTTTATTGTCTTCTTTGTTCTTGTTACTCATGCTTCAATATTTGATTAGGTTTTTAACTTTGTGGTATTTTATAGAGTATGATCCAAATGCGTTATTCGCCTATACAATGTGTTTTAGTATGAATAATAAACCTATGGATTAGAGGATCATGAAGAAGGGTTCAGACAGATTTGTAACCAAATATGTAACTCTAAAGTGTTCTTGATTATCTGATGTGTTTAATTTCCCAAATTTTAAGCTGTTTAAGATTGCGAAAAATATTCTGCAGAATTTGACTGTCTATTCCCTTATGGTATGGATGCAGATTACAGATGCTGTTGTTGCAGCCCACATATTAAACGCAACCCTTGTCGTTCCAAAGCTAGATAAAGCCTCTTATTGGAAGGATAAAAGGTTTGTAATCGCCTTTTGCAAATTATTGCGCTTGTTGCTTTCTGTCATCTCTCATTTGGTTTAATTCTTATGCAGCAACTTCTCTGAAATCTTTGACGTTGACCAGTTCATATCATATCTCTCAAAAGACGTTAAGATCATCAAGGATCTACCAACAATCGGAGGGAGGGTAGTGGTTCCATACAACACTCGGGTCCCACGAAAGTGCACTCCAGAATGCTATCTCAGTCGTCTACTGCCAAAGCTTGAAAAGAAGCGTGTAAGTGTCATGTTTTTTATAGGAGGCTTGTGCTTGAAATTTTACAACATGAATTGATACTTGAAATGTTGACTTTATGCAGGTAATTCAGCTTACCAAATTTGATTACAGGCTGTCGAATCGATTAGAGCCAGATTTACAGAAGCTGAGATGCAGAGTTAATTATCATGCTTTAAAGTTCACTGATTCTATTCTTGAAATGGGTAGAACTTTAGTTGAAAGAATGAGGATGAAAAGCAAGCATTTCATAGCCTTGCACTTGAGGTTTGAATCTGACATGCTTGCGTTCTCTGGATGCGACTATGGAGGAGGTGACAAGGAAAAGAAAGAACTAGGCCAAATCCGAAGGAGATGGAAAACATTACATGTAAGCCACTTCACTTTTCTTTTTCATGCGTATGCAACTGCTTTTAAGAAAAAGTTGGACATTCATTTTGGGACGGAGGTAGTACTATGTAATGTATGAATAATTTCTTGACTCGAAACCATATGCAGAAGAGGAACCCGGAAAAGGAACGAAGGCAAGGAAGATGCCCGTTGACTCCTGAGGAAGTCGGTCTTATGCTGAGGGCTTTGGGTTATGGCAGTGACATTCATATATACGTGGCATCTGGTGATGTTTATGGAGGTGAAGAGACATTGGCACCCTTAAAAGCTCTCTTCCCAAACTTTCATTCCAAAGATACAATTGCCAGCAAGAAAGAGTTGAAACCATTTTTCTCGCATTCCTCTCGTATGGCTGCCTTAGATTTCATTGTTTGTGATGAAAGTGATGTTTTTGTCACCAATAATAATGGCAATATGGCCAGAATGTTAGCTGGAAGAAGGTACAGTTTTATTTTTACTCTGTACAAGGACAACCACCCCTTCTTTTGGCTCTACAAGTAAGTGTATAGTCTCGATACTAATGCGTATCATTTCTGCAGGAAATACTTTGGGCACAAACCAACGATCCGACCTAACGCCAAGAAACTCTACAAAGTGTTCATGAACCGAGATAACACAACATGGGATGAGTTTACCTCAAAGATTAGAACTTTTCAGATTGGGTTCATGGGGGAGCCAAATGAGGTAAAAGAAGGCAGAGGTGAGTTTCATGAAAATCCAGCAGCATGCATATGTGAAAAACCTGAGGCGAAAGCCAACAGAAATTTAAGCCTCGACAGTGGGACCAACAAAAATGAAGTGAGGGATGAAAACGTTGTTGAGGATGAGCAGGACTGGTATGATACAGATGACATGGACATTAATGAAAGTAGAGTTGGAGTACTAGGTTTGACAAATCAAACTGGTGTGCAGCCGGAATTGGAAGAGATGTTCTCGGACTAGATGCAGAGAGGTGCATTCGGTAGATGTATACTCAACTCAACCTTGTTAATACATTTTTTGGGTCCGTATACATGTTTTATTGGTGGTGACAAAAGAGCTTTGTATATGGAGTCGTTTCCCAGCAGATCGAGCTTTTCTGAGGCAAGAATTATGATCGGCTGATAAACGCTTATTTATTCTTGAATGAACTTGTACATTAAGAGGAAGTAGGATTTTTTTTTTTTTTGAAAGTTTAGACAGTTTACTTTTGTTTTTCTGTGAGAATTTTGGGCATAGGTGGTGGAAATTGTAGGATACAGATGGAGTTGTGATGCATACAGTAGATCATGATTTTTATTTTTTTTGTTTTTGATTGTTTTACAAGGACAGTTACAATTATACATGTAAATCTTTTACTTAAAAGTTTTAAGTAGTGCTTACAGAATTGCATGACAAGAGGTTAGTTGGATGAAAATGTTGTTGTTTCTTGTCCATATTTTGTGGATCTTACGTTGTTTTTCTATTGAGATTGAACTAGTGATTGTTTTACAAGGAGAGTTACCATCACTAATATTGTCAAGTCAATAATAAATTTTAGATCTTCATGAAAATGAATAAATCAGTCTAAAATTAATGCTCAAGGTTCATTTGTAATAACGGTTAAAAAAATATATGAAGATTTTGGGACAGATGAGTACAAAAATGTACTCCCTCCGTCCGTCCCATACTAAAGTTCTTACTTTCCTTTTTGGTTTCTCCCATACTACTAAAGTTCTTAGTTGCTTTATTACCTAAAATGGACAATGGGACCCACTTATCTTTCTCACAATCAAAACTTTCTACCCAATTTCTCTCTTAGGCCTCGTTTGTTTTTTTCATTCAGATCTGAATGGAGTCTGAATGTCTAGCGAATCAGACCTTCTCCAATTCAGATTGTTTGTTTTTTTTTCAGCTTTCAGATCTGAATAGAGACTTTTGATCTGAATGGAGTCTGAATGAATCAGACCTAAAATGAAGTCTGATTAGATTCTGAATGGTGTCAGAAGTAACAATAATTAAAATGCTTTTTCACTTTTCTTTTAGCAAATAAAAATCCATTATTATCCATTAATTCTCATGCTTATACATAATATTTCAAAAGGTTAACACTTAAAAAAAAACAATTCAGATGTGAATTCAGATGAAAAAACAAACAGCTTGAATAATTCAGAATTCAGTCTTCAGACGCTGCCTCTTATTGATTCAGATGAGAATTCAGATTTCAGGACTTAACACTTAAAAAAAACAAACGCCACCTTACTTTACTTTTCATACTCACAAATTTTATTTTTTTTAAGAGTGTTAGCATGGGCTGGACTGGGCCGACAATGGACTATATTGGAGGTTCCACCTTAAAACCAATTGGTGATAAGGGGAGTAACTCCTCAAGTCTATATACCGGTCCATGTTTCTCTCTTTAGAAGATGTAGGATAATTGTCTCTTACACTCCGTGTAAAGTAAAACTAAACTAAGAACCTTACTTCGGGATAGAGGGAGTATTTCATTCCTTGTCACGTTTTCAATAGAACTTGGTCTATCACCAATTGGGCTTCAATTTAGTATTTGCATACATATAATAATTGGGCTAACAAAAATGGGCTTCATCAGTTCAAATCCGATTGTGCAAAAACTAACGAAAATTTAAACCTGAGATTGTTTCTAGATAAGAACATTTTATCAGTAATATACTCCCTCCGTCCCAAAATAATCTTCTCATTTGCCATTTCTCATTGTCCCAAAAAGATCCTCCTATTTCTATAATTTAGGTTTAGAAGTGCATAGGCAACACATTGGCTAGTGAAGGAAGTGTTCTCATCCTTAAAAAATTTGAATAATAAAATGTGAATATCATTTGGGGACGGAAGGAGTATCGAGACCCATCTCAGTAGAATACCAACAAATAATGGATATTTATAAGAAACAAATATCCAAACACTTATATCAACATCCGTTCTAGAGTAAGCTTTGCAACAAGGTAAGAAATCTACCTAAGCTTCGCACGCGAACAATAAAAGATATAAACAAACATTATAAGATAATATAATTATCTGAAACACAGTTTATACTGCATGTGGGTAATAACCAGATTAGTGGAATGTTCGTTTTAATGTAATCACACAATCGGTGTAGGAGAAAGTTCTTTAAAACACTTACCATTTGTCATATTTGTTATTTTGGAGATGAAACTCTTAATTACGTACTACCTATGTCCCTAAATGAGTGTCCAAATTTCATTTTAAGGGACACTGAAAATCTCAACTTTGTGAACAATTTGGTAACAACGATTCATATATAATCTTGTAATCTCCTTTCCAAACCTTTAGTTTTGCACGTATAAAGAAACCGGTGAAAAAAATTTCGAAAAAAAAACGTTTAGGGAGAAAGTTATGTTAAAAAAAGACACTCATTTAGGGACAAAGATTTCTTAAAAATGGATACTCATGTAGGGACAGAGGGAGTCCTTTTTTGTAAAAATAAAATAAAATATGATTCTTAGTTTGAGACTGAGGTATGCATAATGCATTTACAAAACAAACAAAGTTAATATACCCAGTTTCGCCCTTACATAACAGAAAGCCCAAGCCCTTAAAAAAAAAAAAAAAAAAAAAAAGGAAATGGGGATGTTTCAATTATGAACCGCCAACAAACCCTATCTCTACGTGATCAGTATTATCCTGATTATTGGTGGAAACTGAAAGGAGAGTGGGAGATTGGTACTAAAAAAAAGTGACAAATTAGGTAAAAAAAAAAATACTCGTCGAGGAATCTCTCTGGCCTTTATTGGTCTATACTCCCTCCGTCTCATTTTAAAAGTCAAAAAATGTGTGGGTTCAAAAACAAAAAAAAAATGTGATGTGTTGTGAGTGTTGATAGGTGGGTAGAAGAGAAAGTGGGGGTAGAGAAGAGTTAGTGGATAATTGTTGTGAGTATGATATGTAAGACTCACTTTCTATTTTAGTATTTTGACTCTTAAAATTAAAATGGGACGTCTTTTTAAGAATTTTTTGACTCTTAAAAAATGGGACAGATGGAGTATTGGGTTTAAAAGCTTACTAGTATTTGGTGGGCCTTGGCAAACAACCAATACTATAAAGGTTTTGGCCCTACAAAACAGAGAATTGGATTGGACTGGACCCTGAATATTAATTATTTGATTGATACCTAACATTCTTACATTATACTTTGTCTCCTACCCCTACCAATATAGTTACTATTCATGCTTTTTTAAAAACAAATAATAATTAAGATAAATAAATAACTAAATTAAAATCATATTTTAGTTAGTTAGTTAATTAACTTATTTTATTTTTTATTGAATATGCCTTAATCAGAAAGCAGAGAGAGAGAGAAGTTGAACATTTAAATTTTACAGAGATTTTTCGTTAGTTAGTTGATTAGTTAATTATCTATCTTAGTTAGTTAGTGTTTTGTCTATCATGTCTTGACCAGAAAACAAAAAGAGGAGTTGAACTTTAAATTTTATAAAGACTTGACTTTTACTACTTATATTACAACTTTAAAGGTTTCAATCAAAAGCCAATACAATAAATTTTGATTATTAATAATATCATGTTAACTTTTTGAATGGCTTGGATAAAATAAAATTTTAACATGTAGTATTATCTTTATATTGTCACACTTATTTTTGTACTTTTTGATGCCAATAATGTCACAGTTATTCATTCACACCCTCATGCAAATTTGACTACTCCAAATAAGATTGCAATTATTCATCAATGATTCTGAATCATACAGTTGTGATTTTATTTGGTTAGTTCATACATACATACATACATAAGAATTGTTTATATATAAATACATGTGAAGTGTGTGTGCTCACTAATTACTAATTGACATGATCATGAGTTTAACCATTATGTACTTGCTTTGAACAACCTCATCTATAATTGTTAGGAGATTGAGAGATATAATCAATCTCCAATTAAATAAAGAATAATTTGTTACCTAGTTAAATTAGAATTGTTACCTAAGTTAGGAAGATTTATAACCCTCACGTGTAGGCTGATTCTATGGGCTCTACATGTGGATCATCATTATGCCGGCATTATTATCAACTCAAACCCACCACGGGTCAATTCAAACCCAATACGGGCACCCAACACGGGTTAACTCAAGCCCATCATCAACTTGGGCCAGCTTTGATACCATATTAAACTAGACACGGCATAAGAGAAAGAATAATATTTAGGGTTTCAAAGCTTGGTTTATTTCATTGATTTCATCTATATTTATATTACATCAAGGAGAATCTTTTTTAGGAAAGGATTCTAAGGAGTAGGGAACAAGAAAGCATTCTAACCTAACCAAATCTCTATCAAATCTGAGATTTATATCAATTAGAGCATGGGGATTCAAAATGCCCAACTTGCGTAAAAGAAAATCAAATCGCTTCTTGCCAAGAGCTTTGGTAAAGATATCCGCCAACTGTGTAGATGTAGGAACATAAGTGTAAATATTTGAAACTTATGAAATCTCAGGAGGCATATTTTAAAACTGCAGGAGGCATATTATGAAACTGAAGGAGGCATATTTTTGAACTCCACATCAGGCACTTTGTAAAACTATAACAGGCATTTTTTTCAAAGAGGCACTTCTAAATGTTAAAGAAAGCATGTTTTAAAACTGGAGGAGACATATTTTTATACTGCAGGAGGCACATTTTTAAACTAGAGCAGGCATTTGTTTTCTTTAAAAAAGACAATGTTAAAAGTTCAAAAAAATCTCAGGAGGCATGTTTTAAAACTGGAGGAGGCATGTTTTGAAACTGCAGGAGGCACATTTTTTAACTAGAGCAGGCACTTATTTTTTCTCAAAAAAGGCACTATTAAAAGTTAAAAAAAAGTGCCTCCTCTAGAGTTAAAACATCCCTGCTCTAAAAAAGTGCCTCCTCTAGAGTTAAAATATGTCTGCTGTGAAGTATTGAAAAATGCCTCCTCTTGTTTTAAAATGTGCCTGCTGAGATTTCCATAAGTTCCACTTATTTACAAAATTGCCACCGCGTCTTTTAGTCCCTCTTAAGCCGTTATTTGAAAAACACGTTTTACACATAGTTAGTGTAAAACACGTTTTTTACAAGATTTTGTGTAGGAAGATTTATAATTAGAATTAGATTATTATTAGAATTAGTAGATCTCTTAGAATCCTTATGGAATTAGGACTCATATGTTTTGGGTATAAATATGAGTTCCTAATATTGTAAACTTTGAGACAGAATAACACATAATATTATCTTACTCCTCTCCATATCAATAATTATTACTCCTTCTCTCTTATACTTATTGCTAGTAAACGAAAGTGTACATGGATTAAGAAAATATATTGAAAAAATAAGTATTGTGAGTGAGTAGGAGAGAGAAAATAAGTTAGTAGATTGTTATTGTGAGTGGATAGAAGGAAAAAAGTAAACATTTTGAGTAAATAGCAATAAGTATGGAAGCTCACAATAAAAATAAGTTGGGATAAGTATGAGACGGAGGGAGTATTATAAAGTAAGGATATAAATAAGACAAGTGAAAAAAGGTTACAGATTAGTGACTTATGACATGGAATGACACTAAAGACCATAATGAGATACTATTTCACCTGAAAAGAATCATTTTCATGACATAGATTGACATTCACACCCAACCAAATCAACTTATGGCAATCCACGCTAGTAAAAATAATGATCACTTGCTCAAAAAGAAATAACATGAAATAAAATTGATCAATACCCTTTTTGAAAATTATTTCAATATTTTATTACTTCTAAAGAAAAAGAATTTATAGTTGTTAGAGTTTTAATGTTTTACTTAAGGATTCTTTGGTAGTTGGGGAATAATTAGATAAAATGATTTATTAAAACAAATCTTATGTTTTTTTTTTTAACACTTTAGCTCTACATACATTTCACGAGATTTAATCTGGTAGGTATAATGAAATTATTTTACTAATAATGAATTAGTTTTTTTTTTTTTTTTTCTTTTCTTTTCTTAGTGTGGTAAGCTGACTAACTCCAACTTGTGTAGATAAAAGTGTGCACATTTCAAATTTCCTGATCCTTTCATAGAAGGGCATAAGTGTCGTTTTCCCGAGATAAAGTGATTAAAACAATCTCAAATATTCAACGATGTACGTAACTTTGCAAAAAAAAAAAAAAAAAAAAAAACTTCTCCTCCTAAGACGGAAAAGATGTCCATCGCATGTTGGATAATGGATGTCCAACACTTTGACATTATGTACAAAACGTGTACCTTACAAAAATACTTGTAGTCCAATAAACATGCAATACTTCAACTTGTAAACGTAGTTTAAACAAGGAAAGATGGGCGCTACTCTTTATGAGGTGGTCTCCATGAGAACAAGGGGATCCGTCTCATGCATGAGACGGGTCGTCCCATGACCCATGGGCTGAACCCGCCACGTGGCAACCCACCATTGGCCGATTTTTTTTTATTTTTTTTTTCGGCTTTTCAGTGGTTTAGCAAAAAATAATACTCCCTCCGTCCGGAAACTTCAAAAAAAAATTATGGTACAAGAATTAAGGGAAAAAGTGAAAAAGGTGATGTGTTGTGAGTGTTGATAGTTGAGTGGGAGAGAGAAAGTGGGGTAGAGAATAGTTAGTGGGTTAGTGGATGTGAGTATGAAAAGTGGGACCCACTAATAAAAGTATTAAAAACTTCCATTTATGGATTTTGCAATTTCTATGGGACACCCAAAATGGTAAGTTTTGCAATTTCTGGCGGGACGGAGGGAGTAGTTACCATCTCTTAAAGTAACATTGTTCATAAGTAAACGTAATACTTGTTTTAAAAAAACAAAAGCTCGTTTTTACCCATTTTTCCAAATGTAATACTAAATATAATTACATGTAACCCAAACAATATCTAAATGTAATAATCATCTATGCTGAAATATAATAGTGCTTTAGCTAAAATGTAATATAATGTGTATTTTAAATTTTATTTTTTAAAAGAAAATAACATTTGAAAAGTAATAACTTATGTATATGAATGTAATAGTAAGTTTATATAAGTAAATGTAACACTTTGATTGACGAAATTGTAACAGATTTCTATAGATAATGTAATACTTTTACATGCATCATGATAAATTTGACCCCATTGTAACTTATTGTTTGAAAACATATAGATATCTATACATATGTATTACAATTATGTACAAATACTATTACATATAAATAACACGTTTGTTACATTTTAGTTATAATAAGTATTACTTTTGGCAAACGAAGAAAACATAGGAAAAACACTATTACTTTAAGAGATGGTAACTATTACTTTAAGAGATGGTAACTATTACTCCCTCTGTTCCTAATGAGTGTTCATTTTCAAAAAAAAAAATTGTCCCAAAATGAGTGTCTTTTTTTAACATAACTTTGTCCCTAAATGTTTTTTTTCAAATTTTTTTTCACCGGTCTATTTATACGTGCAAAATTAAATGTTTGGAAATGAGATTACAAGATTATATATGAATCTTTGACACCAAATTTTACAAAGAGTTGGGATTTTCAGATGTCCCTTAAAATGAAATTTGGGCACTCATTTAGGGACAGATGTAGTATTATTATCTCTATCTCATCTCAGCATAAATATCGTTTTTTTTTTTTACATTAGTATGAAGAAACTTTGAATAATAGTTTTATGTTAACTTAAATTTTGTTATTGATAGTATATAAAAATTTAAAAGTTGTTATTAGTAGTATATATAATGGTGTATCAATGACAAGTTCTATAGTTATATTAGAATAACTAAATTAACTTACATTTATCACTCAAAGTTCGTTCGTACTAACGTACAAAAAAAAAAGAGACGGCATTTATTCTGGGACATTAGGGCAGTAAACGAGCCTACAAGTCGAACTTGGGGTGTCGAGCTAGAACTCGTTTAAAACTTATCGAGCTCGTGGGTTGCTCGTGAACAACTCGAGTCGATATCGAACTCGAGTTTTAACTAGGGATGGCAACGAGTCGAATACGGTCCGGATATTGCAAAACACGTATCCGACCCGAGATTACTGAACCCGTATCCGAACCCGTCCGTATCCGACGATGGGCGAATCCGTATCCGAACCCGTCCGTATCCGCCCGTATCCGACCCAAGATATCCATTTACACAAAAGCAACACTATATACTGCCAAAACCATTTTGGCAAAAGCCAAATGGAAAACTAAGCTTTGTATCCACAATTACTCCGTATGTCAACTATTAACATGACTCACATTTTGCATCTAACAAACAACACTTAATTCATGTCATCATCTTATGCTAAATCTGAAACAAATTAAGAAAAGTAGCATAATGTTTTAACCCTAGGTACGACCAGGTAAGTTTACTCCAAATTAGGATGAAAAAAAGTTGGTGAAATGAAAATAAAATAAGGGTAAAATAGTAAATAGCCTAATATATATACTATTCGGGTCGGATACGAATATAAACTTATTCGGGTTGTATACGGGTCGGATACGGGCGGATCTCAGGCAGCTACCGAACCCGTATCCGAACCCGCCGGATTTTGAAAAGCTATTACCAAACCCACCCATCACCGGTCGGATTGTCTCGGATACGGATCGGGTTCAGTAAAATTGTCATCCCTAGTTTTAACGAGCCAAGCTCGAGCTTAGGCTTTTTTTTCTACAAAAATGTGTTCTTAACGAGTTTATCGAACCGAGTTCGAGCCAGTAGAAAACAAAAATTCAAGTTTAACTAGCTTATCGAGCCGAGTCAAGCCGGACGAAAACAAAAATTCAAGTTTAACTAGCTTATCAAGCCGAGCTCGAGCATTTAACGAGCTAAACAAGTCGAACACCGTCGGTCCAATTACTTAACGAGCTTGAAACTCGGTTCGAGCTCGTGTCGAATTACAACTCGAGCCCACTTGAGCTCGAGCTTTTTTGAGCCGATACAAATATTTTGATTAAGTTAATTAAATTTAACTAAAATTGTTTTCCAAATATTTTTTTTCGTGCTAATATCAAAAGAAGTGGGAGGAGAGAATATGACCATTATTCAGCCGTTTAATGCAGTGTAACAACAATAAATTTCCGTTCTACTAGTAATTATTGTCCAGGAAATAACAGTTGATAAAAATAAAAGGGGCCAACACAATTCCTTTGTTTTTGAATAAAAATGAAAAGGATGATTTCATAAATATATTTATGGTACAAAGGTACGATTGGAGTGTGTTAAATGTAAAAAGTAACAAAAGTTAAGTTTGTAACGTGCACCTAACTATTGTATCCCCCAAAGCACAGAAAAGGCCAAAAACCCCCAATCCTTTAACACATGGAGTGCCTCTTGTTTAAGGCATCCAAGTACACCTATCACCTATCCGTGTGTGTGTGTGTGTGTGTCTTCCACCATAGCTATGGTGGTAAGTGAGTGTGTGTGCTTGAGACCAAGAAACTAATTAATGGTGTATCACCAAACAAGGAAACCATTTTACCTCTTATCTCTATTGCACGGGTGCAAATAATCTGAGATAAATAAATGGGGAATGATTTTTCTACCAAATATACTACCTCCGTCTCATAGTAAAATTCTTACTTTTTTTATTTTGGTGCGTCTCAGAGTAAGAGTCTCTTTCCTAAAATGACAAAGAATATTTACTATCCATCCCACTCATTTCTCTCATACTTTACTTTTATACTCATAATACCGATCAGCTTACTATTCCTTCCCACTCATTCTCTCTTTTACTATACTTTTACAATCACAACACTTATATCACTTCCACTACTTCTTAATATCCGTGTATTTGAGAGATATGACTCTTACTCTAGAATGGAGGGAGTATAACAAGTACTCTCTATCCTTTTCACCGACTCGCCGTCAATAAGTATCACTCTCGTCTTTTAAAAAAAAAAAAAAACATTTATAAATAATACGGAGTAACACTATATCTATTTCAATATAATTTTACTTTTTTATTTGATATTTGATACATTTTATAATAAGATTTAGGGCTAGAACAAAGATCTCTATAAGCCTCTAAAGGGTGTCAAACTGGAAGGAGAAAAGCAAGAAGATTGGGATCTCATGGATCGGAAAGCCCTAGGGGTGGTTAGATCTACTTTGTCAAAGTGGATCGCGAAGACTACCAAGAAGGCGAAGACCACAAATGAGCTATTGGATTATCTTACTGAGAGATTTGAAACTCCATCTGCTGCAAACAAGGTTGATTTGATACGCAAGATGGGTAGTCTCAAGATGCAAGAGGGAGGATCCTTAGCTAAACACATCGATGAGTTTATGGATGTTATAGACTGATTGACTGCGTTGGATATTACGTTTGATGATGAGGTTCATGCGTGCTTATTGCTAGCGTCTTTACCAGGAAGTTGGAGCGGGACGGTGACAGCGATCAATGTTTTAGCGGGTAAAAACAAATTGAAGTATGATGATGTTAAAGACTTCTTATTGGGCGAGGAAAATCGTTTGAAGAAGTTGGGGATATCGTCTACTTCGGGATCGGCCTTAGCTACTACTAGCAGGGGAAGGCCGGGTACTAGCAATAAGTGGAGAACTGAATCAAGGGAAAACGTAGTGGGTGGTAAGGGCAAGGCCGTGGAGATCAGAGATAAACCAAGGGTCGCGAAAGGATCGGTGCAGTGTTATCATTGCAAGGAGTTAGGACACTACAAGAAGGATTGTTCCAATCGTGGGGGCAATTCGGTGAATGTGACAGTCGAAGGTGATGATGTACTGGTTCTGAGTGTTAGTAGTGCACTAGAATCATGGGTGCTGGATTCGGGGGCATCATTCCACTCTTGCGGGCATGCAGAAGAGATGGAGAATTATACTTCCGGTGATTTCGGTAAGGTCTATCTGGCGGATGGCGAGTCTTTGGAAATCAAGGGGAAGGGGGATGTCAGAATAGGAGCATCGGACGGGAAGGTCCTACATCTACACGGGGTCAGACACATTCATGGTTTGAAAAAGAACCTACTTTCAGTTGGGCAGTTGGATGAAGAAGGTTACAAGGTAACTTTTGGCTGTAGGAACTGGGTTATTACCAAGGAGGATTCGGAGATCGCTCGGGGTAATAAAGAGGGGACATTGTATTTGGCGAATAACACCAAGGCAAGTATCGCGGTGGCGTCAGCCAAGGGTGATACATATTTGTGGCACAGTCGATTGGGTCACATGAGTGAGAAGGGGATGAAAGTACTTTGCTCAAAGGGAAGACTACCGCGTTTGAAGACAGTCGACGTGGGGATCTGCGAAGATTGTGTGTTTGGCAAACAGGCGAGGAGTAATTTCTCGAGGACATGTAGGGCTTTGAGGGAAGCAAAGTTGGATTTGGTCCACACGGATTTGTGGGGGCCGACCCTGGTAACTTCTCTAGGTGGTGCATCATATTACATGACCTTTATTGATGATTCGACAAGAAAAGTCTGGGTTTATTTCTTGAAACACAAAGATGAGGCATTCGAGGTGTTTAAGAAATGGAAGGCTTTGGTGGAGAATCAGACGGGACTTAAGCTTAAGTGCTTGAGGTTAGATAACGGAGGGAGTATGAGCTCGGGGAGTTCAAGGAATATTGTGCAGCGAATGGCATTCGCATGGAGAAGACTCCAAAGGGCACACCACAACACAACGGGGTTGCAGAGAGGATGAACAGGACTTTGAACGAGCGGGCTAGAAGTATGAGATTGAAGTGTGGACTTCCGAAGACGTTCTGGTCATATGCGGTTGACACGGCTGCTTTCTTGATCAATAGGGGACCATCGGTACCATTGGGAAATGGAATTCCAGAGGAAGCATGGAGTGGCAAGCAGGTAAATCTGTCCTTTCTTCGCATATTTGGCTGCGTTTCATATGTTCATATTGATTCTGCTGATAGAACTAAGTTAGATGTAAAATCCATAAAATGTACGTTTATTGGGTATGGCGGGGATGACTTCCGGTATAAGTTTTGGGATGAGCAAAACCATAAAATTATTCGTAGTCGAGATGTGGTATTCAATGAACAGGTATTGTACAAGGACAGAAAGGGGGCATCTGATGATATTAGTTCGGAACCGGAGATTGTAGAGGTGGATATTCCAGACTCTGGTGGGAGCAGGACGGTTCATGATGACCAAGGTCAGGGGGTCACTGAAGATGAACCACATACTCCGGAACCGGATATTCCGCTGCGTAGATCCAGCAGATTGCGTGGATCACCTGACAGGTATACTCCTTCGAATTACTATTTGTTGCTGACAGATAGTGGTGAGCCGGAATGTTATGCGGAGGCTGTTCATAGTGCACTTTGTGATAAGTGGAAAGCTGCGATGGATGATGAGATGGACTCATTGAAGGCCAATAAAACTTGGGAGTTGATTAAACTGCCTAAGGAGAAGAAGGCATTGCATAACAAGTGGGTTTACAGGATTAAGGAGGAAGCAAACGGCAGTAAGCGTTACAAGGCAAGGTTGGTTGTAAAAGGGTTTCAGCAAAAGTACGGTATTGACTACACCGAGGTATTCACTCATGTTGTGAAAATGACCACTATCAGAATGGTTCTGGGGATAGTAGTGGCGGATAATTTGTTGCTGGAACAGATGGATGTAAAGACGGCCTTTCTTCATGGGGATTTGGAGGAAGAAATTTACATGGTACAACCAGAGGGTTACTTGTCTAAGGGTAGCAAGGAACTGGTTTGCAGGTTGACTAAGAGCTTGTATGGCCTTAAACAAGCTCCTAGGCAGTGGTACAGGAAGTTCGATGGATTCATGCACGATATTGATTTTATCAGATGTGAGGCGGATCATTGTTGCTACTTCAAGAACACGGACAATGGGTATATAAACTTGCTGCTATATGTGGATGACATGTTAATAGCGGGCTCTAGCAGTAGAGAGGTAAACAGATTGAAGGCTCAGTTGTCAGAACGTTTCGAGATGAAGGATTTGGGGGAGGCCAGAAAAATCTTGGGCATGCAGATTGACCGGAATAGGGAGTCGGGTAAGTTGGTTCTTTCACAAGCAGAATACGTTGAGAAATTCTTGGCAAGGTTTTGCATGAAAGAGGCAAAGCCAACAGGGACACCATTGGGTATGCACTTCAAGCTATCCGAGAAGGACTCACCTAAGGGTAAGGAGGAGCGTGACAAGATGGAGAGGACTCCATATGCTTCGGCAGTGGGGAGTCTAATGTATGCAATGGTGTGTACAAGGCCGAACATTGCACATGCGGTGGGAGTAGTCAGCCGGTACATGGGCAATCCAGGGAAGCAACATTGGGAAGCGGTTAAATGGATCCTGCGTTACTTAAAGGGTATTGCTGGTAAGGCTCTATGTTTCTCAAGCAAGGAGGTCTTGTTAGCGGGTTATGTGGATGCGGATTTGGCATCAAGTGATCTTGATAAGAGGAGAAGTACTACGGGTTATGTTTTCACATTGGGTGGTACGGCTATCTCCTGGGCTTCTAAATTGCAGAAGATCGTGGCTCAGTCTACTGCGGAAGCAGAATATGTGGCAGTGACAGAGGCAAGCAAAGAGATGGTATGGTTGCAGAACTTCTTCGGTGAACTTGGGAAGACGCGAAGTGGTAATGCTCTCTACAGTGACAGTCAGAGTGCAATTCATTTGGCTAGGAATCCGGCGTTTCATTCTAGGACGAAGCACATTGAGCTGAGGTTTCACTACATCAGGCATCTCTTGGAGAGGAAGATCTTAAGGCTGGAGAATATTTTGGGATCGGAGAACCCGGCTGACATGTTGACCAAGGTGGTAAACCTTGAAAAGTTGAAGCTATGTAAAGCTTCAATTGGGCTTGGAAAATAAGAGAGAAGGAAGGCACTACCATGATCGAGGTGAGCACTAGAACGACACCAAGGATGAGTTGAAGAACGGATACGGGGCTTGTATGCGCGGTTGATCTCTAGGTGGGAGATTGTTGGAATAGAGGCCCAACCGGGACTAGACTTCGGAGCAAAAAGGAAGAAAATCGTCGGAGGGACTGTTGCTCTGGGCGGCCGCCCAGGGTGATGGTGGGCGACCGCCCACTTAATCAGTTGGTTCATCCGGAGAAGCAGGTTTTTGGGCGACCGCCCAGGACCAATATGGGCGACCGCCCACTTGTCGGGAGAGGCAAAAACTGGTTCGGATTTTAGGCCAATTTTCGGGTTCCTTTGTCCATCTAGGGTTAGGTTTGTATTCCTGGGCACATATTTAAGTAAAGTTCCACCCCTAAACTCATTGTAACTTCAAGATAACATATTATAGTGCAAGATCCTGGCTTGATAGTGCCCCCAGACGTAGTCAAACATATTGACGAACTGGGTAAACAATTTCTTGTGTCTTTTCTTTGCTTTATTTCTTGTGCTTTGTTTGTGTGCCATTATTTTCTTGGGGTTATTGCTTGGGTTGTGAGGGTCTAATCCACTACAAACACATTTCGATCATGACAACGAGTTATAATAATGCCCCCATAGCTCTTTTGAGCCTCAACCTCTCTAGCTAGACACTATTTTGTGGCTCTTTCTCTTGTATTCTGGCTCTCTTTTTCAATGCATGATACATAATATGGTAACTGGGATTTGGTTTTAGAGATACAATAAACAAAGCATAATCTAAGTGAAATACTCAAAATACTAATTTTTTTAGGGCAAATTGCAATTTGGTTCCTGACATTTATAAACTTTTGCAATTTGGTTCCCAATAGTTTTTTTTCGCCGATTGGTTCTCAACATTTACATTTTTTTGCAATGTGGCTATAAAAGTAACTGGCCGTTAGTTTTCTAACGATTTTATGTCATGTGACTAGCACATGACGTTTTAAATGACGTTTTAAAATATTCGTAAAGCTACACATATCCGATTAATATGATTCTTTTTTTATATTGAAGCTAATATTTAAATCTACAACATAAATATTTTTTTGGAAATTTGTTGGGTACCTAAAATATTTTTACATTTAATCTTAATTTTAAATATTAAAAAAATAAAAACACGTGAAATATAATCTAAAAAAAGGTATTAGCCCAAGTATGTTTCATATGAAGTAATTTCTATATGTATGTTTCCTAAAGTTTATTTTTCTCCACCCCTCTGCCACTTTCCCGCAACACCCATTCCACATACACTCTTCCCTCTATTCATCGTCCTCTTCTTCTTCCTTTTTTTTCTATCAAAGATTTTTACGAACTGATAATCTACATATAGAATTTACTTCATATGGAACATATTTGGGCTAATATCTTTTTTAGATTATATTTTACGTGTTTTCTATTTTTTTAAAATTTAAAATTAAGATTAAATGAAAAAATAATCCAACTACCCAATAAATTTCCAAAAAAATATATATTATAGATTTAAATATTAGCTTCAATTTAAAAGAGGAATCATATTAATCGGATATGTGTAGCTTTAAGAATATCTTAAAACGTCATGTGCTAGTCACATGACATAAAATCTGTTAGAAAACTAACGCCCAGTTACTTTAATAGCCACATTGCAAAAAAATGTAAATGTTGGGAACCAATTGGCGAAAAAAAACTGTTGGGAACTAAATTGCAAAAGTTTGAAAATGTCAGGAACCAAATTGCAATTTACCCATTTTTTTAAACCTACTTTAACAAAGAATACCCAAACCTAGCTAATTTTCTAAAGCTAATCAAAACCAAAAAAGTACAATGGCTCAATGTTTTTTTTTCAATTTTCAATTCACAATCCAACAATCAATCGGAATGAAATCAAAGTTAAAAGCAAAAATAAAGCTTCATAATCGATATCAATTGATGAAAATTTGAACTAAATTTTGTCCTTTTTTGTTCTATATAATTATTTTCTTATCCAAATGGATTTGTATCCTTTCATTGTAGTAGGCCCAAATTTGCTAAAGTTTGATAATAATAACAAGATTGAAGAGAAAAAAAAGATAAATAATTAAGCATTTGACTTATTGGATGGCTAACATTTTATAGTGAAGAAGAATGATTTCATGTGCGCTGCTCTGCCTTACTATCTCTAGCAAAAAAAAAAAAAAAAAAAAAAAAAAAAAAAAACACTTCCTTCTTCTTCCTTGAGAAAAAAACCGCTTGTCTTCTTCCATTCCCAATTCTTTAAAAACACAGTTTTTTTCTTCATTTCTTTGGTGCTCATTCTTGTTATACGCATTCAACGACACAATTTCGTTGAGATTACAAACAATTGTGTTGTTGATTTTTATTTTTATTTTTCAGTTTTTCCCTTTTAATGTATAATAAATTTCTCTCCTCTCTGAGAGCCGTTGTTTTCTCTCCATAGTGAGAGCCGTTGTTTTCTCTCCATAGTGAGAACCTGTGTTTCTTTGTTTTCTGTTTGTTGTTTTTGGTCTTAAAATGATGATGATTGCATTTTCGCACAATGAAGTGGATGCCATTGATCTTACTGCACAACGATGGTTCGCGGATTTTGAGATATATAGTGGGCGTTTACTCGTCAACCCGAATTTTGTATAACAATTGCTAAGCGCAAAATATTATCAGAGGGGAGATTTCTTAAATACCAGATTTAGGCAGTGTCCAAGTTTTACTTTGGAGTGGAATTCGATCGTCTCAAGATTTAGATCGAAAATATTGTTGTTGTAGGTTAAGCAATGCAATTGCTATTGTTATTTGGGGTGAGTCTCCAGTCTATGTGGTGTGCCATCTCTTTTGTAACTTGTGAATGAAATTGCTTTCCCGTTTGCTCAAAAAAAAAAAAAAAAACCATCTCTAGCAAAAGATTATATTAATAGCCTTATGAAAAATTATGATAAATTAGTATTTTTCCCTGTAATATTTTTCTTTTGTCTCAAAAAGTTTGTCCCATTTAATTTTTTATGGTCAACATAATTTAACTTTGACCAAACATTGGTGTCGATCTAATCATTCTAGTGAAATATTAAAAACTACAATTAATAAATCTTTAAGTGATTTATCCATAGCGATTTTTAGAATTTTATTGTAATTATTAAATTGACACTAATGTATGGTAAAAGTTCATTTATGCTGACTAAAAAATCAAAATTAGATAATTTTTTCAAGACCAAAGGAGTATCATGGAAAAAAACTAATTTTCATATCACTGTAATGGTGTTTAGAGCATTGAAATTGATGTTTTAACTTTGTAAATAAGGAGTTACAAAACTTAATGCCAATATTTCTATTACTCGGGAAAACTATTTTTTTATGGGAGCATCACTATTTTTTTTTTTTTTTAAGAAACCAGGGCCGCACCTAGGGAGATTTTATTAATTATAAAATATAAGTACAAGAGGGGGACAACCACCCGACTCATTGCCGGATATGGAGCCGTACCTCGAAATCCAAAAAATAAACCAACTCCTCAAAAGGTAAAACCATCTAAAAAATAAAAGTCTGAAAATATTAAACCAAAGAACAATCCTAATAAATTCAAAGGAGCCCAATGATCCATCAAATGTCCAAGTCCAAAGCATGAATAAGTTGATATTAATAACCAATGAGGCCCAATCCACCAAATAGCCCAACTGAATCCAACCCAGAGGTGACCCATGCCAAGGCAACCCGCTCCAGAAAGAATGATAGCGGACATTCCATGCGCTGATGATCAGTCCGTGTGATACCCCATAGTCCGTGTCGGGAATCCGTGTGCTCTCCATACGTGCCCGTGTGGCCATGGAACACGCACCATCAGTACCTGTGAAAGGGGAGCATCCCACACGCCCCACACGGGCCCGTCTGCCTTCCCTGCAAACGAAACGAGTCCGTGTGCCTCCCCACACGGGCTCGTGTGCCTCTTTTGCAACCGAAACGAGTCTGTATGCCTTCCTTGCACTCAAGAAACTATTCCAAATAACCAAACACGACAACCAAGCCGCAGCAAATACCAACAACATCAAATAATTATCGACGCTCATCATAGTATCCACTTTCATCAAAACGTAACGCGTCCAAGACACTCCGAGGAAGCTCCCTTGACGATCCATATGTCCAAACCGTTTTATGAATATGAGCTTCAAAAGCCAATCTATCCACAACCCCATTTGCTTGACGAAGAACATGACGTAACTCATACCCTCCAATCAAACTTTCACATTCCCGCAATTCATACGTGTATTGCCACGGACACTTATTTCGCCCTTTTAAAATATTCACAGCTACTAAGGAATCTGAGTTTACCTGAACAGAAAGTAAACCCCAAGAATGACATAAGCGCAGGCCATCACGTAAAGCAAAGATCTCCGCCTTCATGTTTGTTCCATCTCCGTAGTAGTGTGAAAAGCCACAAACAAAAGCCCCCATACCATCCCTTATAATACCACCACCCGTGCACTGGCCGTTTATTGCGGAACCATCCGTATTCAAAGTAAAAACATGAGAACGCGAATGCTCCCATCTCAACAGCCTCTGCCGCATAAACTTATGCTCTGCCACTTTGAGGCCTAAGCTCTCCAACAAGACACGGTCATTCCCACGAGGAGCCCCTTTCGGGACTAGGAATGAGCACATCTCAATAAAAGAATTTTTAACCCCATCCACAATTTTGCCACTATTCATAACAGTTCCTTCGAAAATCGATTTACACCTTGCTTTCCAAATCTCCCAACAAGTAAAAAGCATAATACCCATATGAACTAAACCAACCTGTCGGCGCTTTGACTGTCCACCACACCAACAATCCACAAATGATGCAAATCAATATAATTATGAGTCAAAGGGAAAAGACTAACCCAATGCCTCCAAACAGACTGCGCAATCGCCGACTGTAGAAGTAAATGATTAAGAGTCTCCCTATGACCACCTCCAGGACAACACACACATCGAGATGGAATATTGAAGCCCCGAGACTCCAGTTTTGCATCCACCGGAAGACCATTGTGCATAGCCCTCCACCAGAAACCACTGACCTTTGTAGGGATGTTGGGATGCCAAACCTTAGCACCCCATTCCACCAAAGGGCTGCGGACCCGAATATAATCCCACCATGCAGCTGTCTCAAAAGTTCCCGTTTTTGAATGAGTGAAGACCGGACGATCCTCACTATGCTCATCAATATGCACCCTACGAACATTGGCATGTAGATCCTGCGGGATAAACTGAAGCATGTCCTCCAAAACCTGAATACCATCTCTCACTGTCAAAAGTTGATCTTCAGGAAGCGGGCCCCCAAGCCGAACCCCACACCAATTATCAGTCCAAAATCTGATATCTCCTCTGCCAACAACCCAACGACTGCAATCATCCAACTGATGTAAATATGACGATGCATCTTGCCACACATGCGAACTAGAGGCTGCAGGTTGACATTTATACTTGACACGGACCCATTGTGACCATAGGGAATTGCCTCTGGTGGCCACCCACGCCAACTTGGCTAACATAGCCTGATTCATATCCTCCACCCTCCGAATTCCCAAACCACCTTCTTGGATAGGTCTACAAACCACATCCCAAGAAACCCAATGAGCCCGTTTTTCACCTCCACTGCTCCATAAGAAGTTGGACATAATGCTTTCCAACTTAGGAGTTACAACCTTAGGAACCTTGAGCACATCCAAAGAATAAATAGGAATGCTAGAAAGCACAGATTTGATGAGAGCTACCTTCCCACCAAATGACAGAAGCCGTGCTTTCAAAACCATCCACCCTTTTCATCATCTTTGCTTCTAGCTCCGCAAAGTGTACCCTCTTGACTCTACCTTTGAACAACGGGATCCCCAGATATTTGAGCGGAAACTGCTGGTGCGTGCAACCCGACCATCTTCGAATACTCCCTCCGTCCCATTTCAAATTGCAAAAGTTGCCAAAAAGGGTGTCCCAACTAAAATTGCAAAATCCAAAAATGGCAAGTTTTAACCCACTTGCACACTCACAATCCGGTTCCGGTTCGGTCCGGTTCCGGTCCCCCCTTTAAAATTATTGAAAAACAAGGGATTTTCGGTCCGGTTCCGGTCCGGTTCGGCATATATGTGACCCTGAACCGGCCCGTATGCCTTGCGGTTCCGGTTCGTCCGGTTCCGGTTTGCTCCGGTTCCGGGCTTTTCCGGTCCGGTTTTCCGGTTCCGGTTCGGTTTGGCCATCCCTACCTCTCATACATACTCAGAACCTCACGAAGACCCTCAATGGATCTCTGACGCCCATTACAAAACAAAGGCATGTCATCCGCATAAAGCAAATTGAGTATTTTGTCAACGACAATTTGACGTTTTTTGGAGAAATTTTTATCTTTGAGATGAGTATCCGACTGTTGTTTTTTTAAAATTAAATAATATAATTATGTGTTATTTATAAAAAAAAATTAAAAAATAAAGAGCTATAAAAAAGAAACATCAAAATCAATGATACTATAAATTTTCACGTGAGCTATTAGGCCCATTACATTGGACCAGGAACCGCTCCACCCATTTTAGCTCAACCCCTCCATCCAACGGCTCCGATCAAGGCCACATAGGCGAGCTCATCATCTGTGCGGCTAAGATGATTTCAATTTTTTGTGGGTCCTACCGAGTTCGGACACATCTCATCCGTCGAACACAAAATCCAATGAGGTGGCTCTAATCGGAACCATTGGATGGAGCGGGTGGAGCTAACCGCTCGGTGGAGCGGTTCGAAATCCCTGTTACATCCATCGCTTGTATTTTTATTTTGTCTGACTTGTTTGTTTCAACTTTGAAGAAGCAATAACAGTATAGAAGTATTATTACATTATTGCAATCAAAGGTTATTATTATGAAAAGAGTGTTTCAACTGTCTGTGTACTTGTGGTCCTAACAATCATTGAACCTCTAACGCCAATTTATTACAGTAGTACAGTACAGTATATTGTAACTATCTTAATATTCCGATGATTTTTGGATCATACTATCAAAAACTTATAGTACTACCTAGTCTTAAAATAAATAATTCGTCTGTTTCATAATAAAATATTAATATTATTATTTTCACTGTTTTATTAAAAAGTACAATTTTCAAATAAGAAAATATATAATACAGTATGTATTTTTTAATTAGATTCGTTTTTTCATACTCACTACAATTATTTACTATTATTTCTTTTACTTCACTCTCTCATACCCACTCACAACATGTCAACATCTCCTTTTTAACGCTTTTTTAATTTATGTTTATAAAAGTAAATTGATACTTTGTTATGAGATGTTTTTTTTTTTTAATTTTCATTCTTAATAAATATTTGTTCAAAAAAATAAAAAGTAAAGAATAACAATACATTTATTTTAGAACTTAAACCCCCGGCTTAGAGTAAGGCGCATATTGCTTGAGATATGACACTTTCTCCGACTTATAATCAATATATGATATTTTCCTTTTTGTTCACGTTCTAGAATAAATGTCGGATCTAAAAATTAGTTTTAGTATAATTTTATCACGGTACAAGAAAATGCACAATAAGTGAAACACATCACTAAAAACATCCGCGAGTTAAATACGAGGTGAGTATATTTTTATTGGGAAATACAGAAATACACATGATGTAAGTGCATTGATCAAGCTGGGTAATATACTTAGAAGAATCTCAAGAATCATAAAATTTCTGAACATTTTTGCAGACCATGAAAAAGAAAGAAGAGGCATGTGCTCCCATGGTTTTTCTGTTTTGTTTTTATTACAGAAAATTACCTGTAAAAGTTATTTAATTAAGAAGGAAGAACATGTTAATATTAGTGGAGAAGCCAACTAATTAACATAACATTCCAAATTAGTACAATATGTGCATGATCAGCTCATCACGTGGCTTCAAAGATTTGACTGCAAGTTTTGAATTCCAGTGTATATTCCATCCCATAATACTTCCACCGTTGGTAATTAAGTATCACAACAATTTTGATTTGTCATTTTTCTAAAAGCATACTCCATCCGTCTCAGCACAAGTGAGACATTTTTTTCCTTTTAGGCCGTTCCACTAAAAGTGAGAGTGCCCAAAATGGAAATGTTTCAAGCCCACTCATTCTCTCTCTTTATTTTCCACCACTCAATTTATTCAACCAACACTACTATTTATCGTACTCATTCTCTCTTAATTTTCCACCACTCAATTTATCCAACTAACACTACTATTTACTTCACTCATTCTCTCTCTTCATTTTCTACCACACATTTACTAGTTTCTCTTAATTAGTGTGCACATCCCTCTAGTCCTACTTGTACTGGGAGAGAGGGAGTATTTAATTATAAACACTTTGCTCGGTTGCAGTACATTTTGAAAGACATTTTACAAGTATCTAAAGTTTACTTTAAAATGCCTACTTTTCTCTACTAGAACTATTCTTTCGAAAAAAACAAAAAATTGTCAATTTTCATACTCACAACAATTATCTACTACAACTATTCTCTACCCCATTTTCTTTCTCCTACCTCACATTTTATACCATCAACAATTACCCACCACTATTGTAATGGGACGGAGGGAATATATAAAATATCTATTTCTAGAAAATGTGGCTTATCAACTATACACCAAAAATAAAATAAAATTTGAACACATTCTTATAAGACGAGGGAGTAAATAAATTCTCCCTTAATATATGGGATGACAAGAGCATATTAAATAAGAAAAAACCGGGTTTCCTAACAATATGAAAAAGTATTTTCTTAACAAAAAACTTAAACTCCTCAAGTTAAAAACCGATCCAATAGTGTAAAGATGATTTCAATGAATATTTCCAAAGTTTATGACAAATAGTTTTTTTTTTAGGACTTAGTTGTAATAACCGGAAATTTTTTTGTATTTAATTATGTAATTTTCGGTTTTCACTAATTTAATTAAACAATAATGAGAGTTATAAAGTAATTTAAAGAAGTGGGCCCAAGGAAATTGGATTGGCCCGAAAATAGTATTAGTAAACCCAACCCAATTAATTTTACCCAAGAGTATAAATACAATGGTTAGTGAAAAATTTAGGTTACTTCTTAATTAACAAAAACAACAAAACACAAAACCCTAGTTCTACCCCATAGCAGCCGCACCAAGGAAGGAGGGAGGAGAAAATTTCAGCCATTGTTTTGGAAGAAATAATCCGATCATTCTCAAGGTAACGCTAAATCCTACTCTCCAAAATTTGTTTCGTTGAATTTGGATTAGTAAATCATAAGTTATGCATGAATTAAGAATATAAATATTTGGGTTTTGCATGCTAGTGATTAATGATAAATTTTAAAAGATTAATGAAGTTGATCTAAATACTATGAAGAAAAAAAATATAGTAATCTTGATACTAGTTTATTTTTAAGATTGATTTTATAATCTTGAATTGAATTGATTTATATTATGCAATGCTTGGGAATTGAACATATAAATCATTGAGGTTGAATTGGGTTTATCAAAAGAAGAAAAAAATAGGGATTTCCCCCTTGAACATGTTCGGCCGAATGGCCCTAAGCCATGGAAAATTGATTTTGTTGATTTAAATGATCCTCGTTAAGTGTATTGTAAATAATATTGATGTTTGGGAATTTAGAAAAATTTAAAGAATTAGAAAATTGATCGAATCAATGGATTTTGGATCATACAAGTTTCGTCCATGATGAGGAATTATGGGTGTTGATTCTTGATTGAAGATGTTAAGAATTGGGACGGAAAGTTAGTGTTTTCGTTAAGTTTCTAATGGAAAGAAAACAAAATCGTTAAAAGGATTGTTAACAAGTTAGAAAAGTAACTTGAGGAAATAGAATAAACACTTGGAAGACCTTGAAGGTTAAAAAGATAACGAGGAAGGAAAAGATTAGAAGTTTCAGTTAGTTTCCTAACGGAAAAGGACTAAACTGAAAAGAATTAAAGTTAAAAGAAATAAAAAGGAAACCTGGAAGATAGAGGGGCCTAAGTGATTAAAAAGAGAAACTTAGGGGACCTTGTGAACAGAACCAAAGTCCAAGGACCTTTCTGTAATTAAAGGAAAGTTGAAGGACTAATCTGCAAATAATCCAAAGTTGAAGGACTAAATCGTAATTGAACTAAAATTGAAGGACTAAATTGCAATTAATCCAAAGTTGAAGGACCAATTTGCAATTAACCCAAAGTAGAGGGACCAAATTGTAATTAACCCAAAGTTAGAGGACTTAATTGCAATTATACCAAGTTAAAGGACTGACTAGTAAGTCAAAGTCAGAAACTTAAACGTAAAGAAAGAAGTAACGAAGTAAAGAAGTTAAAACGCATCTCTCAGTTAACTAAGTAGAAATAGTTAACAATGTAGAGAGTACTAAAGTAAATTACTCCGTGCCTTGTAGATTCGCACAGAGAGGAGATTGCGAGGAAAAGCAATTCAGGTAAGGGATTACGTTCCTTACAGTATTTGAACTCCTGTTTATTGGAATTCGGTATTTCTTTCTAAAGTTAGCTATCAGTATGGCATGATAGTATTTGAATGAACTCTGCGTTATTGAACGTTCCTTGAAAGAATCTATACTTAGTGATGTCCCCATCGATCTACTAAGTATCGAAGTTTGAAACTTGTATCACATACTTGTACCATGGTATGTTCTCATTTTAACTTGTAAGTTAACCACTTACTCGTTAAGGCATCCAATGTCCAGTTAGAAAAGACATTGACGGACAGTCCAGTTAGAAAAGACTCGTCCTTAAACTAGGGATTGCATGAGTGATCACATGCCTTCTCTCAGGAATTGTCTGATTACAAGGATGATTCTAGACCCCGAGCATATGTGTGTGGATACCATATATGTTACGACCCACACTATTGGCTGAAGAAGCTAGGTGTACGAATTGTACCTTTGGCATTGAGGTTATAATGTACGTTACCAAGGAATTGACGGAATTTGAATGAATCCCTTTGGATTGTAGTGCCATAATCCTTTGGAAGTAAAAATCTTAAAAGTAATAAGACTGTATTGTTCTGCAGTCTTGAATCCAAAAGTAACTGAACCTATCTTTGAAAAAGTTATTCATAGTATTCGTTCTGGTCGTCTCTCCTTAGTAACCGGAGAGGCCACGTATGAACTTACTGAGCATTCGTTCGCTCATCCCTTCTCTATAAATTTTGTTTTCATGATTTAAGTAGAAGGACAAGACAAGGAAAGCAGCCGTAGCAAGACGGTGGATTGAAGATTCATTATTTAGTAGTTTAAGTACGTTTATTTAATTGATGTAAGATGAAGTACATTGATGGTTAGGGTTGTTACCTACCAAGACAAGTTAAAGTTACGCTTCCGCTATTGTTTTGAATTTATGGTTAAATAAGGGGCCGTTGTGAACCCTAAATTAAAGTATTTATTATTGTTATTTGTGGATATTTAGTGCCATTAAATGCTCAGATATTATAAGAAAATTCGGGGTGTTACATTAGTACTAGAAAAATACTTATTATAGATTTTTTTTCACAATTATAAGTTTTTTCTTTTCACAAAATGAAAAAAAAGAGTGAAAATTAATAGACTTGCTCATAAAAAGAGTTTTTTTTTTTTTTTTTTTTTTTTGTGTGTGGAAAAAGCTACTCCCTCTGGCTCAGAGTATATGTTCACCCTCCCATTTGTACGAAGATTAAGAAATGATGAAAGTGATGTAAGTGTGTTGTGAGTATAAAAAGTGAGGTAGGAGAAAGAATGTGGGGTAAAAAATAATAAATTGATTGGTGTTGTGAATATAAAAGTAACGTAGGAAAAAGAATGAGTGAGATGAATAGTAAAGATTCTTTACCATTTTTTAAAGTGGATATATACTTTGAGACATGCTAAAAGGAAATCTGAACATATACTCTGGGACAAAGGGAATACTTTTTAGTGAAGAGCTCTATCAAAAACTCCACAATAGTAGAAAGCTCGTAATAGCTCTTTTATTAAAATAAAAACTTATGAAAAAGATGGATGTTCTAAATTAAGCATAACATAAAGTGTTTAATGATAAACTATCTTTCGAAAATAATAATTATAAACTAGTACTCCCTCTGTTTCAAATTATCTGTCGCTTTAGGAGAAAATTGTTTCAAAATATCTGTCGCTTTACTATTATCAATGCACTTTTATCCTTTTATCTCAATTATACCCTTATTAATGATGGTGAAAGTATCTCTCATGCAAGCATTTAGTCACCTAGAAAGTTAAATTATTTAGGGCAAATGGGTCTTCTTAACATGCATTAATTACATTTCTTAATACGTGTGAAAAAGTTTAAAGCGACAGATATTTTGAAACGGAGGGAGTATGATGAAAATAGTACTTTAGTGGTATAAAATTCATAACCTTCCAATAAATAAGGAAAACTTACAGAAAATGATTTCAATTATTATTGTAATAATCATTGAGCAATAAACGTGTAATAAAGACTCCATAAATACTCTAATCTAACCAGACAATTACATGGAAATAACTTGGTGTATAACGTTTGTTTATTTTTGGCAATTAAAACAATTATTTTGGCATAGCATTATTATGAAAATTACTATTCCCTTCATTATATAATAAATCTATTGTTTTTCTTAATCTGTTTTAAAATAAATATTGCATCTAAAATATATAAATAAAATAAATTTATTAATATTTGATGAATCAACAACGACATTTATTAAGAAATGGGAGAATGAGCATTAAATAACTTTAGTAGTACCATTAAGATTCGAAATCTTTCATGATGGTCCCTGTCTTATTGAAACCTTTCATTCATTTCCTTTACCTGGCAAATGCTTATTGCTTTATGACAACAATTGCAATGCAAAAGAACAGTTGTGTCAATATCAATGAGACGTTACACCAAAATTCAAAGTTATTTATTTCATGGTAGAAATTATATTTTGGCCACTCATTTTTAGTAAATTATTTCTATAGGACATGAAAAACTTTGAAACATTCATTTTAGGAAAAACTACAATAAAACAAAAAAATTCGCCCCAACTCTTTACTTTTTGTGGATTTGATCACCAAAACTCATTTTTTTACTGAGTTCAACACATTCAACTCAATATTTATGCGTCTACGATCACTATCACTATCTTTGTTAGTTTTTCCTGTTAAATTAGTCATGTGCCGTATCATGGGATATTTTAAAGGCGTTTTGGGCAATCTACTCATGTTGCAACACAATTCAGCTCCCACCCTCTCTCTTCCATCCTCTCACTCTTCACCCTCCTACCATTTGACTGTTATCCCCATCTCTCTTCCCACTCCTTCACCACCCACCCGCCCCTTTCCCCATCTTCCATACTTCAATCTCGTAAACTTTTGCTCTTCACACTCTTCCATACTCCCTCTGTTTCTTTTGAGTTGCAACATTTGGTCATTTTTGGCATTTCACTTAAGTTGCAACAAAGCCAAAAATAGAAACTTTTTATTATTTTATAATCCTCCACTCATTCTCTCTCTTCCTCCCAACCACTTATTATTCTCCACTCATTCTCTTTACTCCTCCACTAATTCTCTCTCCCCCTCACCACCTTTAATTCTTAATAAAATAAATCCTACACTGTCATCTCCATGTTGCAACTTAAAAGAAATGGAGGGAGTATATGGTTTTATGGTGTAAAAAAAAAAAAAAAACCTACACCACACACTAAGCACCCAATGTTGGAAATTAAACACAATAGCATGCTCGAAACACAAAAGAACATGCTCTGTAAATGCAGCGGAAGAAATGATCGAATTACCTCCAGCCATTGCGCCGATCGGAATCGAAGACCCGGACGGAACTCAAGAACGGAGAAGACCCGATGGAAGGCTTCTAAACTCTTGCTCTCTCTATACTGATGGTGTGTATTTCTGAATGAGAATGAGTGAGTTTAGGGACCTCCAAGGGCTGCAATTTATAGGCTCTTTCCATCAAAGAGTAGTGGGTGGTTTTCCCATGATCATGAAGTGGGAAGAGTGGTGGGCGGTTACGGAGCGGTTGCCGGCGGTTGCTCCTCTACATTGTGGACCACTAACTGAGATAAATCCAACATTCTCCCACTTGGTCCACAAACACCACCATTCATCTTAACTAGAAACAAAATGCATGAATCATGGCGATAGGTCCTCTAAGAACGAGTATTATCTTCCATGTATCACAATACATTTAGTCTCTCAAATACTAGCCCATAAAACTTAATGAATAAACTCAATGTTTATTCAAGGTCCAAACTTAATGACCTTTTCTCAAAATAAATGTATGTGCGCAAAACTGAATGAGAAAATGTCGACTGAATAAGAGTTTCATTGAAATAGCAAATGTACGTACAATGAATATTTACATCATGGAACCAAGTCCCATTCTTGCTACATGATCCTTAAAATACTTTGGTGGCATGCCTTTAGTTAAAGGATCGGCAATCATCAACTCAGTGCTAACGTGCTCAATGACCACTTTGTTTTCCTTAACACGTTCTCTAATGGCTAAGTATTTAATGTCGATGTTCTTACTTCGACTACCACTTTTGTTGTTCTTAGCCATGAAAACGGCAGCTGAGTTGTCACAATACAATCTTAATGGCCTAGAAACAGAATCAATGATTCTAAGCCCTGACATGAAACTCTTCAACCACACCCCATGTGAGGTAGCCTCAAAACACGACACGAACTCGGCCTCCATAGTGGAAGTAGCAGTCAAGGACTGCTTCACGCTTCTCCAAGATATAGCTCCACTGGCTAACATAAAGACGTACGCAGATGTTGATTTGCGAGAATCAATACAGCCAGCGAAGTCTGAATCGGAGTAGCCAATCACCTCTAGATTATCGGTCCGCCTATACATAAGCATGTAATCCTTCGTACCTTGAAGGTATCTCATCACTTTCTTAGCAGCTTTCCAGTGGTCAATTCCCGGGTTACTCTGATATCTCCCAAGCATCCCAACAACAAATGCAATGTCAGGTCTGGTGCAGACCTGAGCATACATTAGGCTTCCAACGGCTGAAGCATATGGAATGTCTTTCATTTGTTCCCGTTCGAGCTCATTTTTAGGGCACTGGTCCAGGCTAAATTTGTCACCCTTCACAATGGGTGCTACACTAGGTAAACAATCTTTCATCCGAAATCTCTCTAAAACTTTGTTGATATAGGTCTCTTGAGACAAACCTAATATGCCTCGAGATCTTTCTCTATGGATCTTAATGCCAATGACATAAGATGCCTCACCCATATCTTTCATATCAAAGTTCTTCGAGAGAAATTGTTTCACATCATATAACAAACCCTTATCGTTGGTTGCAAGCAAAATATCATCCACATATAAGACAAGAAAACAAATCTTGCTCCCACTGACCTTCAGGTATATACATTGATCCATGACATTCTCTTCAAAACCAAATGAAGTGATAACGTTATGGAATTTTCTATACCATTGACGGGAAGCTTGTTTTAAGCCATATATGGATTTATTAAGCTTACATACCAAGTGCTCACCATCACTAGAGGAAAATCCTTCAGGTTGTTTCATATAGACCTCTTCCTCTAGATCACCATTAAGGAAAGCCGTCTTCACATCCATTTGATGCAACTCCATATCAAAATGGGCTACCAATGCCATAATTACTCGAAGTGAATCTTTCTTAGATACGGGAGAGAAAGTTTCCGTGTAATCGATTCCTTCTCTTTGAGAGAATCCTTTGGCAACAAGTCTTGCCTTATGTCTTTCGATGTTGCCTTGAGAGTCTTTCTTTGTTTTAAAGACCCATTTACATCCAATGGCTTTTACACCATTAGGCAACTCGACAAGATCCCAGACTTTGTTAGATGCCATAGAATCCATCTCATCTTTCATGGCATTGTACCATAAGTTTGAATCTGTAGAACTCATGGCTTGTGAAAACGTTTCGGGATCATTTTCAGCTCCTACATTGTAGTCACATTCTTGTAGATATGCAACATAGTCACTAGGAAGTGCTGACCTCCTTATCCTATTAGATCTTCTTAATGCTGCATCAATATTATCATGTTGATCAGCTGGTTCAACATCTTCATGTATTTGTTGAACTTCATCTATTATTGGATTAGGATCAACATGTGGTGCTTCTTGGACTGGTTCTTCAACACGCGTTTGATCTTGAGGAGTGTTGTTAACAACAATAACCGGTCCATTACTTGGAGTGGCATACTGAGCATCAGAATGATCTTCCCTTTGACCAACGTCGAAGGATCGATCGCTCCCACTGATCAAGTCATTCTCAAGAAATTTTGCATTTCTTGATTCCACAAACCTAGTGCTGTGAGATGGACAGTAAAATCTATATCCCTTAGACCTTTCGGCATATCCAACAAAATAGCCACTTATGGTCCTTGGGTCCAACTTCTTTTCTTGCGGATTGTAGATTCTTACTTCGGACGGACATCCCCAAACACGTACATGTCGCAAACTGGGTTTCCAACCTTTGAATATCTCAAAAGGCGTCTTTGGAACGGCCTTAGTTGGAACTCGGTTTAATATGTACGTAGCCGTCTTAAGTGCTTCAGTCCACAAGGATTGAGGAAGTTTGGAGCTAGCGATCATACTTCGCACCATGTCCAATAATGTTCGGTTTCTCCTTTCAGCCACTCCATTTTGTTGTGGAGTACCAGGCATGGTATATTCAGCAACAATACCATTCTCTTGAAGAAACTTCGCAAACGGACCAGGTGCTTGTCCATTTTCTGTATATCTACCATAGTACTCTCCGCCTCTATCCGATCTCACGATCTTAATTTGCTTTCCGCATTATTTCTCTACTTCTGCTTTAAACACCTTAAAAGCATCTAGTGCTTCATTCTTATTGTTAAGCAAGTAGAGATACATGTATCGCGAGTAATCGTCTATAAAAGAGACAAAGTACTTGTCACGGTACGCATCCATGTCTGGACTACAAATGTCTGTATGTATGATTTCCAATAAATCAGAGCTTCTCTTGGCACCCTTTTTCGACACGTTAGTCTGCTTACCCTTAATGCAGGCTATACAAGTCTCAAAGTCTGTAAAATCTAAAGTACTAAGTACTCCGTCATTTACCAACTTCTTAATTCTATTAATGGAGATATGTCCCAATCTCTGATGCCACAACATAGAAGACTCTTCATTCACAATACATCTTTTGGTGCTAGTATGAACGTGCATAGAAGAGTGGTCATAATCATTTTGCAAATTAAGGTTAAAAAGACCATTAGACAAAACACCATTTCCAATAACATTTGATTTGAAAACTAAATCAAAACCATTGTCTGAAAAGTTAAAGAAATAACCATCTGATGCTAGTCTAGAAACAGAAATTAAATTCTTAGAAAAACTGGGAATATAAAAAGTCTTTTTTAAACTTAAAACGAAACCACTGCTTAAAACTAATTTGCACGTTCCAACGGCCTCTACACATGAAGGCATCTGATTTCCTGAATAGACGCTGCATTCACTTCCCACTGGTTTCCGCAGGTTTTGCAATCCCTGCAATGAAGTGGTAATGTGAATTGTAGAGCCAGAATCAATCCACCATGTATGATGATTTACAACAGTCATATTGGATTCATAGCAAACAAAAGAAAGCTGAGTACCTTTCTTATCAAGCCACTTCATGAACTTAGGACACTGTTTCTTAACGTGCCCCTTCTTTTTACAAAAGAAGCACACAGGATCCTTCTTAATGTCCTTATCGGCAGGGACCTTTCCCTTCCCCTTATCTTTAGCTTGATTCTTCTTCTTGTTCTTTTCAACTGTAGTGAAATTCACAGTCTCCTTTTCCTTATCCTCCATAAGCAACCTGCCCTCTTCCTGAACACACATGGTCATCAATTCATTGATGGTCCATTTATCCTTATGTGTGTTGTAGGATATCTTAAATGGGCCATACTGATGGGGTAACATGCAAAGGATGTAATGAACCAAGAAGACTTCTGACATCTCAACCTCTAGTGTTTTCAACTGAGCCGCAATATCCCTCATGCGCATGATATGATCACGCACACCCTTAATGCTTGTGAGCCTTAGGGATGAAAACTGCATGATGAGAGTGCTCGCCATTGCCTTATCTGAAGTGGCAAACTGCTCATCGATAGCCTTTAGTAATTCCTGGACCTTTTTGATATGCTCGACTGAACCCCTTATGCCAACTGAGATCTTAGTCTTAATGAAACTCACACAGAGACGATTAGATCGATCCCATTTTTCATAAAGATCAACAGCATCCGGAAGGCTAGTTTCAGTAACTGCAGGGGGTTCATTCTTCCTTATGGCATAGTCAATGTCCAACCAACCTAAATGAAGGAGAACTCTCTCCTTCCAAACTTTGTAGTTGTCCCCTTTAAGCTCGGGAACATCACATCTCATATCAGGGTAATCAACAGATTGAATTGCTGCAATAATTAAGTGTCAATGCTTATGTTATTAAATTTGAGGCTAGCAAATATAACATGTTCTACCAATGTAAAAACATGTAAAATATGAACCTAGTGACATAAAACTTGCCTGTGGGCTAAAGTTCTAATTCAATTAGATCCATTTAACTATATGATAAAACTATCAAACTATGTTCCTTTTTCTAATCCCTGTGGGTAAATTAGAAAATATAGTTTTACATTTCATCCTAATTAATCATACATAATATAATAAAAATTCCTGTGGGATAAAATTTATTATATAAAGTATGATTAACTACAATTAATGTTTATTCTAAATTGTGATTCTCCGTCTAAATATATAATTTTAATCAATTAAAGATGCTGTGGCTACTCCCTAATTAATTAAAACTATATAGATCACATAAACATTAAACAACTTTTAAGGCTCCATCATTACGTAAACTGGAAGCAATACTTATATGAATTTGATTTCAAATGTACTATAACTATATCACTTAAGATGGCATGAATATACAAATAACTAATAATTCATGCAAGCCAAATACAGTAAGTAATACAAGTACATGTAAATTTATAAAGAGCCCTTAATTATCATTGCATGCAAAATTTATTAAATAAAATTGTATGTACACATATCAGTATAAATTGTACACACAAACATTAATTAAGTAATTTTAGCATGCAATTAACGAAAATCTTTCTACATTATTACATACTTTAAAACGAAATTCATTAAGTACTTTAAAGTGCTTGCAGATTGAAATTATACTGTAAAACACAACCAGTACACACGTTCGCAAGTTCGCATGTGGCCAAACAGAGAAACCAAAACTGACTAGCCAATTAAATTAATTGCAGACAATGTACCTACTGCATTTTACTTTCTTTACACCACGTACTATAGTACTAGTAGTTAGCCAACAACGCAGTAAAAGACAGAGACTTTTCTCACTTAACAAATAACAAGTCAGTAGTAGTCTTCTTCAACCTTGAGTCGGGTCTGATCCGACCCAAATTTCGACCCGAAAACTTTCTTATGATTCCGACAATCAAACTCAATACATTATATATTAAAATGTTTAACGTGATTTCTTAACTATTCATAAGCAAAAGGATTCAGAAAATTTGGTTGGACAGAAAATTCTGAAATCACAGTAAGTTTGAAAAACAGAGCAAGGCAGAGGTTTAAAAATTGCTCTGATACCAAATGTTGGAAATTAAACACAATAGCATGCTCGAAACACAAAAGAACATGCTCTGTAAATGCAGCGGAAGAAATGATCGAATTACCTCCAGCCATTGCGCCGATCGGAATCGAAGACCCGGACGGAACTCAAGAACGGAGAAGACCCGATGGAAGGCTTCTAAACTCTTGCTCTCTCTATACTGATGGTGTGTATTTCTGAATGAGAATGAGTGAGTTTAGGGACCTCCAAGGGCTGCAATTTATAGGCTCTTTCCATCAAAGAGTAGTGGGTGGTTTTCCCATGATCATGAAGTGGGAAGAGTGGTGGGCGGTTACGGAGCGGTTGCCGGCGGTTGCTCCTCTACATTGTGGACCACTAACTGAGATAAATCCAACACCCAATTCCCATCGAATACATTAGACCTGCTCGATCCATTCATTTTCATGAAATCAGATCATTACTCCATGCCCGCGAACAGCGGCACAAACAACTCCGAGAGTGTAACAGATGTAAAGGGGATTAGCCCATTTTACATACTTTTAGTTAGTTAAGTGACGATATTGAAGATCCTAATATTTTAGAGGCTTATGTGAATAGTTTTGAAAAGTTGGTTGACCAGAATATTATTTATAATATCTATTTTCTTAAGTTGAATGGCTTAAATATTATTTATAATATCTTAGTGTTTTTAGATATAAGAGCAATGTTAGAATTACAAAAAAAAAAAAAAAAGAAGAAAAGAAAAAAAGAAAGACATAAAGAAAAAAAAAACACTTCACAAAAATTTGGTTACAAAACAATTTGACCATAGTTTATTGGATATTCAATTAATAAATAATGAAACCTACAAAATACAACATCCAATCAAACATCGCTAAATCATTTTACATTCAAAATTTTATAATTATTTTTTGTTAACTTTAATATTACTCGTGTTTTTATTCTTTAATTGGTGATATAATCAATCTTAATTCTTTCCCTTTTGTACTCTAACTTTGTGCTTAGTTTCTTAGTCCAGCATTTTCTTCAGTACATTCCTATTCCCGCTTTTTTCTTTTTCTTTATTGAAGACCATTGAAAAAGGAACATAATAGTTGAAAATAAGAAGAACACAAAAATGTGGTATTTTGCCCATTGTCTTATCTTAAATTCCAAACAATTGCAGAGATTATTGCTTAGAAGAATCAAAGCAATGTCACAATGAGTCCTTAATGTTAGGCATCATTTAAAAAACTAGGAATTTTGAAATCTCTTACATATGATGCAAGATGCTATCAAGGTCAATTTGATAGAAAAATGTTTTTTTTTTTAGACTACTTTTTGTAATGTGTTGTGTAGTCTAGCAGCGCGCGCGGATGAATTTAGGTTTTTAATTTCTTCATTTGGCCTATTAGTCAAATTTTTGTTGATAAAACATTTTATATGTTCATTATTTTAAAGTTAATCCTTAAATCCGAGAACTCAAAAGTTGAAAAAAATGTATGATTTGATGAGACATCCTTGCCGATTATGCTTATAAAGAAAAGTCTACCACATAATGGTCATAATTTTCACACCGTAAATATGTAATGTGAACCGAGTACTCCCTCCGTCCCAGCTCACTTGAGACTTTTTGATCAAAACTGGTCAACTTAAGGTCGGTTTGACCAACACTTTATAGAAATATTTATGTTCCAATTTTTTTTAAAAAAATTGTTATTGAGAGGATTTTTAATGGTGGTCATTTTACATTTTTTTTAATTTTTGTTCGGATCATAAATATTTTTATACAGTGTTGGTCAAACCGACCTTAAGTTGATCAGTTTTGATCAAAAAATCTCAAGTGAGCTGGGAAGGAGGGAGTACATGTTAATTTTTACCCCTTTTTGTTTTTGTAGTAGGTGGGGGTAATGGGTCTTAGTTTGCTTCTTAAGGTGAAAAAGTTAGATGTGTTTTTTTTGAAAAAAGGTGAACAAGTGAAAACTTTCTCTTTTTATTCATGTAAACTATCATGTTTTCGTATGGGTTTAAAGCGACAAATGCGTGACCTATCAATCTATCACACTATAAATCATGCTAGCCTAGAAAAACGATCCGCATACCTATTAAAACGTATGAATAGATTAAAGGGCTGAAATGAAAACTTGTAAGAAGTAGAGGGCATTGGTGATGTACAATGCACTAACAGTTAGGTTGATGTTATTACTTTTGTCAAAGTATAGGACCATAAAGTGAATAAATAAAATCCTTTTGGGAAGAAAAGGAAAAGTCTATCTCAACATTTAATACAAAGAATAGGAGTAATATCTGACATTTCGTAACGTATTTCCTCATGTAAAAGTAGGTATAATTACGAGTGTTGAGTGTAGTATAAAAGAGGAAGGACGTATTTGAAAAAAAAAAGAATTAACTTAAAAGTTTCAGCGTAATTATAACTCAAATCATTGCTTAAAGTTCTTTCGTATAAAATAACAATGAAAAAAAAAAGAAAAATTATCTATCCAAGACAAAAAAAAGAGTAGTTTTCCTATATTTTTAAGTTTTATTTAAAGGTATAAACAGTTGTTTTTTGAGATAAGTGAGGACTAAATTAAACAAGATTGTCAAGGACACGGAATCCAGAAAATTATGAGTCAAATGAGTACTCCCTCCCTCCCCTCCGGCTCAAAACACCTCTCACTAATTTCCGTTTGAGCGTTTTTTCGGTTCTTAAAATGTTTCTAATTTTATTATTTTTTTATTCTCACTACTAAACTTAATTTTGGGCTCCACTTGTAAATCTCAGTCATTTATCATACTCATAACCTCTTTCTCATTCACAATATTTTAAAATTTATATACTCATTGTTTAATTTCAATGCATTTTCAAAATAAAGTAAAGTATTTTGAGATGGAAGAGTAGCTAGTTTTGTTGCGTCAGACTAAGCATTTCCCGGTAATAGTTTCCGAAACCAGTTAAAATTTTCCGAGTGTAAAAAGCAAATAAGTAGGCTCCAAACATACACACAGAGAGACACACAAACTAACATGTATCCACAACGACGATCCCCCGACCCTCCTGCAGCCTTGTACACTAACCGACGACACTCTCCCCGCTGTCAAAGATTCCCCTTTTCCCCAGCTCCTCCCTTATCTCTCTCCTCTCTCTCTTGAATCTCTTCAATTTCACCTTTCCGATGGGCTGCGCCTCCTCCAAGCTCGACGACCTCCCCGCCGTCGCTCTCTGCCGTGACCGTTGTACTTTCCTCGACGAAGCTATTCACCAGCGCTACGCTTTAGCTCAAGCTCACGTCGCCTACTCCCACTCCCTTAAATCCGTCGGCTTCTCTCTCCACCGCTTCTTCGATCTCCATGATTCCGCTCCTTCCACCTCCGCCGACCACCACCTCTCTGCTGCTTCTCCTCTACTTCACCTTCCTCCTCATCGTAAAGGCGATCCTCAACCTTCATCTCCACCGCAGAAGAAAGCCACTGCCGCCGTCGGTCACTCACACTCTCACTCCGGCTCTCACCTCCACCTCCACTCCGAAGACGATTCCGACGACACTGATTCGGAAAACGATTTGCTGCATCTGCACTCCGAACACGATTCCTCGCCGCCGATTCATAATCCGTATGGGAATTTATCTTATTCGGATCAGAATGAAACCCTAGGTTCTTACCAAGGAGGATATATGACGAATATGAATTACATGAGGAAGCAGCCCACTCAGTCTGTTGTGTACGAGCAACGCCCAGTGAGTCCTGAGAGAGTACAATTTGGTGAAGCTTCTTCCTCTTCTTCACACTATCCTTATCCTCCCTACACAAATCAAAACCCTGGATATAGTAATTCCTACAATAATTACTCCAATTATGCTAATTATTCTAATTACGGTGGCTTTTTCGGTTCCTCGCCGCCGCCATATGGTGTTTCGTCACCTCCGGCGCCGGCTTACGGTGGTGGTTCTGGTATGTCTATGGCCGGTCGTCCGTCCTCTTCAAAACCACCTCCGCCACCGCCTTCGCCGCCAAGGGGTTCTGCTTGGGATTTTCTTTATCCTTTCGAGACTTATGAGAAGTATTACCCGCCGTACACGCCAAGTCGTGACTCGAGAGAGGTGAGGGAGGAAGAAGGGATTCCTGATTTGGAGGATGAGGATTACCAACAGGAAGTGGTGAAGGAAGTACAGGGACATCAGAAGTTTACCCACAGCGGTGGGGTTGAAGGTAATTTTGCAAAACCGGTTGCAGAGGAGGATGGGAAAGCGACTGATTCCGAGGGGCATTATGTAGCCACATCTGGTTCTTCTACGGAGCAGGAGGATGAAGAGGCGGAGTATGAGGTGCATGTGGTGGATAAGAAAGTTGTTGAGACTGATGAGAGAGCTAGGGATCGGGATCATGTGGGGGCTTTCAAGGCTAGAACTGGATTTAGAAATGATTCTGAAGTAGTGAAGGAGATTCAGGTGCAATTTGATAGAGCATCGGAGACTGGGAGTGAAATTGCAAAGGTGCTTGAAGCTGGAAAGGTCCCTCATAACCGGAAACATGCTGCTTATCAAGGTTTGGGATTTTCCTTCTCTCACTAATCATGCCAATTTTTTCGTTTGATTTTCCTTCGACTAGTGATTGAAAAAGGGTGTAGTGATATGTGCAGACCTGAATGGAGAAAAACTGAGTGGTCCTCCCCTTAAAAGAGTGAACTTTAAAATGCTCAATTGAAGGAAATTGCATTAATTGAAGTGCTTGTGATTCTGTTTTCTTGAATGTTTTATCATCAGTTTCAGCGAAGATGTTGAATGTGATTACGCCGTCATTGCCACTAGCTTCCTCACTGCCTTCTACTTCTACTTCTATCGAAATGGCGGAACCGGCTTACTTAGATTTGGATGGAGGTGTGGGAACGAGGTCAGGGAATCTGTCTTCGACTTTGCACAAACTATATCTTTGGGAGAAGAAATTGTACGAAGAAGTTAAGGTATGTTGTTGATGCTATAAAATTTTCTTGAACGATTCATAGCTGCATTTTTTATTTGGGTAGTAAGTGTGCTCTGTACACAAGTAGGTTCCATTATTCCATTTTTTGGCGTCTCAAAATGTCCCTTTTAGAATCAAACTACTTGTTGATAGCTTCTTATCAATTTGTGTCGATATTGATAATTCAGCAAGTGCCATATCATTTTCCTAGATGATAAACTGCTGTTTTAAATCCCTGGTATTAACCTGTATACTCATTATAGGTACATTACAGATTTTGTTGTTCTAATTTTGATGGGCGCTTCCCACGCCATAGTAGAGAGATTACTAAAGAAAAAAAATTATAATTATAGGGAAAACATCTTATGATTCTTGCTACATTTTTGGTTCGTAATTTACTTAAATCGCTTTGCGTCTGGTTCCATATTGTGGGAGATGGCCGTTTCCACAATCAATGACCTGGGCTTCCATTACAGGGGAATTCTGTTTAAGGGGGTGGTTTAATTCCATCTCTTGTAAGGTGGTTGTATCAAAAGCTTCTTGGTTACTTTAGCTGTTTGCTGTGTTTAATGACATTGTTGGTGGATTTTGTATCTAAGTTTAGTGAACTCCATGAATTTCTTGCAAAAAGCTAACTGTTGTATCTTGGGGCTATTAAACTTTTACTGTTATAGTATGCCATTTACCGCTGCTACAGTTATCTACTTAATGCAGTAGTATGGATGATCAGAACCAGATTTTTATCACTGTTTGGGTTTGAAGGAGTGTCTAACCATATCAAATGATCAATGATTTCTTACCCATCCCCCTCCTCAAATATGTGTGATCCCTTCCTGCACATAAGGGTTAAATGCTGGTTTAATTTTTGGAGGTTAAAGTTTTTGTGCACCCATATTCATAGATAAGTAGAAACTGCACAACATACCTGGGGAAGAGATACAGCATGGTATACTAGAACCTATTGAAGTAGCAGTGATGGTGAAGTGCTCCTTTTTCGACTCTGAACATTGGCTACTCATTGATAATGCTTGCTGATTAGAGTCCTTTGGAAAAACTATTGGAGTATTAGTGGAAGAGACGATGAACCTAAGCATCAGATTACTAAACCTATTTCAACATTGTGATAAATAAACTCGTTAGCTCAATCTTTTTTTACTAAGCACTCGAGGTCATCTGCACAGTGTACTTTTTTGCCATATGTTCTGATGACGAATCGCATGTGAGAATGACCGAACTAGAGATATAGTTCAAGAGCCAAATGTAGTTTCTCTGAGAAACTAATTTTCATTCGTCAAAATAAAAGATGACCATCTCCTTATGACTCCCTACAACATATATACATTCCTACCATGATCTAGAAAGGAGAAACTATCACTAACAATAAGGAAATTAAACACACCAAAAATAAATAAATAAGAAATTAAAAATTCTAAAATAGTAAAATGACGTTTTCACCCCTCAAACGATCCCGGATGACTACATTCACGTTTCGAGACAGTTGATTTCCGGACCAAATTACCCTGCATCTTGTTCTCTCCAAACAAAGATCATCACTCGACCCACACTCTCATATGCTGTAGTGATTATTGTCATCCATGTTTGGTTTTTGCCAACTTCTATGCTGGTTGTTAAAATTGATGTTGTAACACTTCCTCGCCAGAGCTGTCAGTGGTCAACTTTTTATCTGGCCAACTATCTGAACTTCTGAAGTTGCTTACTCATTTTATCTTTTCTAGTATCCCTCATCAATCTTAGCATTTTCATTTCGGTACACTCAATTATTAGCATTTACTCTCATTATTAGCATTTCATTTCATAAAGTGTTGGCTGGTATATCAGCTGTCCCTCTTAAAATTCTTCAGTTTTCTAGTCATGATAAAGCTATTATAAGGGAATGAAAAATGTTTATATCAATAGATTTATTTTAACAATGTCTGTTCGAATTTGTTCAATTAAAGATGTTCATAAGAAAAAGAATTGCTCGAACATATTGATAATATCTATGAAATAATCACACCAGTGTTGTTGAACGTTGGGGGTTGCGTTATTACCATAGGGTTCATACGGCATATGTTTACTGTCAAGAGTTGGGATTTGCTGCACATACATGCGTCTATGTTCAGAGTATAGGGAACTTTGTCTTTTTATTCAATGAATACCTATGCTGCCTGGAAGTGTTTTCCTTATTGCAACTGACTGATTGATGTCACGATTTCTTAATACAATTTAAATACTACCTCTGTCCCTAAATGAGTGTCCAAATTTCATTTTAAGAGACATTGAAAATCTCATCTTTGTGTACAATTTGGTAGCAAAGATTCATATATAATCTTGTAATCTCCTTTCCAAACATTTAGTTTTGCACGTATAAAGAAACTGGTGAAATTTTTTTCGAAAAAAAACATTTAGGGACAAAGTTATGTTAAAAAAAGACACTCATTTTGGGACAAAAATTTCTTGAAAATGGACACTCATTTAGGGACAGAGGGAGTAATATTTTAGCCCCCTTCCTGTAGGGATGGCCAAACCGGACCGGAACCGGAAAACCGGACCGGAACCGGACCGGAAAAGCCCGGAACCGGAGCAAACCGGGGAGTAAACCGGAACCGGAGTAACCGGAACCGTGGTAAGCGCGGGCCGGTTCAGGGTCACATATATGGCGAACCGGAACCGGAACCGGATCGGCATTTCCAATAAAAAAAAATTAAAATCCCTTATTTTTCAATAAATTTTAACATGTTTATTCATTAGTGTATTATAAAATAAAAATCTCTTGTCTTTTAATAAATTTTAACATGTTTATTCATTATTGTATGATAAAAAAAAAAAAAAAAGGTAGCGTAGACTGAACCGGAACCGGATTGTGATGACCGGAACCGGTGTAAGCGCGAGCCGGTTCAGGGTCACATATATGCCGAACCGGAACCGGCGGTTCCGAACCGGAACCGGGCCCGGAACCGGTTTTGGTCATCCCTACCTTCCTGAGCTACAACCAGCACATTGGACGAGTTTGTGGCATCAAGAGATTCCTTTATGATATTATTCTGCTTGAGTATTTTCTTCTGCTCTTTGAAACATTTTTATTTCTTACCCTTTTCCTGGCCATTATAAGTAAAGTGCTATTTCTAATCATTATAAAGAAAGAATACATTATTTTAACAAAGTATTGTCATACTTTTTCTTGGGCTAAAGGAGATGGTCTCATAGCATTTTGAAAGTACTTATTTAAACTCTACTTAGCAGCCAGCATTTCAACAAGCAGTCTGTTTTTATGCAGCTAGAAGTAATGTTTTCAGTCCATAGAGGAAGTTAGCTTTGCAGTAACAATTTTTTCAATTCTTTCTATGAAACAGGTTGAAGAGAAAATGAGGATACTCCATGAGAGAAAGAATCAAAAGCTGAGGCGCATGGATGAGAGAGGGGCTGAGGCTCACAAAGTTGAAGCGACAAGAACGTTGGTTAGAAGCCTCTCCACAAAAATTAGAATAGCAATTCAGGTTGTTGATAAGATTTCTGTGAAGATAAACAATCTGAGGGATGACGAGTTGTGGCCACAGCTAAATGAATTCATTCAAGGGTATGTTTTATTGTGGTTGCATACACTCTTTTGAGCAATTATCTATTCAGTATATTTTTTTTTTGATGTGGGGGAGTGTGGCTTGAGGGGGTTTTGGGAAGCAAGCTGAAAATGGACGTAGTCAGATGTTGAGGAATTGGGGGGATCTCCGCATCCACTAGCCCATACTAGCAGTCATCAACATGGAGAAAATAATTCAACACATGAATAATAATATGAAAGAATTTGTTAACTCGGTTCACCACCCCTTGTTGCTACATCCGGAGGCACCAAGCCGGATATCATTATAATATGTAAAGATTATTACAACATAGTACATGCACTCACCTAGATCTAGCATGGCTATTCTCCATGTATAATCTCTCATACATATTATCTCACCTCCCCCAAGAACACACAAATAATATGACTATGGTCGGGTTGTAGGATCGCCCCCCATGACTCTCCTAGGCCCCCGGCCCTCTTCTACACACTATTTTGTGCTCTCTTGTGATATCCTAACTTTCTCCTACACAAAGTAAAAGTACCAAATATTATGGTGGTAGTCACAATATATTTATAGGGATACAAAACCTAATTACCCGGAGTCCTTGAGACGGAAGGAGTATAATTGTAATTAGGAAATTAATATCCTTAAGGATACTTAATTCCTAAAAGGAATTAATATTCCTTTTTACTTAATTCCCCTACTCCACGCCATACTCCTACACCGGCTTCCGTCTCCGCCTTCCTGTCTAACTGGGCGGTCGCCCACTTCCTCTACGGGCGGTCGCCCACTCCAAGTCTGCTCCGATTTTCTGCTCCTTTCTCCACGGTTTGATCTTCTCCTCGGTTTTGGCTCCAATCCCAACATCAGATTGCCATGCTAATATTGAAATCAGCTTGCCATATTTCTTCTTCTTTTATGCTTCTGCTAGCTTCATTATGTGTAATTTGGTGCCATTCACATCTACAGTCAATATACAAGCTTTTGCATTATTATGCCGGTGGCTTACTTCTTGTTTATTTAATTCAGGTTGGCCAGAATGTGGAAATCCATGCTTGAATGCCATCACAGTCAATGTCTTGCTATTAAAGAAGCCAGACGATTAGATGCCATGGCATCTCATAAACACTTTAGCGATGCTCACCTCGAAGCCACATTACAACTAGAACACGAGCTTCTCAACTGGACTTTAAGATTCTCTTGCTGGTTTGGTGCCCAAAGGGGTTATGTCCGAGCTTTGAATAATTGGCTCCTAAAATGTCTTCTATATGTCCCTGAAGAGACTCCCGATGGACCAGTCCCCTTTTCTCCTGGTAGAATAGGTGCACCACCCGTTTTCGTGATCTGCAATCAGTGGTCTCAAGCAGTGGAGAGAATATCTGAAAAAGAAGTCGTTGATTGTATGCGTGATTTTGCCACTACCGTTCTTCAACTCTGGGAACGTGATAAGCTAGAAATGCGACAGAGGATGACAGCAAACAAGGATATGGAGAGAAAAGTCAAGTTCTTGGAGAGGGAAGACCAGAAGATACATAAAGAGATCCAGGTGTTGGACAAAAGGATGGTCCTGTCTGAGAATGGCACTGGTGGTCTCTCACTAGCTGGCCAGGCTGTGTATCAAAGCGAGACGAGTAAAAGTGGTAGCCTTCAAATAAGCCTACAACGCATTTTCGAGGCCATGGAGAAGTTCACTGCTAGCTCTTTGAAAGTTTACGAGGAGCTTTTGCAACGCATAGAAGAAGATAGACTCGCTGGAGAACCTAAGGTTTCGTAGGTGTGGTGCATGCGAATTTTCAAGACTGCATCCTAATCATGGGCAGGGAATTCATTAAATATATGCAGCTGCCTCCTCATTTGAGTGTGTGATACAAGAAACGATTGTTGAAATTTTCTCATTGAAGATTGAATCAGAGCAGAAACTCGTGTCACTCGAAGCAGTAGGAGGCTGGGCTGGTGATGGCCCAAGGCAGACAGGTCATGTATTGATTGAAAGAGTGAAGTCGCGGTGGTACATATTGAGGTAAGTTATATACCTTTGTTTATTGGCGTTTTCATGTTGCCTAATACTTGAATAGGTAAAAATTCATTGGAAGTAGCAAATGGGATAAAATTGGGTTGGCTTCTATAGTAAAGTTATGCTGCACTGCACTGCACAGCACATATTGAAAGAGGAAGATCCTTGAGGCCGGGGGAGGAGCAATTTTGTAGTGTATAATTAGAATGAGCAACGCTCAGGCGTTTAGGGTGTTTGTGACGTAAGTCAGGAACTAGCCCAGACATTATATAGCTTGTATGATAGGGATAAAGATTACTACTATCTTTTGTAATAGCTAATTAATCTTATTTATTGAATTTTCTCTCGTGGAATGTGGAGTCAACTGAAGTTCTTGATGTCGATCGATCCTTGTTTGTTGTCTTCATTGGAGAAAGCCATTTTTGTTGATTTATTTATGTTATAAATTGGAGAAAGAAAAGTAGCGCTCTTGTTTGAATAAACTGAGTTGGATTTTTTTAGGGTTCAAAGGTTCCTGGTTTTGGCTGTGTTGTTGACAAAAGCATTGCACTTACAATTTAATTAGTGCATCATTGAAGAATATGATGCCTCATCCATTATATATCTAGAAATAGAATCACCAACAATATACTGTATTATTTACTTTTAAACAAAATTGAATAATGTCTTATCGACAAATATGAGTATCAAAATCAAATAGGGAGCTGCCTTACAATATTTGTCTTTGATTCCCTAATTACAATGATCCTAACAACACGTATAACACACGGATCCAAGATTTTCCGCTTCTCCTACACGCCTTTATCTGCAACTATTGCTCACCCATTCCATACTTATTGCTATCAAATGAGAGTGTAGTGTACGGAGATTAAGAAAATATGTTGGAAAAGTATGGTGAGTGGGTAGGAGAAGGAAAATAAGTTAGTGGACAGTTGTTGTGAGTGAATAGGAGAGCGAAAACTGATCATTTTGAGTAAGTAACAATAAGTATGAGACGCTCAAAATGAAAATAAGTAGCGAGATAAAGTATGAGACGGAGATAGTTTTCGATAATAAAAGTAAATATTTTGATTTAATTTGAGATGGAAGTAAAAATTAATCCTTTTTTTCATGATTATCTAATACTCCCTCCGTCCCAAAATGTTTGTAGTTTTAGGATTTTCACACAAATTAAGAAAATCAATCAATGCATGTCTAATGGACTAAATTACCCTTGAAATATTTCAAGTACCAAGACAATTAAATGCTTTTACAATGACAACTACCATCATAAATAAGGGTATATTTGATAAACAATGTAAAAAATGTCTAGATAAAAGCAAAACTACAAATATTTTGGGACAAATTTCAACCCCTTAAACTACATATATTCGGGGACAGAGTGAGTACTACTTTGAGAATCATCAAATTCTCGTGCCAAACTAAAATGATTACAACATCAATGTGTTGCCACTTGTTCCACCATAACAAGTCAACAAAAACACATTGAAAGAAGCACCATTATTCTCAACTTTATCATGCACTCAAACATCAATTAATTAAATAATCATTAAACAATCTTATTACAAATATTCTCAATTGTAAATGGACCACTAAAACCCCACCATTCTCACACTTTGCCTTAAAAACCCCCTCTCATAAATCTCAATCCTACAAAAACACCCAAACAAAAATCACTCATTAACAAAGTCTAAAAGACACAGAAAAACATTGCATAGATAAAAACTAAGAACAAGAAAGAAGAATACATTTCACACACAGACAGAGAGTGTTTCTTGGCAATTATGGGTTGTTTAGCATCAACAGCTAGGAATGAAACACACCCAGAAAAGGATCATCATGCTAACAGCTACAGCCACCCTAATCCGTCGTTGAAGAACCACCACCACCCACAAAAGAATTCCGGCGGGTCTGACCCGGTTGGTGGTGGAGGAGCTACTCAGCCCTTTGCTGAGTTTTCATTCTCTGACCTCAAAGCAGCTACCAAAAATTTTAGCTCTGATTTCATTGTCTCGGAAAGTGGGGAGAAGGCTCCCAATGTTGTCTACAAGGGCCGCCTCAAGAACCGCCGGTGGATTGCTGTCAAGAAGTTTTCCAAGGTGGCTTGGCCTGACCCCAAACAATTCGCGGTACCATTCTCCTCTTTTATTATATGCTTAATTATCTTACTGCCTCACCCTTCAGGATTAAATTCATAAGTCTGATGATTACAATTAAGTTGATAATTGTGGTTAGGAGGAGGCATGGGGTGTAGGGAGATTGAGGCATGGAAAGCTGGCTAATTTGATTGGATATTGCTGTGATGGTGAAGAGAGATTGCTGGTTGCAGAGTACATGCCTAACGAGACACTTGCTAAGCATTTATTTCACTGTATGGCATTTCATTTTATTTTATTTCATTTCCAATTCTGTATTCTCTGTTTCTGCATTTGATTAGTAGATGCTTATGTTGGATGAGATCGATCGCTTATGAATTTGTTATTAAGGTCCCTGAATCGTCATTACAACTTAAACAGCATGGGAATTCACCCCTGTTGCCATTAAAAGTGGTAACAGGTTGGTGCAATTTTAGAAATGTGTCCTTAACGAGTGTCAAAGGTCATTTGTTAGACTGCGAATACTGGCTCCGGCTAAAGTTATCAATGTTGGTTGATTCAAGTCAGTGGGTTGACTGCGAGTTAGAAAGTTGTTCATTTCAGTCTACTTTGAAGTTTCTAGTATGGGGTATTTAGTTCACGGGTTTCCTGAAAATGCCATCGATCCAACATGAATTTCTCCCTCACGGTGTCTTGTATTTTTGTTACATCTATATGCTTTTCCCTTCAAGACATTACTAGTCTCTTGTTAAATTGTTCTGATTTTTTCAATTGAAGGGGAGAAACAAACTATTGAATGGGCAATGCGTGTACGAGTTGCGCTTTACATAGCCGAGGCCTTAAACTATTGTAACACGGCAGGTCGCGAATTGTACCATGACTTGAATACTTATAGAATTCTCTTTGACGAGGTAGGTTTTTGTATAACTCTATCCTTCTGATATGTTGACACTAAATGATCTGATACAATTCATTGAATTGCGTAGAATGGTGATCCACGACTATCCTGCTTTGGCTTGATGAGAAATAGTCGGGATGGGAAAAGTTACAGCACGAATCTTGCGTACACACCTCCGGAGTATCTAAAGCACGGTGAACACTTCTCCATATTTACAAATGCCAGAATCGTTTCTTCATTGACTTGTCGAGATTAGCATGGTTATATAGTTTATTTTTTTATGTCTCAAAATACGTGAATGTGTACTGTATTTGTAGGAAGAGTCATCCCTGAAAGTGTTGTATACAGCTTTGGGACTGTCCTTTTGGATTTGCTGAGCGGAAAGCACATCCCACCTAGTCATGTAAGTTATTTGTGTATTCTTTGACTATCTTCTTGTCAACCTCCCCATACTATATGTAATGTGTGTGTGTGTGATGGAGAGAGTATCGCTTAAAGATCAGAGACTCAGTTCTTGGTGTCCTTCCGGCCTTCCCTTACAGTGTGCCTGTTGAAAGCACTTCTTGATGTCATATGCAGCCTGAAAAACAAAATTAGTCAAGCAACAATCAAAATGTTGTTTCATTACTAATAGGTTCTGCTTTAATTACTTAGCTATCTGGTCTGCATGTTTCTAGGCTCTTGAGATGATGCGCGGCAAGGATGTCATTGGCTTAATGGAATCACATTTGGAAGGCAAATTCTCAACAGAGGAAGCGACATTAGTCATTGATCTTGCCTCCAAATGTTTGCAATACGAACCAAAAGATAGGCCTAACATCAAAGACAGTGTCGCTGCTCTTGCTAAGCTTCAAAACAAATCTGATGTACTTACCCCCCACTTGTACTATGTACTCAGTTCTCTGTTGTTTGATCATATTACGCTCACTTGTGATTCTATGTCGTAGGTCCCATCTTATGTCATGCTCGGGATTACAAAGCATGAGGAAGCCCCTCCAACTCCAAAACGCCATCTTTCACCTTTAGGTGAGGCTTGTTCCCGAGCAGACCTCACAGCAATACACCAAATCTTGGTGATGACACATTATCGTGATGACGAAGGAACCAATGAGGTTAACTTTAAACTTGTACTATACCAAAATCGCTCTTTCATTTTCCACGTTTTTTTTCTAGCATAATTTCGTTTGCTCGATCAGCTCTCTTTCCAAGAATGGACGCAACAGATGAGGGATATGCTGGAGGCAAGGAAGCGTGGGGATCAAGAGTTTCGTGACAAGGATTTTAAAGCTGCCATTGATTGTTATTCTCAGTTTGTGGATGTGGGAACAATGATTTCACCAACTGTTTATGCAAGGCGAAGCTTATGCTACCTTATGTGTGACCAACCTGATGCTGCTCTTCGAGATGCAATGCAAGCACAATGTGTGTATGCAGACTGGCCAACGTCCTTTTACATGCAGTCGGTAGCCCTTACCAAGCTGGACATGCACCAGGACTCGCTCGACATGTTGAATGAAGCTGCTGGGCTTGAAGAGAAGAGGCAAAAGGTCGGAAAAGCATCATAGGGAGATGAAAAGATATGAATGACAAGTAAATAATTTTTTCACGACATGTTGTAAACTCTATACATTGAACAAAATTGATTTTTCAGCAATAATTTGATGATCATTAATCTGTACAATTTACTTTCATCGCTGATTCTGATTGATAAGTGTAGCAATGAACAAAGCTACACGAATATGCAGAAAAAATAGGGAAAAAAATTGAATACTTCAAAGGTTTTCATATCATCTTCCCTTCTGAAAAAAAGACTATCCAGCAAGGGAACGAAAAGGATCAGTTAGCGTTTATATTAGTTGGTAAGGGGATATTCTAGCTTAATCAAATAAAGGTTTATAGTTCTGATCAGTTTTGTGAGTGCGGTTTCACTCGGTAGGAAGCCTTGAATCTAGATATCGGATGATAAAACCAAAAAAATGAAAAAGAAGAGACTGATATTTGGACAGTTTTAAGTAGTTGCTCCAACAAAATTCTGTGAATATGAACAAATTCAAGTAATTTGCTCATATCTAGGTAACAGTTTGCTCATATATAATGTACTCCCTCTGTCCCCGAATGATAGTCCCCCTATTTTCATGGGTTTTTACTAAGGAACTTTAAGTAATAATTAAGGCTACTTTTAATTATTCTAATGAAAATTTTGAAATTGTTCTTGATACACCATTATAAATACTATTAATATCAATTTTTAGATTCACATTAACATAATTATAAGTAGCATTTATAACTGCTCAAAGTTCCCTCGTAGTAACAACGAAAAAATGTGGACTATTTTTCTGGGACGGAGAGAGTACGACGTAGCTGCATAAACAATCTACAGTTGGTCAAGTCCCCTGCTGGCCAAGATTATTTTGATATACGTGGGACCCACAACAAGTCAAATTAATATCAACTGTAACCGTAGAATCAATAAATGGGAATGTGTGGCTAAATCCTCACCCCATACAGCAGCACTTCAGCAACATGGTTGAGGAGCAGTCCCTGATCCATATAGGAATGCAGGGGGCTGTGGTATTTGTGAATTGAGTTCAAACACATCATCTAATCTTTAGCTATAGCAACCTATGCCTAGCTAGCTATATTATCATTATCATTATCATTGTCACTATCACCATCCCAAGAAAAAGAAGGTGGCAACTTTGCAGAATAAGTATTCACGAGTGACTTCTGATCAAGTTATATATCAGCAATAGCAATGGGGGTTATTTATCAGATTCAAAAGAGATGGCATATTAACATTGATTCTTTAAGAGTGAAAAGGAAGAGCAATTTTTTTTTTTTTTTTTTTTTTTATTGTACTTCTTGTCACCTTAAGATGCTACATCATGTCCTCAATCTAATGGTTATGTTGTGTTAGGAGTCAGGTTGCGCGCGCCTTTATTGGTGAGAGGGTGAATTAAAAGACAATAATACTTTTAATGAAACAATTTATATTACTAGTACAAATTTAGACTTCTGTGAAGCTGAGCTTGAGGTCATTTTAGACATTCTATTGGAAACTCCCACTTACTCAAAAAGAAAAAGATTCCTTCTACTTTCTCTCTCTTTCGCACTCACAATAACTATCCACTTATTATTTCTACCCTATTTCCCCTCTCCTTCCCACTCACATTACCTACTTTTTCAACATCTTTCCTTAATTCTCGTTCTTAATATTTTATAGAAAGTTTGTTTTGAGACGAAGGAAGTAGTTTGCAACTACTCAACTTTCTCGGGTTAATTTAGTTAAATCTTTCCTAAAGAAAAAAAAGAAAAGAAAAACTATTTTGTAATCAGGTTTAATTGGAGTTTGACTCTGCACAAACTCCTCCTTAGTTTAGACTTTCACTTCAAATACCACTCCTCGTTAGTTTAGACTCCATAACCAAACAATCCCCACCTAGAAAAAAAAAATGGTGACCAACCTGTCAAACTCGGACACACCATGTCTCTTGCATTGACTTTTTTTGGTCTAATCTTGCTCTCTGTTAGGTACTTATTACTCATTCTCCTTGCTGGCCAGCTATGAGATGTCACCTCTCCACCCTAACATATCATTCGCTGATGTCTCTCCCTTTTACACCACATGCCGGTCTACAAGCCTCTTGCTCCCACCTGGAGCTCCAGTATTGATGTTGTAGGTAGAGTACATCATCTTCTCCATCCTCTTTGAGCTTACCACCGGTTGCTTATATCCATCGTTTGTGAGAAGTCCTCCTCTTCGCACGTGGTCAATCCGGCTTATACTACTCACCCACACGCCATTGCAAAACAGTCTTTACACTTCTCCTCACCTTGCAACTATTTATCGGTTTACTCCTCCAGAATTGCCTGGAGCACTAGAATTCAACACTCATGAGCTCTGACTGTTATCAACTAAGGATTTATGCATCCGCGACCTCCTTTGCTATGCCTGTCTCTCCTCTCCATCGTCGGTTGCCTCCTCAAGTACCTGATGCCTCCCTCCTTTTCTTTCATACTTTCTCAATCGCCTATATTTGCATAAGCGAATTTCTCTGTTAGCGATCTTCTCTAATCCAAGTTAACTGCCCATAATCCCTAGAACACCTCAAATCCATCTAGATCTTTGCATATCCAAATCTCACCTCGGATCCTTGCAAATCTCACATTGGATCTATGTCAAGATTGTGACTGAATTTCTGCAACCTCCTTACCATGGATTCCTGCAATCTGAACCATTTGAATATGCTTCCGCATGCACCTAGCATTAGAGTCTTCCAGATCTATGTACTTGAATCTTGATTTTTTGCAGCCTCTGTTTCAATCAAATCCGTCCCTCTTTGGATCTCCCAAACCAAAGCTCTTGATACCAGTTGTAGGGGATTTGAGAGGATCTCCACATCCGCCTATCCTATACTAGCAGTTCAAACATGGAGAAATAATTCAACACATGAAATAACATGAAAGAACATAACACCAAGATTTGATAATTTAGTTCGTCAACACGTGACTACATCTGGGGACACCAAGCCAAGATATCACTATAATAATAATATAAAGATTGTTACAATTTTCACATGCAATCACTAAGATCTAGCATGGATACCCTCCATGAACAAACCCTCATACATATTATCTCACCTCCATAAGAACAAATACAACATGGTCATGGCTGGGTTGTAGGATCACCCCTCATGGCTCTCCTAGGCCTCCGGCCCTCTCTTTGACACTATTTGTGGCTCTCTTTCGTGTATCCTAGCTCTCTCCTTCAAGCATGCATATTTTGTGGTCGTCACCCATGTTTATATAGGGTTTACAAAAGCCCTAAACCTATTTTAAGTAAAAAATCAGAACAGTAGACTGTTAAAAGCTGATTTCGGGCCAAGGCGGCCTCCTTTGTGGGCCTTCATAGACATATGCCCCTAAGGGTGCCCGCCTTGCCATTTGAGAGCTCGTCAACCCTGATGCAAAGGCGGAGGCCTCTGTGGGCCTTTGGCTGCTTTTGACTCTGCCCAAACTTCTCTTTTGTTTAGACTTTCACCTCAAACGCCACTCCTCGTTAGTTTAGACTCCATAACCCAACAAGTTGAGATTAAATTAGCAATCATAGACTAAAATCATCTCGCCCATAAATCAAATCAAATCACTAGCTAAAACGCTGTTAGCGACCAACTTATAAGCAGCAGGACCGGTTCCAAAGTAGATATGGAGTATAAATTAGAGTAATGTTTGGCACAAAACAAATTCACAAATACATTCTACAATAATTTACAGGTCAATAATTTCCTTTAAAATACTCCCTCGATCTCAAATGTATGACCTTTCCCCGATTTAAAGTACACTTTGAAAATGTGACTTTTATTAGTAAAAGTTCATAAATATTCTTGTTATTCACTTTCAAAATGTTAGTAAGACATTATGTCCTCAACTTATGCAATGGTAATCGTTAGATCTAGATCCCATCACCTTCATGGGGCACTGCCTGAAAAATGAAAAGGTGACATACATGTGTGTTGGGAATTTAGTGGTACCCCGTTGCAATCTAGATCAAGAACACAAAACCCACAAGCACAAATATGAGAGAATCACACACACACAAGAACACAAGAATTGTTTACCCGGTTCGTTCAACACATGAACTACGTCCGGGGGCAATCGTCAAGCCAATATATTATTAAACACTCTTTAATATGTTGCTACACAGTGTTCTAGGTCGTATCTATGCTTATATAGCAGTACAAGAGAGTCCTAAGCCGAATACATGGAGAAAACCTAGGAAATCTGCACTTATCACAATTCTGATCCCGGCACCAGGAGCCCGCCTGGTGGACACCAGGCGCCCGCTCACCTCCCTCGCCAGAACCAAACCTTCTGATTAATACCAGGCGCCCGCTCGGTAGGAACCGAGCGCCCGCCTGCTCACTGTACAGATTCCTGCTCCGTTTTGTTCTCCCCCAACCCCCGTATTGTTTGAACCCCCTCTTGGTTTTAGGACTCCACTCCCAACAATGTGTTTTACTTACGAATTCAGCTTTGGATGGCCTTATTTTTACTTTATCAAACCAATATAGCAAACCAAAATGATCTTGATTGGTTATATAAGGAATTAAAGTGGAGATTAAAGCTTAATTAGATAAACTGTAAGGCGGGTTAGTGTGATCCTCGTTCAGGATATATACGATCAAATACTCTCAACACAGTCTGAGCCGTTGAGCACAAAAAAGTCCATCATGCTCGTTTAAGAATGTATATTAAACATCCTTTTAAAAAATAATTAATGTATGCGCATAATAAATAAATTAATCATTATAATGACAAATAAATAAAATATTTATGGTTAGAGTTTTGCATGTGTTCCCACTTAATCAGCTGCGCATCCTGTCAGGTTTCATGTTCTTGTGCACACAATATTTATCTACAATGACAACTGAAAGGGCAAAAGGCAGACATCATGAAGAAAGTGTCTTGATCTCTTTCCACTTTGGTTTTGGTTCATTATAGGAACACTTAAAAGGGTATAAAATGAAATGTAAAAGTATATATTTCCCATGTTTTATCTCAAAAGGTATGTCCATTCTCAAGATTAATAGGCTAGCAGCAGATTGTTTTTTTTTTTTGATGATGTCCATGCCTAGCGCTTAACGAGGGTGAGGCTTGGCTTGCAGCAGATTGTTAATTACTGTAATTTTTTTTATTCAACCACACACTCTGTTTGACACCTCTCCTTGTTTCCTTATTTACCTAACTAATAAGCCAAACCCAAAAAAACTTTCTATAGCCAGGCATCTTCAATTCTTTTATCTAAAAGGGTAAACGTATGGAGCAAAACTAAGTAACAAAATAATTAGAAAGTTCTGCTCACAAAATTAAGGGTGACAGTCATTGGTTAGTATTTAAATAAGTGGCATAACCAGATGGGCAACTGCCCCCATTTAATTTAATTAAATTGGCAATTTGTAGTGCATTTTTGCAAAATATTATTAAATTAAAGAATTTTAGTGCAAAATGAAAAATTTATGAATACAATGTATGATATTTTCTCTTTCAGTTAGTGCAGATTTCATGAAAATAATCTTGTCTCCCTTTCAAAACAATCTTGGCTTTGCCATCCTCTGGTTTAAATTATTTAATGCAATTTTATACTCTCCCTCCCTCTGTCCCAAAAAGTTAATCCCTCTTTTTTCGTTGTTACTACGAATGAATTTTGAGCAATAATTTAAGTTACTTTTAATTATCTTAATGAGAATCTAAAAATTGATATTGGTAGTATTTATAATGGTGTATCAATAACATGTTGTAAATTTTTATTAGGAAAATTAAAAGTAGCCTAAATTATTGCTCAAAGTTCATTCGTAATAACAATAAAAGAGAGACTAACTTTTCGGGACAGAGGAGGGAGTATTATCAATAGAATTGTGTGGCCAACATTTTGTGTCCATACAACAAGAAGGCTTACTATAAATTCTACTGTGTGTCTGTGAAGTTAGAAAATAAGATGTAGGATTTTCCTTGTGCATAAATCTGACTTTGCATAATGATAGATGATAGACACAATGTCAATATCAGTTTCCATCTTTATATATTTGCCTATTTACCTTCACAGTTTGTGAAATGTGATGTCTTAAAGTTACAAGTTTGAACATACTCCCCCGTCACAGTTCACTTGACACTTATTTCCATTTTGGTCCGTCCCAGCTCACTTGACACTTCCCAAAATAGCTTACTTTTTATAATTTTATATTTACTCTACCCCACCACTCATTCACTCTCTTCATTTTCCACCACTCAATTTATCCAACTAACACTACTATTTACCTCACTCATTCTCTCTCTTCATTTTCTACCACACATTTTCTTTATTTTATTCTTTTCCTTAGTTATTGTGCCCACCTCTTGGGTGTCAAGTGAGGTGGGACGGAGGGAGTATATAGTATACGTTCATACCACTATTAATCTTTAACCCTCCCTCATTTTCCCTTAATCCATATTCAATAAAATTGTCATATTTGTAACATGAAGGGATTACCATTAGGTAAATAAGTTTACATAATTGAGGACATTTTACTAGCTTTTTCCGTCGCGGTGATAGAATTTATGTATAGGTATCATATGCCATTTTTTTTGTTTCAAATTATTGAACAGATTAGGCACCAAAATCAGAAACATTCTCCCTAACAAAGTATGCTCACTGACTTGAGTATTTAATTATATCTTATCACAACATTATCCTTTCACAAATTAAGTGTTTGAAATTGACAATATTCTTACATGTTTACCCATTCACGTTTCACCAAATTTATCATTTTTTCCATTTATAGACGTAAAAATATTGAGCGTAACAATGATACCAATGACGTGATATAAATAAAGACCTACATACACCAAATTTATCATTTTATCCGGCCCTTCACAAACCAGTGGCACTATGGTGAATTAATGAAACTCTAGGGTTCATATGGGTTCTTGTGGGTTATAAATAAAGACCTACATACAATTTTCTCCTGAAAGAAATAGTGACACTCTAGAAATCAGTTGGATAAACAAATGGCACCCTTTTCTCAGTATTACCCTTGTGTTCACTCCCAACTTGTACCAAAACAAGGTGAGAGAACACAAGCTTGGATTGGTTTATATACACAGCCCATATTTCCACAGCCCCCGTTAAATTACCAAAGTACTCCTATATATATATATATATTTTTTTTTTTCAATTTCACTCTCCCTCACGTTCGCTCCCTAACCCCTCTCTCTCGGTTTGAAACGACGAACGAAACGAACGGTCTCTCTAACGTCTCTCTCACCGTCGTCGCTCACCGTCGGCGTCGTCTTTCTCTCTCGCTCGCTCTGTTCTTCTCTCTCACCTCTCTCTCTAACAGTAAAAAAAAAAAAAAAAAAATCGAAATTGAAATGGTGAAACTTAAAATACCCAAGACCGCCGCCGGGACCGCCGCCGCCACAACCGCCGCCCACATCGCCGCCGGGACTAGCTCGTCTACAGCGCCTGTGAAAAAGGTAAGCAATTTTTAACCTTATTCTAATTTCTATATTCCCAAAGTACGTTGTATTTTTTGAAATTGAAATTGGTGTGTCTCGTGTAACACCACTCGAGATGCATCTCGGGTGTGTTTACACGAGACAAGACTCGTATAAACCCACTCGAGATGCATCTCGAGTGGTGTTACACGAGATGGATCCTTCTGAATATTGTGAATTATCAGTCAGCATTGTGTTCATTTATTTAATATACTGTAACTGTCGCTAATGTATTGTCTCTTATTTGTGTTTTTGTAGGCACGTGATCCTATGACCGTTTCAGCTAGAAAGAGGAAGGCTGAAGAGCGTTTGGAGAGAGGAGAAAACCGGAGCAAGGCTCGGAATGACGAGGATGCCACAGCTGATGATGAGCAGGAGGATAGGGAGGAGGAGGCGGCAGCAGCTGATGATGTTCAGGAGGAGGAGGAGGATAGTGATGATGGGGAGGAGGAGAGTGATAGTGATGATGGGGAGGAGGAGAAGTGATAGTGATGATGGGGAGGAGGATGGGGAGGGGCAGGAGGGGGGGGGGGCAGGATGATGAGGAGGAGGAGGAGGAGGTGGAGGTGGGGGTGCAGGAGGAGGAGGATGATGAGGATGATGATGTAGTAGAGCCGCCTAGACCTCTGAGACACGGGAGGAGGCGGGGTCAGGATGCGCCACCATCATGGCAGCTTCAGAGGGACCCCGGTGGTGGGCCAGAGGATGTTTCACTGATGTACGGGTTCGGTGACCACCGAGCCAGACAGATTTGGGGTGACTCTACTACTGAGGGATTGGTGACTTTCCATACGAGACTCACGCATCTTGCACAGTAAGCTTAGCATTAATGTGAAATGTTTTAAATATTGAAGTTATTTATACCACACACTCTAAATATTCCATTAATTATCATCCTATGCTGCTTTTCTTGAGTACTGATAATATTTTTTGTTTCGAATGAACAGGTTCAAGCGTGATGAGCAGCCGGTTGCTGATAGAGCCTGGCTGGCCCTTGTAGATGCATCTGGCCTCCAGCATCTGCATGATTCCGTCATTCATAGGCCTAACCATGCCCTCCTAACGGCATTTTTGGAACGGTGGTCTCCTGAGACTAACTCGTTCCACATGCCGTGGGGGGAGATGACGATTACTTTACATGACAGTTTTCATATCCTGGGTATGTTTTTATAACATCGCTTCGATACTCCATTCACAATTATATAACTGTCTACATATATTATATGAACTGTCTACATTCATCTCTTATACTAAAATGTGTTATTGCATCTTCAATTTACAGGTATCAGGATTGATGGTGGAGTTGTTCGCTATACGGATCCAGCGCCTGACGTATCTGGCATCTCTAGACACCTCCAGTTGAGCGGCACTGGTTATTTATTGAGGGATGTCAGGCGTCTATTTACTCAGCGTAGAGGCGGCATGACAGATGCCCATCGTGCGTCCGCGTATATCCTGCACCTATTGGGTTGCACGATGTTCGTGGACAAGAGCGGGGATAAGGTGCCCGCAGCCTACCTGCCCCTGTGCATGGATCTAGCCAGCCTCCCCACTCTTTCCTGGGGATCAGCCACTTTGGCATATATGTACCGAGAGTTGGGGAAGGCGTCCAGATCCGGATGCAAGCAGATGGGCGGTTGTGCGGCTCTCCTAGAGGTACATCTTACTCTATTCACTATATTTTTACTGTCTACTCCCCCCCCTGTTATTAAATGTTGTATTGTAATGGACACATTTTATTCTAGTTTTTATTGACACCTCTACTAGTTTGTTAATATGATGGTATTTTTATTTTAGTTATCGTTTGAAATCCCCCTCCCGATTCAATAGTTTATTCTAGTGTTTCGTAAAAACCCCTCCCCCCCCCCCCGATTCAATGGTTTTGTTGTTGTTGTTGCTGTTGTGTTGTTGCTGTTGTGTTGTTGCTGGTGTAAGACTACTGATGTATCTCGTGTAAAAAAAAATAAACTACGTGGTCGTATACCATTTTCACAACATCGGGACATTTTCCTTAAAACCCTAATAATGTCACAAATTTCTAACTCGATTTCCGTTTGGATTTTGAGGAAAGTGATACTAATGAAAAACACTTTAAATGTCATTTAGAGCCTAGAAAAAAAATAAAAAAAAATAAACTACGTGGTCGTATACCATTTTCACAACATCGGGACATTTTCCTTAAAACCCTAAAAACCCTAATAATGTCACAAATTTCTAACTCGATTTCCGTTTGGATTTTGAGGAAAGTGATACTAATGAAAAACACTTTAAATGTCATTTAGAGCCTAGAAAAAAATAAAAATAAATAAACTACGTGGTCGTATACCATTTTCACAACATCGGGACATTTTCCTTAAAACCCTAAAAACCCTAATAATGTCACAAATTTCTAACTCGATTTCCGTTTGGATTTGAGGAAAGCGATACTAATGAAAAACACTTTAAATGTCATTTAGAGCCTAGAAAAAAAATAAAAAAAATAAACTACGTGGTCGTATACCATTTTCACAACATCGGGACATTTTCCTTAAAACCCTAAAAACCCTAATAATGTCACAAATTTCTAACTCGATTCCCGTTTGGATTTTGAGGAAAGTGATACTAATGAAAAACACTTTAAATGTCATTTAGAGCCTAGTGATTATTGGATGGAGCTCCCAGATCTTGGGCACATCATTGCCACGAGGTATAATGTGGCGTTCATTTCTTACTCGACTAGCGGTGGTATGTTATGCCTTCCAGTGACTGCACCAGTACAACCACCGGTGAACACAGTTGTGGTGGGACAAGTCAATGGAAACCATTTTATAGCGGTATGAAACTTAATTGTCTCATCTATATTAGTTATATTTAGTTGTCTTACTTATATTCATTATATTTCATTGTCTTGTATTTAACTGTTATTACTTTTGCAGCTGCGCATGTTAGGCAATGATTACCCAATACCACCACCACCAAACCTTTATCGGAACCGCTGTGATCCAGCCGCAAGCCAACTACTCCTCCCATACCAAGATAGGATAGCAGAGTTCAGTCAACTCTATGAGGAGGATACCGATGCAAGAAGACAAAGAAGATTACATATAGGATAGTATATGTGTAATGGTTTTTGATTTATCCAGTTTGTATGAATGTTTGAATTATATGCTTATCCTTGTTAACACTTTCATTTCGTATACAATTTGGCGATAGTATATGTGTAATGGTCTATTGATGTTTTGTGGAGATGTCCTATTTGAGAATCAATTTCATTCCAAGTTATTTTATTGTTTGCTTTTGCTGTTGCGGTTCTAATCTCGTGTGTACTTACACGAGATGTATCTCGTGTATATGTACACGAGATGTAAGCTCTCATCTCTTGTAAGTATACACGAGACGTTGCAAGGGCAGCGATGGAATTAAATGGGCTGTGTATTTACCCGGGCTGTGTATATAGTTTTTGCCGGTCGCAATCTAGGGATGACACACCGAACGGACTGGAACAGCCAAACCGGTTCGGGAACCTTAAAAACCGAAACGCCGCCCAAACCGTCTAGAAAACCGGAACCGTTAAAACCGTCAGATTCATCAAATTTTTGACGGTTTTCGTCAAATTTGCCGTTACTAATAAAGTTGACCAAAAAAGATCCGTTTAGACTGCATTTCAACATTTTTTTTTAATTTTTTTTTTAAAAAATCAGTAATAATTAATTTCAAACTTTTTTCCCTATGCACAAAAAGTGAAACAAAAATAGAAAAACACCACAAACCGTGAACCGCCTGAACCGTAAAACCTTCGTAACACAGCCGGTTAAGGTCGATGGTTTTCCACGAACCGGAACCGTAATTGATCATCCATAACTTAAACAGCCAATTTCGTTGTTTGCCAAGCACTGGCACAGGCTCTTTCAGCAAACCAATCTTTCTTCAATATATTTCTGCCTTTCTCCTCCAGCCAAAACAAAAACAGCAAATCAGATCACACACCATGTCAGATCGTCAGGTGCACAAGACTCTTGCCATGACCAAATACAAGACTAGCTTAAAACACCAAAAAATGGATTCGATATATAAACCTTTTGCATTCACGAATATCGCTAAAATATCTCAGTCAACAAGATATACACTACTACTATATACAACTCCCACAGTAATAATAACCTTTCCCTCAAAAAAACAAACAAAACGCTATATAGACATTAGTATAGTAGCAAGTTTCAAATGAGCAAATTGATGCTGCTACAATGTTTGTCCGTTGTCAAAGCTCTAAATGAATCATCACCTTCTATTTTTGTTTGGCAATCATCGGAAGAAGCGTTCTCTGACTTTGATGAAATTCCGTCAAAAGTCAAATATGTGTTAAGTCTACATGGAATGTCGCCCATACTGCTTGCCTTGTTGGGGGTCTTCTTCTTGGATCTCTTCTAAATCTGTTTCATCCCCTCTTCTACCCGCCCTGCTCTTTTCCAATGATACTAGCTTCTTTAGGCGTACCACTTCTTTGGATGCAACGTTTTTGCTTGATCGTTCACAATTGATCGTAACCCTTGATGCATACCTGAGTTACAAAGGAATGCCATTTCAAATGAGTTGCTCCATCCCACAGGTATTATTGTTCTAGTCCATTGTAAATATAGTTGATTTAAGGTGCAAGTGTCAAGTACGACGGCCTTTCAAAGTTTATTTGAGCTTCAACTCTAGCCTAGAACTTATGTATGAGCTCAATTCAAGCACGGCTTTAGACTCTATGATACTCCCTCTGTCTTTTCCCATTTTGACTTTTTATGGTCAGCACAAATGAACTTTGACCAAATATTGATGTCGATCTAATCATCTAATAAAAATTTCTAAAAATTGTAATCGATAAATCATTAGTGATTTACCAATAACAATTTTTATAATTCATTGTGACACTAGATTGACACCAATATATGGTCAAAGTTAACGTGTTGACCATTAAAAGTCAAAAGAGGACAAACTTTCCGAGACAGAGGGACTATAAAATCATGACTAAAGAAAGATAAAGCAAGAATCGAGAAAAAAATACATACGTAAGAGAATTATGAGACTCCTCCAAGTTTGATTCGGCGGGATATATTCACGAACATGAGTGTCTTTGCATTACCACCAAGTGAATCACTCTCAACATCGTTAGCTTGTGATTCCTGTAAGGGATATGCTGACTCCCTGATGACAAAGCACTGATTACATCACCAAGGGCTGAAAGTGATTTATTGATACTTTGCGCCTCCTTAAGCTGATTACCAGCAGAGCCTGACTTTTTTACCCTTTCGGAACCAGCAAGGTCAACAAAACTTAGCTGCATAAGATATTCAACAGTCACATTGCAATACCATTTATTTATAAATTCTGAATATAATGCAAGAAATCAGGGATTTTAGAATATATCCCAAAATAGGACAATTTGAGGATAAAAAGAAGAAACTGATTATGTGCTTCAAATATTATGACTTCCGGTGGCATTTCAATGGCAAACTCATTCAATATAACTACAAATATTCCAAATGCAAATTGTGTGAAACTTACTGGGAAAGCATATGAATAAAATTGGATAAATTGTTACTCCCCTCTGCCCCAGAATAAATGTCATAGTTGACAAGTCAATGTTTTTAAGCTTTTAGTTATGTTTTCGTGATTGCCCCAATCTATTTATATGGGTAGAGTGACATCTCCTATGGCATTGCAATGCTTGTGCCTATTAGAATGGGTAGTGTTGGAAGATCACCAAACTTCATACCCTATTTTTAGTAAGACGAAATTTATTTTGGGACAAACGAAAATGGAAATTAGGACATGTATTCCGGGACAGAGGGAGTATAATACCTTTCCTCTAGCAACTGATTGAGTTTGGAGGTTTGTACTCTCGATTACAATGGAGAGAATTAAATGAGATCTCGAACTTTGTTCATTCATTAGAGTCCCAGTTGTATGACGCTGCTCAGAGCCTCTCTGAATAATGCTTTTTAGATCTTCATACGTTGATATCGAACAACAGTTGCATTTTCTACTGTTACCATACCCTGCATATGTTAATGTAACCAAAAGTTGCAATCAGATATTACCAAAAGAGAGTTCCTAAAGTTTTTAAACGAGGAAGAATAATTAAAAAAAAAAGGGGGGGGGGGGGGGGTGGAATCCGTTAAGGAAAGATGATCAAGTTGATACAGACTGCTAGTATTGTAACTACAATTACCTCTAAAAAATTAAAAGAAAGAAAAACTAATCATATGTAAGGGTGTATAATCTGAACTACCTTTGAATCTTTTTAATATCTAATTTCAAACGCTTTGCTTGCTTTGGTAGTAAAAGATCCACAAGTGTATCTTGATATAGCTCCACCATATATGCCTGCACACAAGCCATAATCGTAAATGAAATCATAAAACGAGAAGTTGCTAGAGGTAATAAAGTAAACAACAACAAAGCCTTAGTCCCAAAATAATTTGGGGTCGGCTAACATGAATCTTCATATGTCATTGTGAAAGAAAAATGTCATCAAAATCTGCTACCTTTAATGAAAATGAAAATTTGTTTCGATCACGTTTCAAGATTTTGAATAGTTCAGAAGTCGCTAGAGGTGTAAGTCCAGGATTGTGGTCGGATCCATAAATGGTAAAAGTCTTGCCAGAACCTGTCTGCCCGTATGCAAATATGCACACATTATAACCATCTACAGCCGATTGCACCAAATACTGCACCAAGAAAAAAATTACTACTGTGTCAGACAAATTCTCACTATCTCCAAACATTGTAAAATAAATCAAATCTCGAGTCACAAATAATATGTATAAGGAAAAAATAATATTCCCTCCATCCCAAAATGATCTTCATACTTTTTTTCGACGCTACTACGAATGAACTTTGAGCAATGATTTTAGGTTGTTTTAATTATCTTAATGAAAATCTAAAACTTGTTATTGATAGTATTGTTGATGGTGTGGCAATAACAAGTTTTAGATTGTCATTGAGATGATTAAATCAACCTAAAATTGTTGCTCAAAGTTCATCCGTAGTAACAGCAAGAAAAGTGTGAAGATCATTTTGGAACGGAGGAAGTAAAAGAAAAGTTAAATTTCTGTTTAACTTACCCTTGTATCATCAAACACGTCTTCTTGAGTAGCCTTGCCATCAAAAACACGATCATAAAGATGTTGTTTTAACTTATCATCCCTCCACAGGTGCTCAACTGTGAACTCATCGACGCTGCTCATCACATGTCTTTCCTTGTCAGATATTTCCTTTTCTGTAAGTGGCCGTAAACGACAGTACACTCTGATCTTGCCTTTCATATCTGATATATTAACAAAATTGAGTGGTTAAGGAAAAATCTAAGAAAGAAATACTAATAGTAGTGAAACGAATAATGAAAATAGTGATGTTAAAAACTCTCATCATCCCGCTTAAATAGTCAATGCTTGAGTGTCAATAAATTTATAGAATGAAGTAGCTTCCACACGTGTTTAATCTTATAAAAATAGCTTTCTTTATAAAGGTAATGATAGAATGATAATAATATTATATTTGATGATTCAATTTTGAAGTATCAATTTCACCTTCGATCATGTTAAGTATCGTTTCCTCAAAATTTGTTCTTCCTTATAAAGTGCTTGAAACTCGGCCAACTGAGCCCCTTGCATTTTCAATATAGCAGCGGTTTGCTCATTTTTTCCTATCAATATCCTGGGAAAGAAATGAGAGGGAAAAAAACTATTAATAAAAGACTTCTTGTTTCCGAGAATAATTTTTTTTTTTTTTTTAAAAAAAAAAAAGGTGCAATAGAATCACCTCCTTCATCTCTCTTAATTCCTCCAACTCTTTGACATTGAGTTGCAATGTTAGCAACTCGGTATCCTTGGCTACTAATGTAGACTCTGTCACAGCCAACTTCTGAGTAACCTCATTGAGCTTCTTTTCAAGTTCAGAAACTCGAAGCCTCAGAGACTTGCGTTCTTGTTCTACATTTTTCTCAAGCGTTTGGATCTACATTGGGTGGTCAAAAGAAATCAACTATGGAAACATATGAATGAAGAGCTCCGGAAAAGGGACGGAGAGAGGTAGGGAAGAGTAAAATTCTTACCTCATCAGATTTCTTCTTTTCAAGCCGAGAAATTCTTTCTTCCAATAATAATTTCTCACTGACTAGTCTCTTTTTGGTTTCCTCAGCCACATGCAGCTCTGAATTGCACATTCTCAATTCATCTTGGATCTTATATAAAACCTATTAAGAATCATAGTTAAGATTTTAGGAGTAAACAATAGCTCCCCTTGCAAGCAACATATATCTACATGCAAGTATAAACAGCATTAGAATTTACTTTATCTTATTATCCCCTCTAAGGACAAAACCCTTAACGATGGCTTTGTGTTGGACATTTGGTTTCACAAAGAGTGAGTTCCCGGTATCAAAAATTCTCAAGCTCTTTATGGGGTAAAAGATTAAAAAACTGAGGGCAAAAATCACCAAACAAATAATAAAACAAGCATTTAACTGACAGCAAAGCTAACTACTTAGCATGCACCATATATACCTGGTTTGTAGCCTCAACTAACTCCTTTTTGGTATTATTCTCCAACTCTCCCTTACTTAACTTTGCAAGCTTCATCTCCAAGTTTTGTTTCTCATGTAATGCCGCCTATAAAACCAATTTTTGAATGAGATGAAATTAAAGAAAAAGTTAATCAGAAATGCTAATTATAGCACGATATTCATACTTACTTGAAGTGCAGATTCTTTTTCGTTGCATCTAGATCTAAGTTCATTACATTCACTACTAACTTCTCCTAAATTTTGCTTCTCAGATCTCAGAACATCTTTCAAGCCCTCCAATTCTACCTGAGATCTCTGTTCTTGTTTCTGCATTTCTTGTAAATCTTCATCCAGCTGCATGAGATAGATATCCAAATCAAACTCAACATAATTTGACCCAAAAAAAAAAAAAGTAAAAAAATACTAGTCCATTGCGAACATCATATATTAAACTTCTCCCTTTGTTCTGCTGTTCGGTCATTCTACTTAAAGAGCTTTGTGCCAAAAAGAAAACCCATAGAATTTACGAGTGCTCGAGTTTTCTTCTCATCATGTAAGTTAGAAAAACATATATTATCCTTAAGACTAAGTAGGTACTTCCCATTTTGGACTCTTTGGGCGGAACAGAGGCAGTATCTAATAGTTGTATAAATGTTTATGTTAGTAAATGCATAAAAAAAAGATCAATCAAGACTCATATAAAAAGTAAAAGAAAACTTTCCAAAAGTAAACCCTTTTAGATTATTTCGAGGAAGTGAAACTAAAAATACAGAAAAATATATTGTAAATTCTAGAAATGCGAAATGGATGGGGTTCAAACATATAGTAATGAAAATTTTCTGTGAGTGTATTTATCTTACAAAGCTATTTCCATATGGATTGATGTTTACGAGAGGGTATTAATGTTACAGAGTTAGTTCAAGAAACTCACTTGACTCGCATTTTTTTGTGTTTCTTCTAGAGCTTTTGACAAATCTTGTATCCGTTTCTCATTGACATCCACAACTGGAGGTTTAGGGTTAGTAGAAACATCTCCGTTCACCGACCCAGCACCACCCGCCCGTGCTTTAGAATAGCGGCGTAACATAACATCATTTATATGTGTTTGAAGGGCAACACAAATTTCCTCACCCTACACCAGAAAGATGTAAATGTCAACATAATTGAAAGATTAAAGGCCTAAAACAAGAGAATAAAGATAAAACAGCAATGCTAGAACCTGCTTAGTTTCGAATTGAAATATATGCAAGACACCAGCCACTCTCATCTTGAAAAATACAGCAGTATTACTGCTTCCGAATTGCATTATGTCCCTCAATTCAGCAGAATGTAAATATTCTTTCGGAACTGGACGAAAAAAGTGAACCTATAAACAGAGCAAACAAAAATATGGATAAAGATCAAGAGATGATTAGAGGTAAAAATCAGCTAAGAGATGGCATATGATAATGAGAAAAACATTTAAGAACGAAAACTCCTACCACTTCCCTCAAGAAATCCATCTTTAGCAGTCAAACATTTTTAAAAAAATTAATTCCAATAATGTTTTAAAGATTAAGGTAGTTTCGCCAATTTAATTGTAATGCAACAAAATAACTTTCTTTTTCTTTGATAAGTGTAAGAAGAACGAATTTATTAACTAAAAATTATTATAAGCTTAAGCTTTGAAACAATTCAATTTAAGTGTAAGACAAAATAAAAGTAGGTCTCTTTCAATGGAAGAGAGGTAGTTTTAGTGAATAAACAACATTCTAAATTTCTACTCTCCGGTTCAAAATAGATGTCGTTTTGGAGGTTAAAATTTGGTTCAAAATACTTGTTGTTTTTGGACTTCACGGCTTTAAATCCCAATTTTACGCCTATATTGAAACTTATTCCATTGCATTGATTGTACTTTTTGAGTAAATAATGCATGAGATAGAATCATAGAAACAATTCATAAGGGTATTTTTGGTACTTACATTATAAAGTTATACTCCCTCCGCCCCAGTTTAAGGTTCTTACTTTCCTTTTTGGTATGTCCCAGTTTAAGGTTCTTAGTTGCTTTATTCCTTAAATGGCAAATGATGAATAGTGTTTTGGACATTCTTGTCCTCGCAAAGTTCATATATTACAAAAAAAACCATCACTTACCCACCTACTTTTTACCCACTTGTTTTATGAATGGACAATTATATCCTCCACACACCACTATCTTGACTCAAATTTGCCTTAGTTTCTTAATAAGCGTGTAAAGTCAAACTAAGAACCTTAAACCGGGAAGGAGGGAGTAGCAAGAATTGCATTTTTTTAAAAACATGTGAAAACGACATATATTTCAACCAGAGGAAATAATAAATTAGACATACCCCGCGTTTGTTAATGCCCAATATGATTCTCCCAGGTAAAATTCCAATGGGGTCATCAATCTTGCGCACACTAAAGAAAACAGAATTCCCATATGTAAGAGTTCTCAATATCCGCAAGAATTGTTGTCTTGCATCTTCCTTTGTGAGATTTTCCTACAAAAGCCAATAAATAGCAAGTTCAACACAATTAACGGTGTTGATTAAACAATCACATTTAACCATTTCAGGAGCTTTACCGACTCAGAAGATACCAAGAGCGAAAGAGAGTTAGAAGGAAGAGAAATGCCATAAATGAATGTTAGAAAGAGTATAGTCTGTTGTTCAATCTTATAAATGATGTGATAATTATTTTTAAAAAATGGATTTCAGAATCAGCGATCTAAAAAGAAAATTAAAAAAAAAAAAATGTAGGGTATGTATTTAAAAAACCATAAAGAGCGCAAAATGGGATGATATTAAGAGAGATCGAAGTGCATTTAACTAAAAGTAGTTATTCCTCAATATACACACATGTACACAAGTGTATGTATATTCACACACATATACATATAATGGGGGGAGGAGAGATGTTGTTAATAGCTTAAAAGGAAAACCAAAAAGATAAGTAGGTTTTCCTTTGAAAGCCTTGAACATTATTGTCGGTGACTTACTGACCATTCACACAAAAAGGCCAGTAGGCCAATATGTAACTGGCTAATTAGTCACCATAGCGATTATTTTTCCAAGAAACGAAATTTAAATCAAACCTCAACCATTGATGGAGGCCAAAAAATGAATCAATATATGTAGGTTTTGGAGAAACATACTATACGAAAATATATGTAATCATATGTATACACGCAAAGACGTGTGTAGAAACCAATAAGCAACATCAAATGAGTAAAGAAAATGTAGTTAACAGCTTAAAAGGAAAATGAAGATCAAGGGGGTTCTTTATTAAAAGCCAATAACATCATTGTTAGTGACTTACTGACCATTCACACAAGGAATGGCCGTTAGGCCAATATGTGACTGGCTAAGTAGAAACCACAGTGATTGTTCCTCCATGAGATGGAATAATTACTACTCCATCCGTATGAATTACCATTTTTTAAAATATTTTATCCCAAAATAAATGACCATTTTCTAAATAACTATGTCTCGAAATGTTTTTTTTTACCAAATGTTTTTCTACATTTCATTATAAACTTAAAAAAACTAGAAGATAGAATTTTAAGATTTACAAAATATCCCTTAAATAAAAAAATTGAAATTCATTTTGGGACAGAGGGAGTAGTACTTACCATCGAATTATACCGTGAAAGAACATCCAACTCCCAATCCCTCTTTGCACGAGTAATTGCAATTTGTCTGGGTAGAAACCGCTCCAAAAGTGACGTCCAGTCACTAGGGAAAAATTAAGTATCAACATTTGAGTAGAAATTCATGATATGATAGTTTTGAGATGCAAAGATAATTTATACAAACTATGATGAAACTTGAAACACATAAAAAAAAAAAAAAAAAAAAAAAAAAGGCCAAGCATTATTCTTGATGCTGGAACAAAGAGCCGTAGACAACAGACTTCAAATGTAGACTACTTACGTGCATGATTCCGGATTATTAACAAAACCAATTTCAACCAAAATTTGCAGTGCCGACAGCTGTGCAGCATCATCCCTCCCAACTGGATAGTTACCCAAAATATAATCATGTTGTAACTGCAAAGATAAAATAAAATAGGAAAAATGCAAATAAGACAAAGGTGCAAGCCAATTGGTAGATAGATACGGAGTATATATGAACGGCATTAATGAGCTAAACTGTGAGTGAAGTTACATACTTGAACATAGGCTAATTGCACAAACATTGAGTCGGTCACAGCTTCATCTGACTCCCGAAACAGCTTCTTCTTAAATGTCAACTTGCAGTGCAAAATTTCTCCTTTACTTCGATCTTTTGCTGCCTTAAATTCCGCTAAAAGATCTCCAATGTACTTATTATCATCTAATCCAATATACTCCTCTAATCACAGCAAACCATATACTTAGATCAATATAGTAGATTTTTGAAGTAAGAAACTGGAAGAATCGTTTTATGTTAAACAGCATACCATTTCCAGGCTCGGGTGATTTAGAACCCGTAACAACTTTACGGCACTCATACAGGCTAAAGCTTGAAAATGCTGACAACTTAATTATTCCTGCAAGCTCCTGAAGTAGGCACGCCAAAAGAAAAAAACCAATGACATAATGGATGAACAAAAAAGGATAATGGAGAATCAATATGCCAGGCAAGGATAACACCGGGGGAAAAAAACATCATTAAGGTTTCTATGTCAAATAAAAAGAGTAAATAACTGATGAAAAGAATGAATCGCAAAGAAAAAGGACTAATTGATGTCAACATTTCCAAGTTTTCAAAGAGGTATTTGACCCCTTTCAAGAACAATTACTGTGAAGGTTGAAACACATCTTGCATAAGAGGAGTGTAAAAGTTCACAAGAATATAGCAACAGCAAGCTGAAGATATAAAAAGATATCCCAAGTAAGTGACTAGCTAATAAAAAATGTAAAGCTTGCACAACTTCCATGTTTGGCCCTGCTACACTAATCTTGGAGGACGGCCCTTCTTGAGGGCTATAAGCCTATAACACTAAGCAAGTATTTCCTTCAGATATTAGAAGATGTCTTTTCAAATTTTTAATAAATTTACTACTGCATGCCCCCAGAATGATTTTTGTTTCATGATGGGAAGTAAATGAAATAAAAATGTTACTGGTTTGAATTTCAGTCCCCTCCACAGTTACTTTTTAGACCATCTACATCTAACACCTTCAATCTCCAATAAGAGTTAAGTTTCAAAAAGAGATACTCAAAGATGGTATTAACTATTGTAGCTTTCTCTTTCTGTTACGCACATGTGTTACGGGTGGACAAGGTACAGCGGGGGAGGGGGTATGCTTTATTTATCATTTAACCGATAAATCTAGCAAAAGAGACATACTTCCTCCTTCCCACTTTAATTTACAAAAATTGCCATTTTGGTTGTTCCATTTTAATCTAAAAATCCCAAAATAGAAACTTTTTAATACTTTTTAAATAATAGGACCCACTTGTCATACTCACAACAACTATCCACTTATTATTCCCTACCCCCACTCTCTCTCTCTCTCTCTCTCTCTCTCTCTCTCCTACTCAACTATCTACACTCACAACATATCACCTTTTCAACCTTTTCCTTAATTATTGTGCCCAAACTCATTTCTGTAAATTAAAGTGGGACGGAGGGAGTAATAATTTATATAATGAATGAAAAAGAAAGCCTAACATTTTGCGTCATCAGTTAGATCATTACGTCACATAACTATGTGATCAGAAACTAGCAGCAAAATATCCATGAATTTCTTGTGCACTAACAAGGTAAAATCTAGTATATAATCCTTCACTTTTTCGATAAATATTTAAAAGAGAAAGACCCGTATACTCAACGAAGGGAATTCAAATAGAAAACACATATCCGTGTTTAACACCTCTACAAGTATCCCGGTTCCATGCCAAACAACGAAGATTCCTTACCTTCTTGAAATCTCAAATAGATCCACTGACAACAAATTTTCCAATAATAACAGTCTAACTACATTAACTCCACCCCACCCCCAACTTAGTTAAACAGACTCTAGCTTTATTTGTGTCTTTTATTGGAAAGTGTGCAGTTTATTTCACTTCATCAGTTCATCTACATATCTTTAAATAAAGCAGATGAAGATTGAGTAATACCTCAACGGCATCGGCAACAGTTGTCGCCATGTCATATGTAATTTCTTCAAACGTTTCATCCAAGAAAAATACTATAGTTGTAAGCTTTTTTCCGGTCAAAAGAGCTTCAATCTCCTCACGTCCAGGTATGGAAAGCCTTGGTCCAGCCTTAACAGAACGCTTCAAAGCATTTAATGTGTTCAATGCAAAGACTTGGACCTCAGGATCGGTACTTACACTATGTGCAACAGTATGAACATATTCTGATAAATATCCACCGATGTCTTTGCTAGGTGGCATGCATGATGCACATAGATACATTAGCTCCCAAGCTTTGGTAAGATACAGCCTGTATAAAAGAGCAATGATAAGAGAAATATTAGGAAAACTTAAGCTTACAGAGAGACATGAAAGCACATACCTATCAGGACAATTCCTGGTTTGCTTTGAAATTTGTGCAAAAAGTTCATCACGGAGCTCTGAACGTTTCAAGGCCTGCTTGAATAATTTCCCAACAAGCTCAATACGTTCATCCAAGTTCGTTGGACTCACTCGATCAGAGGAATCCACACCCATATACTTCAAAATAATATGGAACAGTTTCACTGCCCGACTTACTAGCTCACTGTTTATTTTCAGTAGTGAAGTCGGAATGGGATCCTGTCAGAAACAGCAAGTTATATATATATATATATATATCATCCATTGTGAAGGACAATGAACAGTCATTAATAGAGTTTCTCATTACCTTTTGAAAACACAACATATCCTCAAATGTGAACTTTTCTCGAACATGGGGACCCACAGATCTTTTAGAGAAAAACCCACGTCTTCCAGCAGAATGGATCTGTTTCTGCATTGCCCTTAAAAATCCTTCAACCTAAACAGGAAAAAGAACATAGAGGTCAGTCGTTTCCCCAAAAAAAAATGAGAATTTCGTCTGTAATCAAATTCTGTCATTATTAACCCAAATTGGCGTAGAATCTTGATCTTCTATGTAGTAAAGAAAATATCAAATGCAGTAGGTAAAAAGAAATATTTGCACCTGAAATTTGTCAATCAGCGGAATAGCACCAGCAAGTTCTGGTGGCATTGAATTCGAAAGAGTCATCGGTGTACTGCAAGATACATGACATCATCAACATTGTTCAGCTCAGTAGGTATGTGCATGATTCACTAAACCCTTCTAAATTCACCAAGAATATTCACGATTAAGTTGGCAAAACATAGTTGAAAAACCTAATTTATACATGGGAAACATCAACACGATTCAAAACAAAAAGAAGAGGCTTACGGTGGAGCAAAATTGGAACCATCACTGTCGTAGTCATCACCATTTGAAGCAGCAGAATAGTGTGACGGAGTTTCATATCCATTGCTGGAGGTGAATGATGACCGACTTGTTCTCATACTTTGAGACATAACTGGTGGTAGATCAGATGTCATAATTCTCTGAATTCCGCAAACTATAGTGGACTCATGTCTACTTTTCTAATGATGCAGCCACTTTGTCCAAAAAATAACACCCTTTGAACTCTTTAATTTTCTCACGTAAAGCTGAAGCTGGTGCAACAAAAAGAACAAAAGTTAATATAATATCATCCTAAAGATCATCAATCAATGAACATTATGATGTCTGCTCTGATATGATCACCCAGTTCAGAACACAAGGTATAGATAGTTACAACAGCTTCCCAAACAGAAACCCATTAAACTATACATATGAGACTATTAATAAATCTGGGGGTAAATAACCATGAAAATTACAGAAAATTTGGTTAAAGCTGGGGGGGGAAAGTAGAAACTTAAAAGAAAAAATAATCATTGTTAGAAGAAGATCTTGGGAATAGAAAAGAAAGAATGTTTGCTGATTGAGGAGGACATATCTCAACTCAACTCAGCTGAGCCCCTTTTCCTAGTAATTTGGGGTTAGCCAAATGAATCCAATTTCGCCATTTTTTTCGGTCCAATGTGAAGTCAACAAACAAGCCGCCGCAAACATTGAGTAAGAAAATCAAGAAAAGTGAAAATAAAGAGCTGGCAATTTTCAAGAAACGACTAAACCTGAGAGAAAAAGATCCGCCCATTAATGGACATTTATAAACCCTCAATGTGGGAGAAAACAGCGACAAACCCAATTAACCCTGATCGAAAAACAGTAAAAAAAAAAAAAATCGACAAAAAACAGACTAATCTTGCAACCCGGCAACACAGACAGGAAAAAAAAAAAAAAAACATATAGATTGAGATGTGGATGGAGATGTGAACAGAAATGCTTACTGCTGGAATTGATCGAAGGGTAAAAGAAAATGATTTGGGTGGAAGCCCAGCTCTTGCTTTGCTTTGTCTTGGAAAGGGGAGATCTGCACCAAATGTGTGTTATGTGAGTGAGTGAGAGAGAGAGAGAGAGGAGAGGGAAAATGGGGGAAGGGGGAGACAAGGAGGGAGAAAGGAAACTGAGCGGGTCACGAGAGTGTTTTTAAATAATTTAAGACACTTTTGAGGCAAAGGCCAATTTCAAGAATACTCCGAGTTCATTAAAAAAAAAAAAAAAAAAAAACTCGGAGTGTTTTAAAAAGAAAAAAAAAATAAGAAAACGCTTAATGTAATTTTGGAGCAAGTAAAAAAAATGTGCTTTTTTAGCGCTTAAAAAAATAGAATTTTTTGAAAGAAAAAAAAAAACACTAAGTACTTTGTATGATAAATGTCAGTGCTATTGTTACAAATTGCCAGTCATTTTTACTAGTAACATTTATAAACATTGAAATTACTACTTTTAATAAGTGTTAGTTGTATTGTTACGTAGTGTCAGTCATTTATACTGACATTTATAAATATTGAAACTACCACTTTTAATAAGTGTTAGTGGTAGGGATGGCAATTTGACCGAACCCGATCCGTACCGAAGGGAAATCGATCCGAAAATTTTGGATATGGTTTGCATTTTTAAAGATCCGATCGGGTTCGGATCGGTTTCGGTAGAACCCCCTGATCCGATCCGATCCGACCGGAACATGTTAAATTTATAAATTTTACTACTACCCCCTCATGTTATAGAAAATACACACACACCCTCCCTATATAAGAAAAAATCTAGGTTTAGTTTTTTATTTCCCTCAGTCTCGCCGCCGACCCCCCTCTCTCTCCCAGCAACGACGTTCCCTACTCTCTCTCTCTCTCTATGCGACGTTCATGACTCTCTCTCTCTATGCGCAGTTGTCGTTGCCCGTGCCGGTGTCTGTGACGGTGACGCCGTTCGCTCTTCTCTTGGCACTCCTTCTCCTCGTCTTTCTGTATTCGACGTTGCCGTCTCCGTCGCCGTCCACTACAGCATCCTCACCTGCTCTTTACCAAGGTAAGTTACTTTCAGCTCTCACCCCTCAAATTAGGGTTTAATTTGTTTCAAATTTAGGGATTCAATTCGTATAGATTACTCAATGTTGTGTGAAGGTCAAATAGGGGTTTAATTTGCCTTTTTTGTACTGTGAATCTGTGATGTTACTTGTTCAATTCAGTCCAACACTCTCAAATTAGGGTTTAATCCCAGTTGACTTTGATGTTGCTCTTGTTCTGGTTCTGGTTCTTGTTCTTGTTCTAGTAAATGTTCTTGTTCTGGGAAATGTTCTTGTTCTTGGGTCACAGATTCGGATCGGGTCTCGGTCGGATCAGAGATCGGGTCGTGGATCGGATCACGAATCATGACAGTTCGGATCGGGTTCGGTCATGCATGTGTATAGTTCGGATCGGTCATGATCCGACTCGAACCCGACCCGTTGCCATCCCTAGTTAGTGGTATGTCAGTCATTGATACTGACATTTACAAATATTGAAACAACAATTTTTGATAAAATGTCAGTGTTGGTGTTAGAATTACCTACCATTGTTTGACATTTATAAACATTGAAACTGACATGCTTAATAAGTGTCAGAAGTATTGTTAAAGAGTGTCAGTCATTTACACTGTTATTTATAAACATTGAAACTGAAAATTGTTAATCAGTGGTAGTGTTAAAGAGTGTCAGTCGTGTGTTAATATCCCAAGCGTGCGCAATAAGTTCTAATTATTTACAAAAGTATCACTTTAAAAACAAGTGTCAGTTATTTACAAAAGTGTCACCGCACGCTTTAAAAACATGTTTTTCCTAATCTCTTAAAAATACATTTTTAATAGATCTTCACAGTTTTATCACGAGACAAAACAAAATAGAATAAATAATGTCTTTATTGTATAAGGTAAAGCTTTATTTTGTTTGAAACATGAGGTATATTATTTACTTCGAGAGCATGAACTATAAACTGTGTATATTTTAAAAGGTTTAACAACTTAATTATGAGTTTGTCAAAAAAAAAAAAAAAAAACTTAATTATGACACTTATTACAATATAGAGTGAATAATGTATTTGTCTTCTTTTTTATAACTATCATCCTTTTAAGAATGCGAGGTAAGTTAATGCCTTAAGGAATTAACTCTAGTCAAAGAGAGGATTGTTGACCTGCTTAAATAGTCAAATATGATTTTAAAAAGTAAAAATAATTTATAGTAATAATAGTGTTATCAAAATTCTCTCTTAATGTACATGAAGAATATTACTCGCATCAATTTCAAAGACTTGCAATTTTATATAGGAATGATTTAGAACGAGAAGTCCTCAATACATTGGTGAAGCCACGTACTTGTAATTGTTGTAGGTTAAAAAATGGATCTATTATGAATGTTTGGGATGAGCCTCCGGCTTTTGTGGAGTGTCGTCTATTTTCATATTAATGCAATTGAAGTTGTTGTTTTCGGAACTATAAGAAATACTAGTTATTTTACTACAAAAATAATGATTTTATGTATTTTTATTCCCTTTAGTCATAAGTAAAATTTGCACTACAATATTATTTGACATGCAAAATTGAATATCTTAATTATTTTTTAAAAGAACTTTGATCATGGTTCTAAAATTTTTGCTTTTACCGGATTACAATCTGTATCGATAAATATTCATAAAAAGCCTACGACTCGAGTGATTTCCCCTTACTCTAAAATAGCAACTTTCGCTGCCTAAAAATGGTTAAAGTGACCCATCTTTCCCTTATAATTAATTTCTTGTAACATCCTACTAGCAAAACTCCTGTGGTGCAATGCAACGCACATTTTGAGCGAAAAATAAACAAAAATAAATTCCTTTTTCTTTCAAACAAAAAATACTTAGCCGGAAAAAGAAAGGGAGTAAAAGGGTAAATTCATTATTCTTTCAAGCATTTCTGATCTAGTCATCATATTTATGAGTCAATGACATGTAAATATAGAGCAATAAATTGCTTGTGATTTTATTTGAGAAATCTAAGCTATTTCTAATGCATTCACATGTTTTTCCCTTTTTCTTCCTTTTATTATTTTTCTCACATACGTACAACCTTTTTACATCAACCTCGTACAAAATTATTTATTAAAAAAAAATATTTAAATCCATTGTTACATTTATTAAAGAAAAGTGTAGATATTGATGCGATATTAAGTTATAGGTGAATGTAGTGGCAAGAAATAAGACTATGCTTGTTTTTGATAACTTTTTTTTTTTTTTATGATATCCACGTTAGAAGAAGGCGAGGAGAGGGATCGAATCCTAACGCACACTGAGGGTGAGGCTTGGCTTTACCACTGAACCACTCATTTGGGGACTTGGTTTTTGATAACTTAGAGGTTTAATGAATAATGTCTTCTAGTGTTAAAAAATATTAATGTCCACAGTTAATTGATACTAACCCAACTAAATATGACACAATTAACGTTTAAACATCTTTGTTAATAATGATTATAAAAAAAAATACTGATGCAGGCAGATGCCGGCTTTTGGACATGACATAATGTGTGAATTAGCCAGAGTTACCGAAACATGGACAAGTGTGTGAATTTATAAGAGAGAAATTAGATATTATTTCTTTAAATAATTAAATGTATGTCACGAGTTATGTCCCTTGACCACTAATTCACCTATATTGAAAACTGATAATGCAAAGCATTTATTCGTAATGCCTACACTTGCTTGTTCAACTTATTATTCCTCCGTACCAAAATAAATATTTATTTTTTATTTTGAAGAAATTTACTAGCTTAAATTATTGTAAGTTATAATAACAAGAATACATGAATAATTTTGCAATCTATTTTCAAAACTTTTAATTTTATAAGTATATAATGAATAGTGAAAAAATATTTAGAAATAATTTTTTTTTGCGAAAAAAATATTCATTTCATAACAAAAGTTATATAAAAGAAAATATTCATTTTGAGACGTACGTACAACGATCAAATACTTTACCGATGGGGGAACGGTTTAATGGACCCTCAAGTTCTAGACCTTTAATTTTATTTCTCATTTTATCCCATTTTTACCCTCTTTAAATTCTTATGCACCGAAAGAATTGCTTAATTTTATTATCAGCTATAAATAAAATTAGACATTCATTTTGAAACAAAGTAAAACAAAGTAGTAACATTTAGTTTGAGCTGAACGGCTCTCATTTATCTTTAGCTTTTACTCCTAACATTTATCTTTACGCAATGTTTTTCCTTTGACACCCTCTTAGAATTATACTAGATAGTACTCTTCCGTACAATTCAACTATTTTAGTAATTTATTCTTTTTATAATATTAAATGTAGGTGTGTTTACTATTCAAAAATCATACCAGTATCGAAGTTCCTGTAAAAGCAAGAATGACGTGAGAGAAGCGTGGAGTGCTATTTGTTGTGGAAAGATTTTTAATGTTTAAATTTGAAATAATATTAACTTTTTATGAGAAATAAAAAAATCTATATATATATAAAAGTCGACGCGGAGTCCTATGGATGTGACACATGGACAAGCTTTATCGAAATTTTTCATTTCGTGAAGCCACATCACCATGTACCCCACAACAATATGACCTTTCATTTTTTCTCTTTTAGCTAATAGTATTAGCATACTATAATAGCTACTACATTAGAAGAATACAACTATTAGACATTACCATTCTACTATTGCTATAGATAATCATATTCTACTATTGGATACTAATAGAATAGTATGCTAATATATATACTAATAGAGAAAAGATGAGGCAGATGAAGAGTTTAGCTATTAAATTTTGAAATTATTACATTCATCATTATGTGTGTGTTAATATTACAAATCTAATGACAAGGGTTATGAAATTTGAAAAGCCTATACACATTAAATTAAAGTAAGACACTCTCATACACTAATAATTTTTTTCATGAATGAAATATAAATGCATACATTATAAATTATGTTAAAAAGAGTATGACATTTTTTTTTTACTTTTTTGTAATTATAAAAAATAAATTTTTAACTGTCTTTGATGAATAAGAATGATTTTCCTTTTTAAGAATGTGTTTTTTTTAATCAAATAAAAGACTTTTATATTATTTTTGAAATTTCTTATGCTTATTTCATGAAAGACATGAATTGCAACATGATATATGGGAGGTTGCTATTTATTCTAGATTTGAAATACATAAATTAAAGCATATATAACTCTTTATAATCTGATAAATAAATAGTACTTGTTGATTTGTTAGTTTTGTTGTATAACATCTTATATGCATTAATTAAAAAATGACTTGATTTAGTACACTACATTACTTTTTTTGGTGCAACACTTAAGATTTATTGAAAAACTATAAGTAAAAATTAGAATTACAATCAACTAAAAATACTTGAAAAACAAAATTTTATGAACTAATTTAAATTATAATTACCATCAGATATAAATAAACTTTAAAAATAAATAGTACATAAGTTCACGTGCGGAGCACGGGTTATGGACTAGTATAAAAAGAAAAGAAAAGTGAGTACTACTGTTGATGACTTTGGACATGTGGACGACTCTCAGATTAGATTGAAAATTTGCTAAATACTTTCAGATCAACTTTCAGTTAGTAACATGTTCATGTATTTATTGAAACATTTGACCAATTAATATTATTGAATTAGAGGCAACAATATTAGGTTTCAGATCTAATTCAAATACTCATACTTGTGGTCGTCCAATCCATTGACAAAAGGCCTAAGAGGAAGCCACGACTATATACCAAAATGGGCCAAGTTTCATTGAAAAATTATCAATGGCCATTATTAGGGCTATTATGGGCTCAAATCATTAATCCCAACCGATATATTTAGTGGCCACTGGCCATCTCTTTTTTTTTGATTGATACTTTTCTCGACATTAAATTATGGCAAAAGCACAAAAATAAGAGTAGACTCTTTACAAATATTAGATACTCAACCCAAATATAAACAGTCATTACAATAGCATTTAAAATTACACATAAGATGCATAAAGAGGGACGACGAAAGGTGTTTGTACAAAAAGTTGCACTAGCGTTCTCATTCTTCCACCTTGAACATCTAGTAACAAAACCCTGGACACACAGATGCCTCTCCAAGCGTAACTTGGACACTGCCATTTATCGGCGTTCACAAAATCCCCCATCGAAAAATATTTAGCTCTGAAGACACGTTGATTTAAGGCTTCTGGTCTAGCAATAAATCGTCAACTGAAGTTTCCAAGACATGGTATTATCCCCATATGACTCCACAATGAATGTCGGAAAACAAAAGAAAAAGACAAGTCTCTCACAAAGGAGAGGATGCAAAGACTCTCACAAAGGAGAGAATAGAAAAGGCTCTCACAAATGAAAGAATTCAAAAAGATCAAACACCATATCAACAATATTCCTCTTCATTTATTCAAAATATAAAACGAAAAATCTAAAGAAAAAAGCAGAAAACAACCAGATGTGGAAGCAGATTTAAAGAGAGTGACCTCTATCTAAATTTAAATCCATATATGGGGTAAACACAAAGTTTAATAAAAACTTAGAGATCCGTCAATGGAAAATTTGAAAGAGACCAGGGAGAAAGAGAGAAACCGTGGGTTAGAGCAATTTATCACGAACCCGTTGCATGCCTTTTTTGATTAATACTTGAGTAAAATAAATGTAGAAATAATCATTTGGGTGCGATCACATCAATACTAATTCACTCGATCCCATTAGAACTCCGCAGTTAAGCGTCTACCTTTACTAGGAATTTGTATCAAAATTTTATTGGCCTTAAGGCCTAGTCAAAAAAAAAAATGAAAATACATGTATTCATAAATTCAAAAGAGATGAACCCAGTATAAGGTTATCTTATTTAGATTTATTTTTTTTCAAAATAAATGTATTTGTTTCATAGTTTAAAACATAATGGGTAAAAGATCGTGATGGTTTCTTTGTTTCGTCTCCATCTTCCTTTTCCCAGATTTAAATTTGTTGATCTACTTTTTATTTGTTTAACTTAACTTGGTTTGTTATCTTATTCCTTCCATTTTCCATTCAAGTCTTCATCATTTCTTGAAGAAAACTTCTTCTTCTTCTTCTGGTTTTAATCCACAATAACACAATTGTTTGTAATTTCAATGCAGAAATTATAAACAATTGTGTTATTGTTTTCTATTGTAAATTATATATTATATAATAAGAATCTCTCCTAAGTGAGAGCCGTTGTATTCTCTCCTCAGTGAGAGCCGTTGTATTCTCTCCTAAGTGAGAGCCTATGTTGGTTTTGTTTGTTTTTTTGTTTGTTTGTTTTATTTTTCTTTTCAAAATTGCGACGATTCTAGCATTTTCTCACAATGAAGTGAGTTCTGATGTTATAACTTCACAAGGATTGTTCGGAAAGCTTGAGATGCTTGGTAGGCGTTTCCTCGCCAACCCGGATTCTGAATATCTCGTACTAAGCGCAATATTTTACCCGAGGGAAGATTTCGTAAATGCCAAATTGAGGCAGTCTCCAAGTTTCGTTTGGAAAAGGATCCGTACGTCTCAAGGTTTAGATATTAAATATAATTCTTGTAAGTTACGAAACAGAACTACTATTGCAATTTTGAGTGAGCCTCCAATCTTTGTGGTGTGTCATCTCTTTTTTAATTGTGAATGAAATGAATTATCGTTTGCCTTCAAAAAAATAAAAAAATAAATCATGCAACCACTAATATCAACGAATAAAAGTTTTTTGTTTGCCAATAAAACTAGATGTTCGTTTGGAGTAGTAAGTGTTATAGTTGACTCGTCAATGTCATATTATTTAAAAAAAAATTGTAAATTTTATATTCCAAGATAATTTACAATATTTTTTTTAAAAAAATAAGACACTTATTAATAGAATAAAAGAATAATACTAGGAGCACAAAAAAGTCACAAAAACTTGCTCACAAAATCCTAGGTGTAATGATTTTATTGGTGTTTTTAATTAGAGTGTGGCGAGTCCATTATCGATGCAATCAATAAAATATCACCACCTCATTTTGTGAGTAAGATTTCATGACCTTATTTTTTTATTTTTTTTTGTGGCCCCTTATTAATAACAAGGGTAAGGCCGTAAGGCTAACCAACTAACATGGATACTAGTGTGCCTTATGAAAGGCACATGGCCCGTCCCATTTTTACATATTTTTCAATTATACTAAGAAATAATGTTGCATATTGGTTGATATTGACAATTTTGTAAGTGTATTTTACTTTGGGAAATATTTTCTTTTTTTCAAGGATTGGGAATTAATTAGTTGAGGAATCAGAAAGTAGACATGATCTGTTAACAACTTTCATCATGACAGTGACTTTCACTTTGTTTAAATTTGCTATTTGTTTTGTTGTCTAGGAGTATCTTCTAATTTTTCTCTAAAATGTTAAACTTAAAAATGTGCAAGTACATACTACCTCCGACCTAAATGATATGCTGTTATTACGAATAAACTTTGAGCAATAATTTTAGTCTGATTTAATATACTAAGACAAAAACTTGTGTGAGAACACTCCAACCCGTCTCATGGGTGAGACGGGTCATTTTTTTGACCCATTACCCGACCCACAACCCTGCTCCAGGACCCATGGGGGGACCCTGCCACGTGGCAGCCCCCCATTGGCCCAAAAAAAAAAAAAAAAAATTTTTTTTTTTTTTTTTGTTTTTTTTAAAATTTTTATATTTTTTTTTTTGGTTTTTTTTTCGGTTTGTGAAAAGTAATAGTTACCATCTCTTAAAGTAATAGTGTTATTCCTATGTTTTATTCGTTTGCCAAAAGTAATACTTATTATAACTAAAATGTAACAAACGTGTTATTTATATGTAATAGTATTTGTAAATAATTGTAATACATATGTATAGATATCTATTTGTTTTCAAACATAAGTTACAATGGGGTCAAATTTATCATGATACATGTAAAAGTATTACATTATCTATAGAAATCTGTTACAATTTCGTCAATCAAAGTGTTACATTTATTTGTATAAACTTACTATTACATTCATATACATAAGTTATTACTTTTCAAATGGGTAAAAACGAGCTTTTGTTTTTTTAAAACAAGTATTACGTTTACTTATGAACAATGTTACTTTAAGAGATGGTAACTATTATTTTTTGCTAAACCACTGAAAAGCCGAAAAAAAAATATAAAAACTCAAAAAAAACCAAAAAAAAAAAAAAAAAAAAAAAAAAAAAAAAAAAAAATTCCGGCCAATGGTGGGTTGCCACGTGGCGGGTTCGGCCCATGGGTCATGGGGCGACCCGTCTCATGCATGAGACGGATCCCCTTGTTCTCATGGGAGACCACCTCATATACTAATGAAAATCGAAAACCTGTTATTAATACACCATCACCAATACTATCAATAACAAATTTTAGATTTTCATTAAAATAGTTAAATAAACCTAAATTTATTGCTCAAAGTTCATTGATAGTAACGGCAAAAAAAAAAGTGATCGTTTGGGATGGAGGGAGTATAAGATAATGAGTCAAACGCCCAAATACACCAGATCCCATAGTTAAGCGTGCTTGGGCGAGCGTTTGCTAAGATCCTTCATGTCCATATAATTGACATCCAAGAATCAGAATGTCCACAAGGAAATACCAGAAATTTGAAATAAATTAAATTGACATTCAAGAATCAGAATGTCCACAAGAAAATACTACAAAGACAACAAAAGTTTATTTTTCATGTCTCTTAAATCCATATGAATTAAAAAAAAAAAAAAAACTCAAACCTAGGGAGCTTTCAAAAGGCTCCAAAAGCGAAAAAATGAGAAAACAATTATTTCTTCGTACTACAGTTTCAACCTAAAATCTCCTGCTGCTAATTTCTTCAAGAAAAATAACCATAAGAACATATATTCTTGATTTTTACCTAGGCACAAAAGTTTTGCTTAAACACCGTAATCTTTCCAAGACGTTTCGGATTTGGTCTGATATACTGGTGTACAGAAATCTTTGGGCAGCTTCATCTAGTCCACAAGGAGTCGTACCAGGCCAGCCTTGATTTGGGAAAGATAAATTTCTAGACATGGATATTGCAGTCCGCTTCAATTCAGGCATGTCAAATTCTATAGGCTCTCCTACCACAATTTTAATGTCTTTTTTCCATAATGGGATAGGCGGGCGCTTGCCAAATCTATAAGTTTCTGGCATAACCTGTATATAAATAGTGACAGAGCTATAAAACAGCATAGATAAAATAGGCACGCACACACACATGTATATGTATATAGCATAACAATGAAACTTTATTTTTTTATTTTTGGCTGGCTGATTCCTTTATGAATTTGTTAGGCAACTCAAAGTGAGAAGTTGGTTTTGGAACGTAATGTCAAAGATACATGGTAAGATACATAGGAAGTTTACCTTCTCAAAACCATGATGGATAATCGGCAAAACTATTGGAGTAACAGGGGAACGGACAATTAGACTGGCAGTACCCCATTTTAGTCTTCTTATAGGTGCATCTTCTTGAGACACTTTCCCCTCCGGAAATGTGTGTAACTGTTGATGTGAAAGAGAGAGAAAACTTTTGGAGAGATTATGGACGGTTCTTGAATGAATATAAACAAATAAAGCTATTAACAACACAGATGATAAACGTATCTTTGTACGATGATGATTTATGGTGGTAAATGGTCATGTACAAAGGATCTGCTAAGAAGAAAAAGAGGGAAGTAATAGCTAATAGGTTTGTTACATAGTTTTGTTGGAATAGAGATAAACCGGGAACTAGCGATCTAAGTAGAAGAAATCAGCAAAGTCGCAGAGCAGGTGATGCTCGGCCGAGCAGGGTAAAGGACTCGGCCGAGCGACTCGGGCGAGTCAAGGCTGAGGAGCGGCCGTGCGTTAACCGGGGGAAAAACACACTTTCTGATGAAGTGTGCTCGGCCGAGCGGATCTGGTGACTCGGCCGAGCTGCTCGGGCGAGCGTGCAAAAGGGAGCGGCCGATCCGCTGCTGGACGGGAATATGCTGAATTTCGGGAATTCTAATTAGACTAGGGTTTGGTCTCATTCTAGGTTTTGTATATAAACAGGGTTCCGCCCCCATACTCATTGTAACTCCATATTTACATATTATAGTGCAAGATCCTGGCTTGGTAGTGCCCCCAGACGTAGTCAAACATATTGACGAACTGGGTAACCAATTTCTTGTGTTCTTGTGTCTTTTGCTTTGCTTTATATTTCTTGTGCTTGTTTGTGGTGCTGGGTTTTCATGTGATTTGCTTGGGTGTTTGGAGGGCTATTCCACAACAAGTTTTACATCTTATCAAACACGATATCCAATCTTATCATCATCTGCCCTCACATCAAATCGCTCCAGGGAAGATCGTCTCATTTACCATTTTTGTTTGTCTCATACAGGTAGTCCAATTTCCATGATTGAGGGGTTATATTCATTTAACTTTCATAATTGCCTTGTGATACCTAAGGATGAGAGGTGAGAAAGAGGGGGTGAGGAGGAGTAAAAAGCAGGGGAAGGTCCATTTTTTATTTTTTATAATAATAAGCTCCTTACAATGAGGTAGCTAATTATTCATATTCCAGTTCATTAATTTATACCATTTTTTCCTGGAAGATTTTGCATTTTAAATAGTTTTGGTTGACATTCTGCTCTTGTTGGACAGCTTTGAGAGTGTATTGTACAGGTCTACAGTTGTACAATTGCTTGAAAAGTTTTGCTAGCTTCTAGTGGTTTGAGTTTTTCTCTAAGCTACTTGCATGTCCCTTGTGTATCTCGACAAAGATAGTTCTAAAATGATGTCTGTTTCTATGCGCTTGTGTACTCATTTCTAATTGTGGACATATATTCTCCTTTAGGCTTGTCCGTGTTTAACAACTCTTTCAACAACTCTGTCAACCGTCCACTTTTTACTTTTGAACCTAATTTTTCTGCCATATTTGGGAATGATTACCCAATAACAGGTGTATAACAAATGGGAAATCTAGCACATCACTACAAGTCTACAAACTAAAGTCATAAGCAAGGTCATTCCCTTAATGACACTACTTCCATTTCATACATTCTCTTCCCCATTGCATCTTTAAAAAAATCAGCATTTAAAATCCCAAGTATACGATTCATTTGGCGATTGAAGGAACACAGTACCAAGCCAAGAAATTAATAATTTTTCTGCTTAACAGAAATAGACTGCAAATTAGAAGGGGGGGGGGGGGGGGGAATTTGTTTCCCTTGAAAATGGAAGCATTTATTAACTGTCTCACAAGTAATTCCATAACAGCAGGACAATTGCCAATAAAGCCCCTCTTTTGCTTGGGGTCTTGAAACAGGGGTTTTGTATGCCAACTGCTTCTAGATAACACATGTATGGAAATAACAGATTAACTTTCTAGAACACAATATAGGATCATCAGGCAAATCAGGACATAGTTATGATACAAATACAATTCATGTTATAAGATATAAAGAATGTTGTCAGCTTCGGTGCTGTGCATTTGGTGGCATATAGGAAATAGGGAAAAAGGAAAAAAGAAAAAAAAAAAAAAAAAGAAGCACAAAACTACAACTACATCTCTTTGAAGCTAAATAAGAGTTTTAAGAGAAAGTACCCATTCTCCATCACCTAACCGATCAATAGCTTCATTCATGTGTTCCTGATAAATGCCACCACCCCTGGTAATAGGTATACATTTCCCTGCAATTTCATGGTTTGAGGTACAAGTGACTTCACAGAAGATAGGATAAACGTATACAGATAACTATAGGAGACTTGGCTAAAGAAAAGCCTGTTGTCTAAGCAAAGCCCAGAGCATTTGAATTAGGGAAAGGACATGTATCAATATGACATTAGCAATAATTGGATAAGTCGCATATTAATAAGTCATAACAAAATCATGGGCGTTTTTAATTACAGTACTTAATGCCTTATGCAAGTTTCTGGTGATCCAGAACCTTTTAGTTACACTCAGGGAAGAGAAAGTTGATGCATCGAAGTGAAAATGAAGACAAACTAAAGCCTTTACATGCCACTGCTCTAAGATTGTATGGCGTATCTTGACTGAACTACGATGCATTGGCACACACAAACAAATATACCTATCTAGATATTGTTGTGACAACAGTTTCAAAGATATAAGGAAGAAATGGAAAGACAAGTATAGCCAACACATGGTCAGAACACTTTAATACCAGGAGAGAAAAGAAGATAACATATGAAGATATACATGGATGCAGGTTACATAACAAATTTCAGTCAAACCCGTCACAAACAGTTTCATAAACATACGTTTTCAGCCAATTAGGTGAAGCCAGTTGCTCACAAACTTAATTGTAGAAAATATGCCGACAATATTGGCACTAGAGAGTAGTCCACAAAGAGAGAGAGAGAAAGAGAGAGAGAGAGAGAGAGAGAGAGAGAGATGCAGCCATCGAAAAGGAGAAACATTGTTGAACTTATATGCACTACATAGATAACTGCTTTTAGAAAGAATCATAAGTGGAGAAACAAACAATTAATCGCTCTCAATATTTTTACATAGAAAAGCGAGTTGTTTTCATGTGGAGACCAGGCTAAACATTAAATGTTTTGTAGATTCAATTAAAATCCAATAACAAAGAAGAAATTCTTCAATAAGAAGCGAGTAAACAAATACTGAACAATGTCAATGATTGAGACACGTTTCTATTTTGCTAGGAGAAAAAAACACCAAGTGCAACATCACATATTGAATTGGTAAGACAAGCATAAAGGAATGGGCCAAGTATTAAACATTGATCCAGCAAAACAAAGTATTACACACCAAGTCGGAAAAAATATGACAGCACCGTGTTTTTGAAGCAAATGTCTTCAGCAGCTAATACCCATCTTTCCAACTTTGCATCAGCAGTTGGAAAGCCTCTGAATCCCCACATAACCGGGTCATCTAGACTGTAATTGTAGAAGGAAATATATAAACATCCAAGCAAGTACTTAATACCCCCTCCGTCCCAAAATGAATGTCCAAAAAGAGTAGATTTGGACATTTTTTGGGACGGAGGGATTGATTAATATTCTATAACACATACGTATAGATTAAGTGAAATAAGAGTAGTATTTTGGTTATATGTTTCTGAACCTACTTTTTCTAATCCAATAGTCTACCAAGAATATAAACTGCCTCTTTACTCAAATATTATATCATCCATTTATTCAAGTTGGAACCTTTATCATCGAGTAATCCTAATAAGTGCAGAGATCACCCTAACTTACGACTCGAAAATGATTGGGTATAATTTGGTAATTTACAGTGCAAGTGGTTGATTGCATGCCCTACAGGAAGACAGTCCTGGGGTGCTCAACACTACTCTCCATCTACTCTCTTTCGAGCATTTCCAAATTGAAAATTACAGGTATACAATGCTTCTCTGGGAGTCAATAATTTTGTAATTGATCAACAAGAAATCATTCAGCTCAATTATCAAAACGAAACCACAAATTAAAAATGTAGATGGAGAGAGAGAGAGGGAGACTGACTAACTGACGTGGACATGTGATTGCTAACAGTGATGAGAGGGACGCCGGGAGGACGAGATTTGACGAGGCGGAGAAGTGTGTCGGCGTTGTGGACGGAAGTGGAGTTGAGTAGATTGGCGACCGTTTTGGCGAAAACGGCCACCGCGGCAATCACCGTCTTCCTAGGTATGCCTCCTAAGTGATTTGCGTTCGCCGCCCATTCCATTTTCCGGCCCATGGCAGCTCCGGACTCTGAGAGAGATTTACGTAGTCGACGGAGAATTCGCCTCACAGATTCATGAGATCGTTGAGTTGAGTCCCCATTAATGGAGTTGGACTATTACTTACTTGGGGAGGGAGTAGCTCTAGCTCACTTAATAAAACCACAACTAATTAAGATTTCAAAAAAAAATAAAAAATAATAATAATTGTCAATAATTTCTTTTAAAAGATTAATCCCCGCTAAATATTTATATATAATTATTAAATATTAATAATTTATTAATGTTTAATCATCATAAAACCTAAAACATAATGTTGGAATTATCAATTTTGTAGTATACAAAATTCATAAGAATAACTAAATATTATACTATATAATTATTTTTTATTTAAAGTTGAGGAAAATAACACCCATAAAATTAACTTTCCTTTTCCAAAATAAGTGTATTTTTATTATATTTACATATCCTAAAACCGAATAAAAATTCCATCTTCATATATAAAGTATATTCCCTCTAGTTTTTTGCCAAATTATTCAAAACTTTGGCCAACTTGCCCATGAAAATGTCCAAGAAAGTATTTTATTGTGACGCAATCGGTAAATAAATGTCCAGTTTCAACTTGAAAAACAATCATAATAGTTTGAATTAGAATATGATGGTTAGCACGAAAAGTTAAAAGCTTCACCAATTTAGATTGTTTTTTCTTTATGAAAAATGGACATTGTTTAATAATGAAAGAAATACTACCTCTGCCCCAAATTAAATAATTAATCATTCGAGCAAATTTAAAACTTTTTTAGTCATTTATCTGGGAGTATCTAATATTCTAGTGTGTGACGAAAGATGAATGTATATGCTTCATCTTCTGACCCATTTTAAGTGCATTGAGACATTCAGCAAACATTTACAGTAATAGCAATATTGTATTCCCATTTTAAGTGCATTTGAGACATTCAGCATTGTATTCCCATTTTAAGTGCATTTGAGACATTCAGCAAACATTTAGATGAATGTATATACTTCATCTTCATTTATCAACTACCAAATTAAATTCTTCTTCAACAGTAATAACAGCATTGTACTCCGTAACCATGTTCACGCTGCCCCAACCCGAGACTTAGGTTGCGTTTGATAGCATCAAACATTTGATGTTTGAAGCTTAATAGAACGTAAGGCAATTTGAAGGTATGATAGTTTATTTAATTCATCCATTCAACCTAAATATATTCGACATCCACTTAATGATTGAGAATCAAAATCCTCACTTAACAAATAAGACCCTCACTCAACATGCAACATCTACCGCTCAGTGCTATCAAATGCATCTTACCTCAAAATTACTCTACATTATATTAAGCATCAAGCATAAAGTGTTTGATGCTACCAAACGCTACCTTAAGCTGATACAAAAAAAATTAACATATAGCAAGAAACAAAATATGGTTCCACAAAGATTGAAGTCTTGGCTTTAGGGTTCATCACGAAAGTCCACAGGCTAATCATGCCCATCAAGTTCTAAATCTTGGATCGTACTTAAAATCTCAATATCTGCTTAATTACGGCGACAGATGAACATTAAAAAGTTCTAAACTCATAGTCAAACGGGGATTGTATAGAACACACATTAGATACAACTAGTGCTCGGCATAAGGTAGACAGGAAGCAACAGCTAGCCAGACCAGAGGACGAGAGACTGGAAATCTTCACGACCGCTCAAATCTCTAGATCTATGGCAAAGTTGCTCTCTTTTCGGCTCTTATCAGTATTCGAGCGATCCTATAGAAGGTAGTCCTGAGAGAAGGCCTCGACCATCATTTCCAGAGTTCTTCATCCTTTCACCTGCTGCTGCATGGCCAAAGGCTTCTAACTCTTGCTTCCCCAGTTTGAACACATCCTCCGGGGAAAGTATCTTAATGTACCAGACATTATTTACAAATGCCCTGCACATCATAGTTATACATAGAGTGAGCCCCACATGAACCAAACAAAACCACTATGCTTGTGCCATCCACATGAAAGATTTAACACAAAACAGAAATGTCTAGAAAAGTTCAAATTTAACTAGTTTGGGATGGGTGGGGGATGTCATTTGGGAAAAAAAAAAAAAACTCCGTACATATGAAGTGCAAAACCAATTCAGTTAATCAGGACACCCATCATTTATCAGGAAAAGAACAGCTCGTCTGCTGACTAGTTTGGGAATGCAAGTGGAAGACATGACCAATGATGTAACACAGGAATTGAACCCCCCCCCCCCCTCTTCTTCCAAACACACACACGCAGAAATCCATGTGAAAAGCCAAAGGTCCACAGAAATTTTAATCAAGAACTTACTCCCACGGGTCGTCTCCAAGGAGAAGCACATCGTTCTCCCTGTCAACAAATACAAGCTGCCAGCCTGATCTTTGAGGGTCTTCAAGCAACCCTTCAATCCCGAACATCTGACCCAGCTCCTCTCGCAGCTCATGGTAGCTGTTGAACCGGGTCATGTCCAGTGACCTCCCAACCGACCCTGATTTGTAAACCTGCACAAACAATACATCTTCTCATGTCATAATTATTATAAAAAAAAAAAGGTTTCAGCAGAAAAAAAAAAGTTGTCTTAATCTGGCTTGCACCTTTATGAATGTTCGGGTAGGGTTTGGTGGGTCATTTTGTCCTGCAGTATGCAACAACTCAGAGGAGTCTTGCATGTAACCACTATAGGGAGAACTCTGAAAACCAGAAACTCCTAATGGCACGGAGGACAAATCAGCGTCGGTGGAAGAAGTACCAATATTTGACACAGTGGTAGGAAGTAGCAGAGCTGCGGAGTCAATATTGGAACCATAAAGAGAATTGTGGGCATCCAAGCTACAACTTTCCTGCTCCACGCCAGTATCTTTGCCAGGATATGGTGAAAGCGTCGTTGAACTGGAAGAGTTATTGGCTTGTGAATGAGAAAACTTCGATACCCAGGATTGTTGCTGAACTCCCTGATGCTCATTAAGCATGGACTGAGATGTTCTTGAGAAATTGAGTAGGCTGCCACTCCCATCAGAGCACAATGAACCCAACATATTCTGCATTGAAAGAGTAATAACTGAGGCTGCAAATTTAGCATTTAGATCAAAGAAGTTTGAGTTAAAAATAAATAAAAATGAGATGGTACGTTTGTTTGTTGTCTTGGCTGGAGTTGATCATTTTGAAGCAGAAATGTCTCTGGATAAGCATTTTGCTGCTGTTGCTGTTCTTCTGGTTGATTGTTGACTTGCTGCTGCATTGGGCGGACAAGGTTCTCAGTCAAAATTTGGGCTTGACCTTGACCTTGCAGGATATGTGATGGGATTGTTTGCTGCATTGCTTGATGCGACTGTTGCAACAGTGGGTTGTGGGTGCCTGACTGCTGAAGATATTGGACAGGCTGCTGAAATTGCATCATTTGCTGCTTCAGTGCATCTACACCTCCGGCATTCTGCATACCTGCTGCCAACATGGCTTGGTACTGCTGATTAAGGTCATTTCGGAGGAAGGCTGGGTCCACTCTTTGTTGCATCCAGGGAAACATGCCTACAGACTGAAAATTTAGAGATTGAAGTCCTGGGTCACCAGCTTCCCCTCTTAACCATGACATTCCATTAACAGCATCATCTCTGCCATCTGAAATCAAAGCACAAGGGTGAAGAAGCTTAATTTTAGAAAATGCCAGAAAATAAATCAATGTGGAATACTGAAGGATAGTTTTAACTTTGACCATAGGGAGGGTCTTTAGCTAGAAAACTCTACTACTATTAATAAAGTCTGAGGTCAGCTTAACCGCCGCTCAGAGTGCTTCCCGAAGTAAATTCTCGTTTGTGACCCCCCAGCGTCATTCACATCGAGAAATTTGTAGTGGCTAGAATGTAGGTGTTATAGAAGAACATTAAATATATTTCATCAATCCCAAAAATTACCTAGTGCTTTTTCTCTTTCTTAAATTTTTTTTCCTTCTTTTATGGGTCAATTTGAACATATCTAAAATGAAGATTCGATGCAAAATTATTTGCTACTCTAAAAGTATGTTACTCCCTCCGTCCCAAAATGAATGTCCTTTTTTCATTTTGAAGAGATTTAAGAAATTCAATCTCTTGTAAATTTTAGTAACCAAGTTAAATAAAAATCTCTACTATCCACTTCTAATTTTGCAAGTACATAATGAAAAGAGAAAAAATTGACAAAAATAAATATTTAGGGACAAAGTTTTTTGCCAAAGGCCATTCATATTGGGACAAAATTTTCCTTAAAACGGTCATTCATTTTGGGACAGGGGGGTGTACTTTTTACGAGGTACAGCTCATGTGTATTAAATATATCCGAGAGATGGTCATGTTCACTTTGAGAGGACAATATACTTCTTTCTGCAATGCATGGAACTGATTCTACTCGGCAGCAATTCCAACACAGAACACTATAGTTAAGTGAAAGTTCATACTAATGTACTCCATATAATACTGGATTTAGCCTGAAATAAAAAAGCATTCCTGAGAACCATTAAGTTCAGAAGCTACTATAAACATTTCTAATACCCGATATTTCCTTGTCCTCAATTCCCATATTCTTTCACACCCTTGATTTATTGACACGGATAAATTGCATAAAACATCAACATGCTGACACCAGTAAGTTCTTAACATGATAGCCATCAAGGCAGTTAACTAACTCCTTAATGGAGGTGTTGAGAAGCTTCGTATTCTTCCACAATCGTCACCTGTCGCGGATAAATGGGATCATATTTCGTCATGCGTGCAACCAACAAATTACTTAAAAGGACGGATGATAATCAACCCCAGAGCAGGAGCTCTGACTAAAATGCAAAATGTCATTTACTCCCCCTCCAGCCCAGAATAAATGACACAGTTGACAAGAGTTATAAGCTTTTCATTATACGTCTTGATTGCCCCAATCTATTCATATGCATAGAGTAAGTTTTGCTCACAAAACGGCTACCTGCCCTTCCCATGGCATTGCATTCTGTGAATACTAAAATGGCCAGTTTAGGATGATCATCAAACTTTATATCCTACTTTCAGAAATGTGAACTATATTTTGGGACAAACTAAAATGGAAATTAGGACATTTAATCCGGGACGGGGGGAGTAATATATAACTCAATAGTGTGCAGAATCTAACTAGTCCATGATCTTAAATCATTTTGAACTCCCTTATAAACACTTATGTAACAGTTAACTAGCTCATTTCATCTGAAAACTTTATGCTTTCAGAATATAGTTGGAAAAATAGTGAAATGATGTTATGAGACTATGTCACAGCCATTTAGGTTAATGAGTTATGTTATTGAGCATAACTCCGTTCCCCTCTCCCGCTAGCTTTCCCCTGTATTTCTTTCTCGCGAGCACACAAACCACATCAATGTCCGACAGATCAGGGACATAGAAGAAGTGATGGCTTTAGATGCCTTCTTCGGGTTGAAACATACTTGACGCAAAGGTTCCTTGCTCCGACATCCATATCCTCAGTTCATATTCCGCTCAACCCTTGTACGAATCCAGCTTATTCATCATTGATTTGGTTGTCCATAATAGAGTATGGACCTAACAAATGAAATGGGTAATCTCTCTAGTATCTACAACAAATAAACATTCAACAGTACAAGCATTCAACAACTTGAGGTACATTGATGTGTGACCAGACTCCTTGAGTGTTGCATATTCAGTTCTGGAGTATCATCTAATGAACATGAAATGTACTCAGGTAAGACATACGCTACATATTACAGGGTGAATGTTCACCTACACTATGCAATCACTACAAAGCACATGACATAACCAAACAGACAAACATACTACAGTTAAAGTATTTAGCACCAATACCTTGAAAGGAAGAGGCTCCAGGATACCAGGGTCGTTTCAGCCGGAGGGGGAACAATGATGGATACATTGGAAAGGTTGTCAAAGGTTCAATTTCCCATAGTGATACACGAGGCTGTCTCTCACCTGCAGTTGACTCGTCCCAGCCAACCTACATGTCAAAAGAAATAAAACAAAATGAGGATGGAGAGGGTAACTAACGAACAAGAATTAAAAACTATGTCAAATGTGTAAAATGTGGACAGGAAGAATCAAATGTAATTATTAGGAGACTAAAAGCAATGAAACTTAATGTTGGGATAATGCCTTTGAAATTGGGACGCTAATTTAGAGGGTTATACAACGAGGTTACGTAATTCCCGACAGCAACAGAAGCACGGTCGTGCGAGTCAAGGGACTCGGCCGTGCCAGCACGGGAGTGCCAAGCCGTGCATGACACATCTGGGAGTAGGTGATTTGGAGCAGCACCAGCACGGCGTGCGCAAAGGTGGCTACTCGGCCAAGCTAGCGTAATGGGCCTGGTTGGCCGAAGCGCGAATTGCAGAATGGCGTGGGATTGTTTATTAATCCTTTAGGGATTGATAAAAGGTATTCCTTCTGTCTTTAGAGTTAGGAATTAGACTAGTATAAATAGATTGGTCATCCTAACATTAAAAATAATACTCCCTCCGTCCCGGTTTAAGGTTCTTAGTTTTTTTGTTGTTTGTCTGAAGGAACTTTGAGCAATAATTACATGTTAATCTAATTATTTTGATGAAAATCTAAAACTTGTTATTGATAGTATATATAATGGTGTACCAATAACAAGTATTAGATTTTCATTTGGATAATTAGATTAACCTTTAATTATTGCTCAAAGATCATTCAGACAAACAGCAAAAAAACTAAGAGCCTTAATCTGGGACGGAGGTAGTAATAAAAAAAAAAATCATCTGAAACTTTAATTCTAGATCTAGGGTTTACATAGTCAGGAATTGACCAAAATTCGTGCATCCTAGATTAGTGTGATCTTGTAAATTGTTCCTCCAAATTGATAATAATATTCTCTCCCGTCCCCGTGGACGTAGCCAAAGTTGGGTGAACCACGTAAATCTTGTGTTTGATTATTTTCTTGCTTCGCCATCAAATCTTGTTTATTCCTCTAACCCAGCTTATTAAAGCCCCAGATACCAATTACAGTGATCAGTTCAACTCGGCCCCCAAACCCACCCCCTCCCTACACATAAGCACATTACAGACAGCGGAAAGGGGGGGGGGGGGAATGGGTACCATCCTAGAGCCCTTCACTAAGGTTTTGAGGAATTGAGGCAGAAACTGCAAGGAAGCTTATGCTCAAAGATTTGGACTAAGAAGCTGAAATTTTTGTGATCCATATGATAAGCCATGGACCGACATGGCAGAGCATGTCACATTGGATGGGTGACATGAAGCCCAGATGATTTTTATTATTATTATTTTATTTTTTTTAGGTGAAGTGGGAGAAGTGTATTCAACCACTAAACATATGTATTTCATAGCGAACATAGAGATTTTTTTAATTGAGTAGAGGGATCGTTTCCTTTTGAGATGGCTAACCACCTTCTTTCCTATAGAAGAATATATGCTACGTTCACTCATCAGCAATAGACATTGACATGGTGATACTAGTTTTACTACTATCAGGTAGAGCCAAGCGCAGTCACGAATCATTTCTTTATGGCATTCGAATTCCAACTTCGAATAGGACTCATCAGCAATAGACATTGACATGGTGATACTAGTTTTACTACTATCAGAGGTAGAGCCAAGCGCAGTCACGAACTTAATTCTTTATGGCATTCGAGTTTACACTTCTAATAGGATATACTCCTTTCGTCCAAGTTTAAGGTTCTTATTTGCTTTATTCCATAATTGGAAAAGTATGAACAGTGTTTTGGACAATCTTGTCCTCAAAAAAAGTTCATAGAATTACAAAAAAAAAAAAAAAAAACCTACTTTCACTCGCTTTATGAATAGTGTCTTCGACAAGTATATCCTCAACTCGCTTTGTGAACAGCAAAGTATATGCACAAGGAACTCTTAGATGTTGTTCAGGACAAAAACCACAACATCTTGCAGAACATTTGATTTGTTTCAGTATGCTTCTCAGTTTTCATAAAGTCATCTCGGATTAGGCCTGGCAACTGGGCGGGGGTTGGGACGGGTCCAACCCGTTGCAACCCGTTTAATTTCACGGGTTAAATGGGTCTTGTGGTGAACGGGTCGGGTTGACCCGTTGAGCACAAATTTCTCCCCCTCTGATGTGCTGAAACACTGTTTTTTGCCCCAAAAAAAATTCTGGCCTTAAAATTTTGCCTTTTTTTTTTTTTTTGATTTTATATTGCTGAATTAATTGTGACCCTTGGATATAACCCCAAACTAATCTCTGCCGCTGGATTGAAGAAAAACCCTACTTACCTCCACTCCCTATTTCTCTCGCTCTCTCACACACCTCTTTCTTCTACTCTTCCCTTTTTCCACTGCACCACCCAAACTGTCTCTCCATCGACGCAGACGGTTCTCGCCGTCGTTTCCAACGGATCTCGCCAAAACAGCCACCACTTCAATGGATCTAGCCATCGACGCTGCCACGACCACCACCACCACCACTTCAACGGATATCACCACCACCAATTCGCCGTCGACGCATCTTCTGTCTTCACCGCCGGCCATGGTCTACCTCACATGGTGATCGAGCCTTCTCTTCCCCTCGATCTCAGAAGAAAAAATAAGTTCAAACCTTTCTCTCTCTCTCCTCTTTTCCTCACTTCGGCATCTCTCTGCCTCTCATTTCGTCAAAAATTGGATTTAGAGAGAGGAAGTGAGCAAGCTACCTAGTTGAAGATGTCAACAAGCAATTACTTGATTACCTACTGAACTTCTTCGACTTATTGCTCTCAATCCCCAAACCAGGTGTCGAATATGGCTGAGCTGCATCATCGGTGGCGGCGTGGAACAGAACTGGGTTGATGTAGTAGATCCGTTTTAAGACGGGTTGATGGGTTGACCTGTTTTAACCCGCTAATTTTCACGGGTCCAAACGGGTAACCCGTTTCAACCCGTCTTAATTAACGGGTTGGGTTGGGTTGGGCGGGTAACGGGTTGAAATTGCCAGGTCTATCTCGGATTATATATACTATTTAATCCAACTTAACTCTTCCACTGCTGCTGCCACTATTATGAGGTCACTTTTTATCTAAACTGATTCTTCTGGAAGTGATTAAGCTGGAAAGTGCCAGATCTGAAAGTGCCAGAGTTGAAAGTACTCTGCTGATGAGATTCACAAGATGAATTAGATTTATCAACCGTAACGTCAAAAGCATCGCGAGGGACCCACAAACTATTATACTCCCTCCGTCGCAAAATACTTCGTGTTATATGAGTTCAAGTTTGTCCCAAAATATTTGTTGTTGCTATTACCTAGAAATCTTTAGCATTATTAGTCAAATTTACCCTTATTTATGATTATAAAATTGTCATTATAAAAACATTTAATTGCCTAGGTACTTGAACTATTCTAAGGGTAATGTGATCCTCTCATATGTATTAATTACACTTCTTAATGTGCAATCACAAATATAAAACTACATGTATTTTGGGACGGAGGGAGTAATTTAATTTAGGAGGATGCTCTGGAGAGGTAGAATTTCATATGTACATAGAATAAAGCTGCAAAGAAATGTGTATGTTACATGGTGCATTAATATTTACGTAGAGCTCTATATCCCCTTCTCAACGGTATAGCAACACTTTATATCCTCTGGTTCCATTATTTTTGCTATTCGTTTTCCTTCAACGGCATGGTCTAACAAGGTATAGAGTTAGATATCGTTCAAATAACTTTCCTAGTCCTTGACTGAGACCATTTCAGAAACAGAAGCAAACAATCACGGCCAGATTAGAAGTAATACTTTAGATACGACAAAACAATTAAATAGCAGTTGAACATATAGTTACTGAAGTCAGAGCGTTTACTCACTTTATTAATGAAGGCATTGCATATGCATATTAAAAGAGCAAAAAAAGGTGAAAGGGGAAATTAGCACGGGCGCTGCATTCACAATAAGTTCATTTACCTTGACAGATCGCCAATGGGAATTGGCCCACCGAACAGGATCCAAGTCACCAATGCCAGTGATTGTGCCCATGTATCTGAATAAGAAAACAAGCAGCCCCATGAGAAACAACACGTGGAAAGGTAACATCTAAGAAGACTGATCCAATTACATCACATATGACATTTCGGACAGATGTATCCTACCATCTGCAGTCCTATTAACAAGCAAAGATGGAAAACAGCCAAAACCAAGCATGTTTTTCACTCCGTAACAAACAAAAATTGCTCACTCATCCCTAAAACAATATACAGACAAAAAAGAGTTCTTCCTTTCTGTTGTTGGATTACTACATTGTTTGCTGAACTTGTATCGAGCTGATGCCACACTGTAGTAGTAAATGGGGTGGCTACAATTATTAATCAACTAACAAAAGGTGAATATCTGCCGAGGAATCATGAGTTAGTGGCGAGAAGTTGACACAGGCTATGTAACTACAGTGACACTGTGCAGCAAGCTTGAAGACAAGATGCAGCAATCTCAAGCTAATAACTCAATGAAATGTCATGAAGTGAGAATGCAACTACCCTACACAGTGTCATCTCGATGCTCAACTCACAAGATATGGTTGTATCATGTCAAAGCTCAAGCGCAGAAAGAAGTGGAATCAGTATGTAAAATTCACTCAGTCCCTACCTGCGGACACTTGATTCTTCAGTTTCAAAAAGCATCCGAAAACGCATCCCAACAGAAACTCGTGTATGATAGACAGCTTTGACATACTTTGAAAGTGGAATGACAAACTCTGATGGACAAGCCCTGATATCATAATTTTGTTAGTAGACAGAGAACAACAAATTGAAGTGAGCATATCAATTTTACTTGACAGCTGTCACCTTGGATTATAAAAAATTGTGAAACAACTATTGGTAGCGGCAGCATGAGCAGCAGCTGCTAGTAATCCAATATGCATGCTATCGCTTGAAAGAACAGATGATGGCATCACAGTCTGTGGACGGGTAGCACGACGAATTCCTAAGAGAAGCTGATTTTTTTCATTCCTGCGTCAAATTAAAAATGAACTCTCAAATTATGTAAATAACTGGCTACTCCACAGGTATATGAAATGGAAATTGAGTGCATATTAAAAATAAGAATACCCCCTCCGTCCCGAAATGATCTTCCCATTTTTTTTGTTGTTAATATGAAGGTACTTTGAGCAATAATTATAGGTTAATTGAATTATCTTAACAAAAATTTGAAACATGTTATTGATACACCATTACAAATACTATCAATAACAATTGAGCAATGCTAGGGGCCCAAAATAAGGTCACAAAATTTTGCACACAACATGAGGTGGCGATATTTTATTGGTTGCATCGATAATGGACCCGCCACACTCTAATTAAAAACACCAATAAAATCATCACACCTAAGATTTTGTGAGCAAAATTTTGTGACTTTTTTGTGCCCCTATTCATAACAATTTTTAGATAATCATTAGGATGATAAAATTGATCTAAAATTATTGCTCAAAGTACCTTCATATCAACAACAAAATAAGTAGGAAGATCATTTCAGGATGGAGGGATATAATAGAATACCAGATAAACAGAACAGAATCTCCAGCAACAAGTCTCTTGGCACTGACAAACACACTCCACCCAGTAGTAAGAAGATGTCGTTTGGGCTGTCCTGCATGGTGAGGTAAGAAGAAAGCCTGTCAACATTAATAATTCACTGACATAAATCACATGACTATGAAGATTAATTAAAAGTTTCCATCAATGAACTAGAGGCACTTCCTAAAGAGACAAAGAGAAGTTAGCTAGACTGCCAGGAACAAAATTGAATTGCCTGAACATACACTCTTATTTGTTCATTCAGATCTAACCAAAAGGGTCAAAAGACCAAATACTCAATTCATACTCATTTAACTCTAACCAAGAGATTCAGACAGCGCTACTTGGTTCTCCCTCTTACGAAGTTTTTGCATTTTACCATTTCACTGTTCCTTCCTCCACTCATCATCCTATTGTAAATAAGAGCTTTATGTTCTTATAATGTCCTGCATCTGACGATCCACGCAATGTGGAAAACCGGTCATCTATACTCCGTATCTATCCTTACATATGATGGATTTACTTCATTCCTCCACTCTTTTCGATAGGCTATCAAGATATTCGGGAGATGGAAACCATCTCAGTCTTGGCCCAACTACAGTTAGTTGCGTAAATTCTTTGCCACTCTGTTAAGTTAAATGGCTCTGCAAGCCGAAGTACTAATTACATCTCAATGTATCCAAGAACCTTGAATCGATTTTGTATAATTTACGTAAACATGAATCAGATTGGGTCAAGTGAACTGTTACGGATACTCTATCATGGGGCATTCTAACAGTTTCTGCTCCGAAACATAGATACAATACATTTAACCAGATCATTCTGAACATTAGCAGTATCCAAATATAACACAGCTTAAAGTGTATCATGTTTGTCTAAAGCAGCAAGCATTCGAACATTGAATAGAGAGGAGATGGTGAAAACTCAGAGTTCGAGTTAAGAGAACTAGATAATATTAAGATTATGCTGAAAGTTTTTTTGTCAGATGGAAGAGTTTGACACTATAACATTGACGAGGCCGGGAATAAGCATTATTTACTCTTTGGATTATCAAGAGTTAACTCTTTTTACATAAATCATCCACACCGGAAATCTTATCTTGTGAAAATCCTTATAACCACCGAGCAAGTTGAAGTCACAGTTTGGAAGTCATGTTGACCTACAAATGACCAAGTAATTGTAAGCATCATGAACTACTCATCTCGTTCATCAGACGTCTCAGAAAAATTACCTACGATCAAAATTACCCAGACAATGAGGACCCTAAGTAATGCACTTGTGTCACTAAAGAAACTAGGTCAAATTATAAATTTCACATTCATGGGTAAAGCTTATGTATATGTGTCACTTACGTATTCTAATACACTAGAGAAATCGTATTTGCAATTATCTTTGCAAACTTCACTCTGGCTCAAGCTGTGGTCTAACCTCAAAGATGGATATAAAGGATCTCGGATAATGGATTGACTATTAGGCCCAGCCAACAACTGACTACAATTTTAGTAGAGCATAAGACCTTTTCACAAGAATTTCTATATTCTTTCCAATATGGTCCACATAGGATCTTAGAAAGCATAGGAACTTGAGAAGATTCAGGTGATTAATGAAGGCTCCAGTACCTACCTCGAAATATATGCCTGAACTTCCATTCAACATCATGAAGATCCCGTGCTATTAGTTCCTGGCAAGGTGGCTGCTGCGAGAAATCCTGGATGGGACCAAGAAACAGCAAAAACATTAAGATCGTCCTTTTGCTAAAAAAAAAAAAGTACGGCCATTAATTCTGGATCAATATCAACAGCGATGGAACAAGTCTTACCAGTGGGGGGAAAACTTTCTCTGCAGCACGTCGAGGGACAGAAAAACCCCCATGGGTACTAGTATCACTTGCTGTTAACGTTTTGCAGAAATAGTTTGTGGGCTGCCTGCTTGGAATACCCAGCTCAACTGGAAGAAATGTATCCTTTTGCTCTTGCTAAAATATATCCAGTAAATTAACTTGCGACTAGGGTGACAAACAACCTTAAGAATATACAAATATTAACAATACTCGAATAACATCACATCATGATTGATTACCGGTGTCAAAGGTTGCAATGTCATTTGAGCGTAAACTTCATCAGTTTCAACATCTGCCTGAAGTTTCATAAAACAATCAATTAAATTTAACATACAATGCTACAACAACAAGAAGATTTTGAAACCAAGAAGCATAGAAAAAGGAACGACGTGTAAAGAATTACTCACATGCATTGTGACATTATGAAGCTGGCAGATCAACTGGGGAGGCAAGCTGGGATAATTGGGAATGTGAGCATCAATTTCTTTATTAGTCGTCGCAGAAACCTGGCTTCCAATATAAATGGGCTCCTTTAGAACTTAAATTCTTCAAATTAATGCTATAATCATAATTAAGAGTAACTTAACGCGCATCTGCAACACTAACCCTAATCTTATCTGCACGCATTAACGGAAAATTTAAACAGTGATGTTGAGTAGTATCAAGCAAAAAATACCTGTTCACTATGACCCTGCGGAAAGTAAACGACCCGACTGCCTACTATTGGCAAGGAGACAAGAGGGCCAGAACAGGCATGCCATAGCTCTGAATTCAAGCATTTCTTTTCTCCTTTCATAGACAAAAGTCAAAATAACTCAAAAATCAAAATAATATTATCTGGAAAAGTTTCTTGCAGAGAACTTGAAAATTAAACAATGCGATCAACACAGGGAAAACGGAAAATTCACAATCATCAAAGATCAGTGAAAAGGACAAGCACTTATAAAAAGTCAAAGCAAAATAAAATAAAATAAAACAAGAAAAGGTAATCAAACAAAACAAAATAATTAGATTAAATAAATAAACGTTGAATTAAGACAGTGGAGATACCTTCATGAGGCTGCTGACCCAGCCCTGATGTTGAAAGCTTCATATTATTTTATCCACCAACGATCCTGGATATATATTTATATATAACAATATCTATTATAATTATAAATTAAGCACAACAAAAACCTCAACTAAAGCTAGCAAAATTCATAATCCTAAACCCTAGCCCATAATAGCTCCAATAACCCCTTGACCAGCTCCAGAATTCCTCCTCAATTAACATTTCCCCAACCTTCATATCCCATACAGAATTCACCACACGCATTTCATTATTGAGGGAAAAATCAATTGAACTCAACAATCGAAGCTTCTGGAACGGAAACCCTAACTTCACACCCCCCAAACACACTAACCAACTTCGGTACAAAACAGCCGGCGGGACCCACAAACGGCCATGAACGAGCTTTGTGAGCTGGCTCACTCCTGCAGCAGGTACGTATAGAGAGAGAAAGTAGTGATGGTGGAGGAGGAGAGGGGGGTTTTAGAGAGAGAAAGTTGAGTGGAAAATTGAAGACGGAGTTTGGGGAGGTGTATATATACGGAACCCGACCATAGTCGACCTGAGAACAGTAGAGAGAGAAAGACTGTGTGTGTAGCGTGTGTAAATGTGTGCGTGTGGGTGTAGTGTGTGTGTGTTTTGATATGGAGGTTTTTGGGGATGGGGGAGAGATTGGAGTGAATCGTGACCGTGGAAGGAACCGTACGTGGAGATCAGGACCGTTGAGAGGTGGACTGACATGACAGCAGGCATGTGGCACCATCCATCAGTGGTCGTTGTCAGAGTACGGAGCTTCAATTTTTTATTTACTATTCATTAACACACTTGTATTAAAGCAACTGCGTGTAACTGTGTGCGAGAGAAAATACGGTTAATGCGTGTGACATGGATTCGAGAATTTAGCATAACTAGATTTTATAATACTCCCTCTCCCATAGCATATCTCAGAGTATATGTACTTCTCATTTACACAAAAATTAAGAAATGGTTGAAGTGATGTAAGTGTTATAAGTATAAAAGTAAGTAGGAGAGAGAATGAGTGGTAGGAAATAATAAGTTTTTTGGTGTTGTGAGTATAAAAGTAAAGTAAAAGAGAAAATGAGTAAACTGCTTTTCTTCCCCTCGTACTATGGCTCCAACATCAGTTTGACACTCGTACTGCTGAAACACTAAATGTATGATGTGTACTATTGTTTTATTAACAAAATTAATCAACATTTCTAACATCAGTTAAACATTTAACGGATGAGTCCTAATAGGCAATTGTTGACCAGGTCAACGCTTACGCGTCAAATGACTGGACAAAATACTTACCCTAATCCGGCTTACTCCACTTAGATTAACTGGGTTCAAATTGGTGCTTAACTGCCAATGGCGGCTTTTCAATTGCCGAAAGCTCCGATCAAGCTGGGCTCGCCCGATTTCAAGTATCTCTGACACCTCTTTACCGACGGAGGCAGCCTTATCAAAGTACTGTACTTGATGGCAGCAAAAATCTCTGTCAGATCCCGATGACTCACCACCATTTTCATATCCCCATTTATGGTGTTCTAGCTTGATGAAAATCTAGCGTCATCTGACTTTGATGTTGGTGCAACAACGGACGGTGGACGATACGCCGCATCATTGGCTCGGTGTGTACTAAAGACTTGAAATTAGAACGGGTACCCATTTCAGATTGAAGTCTCTATCGGGTTCTTCACCTTCTTCATAGGAAGAGCTGCTAGTGGTGGTGCTGTAATGATCCCCCATTAATTGCAATGTATTTCTTCACTGTCAGTTTCTTTGTGTTCCAAATCGATTTCAAATTTATTTTGGTCTCTTTGATTTATCTTGCTCAGGCCGTGGTATGATTTCACATATTCAGTCTTGATTATTGTTGGTCGGAATCTGGGGGAGAAGGAGAGTATTAGCATTGACTTGGTCAACAATTGCCTACTAGGGCTCATCCGTTAAATGTTTAACTGACATTAGAAATGTTGGTTAATTTTGTTACTAAATCAATGGTACGCATCATGCATTTAGTGTTTTAGCAGTACGAGTGTCAAATTGATGTTGAGGTCATAGTACGAGGGGCATAAAAGCAGTTTACTCGAGAGAAAATTAGTGAGAAGAATAGTAAAGATTTTTTGTCATTTTTTAAAGTGGACATACTCTGGGGCGGATGGAGTATGTTTTTTTTAACCTATAAATAATTTAAATTTAATTTAAAACAAACGGTGATTTTTTTTTAATAATTGACACTTATTTTAAAAGCGTACTGTGACATTTTTATAAATAATTAGAATTTATTTAATACGTTGGGAATATTAACAAACTTTTGACACTCTTTAGCATTATCATTACAACTCCAATGTTGTGCACTTTACTATGGACATAGGGATTTATCACATAATTATAATATTACTCTCGTCTCGATTTTTATTTTTTTATTTTTTTTGCTTGACTTCGCACATTTATTAAAAAAGTAATGCAAAATAGCTTAACAATAGTAGGGAGTTAAGAACATAATTATCGAATACACAATTCATAAAGCACATGGGAGAAAAGCAGGTTAGATAAGTGACATATTTTCTTTTCTAATTTCTATGAACCTATGAGACAAAAATGTCCAAAACATTGTTTGTATTTACTATTTGATGAAATAAAGCAACTAAAAACCTTAACTTGAGAATAATGGTATAAAAATGAAAATAACTTTAAATATGGGACGGAGATAGTATTATTTTAATACTCCCACTGTCCCAAATTAATGTTCTTAGTTTGACTTTACACAGATATTAAGAAAAAGTAAATGCTGTGAGTATGAAAAGTAAAGTAGGAAAAGAAAATGGGTATGCAGTTTTTGTTGTAAGAATGACAAATGTGTCCCATTTTTCATTAGACAATAAAGTAAAGTAAGAACCTTAAATTGTGATACACTAAAAAAGAAAGTAAAAACCTTAAAGCGGGACAGAGGGAGTAATATATACTTGGTCATTATTAATGTATATAAACTCAGTCCAAAACTTATGGTAACTAAAATAGAATGCGAGGAGATTAAGAAAAAAATAGGTGTTGCCAGTGGAAGGAGAAAGAAAATGAAATAGTGGATATTAATTATGAGTGGGGAGAAATTGAAAATTTTGAGTAAGTAACCAAAACCAAAAGTATGAAACGCCTAAAATAGAAGTAAATAACAATAAACTTATGTCTGTTAAAATTATACTCCCTCCGTCCCAAAAAGATAGTCCACCTTTTTTCTATTGTTACTACGAGGGAACTTTGAGCAGTTATAAATGCTACTTATAATTATGTTAATGTGAATCTAAAAATTGATATTAATAGTATTTATAATGGTGTATCAAGAATAATTTCAAAAATTTCATTAGAATAATTAAAAGTAGCCTTAATTATTACTCAAAAGTTCCTTCGTAAAACCCATGAAAATAAGAGGACTATCATTCTGGGACAGAGGGAGTATCTCATTTGATACACCATTTATAACGTAAGTATTCATGTAAAGTGAAATTCAATTTATGATGCTAATGAGGAATATTCATTTTTATATAACACAATTAGTTGTATAGTTAATTTATCAAATAGTAATTTTTCTTCAACAATTATTATAGTTTTTTTTTTTTTAAGAAATAGTACCCTTTTTGTCTTAAAATACTCAATGTTTACTACTCCCTCCGTCCCAGTTTAAGGTTCTTACTTCTCTTTTTGGTATGTCCCAGTTTAAAGTTTTTAGTTGCTTTATTTCTTAAATGGTAAAAGATGAATAGTGTTTTTAACATTTTTGTCATCATAAAGTTCATATATTACAAAAAGGCAATCACTTACCCATCTACTTTTCACTCACTTGATTTATGAATGAACAATTATATCTTCTAACCACTACTATTCTTGACTCAAGTTTACTTTGATTCCTTAATAAGCGTGCAAAGTCAAACTAAGAACCTTAAACCATGACGAATAGAGCATTTGTTTAAGGGGTTTAAATATGTCCAAAAATAATTGTTCTTTTAGCAAATTTTTTCAAGTACTTCAACTGTTTCATAACAAACGACTTATTTTATTTTCAAAATAAAAATCAAGAAAAGTGTTTTTAAAGTAGATGTTGTTAGTATTCAATACTAGTGGATATTTGTTGTGAGTATGACGAATGAAGTAGGTCATATTGAATAAATAAATATTATACTTTTTTTTAGAAAAGTAAAACTTATCAAATGTGTATAAATGTCTAAACTAACAACTATATTTAGTAGGTATTGCAATTATTAAAACATGTATTTTACTTATTTATAAATTTATTTATTATTAAAATTTTTACTAAAATCATATTTTAATTTGGAGAGTGGAGAGACAGGAAATTTAGTGAGCGTGTGGCAAGTGTGTGTGAGAGAGAGAGAAGGGGCGTGATAATCCATAATTGAGATATTTTAATTATCTTTTTGAACGATTTTCGGCCATACCGCAGAACTGTACTTTTACCCGAATTTTCTTTTATTTGACATACGCTCCTACAAATTAATGGGATCATTCTTCAAGATAAAAATAAACATAACGGGATCAACTATTAAAAAAAGTGTTAAACCTTTGTAATGTACTCCTATGAAGTAGTATAGGATTATAAATACTCTCTCCGTCCTAAAATAATCTTTATATTTGATTGTTTAAACTTTTTATGGATATGAACAATTGATTCATTAGTCATGTTTTGTTTGGGCACTTTTAAGCCTAGGTTGTAGAAATGTGAAGAATTTTTTTGGGACAATAAAAAATTTCAAATGAGAAGATCATTTTGGGACGGAGGGAACCTCCTAATTAGGACATCATCAAAAGAAATACAACTAAATGTCCTGTTTCGGGCTTCGGAATTGTTCCATCACCATGAGTTAGCTAATGCCCCTTCCTCTTGCATATGGTTTTAATTTGATCATGTATTTTTTTAAAAAAAAATTAGCCAATACAAAACACATTTTTAAATTGAATTAATATCAATCACTAGTCAATTAAAATTAAGTTATTACGAATAATTGTTCAATCAATAGAAAAGACATGATAAAGTCTAAAACACAAACAATCGCGTTGAAGCTAACTTTTGTAGAAGCAGTTTCATATCCCTAGATGGGGTGGACTAGGAATCGCCGGAAGCATATTTTGTTGTGTTATGGAGTAAAAAAAAAAATTATGAAACATAATTTTAGACATTTAGGATTCTTAAAATTCCTGGTTTGACTAGGCTTAGGAATTTGATTATCATTTAGGTCATCTTTTATGCATTTAGTGTATCTCTATATAAACCATATGTGAGGCTGTAATTATGTGTGTGAGTACCAAAGAGATGTGTGGTCTGCATGCAACGCATGTGCCGTTCGAGTACAACAGTTGTGCGGCCAACATGTAGTGGTTGTGCGTGCAAGTGCTAGGGTAAAAATGCTAGAAGGAACATGTGAGAGCCATAAGAGAGTCAAGAGAAGGAGTACATGCCCTTGGAATGCACACGAGGTACTTCGTAGGGCGAACTAGACGTGACCATTTTTCAACCGTAACCGGCTAACCGCCGGTTTTTAACCGACCTTAACCGGCCAACCGCCAAACGTTTCAACCGTCAACTGTCGGTTACACGGTTCAGTTAAGGTTAGGCCATTTAGTAACCGGTTAACCGCCGGTTATAACCGGGAAGCTAACCGTCAGTTCAACCGTCTATATTAACCGTCAGTTTCTTAACATTTTTTAGTTAGTTTTCAGAATTTCAGTTAGTTTTTAAATGATTTCTGTTAGTTTTCTAACAAAATTAGTGTTTTCCTTCATTTTCTGTCAGTTTTTTTTTTACAATTTTCAGTTAGTTTTCTAACACAAACTGCTAAAAAATGTTTTTTTTTTTAAATAAAAAATACAAAAATAAAAACTGGTTAACCGTAACCGGACATCACAGTTAGCCGGTTAAGTTACGGTTAAAACTTAATGGATTTTCTAACCGGTGGTTATAACCGTTAACCGCCGGTTATAACCGGATGGTCACGTCTAGGACGAAAGCATGCTGTGGAACAAATTATGCGTGTGTGTTTATAGAGAAGCAATGCATATGAGAGAGTAGATGTACTTTATTGCAACACTCTCGATTGATGTAAGTTTGTACAAACTGAGTTATCAAATCTTTTGTATTTTGCTTTGATTTTTTTCTTCTTCTTTCGTATAGCTCCTTGCATGCTTTTGGCTTCCCTTTTATATACTCCCTCCGTTTCATGTGACTTAAGACAAAAAAATTTGGCACACAAATAAGGAAAAGTAAGAGAGAGAAATAGTGGGAGGATGTGTTTGTGAGTATGAAAATTCAAATAGGAGAGAGAATGAGTGGGATGAATAGTACTTTGATTGGTGTTTTGAGTGTAAAAGTAAAGTAAGAGAGAGAATGAGTGGGAAGTAGGGGTGGTAAATTGAGTATTTTGGGTTTACCCATTAAAGTTAAAAATCCAATGGATACCCGGGTGTTTTTAACTTAAATGGGTAGATCCAAAACACCCAATTTGCCACCCCTAGTGTGAAGAATAGTAAATATTCTTTATCATTTTGGGCAGTCTCAACTGGTGTGGAACGAACGAAAAAGGAAATAAATCTCAAGTGACGTGAAACGGATGGAGTATACTATACTACTAGAGACCCACTCCATAACATGTTTTCCATCGTAGTTTTTGGATTAAATTTATTATACATTTTCTTTTTGAGTTAAGTACCTATTTCATCCTCAAACTATTTAAGTTTTTACCTTTGCGTCACTAAACAATTTTTTTTACCTTTTCATCCTTAAACGATATATTTGGTCGATTATGTGGTCCTTCCCTCGACATGCCGTTCATTTTACCGTTAAAAATGGTTGATGTGGCATTGTGACATCATGTTTTCGTTCTTACTGGGCTGACTAAGCGAACAAACACTGATTTGAACGTTTCAATTAAATTAGGGGATGAAAGTGTAAATTCTGGAAAAAGTGAATTCATCTCCACCATCTTCTACATCAGTAGTTCAGCACCACCCACAACCACGTACTACCACCAGCACCAACCGCCATCACCATTAACTTCCATCTCCGCTAGACTAACACCACCATCAACCTACATAACGTCTCAACAACTCCACGAACCTCCATTTCTAAAATCCTTACCACCCAATTAAACTTAAACATCACCCAAATCTTCAAAAACCGAAATCTCAGATTTGAATCTCAAATATCCAGGTTTGAAACCCAGGATGACTTTAGAACCGGATTAAAACTAAACACACACACACGCACCATGAAATGAAACACAAAAACCTTTTCAGATCTTAAAAAAAAAAACATTTTTTTTTTAAATCTAAATAATAATAATAATAATAAAACGTAAATCATTAACAAATTCGAAAAACAAACTTCCAATGTCAACATAAAATCAACAAATTTGAGATCGCACAAGGGAATCACGATCCTGCCTCTGGGGGAGAGAAGGAACGGGATAGGAGGAGACTTTGATTTCTAAAAAAAAGGTGGGAGTGAGGTTCATTCAGATTGCAAACATGATAGATCTGGCGAGCAGCCGACGACGGTTTTTTGAGGAGGAAAGGCAAACGGAAAAATTGCAGGGAATGGGAAATGGATTTTCGCCGGCGCCGGACAGCGAATAAAGGGTAGAGAAGGTGGCGACTTGCGAAGGAACGGGGAACTGGGGTCGGAGGAAGAAAAGTGGAAGGCGTCGACATTTTGTCTGCGTTATTGCAGATTAGATTATGAGGATTATTGGTTAGGGTTTTTATTTTTTTCATTTTAGGACCACTAATTTAATGTCTTGCATTTTAACCCATCATATTTCCACATCAGCTTTCTACTTGATTAATCAGCACCACGTATATAGAAATATGTTGTCATCATGCCACGTCACCAACGTTAACGGAAAAATAAACGACATATTGACGGAAGGACCACATAATCTACCAAATACAAAGTTTAAGGATGAAAAGATAAAAAAAAATTGTTTGGTAACGCAAAAGTAAAAACTTAAATAGTTCAAAGATGAAATAAATACTTAACTCTTTTCTTTTCAGGTTGTTATTGACTTGCCAATATTTTTTTTTTACTTGTTTATATACAACTAGGTGAATACAATATCTTATTTCTTGCTATAAAAGAGCTCGGTGAAATATTAACAAATTTATTTTCTATCAACAATTTCTTATCCATTTCATAATTCCTTGCATATACTCCTGCCGGTCCAAAATATCTGTCGCTTTTGAGCAATTTTTTTTTGTTCAAAATAATTGTCACTTTTGAGTCAAAATAATTAAAATTCCTTATTTACCCTTGCATTGGAAGTTGTTTTACTTTATTAATTGACTTAGTGAGTGTAATAATGTAAGAAAGTTGAACAATAAATAAGGGTAAGCATGTAACTTTCACCATTAATATACCTTAATAATTGCATTTCTTAATCTTTGTGAAAAGTCAAAAAACGACAGTTATTTTGGACCGGAGGGAGTAGTAAAGAAGATGTCATTAAATCATTTCCCTATCCTACAATGAAGCAACAAGAAGTTTTTGCTACAGCATTTCCCATTCGTGTAGGCCCATCATGGCCTTGACCCCTTACTTGCATTTATGATTTATGTCACTCTCCTTTTTCTCAGTTCTACAATTTTTTGTGACAAATATAATTTACCTAAATTACTTTAAATGGGAATTTTTTTTGGGAGTTTTTTTCATTTTGGGTTTGATCTTGTTGGTTTGCCATCAAAACTATTCATTTTTTGTGTTCCAAATTAGTTGGAATTTTAATATATGCATTGAATGTTCACATATGAGGGTTGCTTTTTGGTCGCTGAATACCTATCTTTTTAAAAAAAATAAAAAAAATCCTAATGTATTTCAAACATTTCATTTTTTTTGTTCTAGAGTGATGGTCATTTTTATTGTTTATGAAGATGAACTATAAACAATAAATACTAGTTTGATTTAATAATTTTAATAATATTTTTTGATTCACAATTATAAATATTATTAAAAACATATTTTAGAATTTTCTTTTAAATAATTAAATTGATGTATAAATTTTATTTAAACAATTTTTTTTTCAGAAACATCGTATTCATGGATGAGGGTGCACAAGAGTAAAACGTTCCTAAAAAATATTTGTAGAAATTTATTTTTTATTACATTATTTGGATCTGCAATTTGTAAATTTCCTAGTTATTACAAAACATCGGGAGGTGTTGCATTTACAAAATGCAATCTTAACTAAGGGCTTTTAAGAATTTTCTGGAATCGGACTGGAACGTAAGAACTGGATCAGACCATTAAAATCAAACCAAACCAATACATATAGTTTAGTTTTGATTTCAAAATATTGTAGAACCGGAAAGAATATTAATTAAGTATTGTATGATCATTCAAATAATTCAAAATTTTTTAATGAGGGTTAAGTTGAAATTTTAATAAAATCATATATGCATCTTATTGTTATTAAACAAAGTTTAGCTCTTATAATTTAACACTTAAATGATTTCACTTCAGCTTGCTTCACATCTTTTTCCACATAGGTTTTCAAAGCTTAAATTAAATCTTCACTTTTAGTTTAAAAAATATGCTGACACTGAAACACGTTTGCGCTGATTGTTATTTTAATACTCTTAGGGCTTGTCTGGTGCAAAGTTTTATAAACGGAGATTCTTTTTGGACGCTGCTATTTTGAGCGGCTAAAAATTGCTAAGATTTTTAAAAAGCTTCACTCAAAAACTCTCCATTAATACACTTAATTAGCAAAAAGTTAGGTTTTTTTTTTTTATGTTTTCAATCCGTTTTGAACGTATCGCTGTACCAAACAAGCTCTTAATCTTATAATAATCAGTCATTATTGACTTGTCAGTGTCTTTCAAATATGAATTTCATTTAATCATAATTATTTGTATCATAGTAAAATTGTAATAAAATTATTTTTATTAGAGATACATACTTATTTTGTAACAATCAAAATTTGATAATTACTATGAGAGTGAGAGTGATGGAGTGATACTTTACACTACTTGCTTTTGGTGTTTAAAATTTGATAGTTGACTTGGTACTACGCAAGAGAATCGAAATGATACCCAACAAAATAATTGTCTTTTATAAGTCTTTAGACAACAATTTTTGAAACAAAATTCTTGCTCCAAAAAAGGAACCACACAATTATGATACCAAATAATTTTTCGTTATGAACTAGAATAAGAGAAAACATGTCTCATTTACAACTAATGAGTTATGTCCCTCTTCCTTCTCCTCCTCCATGATGAAAAATTGTGCATCATTCCTATGGCACTACTTAGAATATACTAGTATAGCAAAATTGTTTACTCTAACAATCATTTCCATCATTTTAATTTCAATATTTGTCTCGTTTAAATGAATATCATTTTTGCGTGTAATCGCACGTATAAATTGAACGATATACACATTTAACTTTTGGCAGTCAGTTTGAATAAACTTTAACCAAATATTAATAGTATCATTTCAATTATTCTAATAATAAATTAAACAATTTTATTAATAAATTATTTAATCATTTAGTAATAATAATTTTAAAAGTTAACTAGAACAATTAGAGTGCTATTAATGTTTTGATTACAATTTACTTTTGTTCTGCTTGTCGACTATCAAAAATTATATACTCCTTCCGTCTCAGATAAATGGACACAAAATATTTGTAGCGCATGAATTAAAGAAAATGTAAGTGATATGAGTATGAAAAGTGAGTAGGAAAGAAAAAGTGCAAGTGTTGTCAGTATAAAAGTAAAGTAAGAGAGCTAATGGATGAGATAATCTTTACCATTTCTAACAATGTGCCCATATCAATAAGACGTCAATTTTTTTTTTGTGCCCATTGATATAAGACAGATGGATGGAGTATATATTACTCATTATGTCTCAGAAAGATAGTCTCATTTTGACTTTGTATGGTCAACATAAATGAACTTTGACCGAACATTGATGTCTATCTAATCATTCTAGTGAAAATCTAAAAATTGCAATTGACAAATCATTAAGTGATTTAATCAATAATAATTTTTATAATTTCATTGTTATTATTAGATTGACACCAATGCTTGGTCAAGGTTTATTTATATTGACTATTCAAAATGAGACTATCTTTCTGGGACAGAGGGGGAGTATGGTTCATTCCACAAACACAACATGTAGATGGTCAAAATCTAGACTCATCTAGCATTAAGAATACATGGGCACTAGATTTAGGTGGCCTATAATATTTTGGCAAGATGGTTTAAATAATAAAGCAAATCCAAAAGAAAATGGGGTAGCATATCATATGAATATATGATTCGAGACCCCATCCTTTGACTAAAAAAACTGAGAAATGAGAAGTCATATTCTAAACTTAAAATAGAAAGAGACCCATATGATATGGCAACGTTAAAATTGTTTGGCCAATGTTTTTTATTATACAGTATATATAAAATCATCAAGATTATTATAATAGGAAAATGGCATAAACAATAATGGAGCAATCAAGGATTTTTGGGGGACAACTACCCTCTTCAGTCTTACTTTGTAAAATCTTACTTGATCTTGCCTTATCCTCTATCCACAACAAGAACAAGTGGAGTGTTTTCAAACAAGTTTTATGGTTTGAAGCCATATATTATTAGTGTAAAAATATAATTTTAATATGGTGCAAATAAATTTGTGTTCTGTACAGTTTGACTTCACTGAAGAGATGCAGAAATGATTCATATCTCAATTTCCATCTATCATAAACGAGCGACCCTTTTTTGTGGGTGGGGTGAGGGGTGGAGAGGGGGTGGGGGGTGTTAATGAATAATCTAACGACTTGATTTAGATGTAAAACCGACTTTTGTGAGGTCTGACCTCACTGGCATGATCATGCAACCAAGTTTTAGAGTCTGAAACCGTATGATGCACTGGCACTAGAATGAAGATCTGGAGCTACGAAAATTGGACTTCATTTGTCACTATATGAATGTTCAAATTTTAGTTAGGAAACATTTTGAAAATACATATTTTTATATATTTTTATACATTTAAATGATAAAATTGACAAATATTTTTATTAACCACTTTCTACATTTTTAATTGTGGAAGTATAAAATGACCGGGACAAAATAGGTAAATCATAATAATCATAATCAGGGATAAATTTTTTGATAAAAAAGACATCATTTTTTTTTTTTTTTTATAATAGATATATTCATTTAGGATATTAAATAGTTTTTTGTTTTGTTATTACAACGATGTACTCCGTATATGCATTCTCACACAAGCACGAAAATGAAATGTGTTTACTTGCAACTCTTCTTCATAGGGTCGACATATTTGTGATGTTGTACCACAGTGACACGATCATACAATGAAACGTGCAAGAGAAAATATTGGGGAAAACTAGTTCCTTCATAAGTTATAAAAATTCCTGTTTTTATAGGGTTTAAAGTTTAGGGTTTGGGGTTTCAGGTTTAGGTTTTAGGGTTTCATGTTTAGGGTATAAGGGTAGAAAACATGACTTTTTATAACTTATGGAGGAACTAGTTTCCCCCAAAACACACTCAACGTGCAAAATGACCAGAAATGGTCCAATTAATCTTGTATTCCCTCCGTTCCCAAAAGATAGTTTCATTTTGACATTTTATAGTCAACAAAAATAAACTTTGACCAAACATTAGTGTCAGTTTAATGATCAAAATAAAATTCTAAAATTTTTTATTAATAAATAACTTAATGATTTATCAATTACAAATTTTAGAACTTCACTTAGGCCCGGCAATTGTGCGGGTTGGGTTGGGTCGGGATGTGGCGGATTAACGGGTAGACCCGCTACAACCCGTTTAAGTTACGGGTCAAATGGGTTGGGTTGAAACGGGTTGGGTTGGTGGGTTGAAACGGGTCGACCCGTTTATTTTTTGTCCGGTGTGCCTTAAATTTATTAATTCTTCCTATTTATGTTTACGGGTTAAAGCGGGTTGAAACGAGTTGTTTTGGATCGGCCCGTTAAGCTTAACGGGTTGAGACGGGTAACCCGTTTCAACCCGCTAACTTAAATGGGTTGAGTTGGGTTATAATGGGTTGGGTTGTGCGGGTTAGTGGGTAACGAGGCAAAATTGCCAGGCCTAACTTCACTAGAATGATTAGATCGTCACCAATGGTTGGTCAAAGTTCATTTCTGTTGACCATAAAAAGTCAAAATGAGACTATCTTTTTGGGGCAGAGAGAGTATTATTTAGAGTGAAAATACTTTTTCATCCATCTAAGAGAAAGTTTCACCTTATTTACGAGTTCGTCTCAATAAAATAATCACATACTCCCTCGTTTCATTCGAATTATGACAAAATTCCATTTTGGGTGTTCTATTCGAATTATGACAACCCAAAAATGGAAGTGTTTTATTTAATGAGACCCACATTCACACTCACAACAACTTTCCACTCATTATTCTCTACCCCACTTTCTCTCTCCTACTTCACTTTTAATACTCACAACACCAACTCGACTACCACTTTTTCCTTAATACCCTTGCTCAACCAAAAAATCTTAATTCAGGTGGGACGGAGGGAATATTTAACAATACAATAACTATAGTAATTCTGAAAAGGAAAAAGAAAAAACAAATAACCTTGACAAGGGTCTATTTGTCAAATAAAACTCACTTCAAACGCGTGAAATATAAAACGCTTTGCAAGAAAAAAAAAAGTGAAAATATTATGCTAAGGGGTGTTTGTCAGTGCCAACTATCAATGATAAAATAATACTCCCTCCGTCACAAAATGATTTTCTCATTTGCCATTTCTCATTGTCTCAAAAAGTTCATTTTATTTCTATAATCTAGGCTTAAAAGTGCATAAGCAACACATGGCTAGTGAAGCAAGTGTTCGCATTCTTAAAAAGTTTGAATAGTCAAATGTGAAGATCATTTTGGGACGAAGGAATTACGTGAGAAGGAATGAAATTACTGCCAATAGTCAATCAATAGTATGTTATTGTCAATTCAAACGCACTGTCTGTTAGAACAATTTTAATCCCTGAATGCCACACTCATATTTAAGTAAGAGAAAGAGGAAAAGATGAAGCGGAAGCATGTAATAAATGTATACCTGTTGAATCCATTATTGTGTCTTGAAGGGAGATTAAGGATGATGAAGATGTAGGGAGATGATCTTCTAAATGAGAGTGTCTCTTAAGTTTCTCAGAATTTCTTCTAGATAATTATGAAGAGAGTATGTAGAGAGAAAAGTAAGAATTCAATATGTTTAAGGCTTGATGGAGGGGCCTTTATATAGTAAACATGGTGACACTTCAAATAGGGACCATACCTATTCATTTCCAAAGCAATGTTGATTTACCATCTTGCCCATCAAAGATAGATAAACAACATTTCAGGGATTCTACACATTGACCGTTTTGACCATACTTTATATTAATGTCATAGTCATGACTTTATTTATGGAAGGTGCCTATTAACTTGTGTTGCAAGCCACAATGATCTAACAATCTCCCACTTGGGTTGCAAAACAAATTTCTTCCTTTAAATCACAAGTATAACATAAATGACAACCCTTATGTGCACTTTGTTGTCATCTATAACAATCTCGTCCATTAGCCATATAAGTATAGGACTAAAGGGGCAGTCGTTGTAATTGATTCGCAACTAAACCCACTATAATCACATATACTAATTCAACTAAATGACATAGATCAAAAGTATGGATGTGTAGCATGGATCTTAATGAATATATACATATTCTTCCAACTAGTCCAACTTAACCAAATGAGATCAAACTTTAATAATTAATAGAACAATAAATGAAAAACAACACAAACTCCCACTATATTAAATGTTATCAAAAGTTGTTACACCCATATGAGCAACATGCTCGTGAAACACTAAAGGTGATAACGCCTTAGTAAACGGATCCGCTAACATAAAGTTTGTACCAATAAGTTGTATTTCTATTTGTTCTTTTTGTACCCTCTCTCTTACAACAAGAAATTTAATGTCAATGTGTTTAGACTTTGACGAGCTCTTGTTATTGTTGGAGTACAAGACCGCTGCCCTATTGTCACAATATAGCTTAATAGATCTTTCGACGCTATCGACAATACGGAGTCCCTCAATGAATTTACGCAGCCATATAGCTTGATTGGATGCCTCAAAACAAGCAACAAACTCGGCTTCCATGGTAGAGGAAGTTACGAGTGTCTGCTTGGCACTTCTCCAAGAAATTGCTCCACCGGCTAATGTGAAGACATACCCAGACGTTGATTTACGTCTGTCTTGGCATCCAGCAAAGTCGGAATCGGAATACCCAACGATCTCAAGATGATCCGACTTTGAATATGTAAGCATGTAGTCCTTGGTGTTTTGTAAATACCGCATCACTCTTTTGGCTGCGACCCAATGTTCTCTCCCCGGATTGCTTTGGTATCGACCAAGCATTCCAACAATAAAAGCTAAGTCTGGACGAGTACAGACTTGAGCATACATTAAGCTTCCCACTGCTGATGCATAAGGGATGTTTTCCATATACTTGGTTTCAAAATTGTTTTTGGGACATTGATTAAGACTGAATTTATCTCCTTTAGAAACAGGGGTGTCATGTGGTTTACAGTTTTGCATGCTAAACCTTTGTAATACCTTCTCTATATAGGCCTTTTGTGATAATCCTAAAGTACCTCGTGAGCGATCACGGTGTATTTGGATTCCTAATACAAAAGTTGCCTCTCCAAGATCTTTCATTTCAAATTTCTTTGAAAGAAATTTCTTAGTGTCTTTAAGAAGGTTTATATCATTACTAGCTAGCAAAATATCATCCACATATAAGACTAAGAATATAAACTTACTCCCACTAAACTTATGGTATATACAATCTTCACCAATATTCATTTCAAAGCCAAATGAAAGAATTACTTGGTTAAATTTGAGATACCATTGACGGGAAGCTTGCTTGAGCCCATAAATGGATTTCTTAAGTTTACAAACTAAATGATTAGTTTGTTCCAAATCATCCACCATTTCTGGTTTCTTCATATAGATGGTTTCCTCAATGTCTCCATTGAGAAAAGCTGTTTTTACATCCATTTGATGAAGCTCAAGGTCATAATGTGCCACTAAAGCCATAATGATCCTAAAGGAGTTTTTAGAAGACACCGGAGAGAATGTTTCTTTGTAGTCAATACCTTCCTTTTGAGTGAAACCTTTGGCAACAAGACGAGCCTTATGTCTTTCCACATTACCTTGTGAATCCCTTTTGGTTTTAAATATCCATTTACAACCAATCGGTTTCACATCCTTCGGTAATGGGACAAGATCCCAAACGTCGTTGTCTTTCATAGATTTTAACTCTTCATTAATGGCATTGATCCACTTATGAGAATTAGGACCTTTAATGGCTTGATGGAAGGTGAGAGGCTCATCTCCCACTAAACCTAAGTGTCCTTCATTCTCGGCTAGATACACCTCATAATCATCCGAGATGGCACTTCTTCTTACTCTATTTGATCTTCTTAAAGGCACTGGTTCTTCCTCATTTTGAGGTTGTTGAATTTCCTCATTTTGATCAACATTTTCATGTTGTTCAATATTTATAGGGGAGTCAATATTTTGAATTTGTTCCTCTTGAATTTCAGGTACAAGTACTTGATTTCCAATTGGAACTATTAAGGGAAGAGGTATAGAAATGGATTCCTCTTCCTTAAATTCAAAATTATTATTCCTAGTTTCCCCTCTAAACTCAACATCCTCAAAGAACCTAGCATTTCCCGTTTCAAAAAACGTTCTAGTTTTCGGGTTGTAAAATTTATAGCCCCTTGATCTTTCGGCATACCCTACAAAGTAGCAACTAACTGTCTTAGCGTCCAGTTTTCCTTCGTTAGGCCTATAAGGCCTAGCTTCCGCTGGACATCCCCAAACATGAAGATGATTTAAGGACGGTTTCTTATTCGTCCATAATTCATAAGGGATTTTATTGTTAGTAGCCTTAGAGGGAGCCCTATTAAGAAGATAAGTAGCGGTTTTTAAAGCATCGCCCCATAATGAGTGAGGTAAAGAAGTACAAGAAACCATACTTCTTACCATATCCTTAAGGGTTCTATTACGTCTCTCAGCTACACCATTCATGCTAGGCGTACCCGGCATAGTGTAGTGAGGGACAATCCCACACTCTTCAAGATAGCGAGCAAAAGGACCCGGACGTTGTTCTCCCGAACCGTCATTCCGACCATAGTACTCCCCACCACGATCGGATCTAACGTTCTTAATAGTCTTCCCAAGTTGATTTTCAACTTCGGCCTTAAAAGACTTGAAAACGTCCAAAGATTGAGATTTATCATGAAGTAAATAAATGTATCCATATCGAGAATAGTCGTCTATGAACGTAATAAAATATTGTTGACCATTCCAAGAAGGAGTAGGAAATGGTCCACAAATATCCGTATGTATTAGTTCTAAGACGCTTGATGCTCTCGAGGATACTTTCCTTTTCGTGTTTGTAAATTTTCCTTTTAGGCATTCAATGCAAAAGTCTTTATCCGGAATATCAAGTTTATTTATGATTCCTTCAGACACAAGCTTGTCAATTCTCCTTTTGGAGATATGACCTAAACGCCTATGCCATAAGGTATAAGAATTTTCACTTGAAAACTTTCGCTTTTTACTTTTAGTTTCATTATTATGGGACTCATTGATTGTTTGAGTAGTGTTAAGCAAATAAAGATTATCACTACTCGATAAAGTACTAGTACCAACAATAATGGAATTAAAATAAAGATCACATCTATTATTTCCGAACGAACAAGAGTAACCCTCTTTGTCCAAAACAGTGATAGATATTAAATTCCTTCTAAACGAAGGTACAATGAAAGTATTATTTAATACAAAATAATATCCGGTACTTAATAACAATCTAAATGTCCCAATGCCTATTACTTCAACCGGGTTCCCAGCTCCCATATAGATGAATCTTTCATCCTTGCTAGGTCTTCGGTAATTCAGGCAACCCTGTATAGACATACTAATGTGAGTTGTTGCACCAGAATCCAACCACCATGTATATGAAGGAATTGAAACTAAATTAGCCTCAGTACAAACAAGACCAAATGACATACCTTTCTTAGCACGCCAAGCGTGATACTTAGGGCAGTCATACTTCATGTGCGTTAGGTCCTTGCAAAAGAAGCACTTCTTTTCTTTATGATCGTTAGATCCCTTAGGCTTCTTGTTGCTTGTTACCGCAACTTCTTTCCCTCTTCTCTTAGTCCCATGAGAAGAGGTAGATGCTAAGTGAGCACTTTCAACCTTAGATTGCTTCAACCTATCTTCCTCTTGTGTCACATGTGAAATCAATTCATTAATGTTCCACTTGTCCTTTTGACAATTATAGGTCACCTCAAAGTGACCAAACTGAGGAGGAAGAGAGATCAAAACTAAATGCACGAGGAGCTCTTCAGTCACCTCTAACTTAAGTGCTTTTAGTTTTGTCGAAAGGTGAAGCATTTCCAAGATATACTCCCTAAGATTCCCGGTACCCTTGTACTTCATGGAAACAAGTTTCCTTAGGGTAGAACTTGTTTCCGACTTTTCGCTTTTTGCAAAGCGTTCTTCAAGGGTCTCGAGGAAAGTCTTAGCATCAACGTCCTCGGGAACACTGTTCAAAAATGTTTCCGGGACGACATTTTTCATAATCATTAGGCTTACTCGATTGGAGCGTTTCCATTTCTCAACATATAAGCGGTCCTCAGGGGTGCTTTCTTCATTAAGAGGAATGGGAAACGGCTCCCTAAAAGCGAGGTCAATATCCATACAGACTAAGATCATTACAATTTTGTTTTTCCAAGTTTTAAAGTTTGTCCCATTAAGCATCGGAATTGTGCTCATCGCAGCAGTAATAGAAGAAGCGTTAAGTAAATCTGGGAATCGAGAACAAGAATGAATACAAAAGAATAATAATTAACTACATTATGAATTAAAAGATTAATTATATCAAATGAAATCCATCAATAAAGCAATTAACATGACATCAAAACTAATCTTTGGATTGCGAATTGACTCATAAATAATTACTTTAGATGACAAGTAATTTGAACAATATTTGATTAAATGCTTAATCTTCCTTTGGGTAGTCTGAAGCATTTAATAAAATTACTAAATGTTCATTTTATATGTCATCACATGAATGCTTAAGACTTTCTTAGTACGTGGCGTTGTTCAACCTTAGTCGTTCCACCAATCCGTTCGGATGGTTGAGGAGACCAGTCAAGGTTTCCAGCCTGATATACCATCGTTAGTCAAATGTCAAGATTTTCTTTGGAAAATTCAAGTCATTCATATCTTAAACATTCAACACTTTAATAATTTTGCATTTAAATAACGTTAATCACTTAGGTGATAATATTATTTAAATAATGTATAAAATTATTTAAGCATATAATTAATCCAAGCTTTAAGGTTTGAAAAATGAATGATTTTTGTTCAAGAGAAAATAACAAAATATTGCAGAACTTGATTTTCTTTCGACATACTTAGCACGACCGTGCCAAACAAAGGGCACGACCGGAGCCAAAATATGGGGAAAAAAACATGTTTTCACGGTGCAGATGGCACGACCGTGCCAAAAAAATAGACACGACCGTGCCAAACGAAACGGTCCGACCGGTTTAAACAACACACCCGTCCGGACCAGCACCAATGTACACACCGGTTCAAGGTAATAGAGGCGCACGGCCGTGCCAAAACAAAGAGCACGACCGTGCCATATAATCTGCACTTCTGAATTTTTGTCTAAATTTTCCTCAAAATCAAATGAATTGCAAGTAGATCCGCATGGTATGTACTTAAAACATAAAACCATGTTATTTAGGATAATCTTGCTTTTTTTTTTTTTTTTTTTAAATTAATGGAATCAAGTGAGTAGATCCACATGGTATGCACTTAAAACATAAAACCATGTTATGAAGGGATAGTCTCACTTGAACCTTTTAATGAACAAAAACTTTCAAACCATTTTTCTTAATTTTAGATGAAGATCATCAGCACTCTATTAACGAATTAGAGTCTCTAATCGACATCAAAAACCTTATGATTCAACAGAGAAAATGAATCAAAGCAAAGCATGAAAGCTTTTTCTTAATACAAGAACTCAAACTCAAACTAAATAATGAGCGGGGCTCTGATACCAATTGTTAGAACAATTTTAATCCCTGAATGCCACACTCATATTTAAGTAAGAGAAAGAGGAAAAGATGAAGCGGAAGCATGTAATAAATGTATACCTGTTGAATCCATTATTGTGTCTTGAAGGGAGATTAAGGATGATGAAGATGTAGGGAGATGATCTTCTAAATGAGAGTGTCTCTTAAGTTTCTCAGAATTTCTTCTAGATAATTATGAAGAGAGTATGTAGAGAGAAAAGTAAGAATTCAATATGTTTAAGGCTTGATGGAGGGGCCTTTATATAGTAAACATGGTGACACTTCAAATAGGGACCATACCTATTCATTTCCAAAGCAATGTTGATTTACCATCTTGCCCATCAAAGATAGATAAATAACATTTCAGGGATTCTACACATTGACCATTTTGACCATACTTTATATTAATGTCATAGTCATGACTTTATTTATGGAAGGTGCCTATTAACTTGTGTTGCAAGCCACAATGATCTAACACTGTCATCATCATTCAACATCAATTTGATTCATCTGAGATACACCTTAACAAAAATAATTTTAAACACAAATACCAAAATAAAAAAAAATGTGATCATATTCAAAAACAGTTTTTTTAATGAAACATCAAATTATCGCAACAATAGTTTCGGAGATGATTGTGAAAATCTCAGTAAAAAAGAATGAGAATGTGAGTGTATTTTGTTTCGGGCAATGCTAGGTGCACAAAAGAAGTTCACAAAATGATGGATACAAAATGAGGTGGCGATATTATATTTTATTGGTTACATCGATAGTGGACCCGACACACTCTAATTAAAAAGACAAATAAAATTTTGACACATCATTTTGTAGACTAAATTTTATGGCACTTTTTTGTGATTTTATATATACCCTTTTGGTTCACCAATTGCTAGTGAGCGTGGAAGATCTTTGTGATCACATCATTGGATCCTTTAAAGTGTAGTACTTGGTGGAATGCAGACGATTGTGCCACAATCTAAGGTGATTAAAAGTTAAAAACAAAACTTTTTCACACACATACCTCTCCTAGTACCTTGCTTAGACTACTTGTACCATTTCTATTCGAGAAGTTTTGTGTGAAACAGTCTGTCTAACACATGAGACGGATCTCGAAGAGAGAGAAAATAAGCTTGCCCCGCACTGCTCAAGCAAACCATTTACTATCTTGACGAGACCCGTCTCACGTATGAGACCGTTTCCACAAGTTTTTGTCTTTCTATTTTGATGACAATATGCCATTGTAGAAAAGCAATATTAATGGTGCATTTTAAATATTTTTACTCTCATCATTAAATTGTTCAGCTTACTATTTGGATAACACCTTCAATTCAACTTTTATTTATGCATGTCATATTTGTACTATCAATAAATTCGCATTCAATAATAGTAGATGTTACCAACATAATGAAATTTACAATCAAATTTTCTGAACGTGACACAAGTTGTTGTTGCTATGGATTGCCAAGAATACTTCAACTTGAAGGAATTTGAGGGCCTAATATGGAGGAGTTGACAGCATAATAATTCAACAAATTCAATGACTAATTGACTATGGTCAAATTTACTCTAAAATGGATGATTCCGTTGAATGAAAATGTGTGTGAAAAGACAATTATACCCTTAATAATGAAACGATTTAACATATCGGGAATAGACTGTTGTGACTTTCTGTTGCACTGATCTCAGATCCAACTTGAAGTTTAACGTTGAGAATGATGCTTAATAGAATGTAGGGTAATTTGGAGGTAGGATGCAATGATTTAATTCTTTCATCCAACATGAATATGCCCAACACCCTCTTAATGATTGAGAATCATTATCATTGCTTAACGAATAAGAGTCTCACTCAACACTCTAAATGCATCCTACCTCCAAAGTATCCTACATTCTATTAAGAATCGAACATCTAGTGCTTGATGCATCAAACGCAAGTCGTTCAATAGCAACAACAAGTAAAGTTGGTGCGGTCAATTTGAAATTGTCTGAGGTACAACCTCAGGTAAAAATGTCTTTATGCTGCCCAAAGGATTGCATTGTCAAATATAGCATGTAATGATTGTACCCTTAGCATCATAAATTAAGCTCTACTGTCGAGATTTTCATGAAAAAGATTTTTTTCCCCTTATTTCTTCTGGTGTAACAAAACAGGAAGTGAGGCTCACAATGTACTATATATGTCCCCTCCCAAGATCTATAATTGAAAATTAAACTTCAAAATTATTTCTTACTTCTTCCGTCCCAAAATAATTTTTCCGTCAACAATACGATCAATAATAAGTTTTAGATTCTCATTAAGATAATCAAATCAACCAAAAATTATTGTTCATTTTTTTTTGTAGTTACGACAAAAAAAGCTGAAACATCATTTTGAGACGGAAGATGTATATGTTTAAATGCCCTTATTTGCCTTCCAGTGATGACTGATGAACAAGAACACTTCAGAATTGTTAAAAAATCTGGTTTCCGGTTAAGTATGGGATATCAGGGATTTGGGGCTGGTGCAGTCAAAAGTCACAACAGTCCCGTTCATGTCCGTTAGGATTATATTTTCGCCTCCCCCACACCCATCAATTTGAAGGACATCTGACACAGTCAATTGATATTTGACAGCTCTCCAAAGCCCCAAATCTGGAGTTTGGGAACCCAGAATTCACTTTACTGGATCTATCTATATGTACAAGTTATACATGTGGGTGTATATTATATATTTCAAATTAGCTCAAATTCCAATCCAGAATCATGTATTCAGTGCAATCTTAGTATTCATGGATTCAATGCAAACATAGCGTAGTTGCCACTCAAACAGGTATACAATTGTGTACTACTCTCCATTCAAAAAGGAAAATAAATGGTATTCTAACTTAACCAAAGGTCTCGGGTTCGAGCCTAGGAATGTAGCAGCATTAAAACTTTTTGGGAGTGTTTTGCGCCCTTATGGTCCTATTCATCTCGAACCAGATTAATCGGCTCGGAATCTAATGTGGTGTTCAGATACTACTGATGCATGCAGACAAAATAATAATAATAATCTACCATTGAACAGCTACCAGAATGAGTAAAGACTTTGGCTTTCTATCAGAAAGTTGCTCTAGCAAGCCACTCCATCCAATTGACTAATTGCAACATGAAAATAAAGATTAATAGTATGATATCTTAGGGCTCCATATCCTAATGTCTACCTTCCAAAAGTGCATTGAAAGAGCTATAGGTATACCATACATACAAGAACAAGGACAAAAGAATGGAGGACCCCCACCCCACATGCAGCCTAGTAAAGACATGGGCCAGCTATTAAGATGCTTTTTATATCAAATATACAACTTACATAGCATCACCATTCACCACTGTTAATACAAATTCAGGGTAGGGGTAAAAACAAACAACTCATAACTGCTCATGTTCATCTGCAGCTTGTTAAGGATCTTAATCTTATTAAGGATGGACCGAGACGGCTACGGTTCTCGAGAAGCAACCACATTTCTCATTTGTGAGTTGTGCAGTCGAGATCACTAGTGTTAGATGCGGGACCCACCAAACACCCTATTCAATGTTGGATCTCGCGTGTTGATCACAACAGAGCAGCGGTTCTCAGTCCAGCGCTGCAACGTGATGCAGCAGTAGGGGCAAACTACGTATCAAGATACTTAGATAGGAGGGGGGGGGGGGTGAGCGTTTTGTTTCACCAACCAACATTCAACATGTCAGCATAGACCAGGGAGCAAGATTGCATGAAAACATTTTGATTTGTATAGACCTTTCTCCCCAGGACATTAACTGTAAAATACTTGTGACATACGCATTACAATGATACATCAGACACAGAGAAGTTCAACTATATCAAGGAACCATGATGGGAAAAATGTACTCCGACTAAGATCGAATGAAACTTAAATCTTAACAAAGGCTAGAAGTACAACATAGATCACCGATGTTTTAGCACAAAAACATGCAAGAGGTAAAGAATAAGCGTCAGACTGATTTCGACAATCAAGAAACAGGTCCATCAGAAGATTGAACTTCTTTTGACATGGACCACATTGTTTTGGCCTCTGAAAACAAGAATTATGTCAAGAAACTTGCAAAGAAAGCCCAAGAAGTTGTAACCCAACAACAACATTATATACAAAAAGTTCAGGGAGGAGAGTTTCAGCAATAGAAACTACACATTATCCAACTAGCAAATTTGGAAAACATAAACCCTGGAAACAGTGAGTTGCTCATAAAAAAGTTCCTTTATTGTTTTGGCGAAGAGAGAAGCTGTGCATAGTCAACACAAAATATGAGCAGGAAAAAAAATAAGAAGGCGGATGAGATCGGGAATGAAAAAAGGAAAAGAATGAGCAATAAAAAAAAGTGGAGCAACCATACATAACAGCATAATAATCAAGGAGCACAAGCTGGGAAAAAGCATTACGAACAACATTAAACGTTTATAGTCAACACAAATCAAAATGCTGGAAACTGTACCAAAAAGGAAACACGATTTCAAATGAGAACAAGCTCTCCGTGCCAGACATGATACAACTGACTTCTCCATCCACAGATATTATTAGTTTGGAGTATATCTGATTCTTTCCATCATTTCCGATGGAGCCAAAGACTCACTATTTTTTGGCTTGGGAATATGATGGAATAAAGCAAAATGGGTCACTAAACTGTCTGCGCTTCTTTGTGATGAAGCAGCAATCAGTCCATGCAATTTTCGACGCAATTTTCATCATGGGTCATCTGGAAACAGCCTCTCTGTGCTTTAATACAGGGGCAAGGCTGCGTACATCCGACCCCCCCTTACCCCACCATAGGTGGGAGCCTTTGCGGCACTGGGGTAATGTTGTTGTTGTAGTATATCTGATTCGCACATCCAACATAATTTATAATACTATAAGCATATGCATTTTTCTCTTGTCTGCTTAAACTTAACCCAGTAGGCATTCGTTTCATCCCTCCAATTACATAGGTGTAGATAATCAGCTTAATGATTAATCATGTATGACTGCACAACACTGTGTAGTTGGTAAAAGAACTCCCTAAGATAAAGCCCTGTTTACATAATCCAAAAGCCTACAGCAAGGGGAAGTAAACAAAAAAATGTGTAGGAAACACAAGATATGGACACAAGAATAAAGCAAAAAAGGGGAAGTGCAACGATATCAATAAGAGAAAGAAATGAATGAGCAACACCAAACCAAAATAACTCTAGCAAAATGAAGAAAGACGAGAATGAAATATTATCAAATTCCACAGGCTGCAATCTCTGCAATTAGCTCTCCCATCCACAGAAATAAGCATTTTTCCTAGCATGCTTACACTAATCAAAGATACTTGCAGAGAATTGAGCAACGACATTTATTCCACAGATGCACACATACACCCACGAAAGAAAATACCCCCTCTGTCCCAAGATGATATTCTCATTTGACTATTCAAACTTTTTAAGGATATGAACATTTGCTTCACTAGTCATGTTTTGATTATACCTAAAATGTAGAAATGAGAAGAACTTTTTGGGACAATGAAAAATGGCAAATGGAAAATCATTTCGAGGGAGTAAAAAATAAAATACACTAATCAAAGATACTCACAAAGAACTGAGCAACAGCATTTATTCCACAGATGCACAGATACACCCACAAAGAGCAAAAAAAATAATTTGAATTGTAAAGGAATTCCCTAAAATATAGTAAAATACTGCGTAAAACATCAAAGAATTCTGGTAAGGAATGCCCAAAAAGCACAGCCCAACAGGAATATCATTCAACATAAATTTGAGCAAGAAGGTAGCACAATGTGGTGATCAAAAGAACCAAGACACGGAAAATAATGCAAATAATTCTTCGATAGCAAGGCGTTTATCATATATTCACAAGAATAACCTTCCTTTCATAAGTTCGAGTTACCAAGTACTAATCAAATTCACAAGGGGAATTCTGATAGATGATTTTGTCAATATATTTTGACAACTACGTGTAGACAATAGCAGTCACCTATGTATCTTAATAGATAGAGATACAATTAAGCTCCTAAATGAATGCTTTTCATTGCATATGCATTCAAATTTTAAACCTCAGCTGCCGGAAATTCCAAGGTGGTGACAGCACCAGCAGCCGGAATAGCGACATAACCCATCTTCCTAAGGGTAGCGTCAGTCTCATCAACATCATCAAACTCATCATCAGAATCCCCAAAATCAAACCACCTGGGAAAAATCGATGACCAAATCATGTACATGGTAGCTGCGGTCAGCGACCCACAACCAAAACCAAAGAGGAGAGACCCAACATTTCTCATGATATCCATGTTGCGATCGCGAATCGAGGAGCGGACGGATGAATAGGTGTCTAACGGGTGGTGCGCAGTTTGGGGCTTCGACGAGACGACGTCGCGATCGGTGACGATGGGTCGGTGGTAGCGGAGAGGATTGGGTATGGTAGGGTTGTGGAAGCGGTGAACCTCGGTGATGAAGTAGGTGCGGTGGTGATTGGAATTGGGATTGGTGTTAGTGTTTTGGTGGAGGGGGTTATGATCGGATGGGTAATAAGTGGTGGTGGTGGTTGTGATGAAGAAGATGGTTTTGCATGGTCTTGCGGCGGCGGAAACAGAGAGGAGGGGGAGGAGGATCGATAGGAGGAGGAGGAGGGGATAGGTGATTCCGGTCGCCATTGACGATGCTAGAGAGAGTGCTTGACCAAATAACGGAAAGGAAAGGAACTGCATTTGAATACAGTTGTTCAAATTTGGAAAATTGCTCGCATTTTTTCATTTTGAGAACGACAATTAAGAAAATACTACCTACAGAGAAATAGATAGGGGGATGAATTGTTTGGTAGTATCAAAAATTAAACAGGAGAGAGAATGAGTTGGAGTAATAGTAAGTTGATTGGTGTTGTGAGTGTAAAAATATAGTAAGAGAGAAAATGAGCGAGAAGAATAGTAAAAATTCTTTACCTTTTGGGCGGTCTCAAATCACGTGAAACAATCGGAAAAGGAAATAAGTTTCAAGTGACATGAAACAGAGGGAGTAGGTTAGAAACTTAGAAAGTACAGTGTGGGTGAGAAGGAGAGAGACAGTGTGGTAAACATTTTTCTTAATCTATTTACATTTTTATTTAATAGCAATAAGTATGATACATAAAGAATATTTTTGATTTTTTTAGATACTCCCTCCGTCTCTTTTTAATCTACAAAATTTGTCATTTTAGTTGTTTCGCTTTTATCTACAAAGTCTCAAAAATGAAATGTTTTAATACTTTCAAAATAATAGGATCCACTTGTCATATTCACAACAACTATCCACTAACTATTCTCCACCACACTTTCTCTCTCCCACTCAACTATCTACACTCACAACATATCAATTTTTTTTTCACTTTTTCCTTAAATAATGTGCTGAACCCAAAATTTTCAAAATTTGTAAGTTAAGCATATTTATCGCTTCTTATTTCCATTTTGAGCGTCTCATACTTATTTCTACTTACCCCTAATGTTTACTTTTATCTCTCTTATCCACTCACAACAACTATCCATCAACTTATTTCCTCTCTTCTACCCACTCACAATACTTACTTTTCACATATTTTTTTAATCTTCATACACTCTCAGTTGATAGCAATAAGTAAAGGGACAAATAGAGTAATCCAACACGGTTTGTAACTTTAGATAATGATATATACATTGAAAACTCAAAGAGAAAATCATAGTGAAACACTATAATCCGTTAGATTATAATACTCCTTTCGTCCCGGAGTAAGAGTCCTATCCCACATTTGCACGCTTATTAATAAATATTAGAAGTGATGTAAATATTGTGAGTGTAAAAGTAAAATAGGAGAGAGAATGAGTGAGAGAGAATAGTGAATTGATTGGTGTTGTGAGTATAAAAGTAAAATATGAGAGAGAATGAGCGGGTTGAATATTAAAGATTATTTGCCATTTTAGGAATAAGACTCTTACTCTGGGACGTACCAAAATGGAAAGTAGGACTCTTATTCTGAGACGGGGAGTAAATGTTTGTAAACCCCAATGATAAAAACTCATCCAACGGTTTAAATTGTTTCATCACTTTTGAAATAACTCGTCAGACGAAAATAACCAATAAGAGTCCTCCATCTGTACAGAAGAACAGGCCACATCAGCCACATTACTCACCCCGAGTCAGATACGTGTTTGTCCTGACTCACGTAACCGCAACTTCAAAAACCTTCCCCCATAAATTAGCAGTAGTACTCCACACTAAGCAAAGCAAAAGCATCCCCCTATTTGTTTATTTCTAGAGAGAGAAAGTATAGAGAGAGAATGAAAGCTTCTTCCATTATCCAGGAGAATATCATGACAATTCTCTCAAACAAAATTAGCAAGGAAGAACTTAAACCTGGAGATCACATTTATTCATGGCGGCGCGCTTATATCTACGCTCATCACGGTATGTTAATTTATCTTTTCCCCCTTCCATTTTCATTCACTTACACCTGAACAAAACTTCAATCAGGTCACTTTTTCAATTGTTTTGTAGTGTAATTCTCGATTATGATCAATGTTTGTAGATATCTATGTTCAATTTGAGATTATGTCAATTTTAAGGTCGATCGCATTCTAATTGTTCTCGATGACATCTTCGTTACTTTTTTTTTTTTTACATGTATTTTGGAGTTTATTGTTTATTTGTGCTTTGATTGGTATGACGTCTTCATTTTCAGTAAACAAAAGCAGACACACTTCGGTCAATGGTTCAATTAGTTCAATTTTTAGTCAGTATTTCTAATTGTACTGGAATATCTCGATTGTTATCAATGTTTGCAAATACTCCGTATATGTGTTCAACTTAGCATTTCATCAAGGTATTTTAATTTATTTTAAGGTTGATTGAATTCTAATCACTCTGGAATAATCGTTACTGTTTTCACATTTATGAAGATTAATATGAATATATCTATGTGTGCTTTTATGAAGCTTCAACTACTAGGTAAAAAAAAATTAATAGTGTAGTGTATTAGGAGAAGGGGGGGGGGAGGGCAATGGAGTAATAATTAGGGTTCATGCTCCAAATTTGAAGTAATTGCTTGATTTTTTATCTTTTTTTTTTTTGATAGGAAAATTGCTTGATTTTTTTTTTCTTACTTTTCAATATTGACACTAATCAAGCTACAACTTGGAAATTAATGCATATATTAACAATTTGAGTGCCCTTTGAATCTGTAATTATATTTTCGTAATTATTATTGAGATATTGACCACCTAGTTCACCATTCTAATCAAAATAACCATTTAAGACATGGATTCATACGTTAGAAATAAACATACCATAGGGTCCTTAAACCCATTTATAATTTTTTAAATGGTTAAACTACCTTGGTATCCGTAAAAAAATCCCTCCCCTCAGATCTCTTCTCTCCTCCCTCGCCTCCGATCACCCCCTTCCTCCCATGAGAAGCCGGTTACCCCTCCCCCACCTTCGGCCTCCCTCTCCCCTTTTCCGCCTCCTTGGTTGTTACAAAATTTATGAGGTTGTGATTAAGAGTTTGGTTGTGATACCCCAACATTTTTCTTCCTTTACAGTTAAGATTATGATTTGAGTAATGTTGGTGATAGTGATGTTGGTGATAATGATGGTTTATGTGATTTTTTGTTAATTGTGGTTTATTTTTTAGGAAGTCCTCATTTGTTCAAAACAGAAGTTCTCAGTTGTTTCACTAATCAACGTGGAAGTTCCCAACTGTTCCAATAAACTAAACAACTACGAAGTTATCGGTTGTTTCAGTGTACAACTGAAATATTCTTAGTAATTGACGGATAATATAATGTGAAAATCTAAGAAGTTTTTAGTTGTTCAATGATCAGTTTTTGATCATCGGAGTTGGTCGTCACAGTTCGACGCGAGCCTGAATTGGTCGTTTTCTCGGTTGACAATTGAGAACAACTTGTTTAGTGAACACTGATGATGTGAACCTTGCCCAAACCGACAAGACCCAACGATCCAAATGGAACCCTCATTCTAATTAAAGAAGCGATGATGAATTGATGGATACGTTGACCCAACGCCCCCTTGTGACGCAAACCAAGGACTTAAGTGATGTGAAATGGAATGATGGAACCAAGACCTCCGATGCCTATTGTAACGACAACCTTGGGCTAGTGAATGACGCCATAATCGGTTGTGTAAGACCAATTGATAAGTCGGATAACGAGCGCCACAAGTTTACACTTGATAAGCTCAAAATAAATAAGAGAAAACGCTCTCAAATATTCATCAAAGTCATTTCATGATTTACAAATGGACACAAATTAGCTATTATTAGCATTCTTGGAACATCCCTTGGTTAGGATAACAATAAAATAAATGTATAGATAAGTTGTAGGGAAGAGTTCACACTATAATTTCACATGTGAGAAATGTGAAACAACAAAGGGGAGATTAATCTCTAATGTGAACTCAGTAACTAAATGAATCTAGAGGTGAAATGTGAATTCCCGTCTATGAATACCACCCTTTAATGAATCAGCCATAACTTCTTCCAGAAAACTCCGATTAAGGATCCGTTTGGTTTGGTAGAAACTAGACTTCCGTGGCTTTCCGAAAATATATTACAAGCCTTCGTTTGGGTGCCTGGAACATTCTGGAAGGTCTGTTGAAGTTGACCTAAAATTCTGGACAATGCTGATAATACCGAACATGCTCAAAATGCCAAAAATAACCTATCTAAAGATCATGGCCGTGGAATGAACCATGCGTAGGCCATGATTAGAGCTGAAAATCCATTGAAATGATGGTGATTTCAGATCATCCATACCTTTTGATGTTTTTCTAAATGTGTTCGTATCAACTGAACAACCGATAACATTTGAAAAGTTCTCAGTTGTTAGTTGTCAGCCGGAGTAGTTAGTGGTCGAAGTTGTTGACTGAGGGAGGTGGGGAGGGGTTGGCTGGAGCCTGGAGGTGGTGGTGGTTAGAGGGCGAAAGGAAAATATGAGTAGGGATAGCTCATTTTAAGTAGGATAGGGTATGTTTGTCCATTCAAAATACGTAGAGCTTGTGCTTAAGTTTGAAAGTGCATGTTATATTTGATTGTGTTTTTTTAGGGTAGAGGACTATATGGTCAATGCCCCATTACTCTCTCTATCCCGGAGTAAATGTCTCCCTTTTTTATACATGAGCATTAAGAAACTTTGAGAAATAAATTTAGGTTGGTTTGATTATCCTAATAAAATTATAGAACTTGTTATTGATACACCAATATAATGTTGGAATTTGGCTAAAGTTCAAGTAGGAATCAATATACATTATCTCATGTGATGCATGAATGTGGTTCATGAATGTGATAGTTGGTTTTCCAATGAGACTTTTGCTATTTGTCCATTGTGGTGCCAACTGCCAAGTATGGCACCCCTTAGGGGAGAGTGAGTTAGAGAGATGTGTCATGTGTACATTCATGATGAAGTTGTAGACTATTGTGAGAGTAATCTAGTGTTATCATTTCTTGTAATCCTTTAGTGAGGGACTCGGGTTTATAGGGTGATACACTATGTATTGTTGAGTTATGATAGTGATATAGTATAGTGATAGGTCCGTGGACGCAGCCTATTGATGTTGGGGTGAACTACGTCAAATCTTGTCTTATTCTCTCCGTCATATTGTTCGTGTCCAAATTAATGGTGTAGCATAGCTTAATTGTTGGTATGCATGAGAACCGCTTCCACCGCGCACAACAATTGGTATTTGGTATCAGAGCTAATGGTTCAACTCAGGGTGATGCGGGATGATATTAAAGATTTTGGGTTATGCTTAATTTGTGGCATTTGTGAAGGACGGGAAAGTTTTGTAGAGAGTGCAAGATTAGATGATGAGTTGTGTAGATGTGCAACCACGCGAATGAAGCCTTGTGCCGAAAGTCTTCCTGATATTGTTGATCAGGCCACGTGTCCTGCTAGTGAATAGCGGGTACACGTTTCTGATTCAGATTTTCAGCGCAGCGGTGAGAAAATTTATGTGCATTCGTTCACCATTGGATCATGCTGATTTTTGGTGTGTGGCTTGGAGACTATATTCAATTTGAACGGTGGGGATTGAATTTGAAGGTTTGTAGCATCTGAAATTGGGTCCGGACAGTAACAACAGTTATGGAGAAATTCATATCTTGAAGAATATGAATAGCATGGGAATTTCAAGTTTGAGGATGACAATGATTCGGTGGAGTTGGTTGCTATATTGTAGAGAACTTTTGCCAAGGTGGAGATTGTTGGAATTTGGCTCAAGTTCAAGAAGGAATCAACATACATTGTCTCATGTGATTCATGAATGTGGTTTATGAATGTGATGGTTTTCCAATGAGACTTTTGCTATTTGTGCCTTGTGGTGCCAAGAGTGCACCCTTTAGGGGAGAGTGAGTTAGAGTGATGTCTACATTCAGGATGGAGTTGTACACTATTGTGAGAGTAGCCTAGTGTTATCATTTCTTGTAATCCTTGAGTGAGGGACTCGGGTTTGTAAGGTGATTTTGTTTGTATTGTTGAGTTATGATAGTGATATATAGTGATTGGCCAGTGGACGTAGCCTATTGATGTTGGGGTGAACCACGTTAAATCTTGTCTTATTCTTTCCGTCATATTGTTCGTGTCCAAATTAATGGTGTAGCATAACCTAATTGTTGGTGTGCATGAGAACCGCTTCCGCCGCGCACAACATATAAATACTATTATCGATAACACTTTTTAATTTTTCATTAGGATAATTAAATTAACTTAAAATTATTGCTCAAAGTTCCTTCGTACTAACGTAGAAAAAAGGGCGACGTTTATTCCGCGGGACAAAGGGAATATTATTTTATGCTCCAATATATTATGATGGTTAATTAGTTTTTACTTTCAATTTTTTCCTTTTGTCAACTCCAATGTTCAAGGTAACAATCTCTTGATTGCACTTGATATTTTCCTTTTTCACCTTTACATCAGTTCCCTTAACTCCCGACGTCCCACAAATGATATGTTGTGCTTCCCAGATGTAAATATTGAGTAAAAAGATCTATTGGTGATCTGTAAAGAGAAAGTTTATCTGAGAGGAGCCATACCGGGTTGACTAAGTTTATGCTTCAATTCTTCAACCAAGTAATTGTTTCAACTTGTTACCTGTATTGATTGCTCTAGATCTCCCACATTATCGTTTTTTCCAGATATTTTTCCGTAGTGTGTATTTTCATGTGTTTTAGTTGACTGTATATATTTTAATTGGATGGTATTAAATAAGCTCTAGCATGTCAAGTTTTTTCCTTCTTCAATCGATGCAGTAATTAAGACACCGAATTTTGTTTGCTGCTGTAGTACCTTGGTAGAAGGTGACTGATGATATAGACTACCAGAGATGATCTTTAACCCTGTTTTGTGCCAAGAACTTGATGTTTAGAGATACATCCTCTCAAGTTGCCCGAAGTGTTTTTTTGTGGAGAGTTGAATACTTTCAGGTATACTGATTTATGATTTATACCCTCGCCCACTACCCACAACTTTGTTGGGGGTTGGTGAGAAAAAGTAAGAGGTGGACACCAAGATGAGTTGTAGGATGAAGGCAAGACAAAATTAGGTGTCATTTCTAAGAATTCGAGTGGTTTTTGCTCCTGATAATTATTTGAGACATCAACATGTATTAGAAGCTCTTGATGTAGAGTTATGCGAACCTTTATGTGGTATAATCAATTGTGGTTGAGACTGAAGATGAGGAAGAAGCAATTTATAGGACAAGGTCAGAATGTTTATATACTTCCAATAAAAAGAATACAAATGCATTTCCTTTTTTGGGACAGTGAGTCGGCCAATCTATGAAGCTTGATATTTGTGAACCAAACATTGAAGATTAGAAACTTTCCTGTGGTTAAATCGTGGTATGAAACTAGAGTACATTGCCCGATATGTTGTTTATAAGACCTCTTTCATAACATTTATAATAGGAGGGGAACCAGCATTTTTGAGCAAGTCGAAAATGCAGTAGTGGGCTATGTGAATTGGATAAAGGAACCTGGTCTTGATTGTGAATTGGGTTTCTTTTTTTCGGAGAGGGTGGCATTGGATGATGTTGCCATTTATCCTACTCAACAGTTGCAAGACTCCAGCTAAACTGAAGTCAGAAAGCAGAACTAGCTCGAGTATCTTCAACAGGGACACACATCCCCATTGTGCTCAGTATCTTAGCCTAGACTAATTTTCTAGCTTGTTGCACGGGTACTTGAATTTGGAACGCTTAAGAAAATGGGTTCTTAACGGGTTAAGGACTTCTAAAACAACAAGGGCATATAGTAATTTTTGTTCAGTGTGAGCCAAGTAGGACATAATGTAGAGGATGATAAGGGGGATTAATATTAGACTTGCACATTATTCCCACCATCCCGAAATGAATGACCATTTTTAACTGCGAAAAATGTTTGAAAAAAGCTGATTTCAAAGCATTTTTAGCAGCATAAGTAGATAAACACCCTTAATGATCTCACCATATGCATCATGATTGGAAGTGTGAACTAGAACATGATGTTTGGCGAGGGAGGGAATAATTTCTTATAAAGTGGACATTCATTTAGGGACAGGATTATTCTAAAAATGGACATTCATTTTTGGACGAAGGAGAAGTACTAATACATGTGTGTATGGAGTATCTCTGGTGTTGGTTGACCAACCCATGTAGGAAGAGTGAGTAGTGGACCTAAGCATACTTAATATAGGGCAAGTGCACCCACTTAATTGAATGGTTTGTCTAGTTTAGTGAAGCTCTATGTTTCAACCTTGTGGTTGTGGGTTTAAGTCCCACATAACTCATATTTTATTTTATTTTTCAAAATTGTATTTTGAAGCTTTAGAGTTTAGTTTGTCCACCCACTTAAAAAAGCTCCTAGGTCCTCCACTGGAGTAATTTTATTTTACTCTTCTAGCAGCCAGGAGGCAATTTGTATCTAGTTAATATAAATAAAAAGTTGAGCGATTGAACTTACGATAGTGTAGGATGATGTGTATATACTATGTACTGCCTCCGCCCCAAACATATGGTTACTTATTTCCATTTGGGCGTCCCATACTAATGGTTACTTGCCCAAAATGTTCAACTTTCTCTTTCCTCCCCACGCACAACAACTATCCAGTATCTCATGTTCTCTCTCCTTCCCACTCACAATACCTACTTCTTTCTTAATCTCCGCGCATTCAGTTTTAGTAACCATAAGTTTGGGACGGAGGGAGTATGTCACAGGAGATAATGTACATCATGTATCCTGAGAATTAAATTTTTCAGAAGAGGGGCCGAGCGCACGACTCCCCCCCCCCCAAATGCGGGTCTAAAAGGGGTCTACTGTATGCAGTCTTACCCCTGTAAGTAGAGAGACAATTTTCGGAGTTGGTTTGTGACTTCGGTTCCGCAATGGAGCAACCCCACAGCTGTTCTAAGGCTCGTCCCTCACCTTAAGAAAGAAGATGTGTACTAGAAAAAATTAACAAGTACACTCTTATCTCTAAATGATAGAATATGGATGAGACATGTGATGAACATACATCTGTATGTGATACGTGGTAAACTGTGACTTTGTATGTGGAATACTACCCGCTAGAACTGAAAATTTATACAAAGAGCTCAGGGTAGAAAGAAAATTTAGGTTCGTGGTGGAAGTGACGTAATCAAATGAAGGGCTATGGATTGTTATATGTTTAATTGTCAATACATGATAAGGAACCTTATGATTCAGTTTTCAGTTTCTTTGAGTTTAAATTATAAATTTGAACTTTTATGCGCTTTCAAGTTCTTAGTGGCTAATTGGCTGCAGAATCTTAGTTCTTGTGTTGAGAAACAAGTGAGCTTTCTCAAAAACCATTGGGGTGTTATATGTCTAATTGTCGATCTGCCGGTAAGGAGATCACAAATGTAATGATGGGGATGTTTGGGGTTGGGTGAGCATGTTTGATCACGCTTGCTTGAAGGTTTTTTGAACATGATGTACAGGGGTCTGTGCGACATGGGCTTGTGGTAATGTTGGTCGTCTTGGTGCGTTAGGCTGGTGAGATATGTTCAATTGTATTAACAAAGAGGGTGGAAATGTGTATATGTTTAAAATAAGAGGTTGCTGTACTAGTATGAAAGATGAAGGATAAGTTTATCAGAACATTGCTGTAACAGAAGTCTGTTTGTTACGTTTGTTAGGTTGTTAGCGTGGTTAAATAGTTGCTGCTTCCCTCTTAATCTACTTAATGTGTGTTCATATAGAGCCAATACCTACCCTTTGTAAGCGGGGCAAAAATGAAGTTTGTTTCATGCTCGGCAGAAGTCAACAGCATGAAGCAACTAGACGATGCGTAATTGAGAGGTAGAGCCAAATAGTTTATAGGTTCAAGAATGCATGATACTTCTAAAATTATGGGATTTTTTGGAACAGACTTCATAAATAATTAAAATAAACAGGAAATTTGGACTACCGCCTCCACCAGATTCATAAGTGCATAATATTCTGTTACATTCACTATTTTAGAGTAAATTGGGATAGTACCAAAATACAACTAGCATCAGATTCCCCAGTGCTCATGGGACGGCTTTGTCCTTGTAATCAGCCGCTTCCGTTAATAAAGTAATGACAAATAGTTGATTTTTATTCTTTCTGTAGTTTTCTGTATTATGTGCTTCATTTTTGAAAACCAAGTTGCAATATGAGTTTGAGCAAGGCTCGCCTCCGCTGATGATAAGGCAGATAAAACTTGAAAAAAGTTACGTTTGATGATTGAGATGGCTGGCTCTAATAGGACAACTTAATTTCATATGTTTTGTACACATATGTGATTATTTAGATATTTTATACTTGGTCTCTGCGGCCACGGATTAATTAATTACATGCTTGCTCTGTTAATTAGTATTGTGAGTCATGTTGACAAGTTGGCTATCCTAACATTTCATTTTCCTCTAGCAAGTTGCACTAGTTTGGGAAAGTCTTCCGCTAGTATACCAGTATGATAATTTTGATTTAGCCAACAATATTTGTCTTGTTTGTTTGAGCTTAAGTTCTCTCTCTCTCCCGCACTTCACTATCTTAATTTCTCTTTAACAAGTCTGTCGCTCTGTCAGCATGTTGAATTTTGATTAAAATCTAATGTTAGCTTTACGATACCAATTAAGTGTTTCCATATGATTACTTTATTATGATGTGAATTTGTTGAGATGTGGACCCGACCAGTTAGCAACCTGTCCATTATAATTACATAAAGATGCCACTCTCATCTGGAGAGCCCTTGGTGGTTACGTTAACAAAATGAGTGTCCATCTTCATCTTTTCAAAAAAAAAAAAAAAAAAAAGATGGTTGACTTCTATTTACTTCCAGTAGCACGTACTATGAGTTCCCCTAAATTTGCACTCAAAAAAATTAGTCATTGTAAGTACGAATTATAACTTGCTAGTTTACTAAGGTGGATATGTTAACTAACTTTACTGGAAAATTGACATTCGTTTTGGCACAACGTTTTCCTGGAATGGACATCCCTTTAGGAACTTAGGACTAGTACAATCATCGAAAGCTATGTTTAGTTTGTAGTCACTTAATAATTCAAATGTCAAGTGTATATAAAACCACTTTCAGCATCACAGTTCTAGAACATATATGCCCCATATTTGGGTAGCTTGAACACAAGATTTATACTCCCTCCGTCCCACCTCACTTGACACCATGACATGGGCACAATAATTAAGGAGAATGAATAAAATAAGGAAAATGTGTGGTAGAAAATGAAGAGAGAGAATGAGTGGGGTAAATAGAAGTGTTGGTTGAATAAATTGAGTGGTGTAAAATGAAGATAGAGAATGAGTGGTGGGGTAGAGTGAATATAAAATTATAAAAAGTATGCTATTTTGGGAAGCGTCAAGTGAGCTGGGACAGCCCAAAATAGAAATAAGTGTCAAGTGAGCTTAGACGGAGGGAGTATATGAAACTGTCATCCCTCACTTCTCTTTCCTTCCCTTCCATGCTACTACTCTATAAGCTCTTCTGATCTCTTTGTCCGTATATATGATTGACCAGATTTATTACGGGTCTGTCTGTTCGACAGCTCAATTCCAAGATTTTGATTTGGATATGAAAGAGCAAGTTAAAATTCATGGAATACTCTCCCTCTGTCCCAAAATGATCTTCTCATTTGTCATTTTTCATTGTCTCAAAAAGTTTCTCTCATTTCTACAGTTTGGGCTTAAAAGTGCATAAGCACAACATGGATAGTGAAGCAAGTGTTCATATCCTTAAAAAAGTTTGAATAGTCAAATGAGAGATCATTTTGGGACGGAGGAAGTACTAAGATTTCTTCTTTTGATGACCAGGAATATACGTTGGTGACGATAAGGTGATCCACTTCACCAGAGCAGCAGGTCAAGAAATTGGCACCGGAACTGTTTTGGACAACCTTTTCACTTCATCATCTCCAACCAAAACCGATACTCCATGCCCAACATGTGGAGACCAATCAAATTCGGATGGCGTAGTCTTATCATGCCTAGATTGTTTTCTCTCCGGCGATGAACTATATCTATTTCAATACTCCGTAAATCCCGCCTTTTTCCTCGCCAAAGCTCGAGGAGGAACTTGCACCATGGCTGCTTCCGACCCTACAGAAGACGTCCTCTTCCGTGCCCGTTACTTGCTCCAGAACGGGTTCGGAGTCTACAACATTTTCAAGAACAACTGTGAAGATTTTACAATTTATTGTAAAACTGGGATACTAGTTTTCACGAATGTGAGTGTAGGTCGGAGCGGACAGTGCACATCGTTCATAGCTGCTGCTAGTGCAGTCGCTTCTTCACCACTTCGGTTCTTGACTACGAGCTTCCCGGGGTTGGCTGTCGTGGGCTGTGGTATGTATTGCTTCAGTAGGTTCGTGTCTGATATTGGGATACGTCGTGATGTGATGAAAGTCCCGGTTGAGAGACTTGTGGCTCGACCGGTCTTGGCTCAGCTTGAAGGTCCGTCGGAGGTGGCGAAGATTGACTAGCGGTATTTTTTGTGGGAGGGAGGATTGAAGTATCAACTAGCTTTGATCGAGCCATGCTTTTATTGGTTTGATTTTTCATCCCTCCAACCAAGAACAATCCTTATTGGTGCAGTGATTCGTTCTGTGTGATTTCTAATGCCGGAATTGTGTGTGGCCATTGTTCGTGTTGTTGCTTTGCTCGCTTGTTGAATATTTTCATGAATGCATTTTAAGGTTTTGTATTTGTACTTGTATTTGTATTTGTAATTGTATTTGTTCCCTTTAACGTTAAGGATGTACCCAGTTATTTGCAGGATGTGTTTGTGTGCTCGAGATAAATTTACTTTCATTTGACTTGTCAAAATGAGAAGTGTAACACTTACTATTATGAGACATAAGTTTAAATTGCGCAAATATTGCATACAATGAAAAGGAAAATGTGACAATTACGATGAAATCATGAAATGAATAGTATATGAAACATTTACAAACACGAATTAGTAACTGGCGAACTGAATAATATCACCACAAGAGGCAAACAGCATAACGTTTGGGAATGAAAACTAGAATTGAGGTTCAAGTCATGGAATTTTACACACTAATATTCCGTGATATAGATCCCATTGCCTTGGCCATCTCTCTTAGAACAAACTTTTGAATCTTTCCGGTGGAAGTCTTCGGCAGCTCCTCCTCAAACACCACCGTCCGTGGCACCATATACCTCGGCAACTTTCCTCTACAATACTCTATTATTTCTTTCTCCACCAATCCACCACCTATCTCCGCCTTTACACTCACAAACGCACACGGAGTCTCACCCCAAAACTCGTCCGGTCGTGCCACCACCGCTGCCTCATTAATCCCCGGGTGTGAATATAACACCGATTCCACCTCAACGCTACTCAAATTCTCTCCACCACTTATGATCACATCTTTAGACCGGTCCTTAATTTCTATATACCCGTCCGGGTGCATAACTGCCAGATCACCGGTATAAAACCACCCGTCATCTCTCATAGATCTCGATGTTTCCTCCGGGTCCTTTAGGTAACCCAACATTAAACACCCACCCCGTAACACCAACTCGCCAAGAGTTGACCCGTCCCGAGTCACACTGAGTCCCGACACGGTCCCCACCACGTCCACCTCTGCCATCCCCAGTGTCCTCACTCCTTGCCTCGCTTTCAACCTCGCCCTCTCCGTCCCCGACAACCTATCCCATTCCCGCTTCCACGAGCATACCACAGACGGGCCACCGGTCTCCGTCATCCCAAAGATATGAGTTACGGAAAAACCAAGTGACTCGGTCTGTAGCAACACCGCCGCAGGCGGTGGAGCTCCGGCTGTCATTATTTGAACCGGGTTCTTCAACGGTTTTCGAGAATTATCAGATAGTAAGTTGAGCACCACCGGTGCTCCACACATGTGGGTGACACCGTGTCGCTGAATGGCGTCATAGACGGCTGCCACGTCAAATTTCGGGAGGCACACGTTAGTTCCGCCGACGGCAGCCATTCCCCACGTGAAACTCCACCCATTAGCATGGAACATCGGTAGGGTCCACAGGTACACCGGCTGTTTTGGTACGCTCCATTCCAGGAGAGCATCGACGGCGACGATGAACGTCCCACGGTGGCTATTTACAACTCCTTTCGGAGATGACGTCGTCCCGGACGTATAGTTCAAAGTCAACGGGTCCCACTCGCTTTCCGGCCGAACCCATTTGAATTCAACGTCACCCGATTCCACCATCTCCTCATAAGTCTTCAAAAAGTCAACGGCAAATGCCGTCGCCGGCGCATCGTCCGTGATGAGGATTAGAACAGGCCGAGGGGTATCCGGAGGAAACAAAGAAATTGCTTCGACGGCAATAGACGTTGACTGGTAGTCAACGAAGAGGAGTTTCGATTCGCTGTGACGAAGGAGTATAGAAACAGTACGTGCGTCCAATCGGGTATTGATGGTATTAAGAACGGCGCCGGCCATTGGTATGGCAAAATGGAGCTCGTACATGGCGGGAATATTGGGAGCTAAAACGGAAACGACGCTGTTTTTATTGATGCCGAGGGCGGAGATGGAGGAAGCAAGCCGGAGGCAACGGTGGTAGGTGGTGGACCATGTGTAGGAGGTGGTGTTGTAGATAATGGAAACGGAGCCGCCGTAGACGGTGGCGGATCTTTCAAGAAAACCAATCGGAGTTAGAGGAGAAGAATTTGCTGCTCTTGGCTTCAGTTGATCCATTTCTCTTTCTCTGTTTATTTTACACGAAAATAAAATAGAAGTGAGCTAGCCGCAGCGTGTTTATAATGCAAGTACTCTCCCAACGGAAAGATGCCCATTTTTTAAAATATAATAACATCTTTTTTTCCAAATATTAATATCAACTTGGTTATATTAATAATTTAAAAATCCGTATAATTAAATTATTGTCAAAATCTTACAAAAAAAAAAAACGCGTTTTTCTTAAGCTTAAAAAAACGTGTTATCTACATGTCAGTGTTATTGTAAGAAAGTGTCAGCGCATGAATATGAAATGTCAGTGTTAGTGTAAAGAGTGTCAGTGTCAATATAAAAAAGTGTTAGTGTAAAAAAAAACCAGTTTTGGAGTAAAAAAAGTGCTAGTGTTAGTGTAAAGTGTAAAGAGTGTCAGTGAAGACAGTGTATGTGTGTTATATACCAACGGCTAAAAAAAGATTTTTTCTTAAGCTTAGAAAAGTACTCTCTGTTTCATGTCACTTAAGACTTATTTCATTTCCGTCTGTTCCATGTGACTTAAGACTGCCGAAAATGGTAAAGAATCTTTACTATCCATCCTACTCATTCTTTCTCTTACTTTACTTTTACATTCATAACACCAATAACCTTATTATTCCTTCCACTCATTCTATCTCATATTTAATGTTTCATACTCATAAACACCTCCTCCAGGGCCGGCACTGAGGTAAGATGGGTGAGGCCGTCGCCTAGGGCCACCGAAAATTTACTCGATTTTAGGGCCACAAATTTTTGGTTATTATATACTCCCTCCGTCCCGCTCGAATTAGAATTCTTGGTCAATTAATTTATACTTTGACAAAAAAAATTGAAGAAAAATAATTATATTAATAAAAATCTAAAAATTGTTATTTAATTTATTATTAATTGTGATACAATAACAATTTTTAAATTTTTATTAGCATCATTATTTTTCTTCAAATTATTGATCAAGGTAAAAATTGCTTGACCACGAGTCCTATTTCAAGCGGGAAAGAGGGAGTATATAATTATATCACACTATGTAGCAAGTAAATTCAGTGGTGTAGTGGCTAATTTGTCTTGTTGAAGACCACATCCCAATTAGCCAAGTAGCTGATGGATGGTTTTTCATGTATATATTATCTACATCTTCATGTTATTTTTCTGGACTTTTTGATGTAATTTAGAATAGAATTGATGTAGTCTTGGTATTTATGTAATTAAGGAACTTTGTTAGGATTTGTGTAATTAAGGAACACTTTTAGTGTTATTATGTAACTACAAAGTCCGAGAGCTTAAAGTGTGGCAGACCAAGGTCGGGTCAACATCAAGAGTCAAAGTCAGTCGTGGTCAAAGTCAAGAAGAAAAGAAGGAAAAGCTGGAAACTAGTCCAGGCGCCCGCTTATACAAGCACAGGCGCCCGCTTATGGAAGTCCAGGCGCTCGCTCATGGTTCTCCAGGCGCCCGCTTACATCAAAATCCGGAAAAGCAAAGTTTCTGTAATTTCCAGGCGCCCGCTTGACTAGGGATAGGCGTCCGCTTGCGTGATCCGTACGGTTTTCGGGTTTCCTGTTCCAGTCGGGTTTTAACTCAATTTTCCCTACTTTTGGCCCTAGTTTTTCTCTATGTATAAATATTAGACTGCAGCCTTTAGTTTTATTATGCATTGTTTTAGGTTTTATTCAAGTTTCAAGTTGTAAACAAGATTTGGGAGATTATTCATCATCAAGCTTTTATCCAGGTTTATGATTTTTAATTATATTCTTGTGTTTATTGCTATGTCGATGAGTAGCTAATTTCTTTATTCATGGATTGGGAGTAATAACTATCAAATCTCTATGCTAACTTGGGCTTAATCAAATATTAATCTTGTTCTTGTTCATAAGAATAGAGCTTAATTAATTTAAATAGTTCATTAATATGACTTGATATTTTTGGTCTTTAAATCATCTTGGTTTAGATTGTTTCACTAGCGTGAATAATTTAGATATTGAATCATATTCTTGTGATTAGATTTAATTGAGGACTTCGCGGAAATCAAGAGAATTTAAGATCAAGTGTTCTTAAGAACTTAATAAATTGTTTTTGTGTGTTGTTGACCTAACGGAATATTTCACATAGAGATAATAATAGGGTTGCAATCCGGTGACCAGACCGTCCCAACTCTTAAATAAGTGAACGATCTCTTGAACAAGTTTAATAGTCTTTTTCATAAAATAGCATAGAGAGGAGATAGTTGTGAACCCCAATCTGTGAATCTTCGTAATCTTGAATTAAATCCTTGTTTGCTTAGTGATCTTTAATTTAGTAATTTATTTTCATTGTTTAGTAGTTAATTTAGGTTAATCAAAATCAATCAAAAACCCCCTTGGTTACTTTTTGCACTAACTAAATTTACTTGTTTGTCCAACGAGTCTTCGTGGGATCGACCCTCGCTTTCGCGCGTTACTACTACGGTAACTAGTGCGCTTGCTAGGTATTTATTACTTGAAATTTTATCCATCAGTAGTAGCCCACCAAGGTTAAAGTCTTGGTGCCACATCCTTTTCCTTTTTCTTCCACCTTCTCTTCTTCCTCCCACTCATCATACTTTCTTTTCCTTCCAGTTTTTCTCTCCTTCCTCCATTCTCAGAAGCTAGGCTTTTATCCCATTATCTCTTAAATTGATTTTTTTCCCATTTTTCTAAATTTAATTAGCAAGTTTTTTCTATTTTTCTTTGCAGCATAATTTTAAAATTTATTTATAATTATTACTTTAGCATTATTGCAGTTTTTTATGATTAAATTTAATCAACAAACTGAGATTATTTTTTCCCGGTTCTTCACTTGTCCGAGAAAATAAAGGCCTAAACAAATAGTTCGCCTAGGGCCCCAATTTCTATAGGATCGACCCTGACCTCCTCCCACTATTTCTCTCTCCTACTTTTCCTTAATTTGTGTGCCAATTTTTTTGATCTCAAGTGACATGAAACGGAGGGAGTATATCGTAAAACCAACTCTAAATTATTTAATGATTTATTAACAATAATTTTAAAATTTTATTGTGATTGAATTGACATTAATATTCAATCTCATATGTATTTGTGAGAGATATAAACCGACTTGGGTAAATGAGGGCCATATGCTCTGGGCCCATACATCTAAAAGGCCTATACCGAGAGGCCCATTCACCAGAAGCCATGCTTATGGACCGACATCAACTAGGCCCAACTGGCAGACCTTGCTTAGGCCGAGCACGAAAAGCCTAATCCCTAGGCGGCCTCCATGACTAGCCGAGCTAGAAGACGGGCCGACTTGTACCAAAAACCTTCCTTATTCACAGGGAGTCTACTTACAGAGTTTGATTACAACTCTAACAGTGAAGATCCTTATCTAAACAAGGATATTTCTTCTACAAGATAACTGGGATACCATTCATCCTTATCCGGAGTCTATCTCCAAGGAATACGAGTCCCAAAACAATACGGGCTCCCTGGCTTACTTGACAAGTCAGGACTCATTCACCCATGCCTATATAAACATGTCCTCAACACAGGAAACGGGTAATGAACTCTTTGGCTCAAAACTAGTCAATTGATTTCTCTATTCACACATATTACTCGTATTCTTACTCTCACGCCGGAGGGCCTTCGCCGGTGAAGCTCCGGCGTAGTTTACGTTTGTTCATTGTGCGCAGATCTGAACGGGGAAGTTCACATTGCTGGATTTATCCGAACCGCTAAACGAAGGGCTGATCCGACACGTTTTTGGCAGCATCAATTTGTGTCGCCCTGAATGAGTAAAAAATTGGCAGCTGAGGTAATTGCAGATTCTTATTTGACCGAGTTCAAAACGCGATTACACGACGGTTAAAAAATTGTAATGTCGTCAGATATTCGGTTAAAATTCACTGTACCACTTTTTGTGTACGACAGGTGATCCAATAGTTATATGTTATTAGGATTGAATGATTATAATGTCAAAAATAATTTATAGCCGTTAAATCACGTGTAGTGTACACAAGATTTCACCTTTAATGTGATGTAAGAAAAAAAATGCCTTTACCTAATATTAAAAGATAATTTTGTCTAATCTGAAGAATAGTAAAGTTGTAAATTTTAAGAGAAAAGAGTCGACTGACTCCATAACCTATAAAATTATTGCATTACTTTGCCAATATTATTTTATAAAGTTTTTATTTTAAAACATAAGTAATATCATTATTGATGTGGGATTAATGACCGTTAAAAAATTGTAATGTCGTCAATTATTCGGTTAAAATTCTCTGTACCACTTTTTGTGTACGACAGGTGATCGAATAGTTATATGTTATTAGGATTGAATGATTATAATGTCAAAAATAATTTACAGTTGTCAAATCACTTGTGATACACAAAAAGTAGTACTCCCTCCGTTTCAGAATAAGAGTCTTACTTTCCATTTTGGTACGTCCCAGAGTAAGAGTCCTATTCCTAAAATGGCAAAGAATCTTTACTATTCACCCCACTCATTCTCTCTCCTATTTTACTTTTATACTCACACCAATCAATTCACTATTCTCTCCCACTCATTCTCTCTCCTACTTTACTTTTACACTCACAACATTTACATCACTTTCAATATTTATTAATAAGCGTGCAAATAAGGGGTATGACTCTTACTCCGGGACGGATGGAGTAGTATAAAAGATTAATCTCTAATGTGATGTAAGAAAAAAATTCCTTTATTTTTTTTTGACAAAATCTTATTTTTATGGGAGGAAAAGAAGAATGTGGCTGCTGACTCTGTCTGTTAGACACTCATAATTACAATGGACCGGGTCATTTAATTTTATCAATGTTTTATTGGTTGTAAAGTCTCCATCATTTCAAAAAGAACAAAAAGAAATTCTCTAATCTACCCAATCGCTAAAAAAAAGAAAAATTTACTGCTCATCATCTGCCTTAATTTTTTTAATTTTTTTTGACAGAATCTTATTTTTATGTTGAAACTTATTTTATTTCATTAAATGTACTTTTCGATGAAGATGAATTAATATATAACAGAGACAATTACAAAACTAGATTTTAATATAATTAAATTTAATGATCAACTTGATTGAGTCCGACCAAAAAAACTAAATAATAATAATAATTATCCTATAAAATTCTTGAATTTATTGTTTTTGCATCATTTATAAAAATATTATTCATAATTTAAAAAAAAACCATTATTAAGTTTTTTTAAGTATTAATCAAAATTTAGGTAAATTTGATGAACAAAAGAAAATAGAAAATAATAATAATAAAAATAATACTCCCTCCATCCATTATGATTTTCTCATGGTCCTAAAAATATTTTCTCATTTTTGTAATTTGAGCTTAAAAGTGTATAGAAAATTTAATTAGTGAAACATGTATTTATAGTTTTAAATAATTTAAATAATTAAATAGAAACATTTTTCAGACTGTGGCAGTATCAAACTGTGTTACTATACTAAAAAAAAAAAGAGTCAGTCTCCTGTGCAACCGTCGCACCATGCGACGGCGCCAGGCGAGCCGAGCCGGTTTTTTTTTTTTTTTTTTGCCACCCCCTACTTTTTTTCCTCCCAACTAAAGTAACACTTATTATAACGAAATGTAACACTTTTTTTTCTTCCAAATGTAACACTTTTTTTCCTTCAAAATGTACCACAATTTTGCTGTAATAGATTAAAGATAACATAAAGATTGAAAACTAAACTAATGTCACACTTTTTATAAAGGAATGTAACACTCTTTTTTTCAAATGTAACACTTTTTTTTTTCAAAATTAACATAAGATAGACAAACTAAACTAATGTTACATTTTATAAAAAATGAATGTAACATTTTTTCCCTCAATTGCAACAGTTTATATTCTTAAATGTAACATTATATTTGAAATGTAACAATTTTTTTTATTGAGAAAGTAACAATTTAAATGCAACTCGATTATATAAATGAATTTTTACTCTTTTTTTAAAGAAGAAAAGTAACATTTTTTAAAATGTTACATTCATCTATATAGAAAATTATAATTATATATTCACTTTGTTACACTTCAAATATTACTTTTTCTAACCACAAAAACTATCAAACAATTTAATTTTTCTTGTAAAATTGCTGTTACATTTTACTGTAAAAAGTGTTACTTTTTAAAGATGAAACTGTTACTTTTATTAGAACAGAGTGTTACATCTTAGCTGACAAGCAACTCAAACTTTTTGTGTGTAAGAAAAATATGTTTTTTTTTAAAAAAAATCAAACCATATCATGAACTATGTAGTTTTATTCGTCTCGTCGAGACGAACAAAACGGTATTTTTTTATTTTATTTTCTGAGTTATAAATATCAAGATATAGCATTTTAAAGTTAATGGGGTTTTTAAAAAAAAAAACTTGCCACCTGTCGCGCTGGGAGTGGAGGAATCGCTGGCGGGCAGGTAGAAGAGGCGGGTCGGGCGGGTTTGACCCGTGGGCATGCCCGTCACACGCCATACACCCGTTGTATATGAGAAAAAAAAAAGTATCCTATATTTATTTGATTACTTCTTCTACGGAGGGTATTACTTAGGGATGGCAACGGGGCGGGTTCGGGACGGGTTTTACATATCCCAAACCCGCTCCTACTTATTTTCTCCTAGACCCGAACCCGCCCGCCCCGGTTACCATTAAACCCGAACCCGAACCCGCCCCACCCCGTTTATTCTTAAACTAGTAGAAAAATTACAAATTTTTGTACAATGCTACTATTTTTAGTTTTAATTTTTGTTTATTATAAAAATGAAGACCTTAAAATAATACTATCAAAACAAAGAAAACATTAAATCATTAAGATAAATTATAATTATACATAAACATTATTATCATGTTGAAAATATTATAAATAAACTATAAATTTATGCAGGGCGGGTTTATAGTAATCCCAAATCCGTCGGGTTTTGAAAAACACTTCCTAAACCCTTCCCATTAGGGGCGGGTCATTGCGGGTTTGGGACGGGTTCGGGATTTTTGCCTTACTACCTGCAAGACTTGCAAAATTGCAACCGATCCGCGTATAATTCATGCCATTCAAGGGAACAGTTCTATTCATCATATCTGTTTCCTTAAATGGCATTAATTATATTAATTATATGATGTTTGAATTTTATGGATAATTTGATTAAATTTGGATAAAAATATATGCTCTCCGTTCTAACAGAAGTGTGATTTTTTTTTTAGTCCGTCCCACAAAAAGTGAGGCTTCCCAAAAAGAAAATGTTTTAATATATTTATATTCACACCACCCCACCATTTAAACCCACTTATTATCTTTCTTTATTTTCCACCACTCAATTTATTTAACTAACACTATTATTTACGACAAAAACTTGTATTCCCTCTGTCCCAGATTAAGGTTCTTACTTTCCTTTTTGGTATGTCCCAGTTTAAGGTTCTTTGTTGCGTTATTTCTTAAATAGCAAAATATGAATAGTGTTTTGGACAATCTTGTCCTCATAAAGTTCATATATTACAAAAAAACCATCAGTCACCCATCTACTTTTCACCCACTTGCTTTATGAACGGACAATTATATCCTTCACACATTACTACTGTTACTCAAATTTGCCTTGGTGTCTTAATAAGCGTGTAAAGTCAAACTAAGAACCTCAAACCGGGACAGAGGGAGTATGAGAACACTACGACCCGTCTCATAGTGGGGACGGGTCACTTTTAACCCATGACCCGCAGACATTTTTTTATGTTTTTTTAGTTTTTATATTATTTTTTGCTGTTTTTCGGTTTACCAAAAGTAATAGTTACTATAACTAAATGTAACAAACGTGTTACTTATATGTAACAATTTGTATACATAAATTAGGGATGGCAACGGGGAGGATACGGAGCGGGTTTGCTCATTACCAAACCCGCCCCTCAATGAACACTCCTGTTACCAAACCCGCCCCGCCCCGTATGGTGTTGAACCCGTACACGCCCCTCCCCGCCCCGTATTCCATAAAATAACAATTTTATTGATGAAATTAACATCATAAATTAGCATTAGCAAATGAGAAAGACGTATTATATATGCTGCAAGTAAAGATGAAACCAAAATCAGCAATAACCACGCAAAATATAAAGGAGTGTATTGGGACATTACAGTAAATAGAAGCATGCTTTAGTATACGGGGCGAGACGGTGACACGCGTGTTGGGGTAGGGGTGAGCAAAAAAACCGATAAAAACCAATAAAACCGAAAAAACCGGACCGAAAAACCGGTCCAATAAACTATTGGTTAGGACCGGTTTCGAAAAATTAGAAAACCGAAATTAGTAGTTCGGTTTAGGTTTCCAGCTTGTTGGAACCGATAAGAAACTGAACCGATAACCAAAAACTATGTCGTTTTATTCCTAGCTTATTATTTGAATTAATAGTTGTAAACTTTAATTTGTAGTTTTTGGCCCAAGTAGTATGGCCCATTGGCCTAATTCATACTTCAACAAAAAAATGTGCCTTATTTGACCTTATTATTTACTATGTGCAAATTGGGCCATTTGAATGTAGCCCATTAAGGCGGTCCAACAAACCCACAACCCAACAGTCCATTCTATTGGTTTGACACCGAACCAAACCGATATCACACCGAAACCGAACAAACCGAACCATTAAGAAACCGAAGCTTAGTGGGTTTGAATTACATAAACCGATAACTATTGGTTTGGTGTCGGTTTTGGCCTAAAACCGAACCAAACCGACCCGTGCACACCCCTAGGTTGGGGTGTGCTACCAAACCCGCCCCGTAACACGTCAGATTTTGAAAAATGGTTACCGAACCCACCCCGTTGCGGAGCGGACTGCCCCGGATACGGACAAATTTTCATCCCTACATAAAAGTAATACATATATACAGAAAAGTAACAGTTTTTTTTTTTTTTTCTTCATTTGCCAAAAGTAATACTTATTATAACTAAAATTTAACGAACGTGTTACTTATGTGTAACAATGTTTATACATAATTGTAACACATATGTATAGAAAAGTAATAATTCAACCCTTTACACTTTAGAACTAAAAACACTTGTGTTAGTAACATTGTAAAAATAAGAAAGTAACAATTTTTATAATATTTTACTTGTATAATAACATTGTAAAACAGTTACCTTTACTTGTATAATAGTATATCCATATGTTTTCAAATAAAAGTTACAATGGGTTCAATTTATCATGATACATGTAAAAGTATTACATTATCTATAGAAATCTGATATAATTTCATCTATTAAAGTGTTACATTTAGTTATTGTTAGTGTTACACGTATTTATAGTTAGTATTACAGTTGAATTGTGAGTAAAATGAGTGTTTTTTTTTTTTTGTAAAACTGGTGTTACGTTTACTTATAAACAATGTTACTTTATAAGTAACACAGTTGTTACATTTAGTTATACTAAGTATTAATTTTGACTAACGAAAAAAACTGCCAAAAAAAATTATAAAAACTAAAAAAAATGATTTTTTTTCTGGAAAAGAAAAAAAATAAAAAATAAAATTGGGTCATAGTCGCTGCCACGTGGAAGATTTTGAGTGGAGCGTGAGTTGGTATCCTATGCCTCGCGCAAAATTGCTACTGTTGCAACCGTTCTCATCCATGAGAACAAAATAGGTATTCTCATGGGAGACCACCTCATTATTTACCCCACTCAATAGAGCCGTCAATTTGGGTTGAGCCTAACGGGCTAGCCCACCCCGCCATACACAAGAAGTGGGTTGGGTTTCAAAATCACTAACCCAAGAAAGAGTGGACTAACTTGGGCCAACCCATTTGAGTTTGGGCCAAGGCGGGTTTGGGGCGGGCTAGCCCGCTTGCTTGCCGTCTGCCTCACCTCTATCGGCCACCGTGTGATATTTATTCTCTTCTCTTATGCATTCTTTTATGTCTAGTGGTACTTTCTGCAATTCATGTATGAATTAGATTTATTTTGGAGTTGCGATGAATAAAAATGGCTAGTTTATGAAATTATGAGTACCGCTTATTCCTTTATAGAATGATGAATAAAAATGGCTAGTTTGTCAATGTAAAATGGACTTTGTGTTGCTGTATCAACATCATAATATACTAAAAACTCTATTGTCTTCACCCTACATTTATATATCATCTTTTGGACGTGCTTTATTATCGATTCAGTTAGTAAATTTTTATTTTTGGACTGGTCCGCTTGGCCCGTTTGGCCCACCAACCCAAGGTGGTTTGGGTTGGTATGACATATCTCCAGCCCGCCAAGAATTTGGCCTGGCCCGCCCCACCAAGTGGTGGGTTTAGGTGGGTTGAGCCCGCCCCACCCCGCTAACCCAAATTAACAGCTCTTTCTCTCCCTTTTTTACCACACATATATTACTTTTTCTTAATTGCCTACAACAATTTTCATTCAAGTCGGTCAATGAGTATTAGTAATTGAAAATGATTGAATATGGCAAACTTTTATAGAGAAAAAAATATTCTCAATTAAGCCCACTGGGGCTGGCGACAGTATAGAAATGGGCCTTTTCACCACATATTAGGACTTGTCTCGGTGCAGGTTCTAAAAGATATCTTCACATTTGAGTCCACTATTTAGCTATGCACGTAAACCCAACAAATATTTTCACATTTGACTCCAAATACAAATTTATTGTGTTTTACATATACATATACACTTTTTAGGTAACTTATAAAATAGGGTTTAAACTTTTGGAAATGGTATCATAATGGGGTTTGACGTCAAAGATTTAACAAAATGAGGCCTGAAGTGACAAAATTTGATCAAAATAAGGTTTTTTAACAGATTTTATTAGAAAAGTAAGTTAAATTGCATATGACTCGCACGTGATATGGATATATTTGATTAGTTTGAAATGAGAAGTACTCCCTCCATCTCATAACAATGTGCATAAAATTGGAAATGCACGAGAATTAAAGAGAGAATAGTAGTGGATAGTTGTAGTGAGTATGAAAAGTGAAGTAGGAAAAAGAAAGTGTGATAAGGAATAGTAATGGATAGTTGTTGTTAGCATGACAAGTGAGTCACATTGAATAAAGTTCTTAGTTTCACCAACTTGCTGTATAAATGGACAACTATATCCTCCACCCACTAATATTCTTGACTCAAATTTGTCTTGATTCCTTAATAAGCGTGGAGGGAGTATTACAAATAAAACTTGACAGGGCCTAAATTACCCTTACTTGTGAGCATTATTTTATGCACACACCATTTGTTATTTTTGAAAGAATTGGCACTTTTCAGAGAAAAACAACCACAAAAAAATTTGGCTAAATTCCAACAAACTTATGTGGATCTTGTCAACTTTAGCATTGTATTTGAATAAGAGGAGATAAGCATCAACACGTTCAAACTTCTATCTGCGTACCTCATCCTCGTTCGGTCAATCCTATCATCCGATACCAACTTCTTAAATAACCATACTAACACTTCAAAACCCATACATTTTTTTAACGATTTTTTTTTTTGTGTGTGTGTTATGGCATATGATAAGATTATATATGAAACTAAATTTATGTATTTATAACAACTTTTTGTAATATGTTACTCTCTCTGTCCCTAAATGAGTGTCCAAATTTCATTTTAAGGGACACTGAAAATCTCAACTTTTTGAACAATTTGGTAACAACGATTCATATATAATCTTGTAATCTCTTTTCCAAACCTTTAATTTTGCACCTATAAAGAAACCAGTGATTTTTTTTTCAAAAAAAAACGTTTAGGGAGAAAGTTATGTTAAAAAAAGACACTCATTTAGGGATAAAGATTTCTTGAAAATTGACACTCATTTAGGACAGAGGGAGTAAGATTTTTTTAAGTAAAATTACTCTATTTCAAAATACATGATGTTTTAGGTGTTAATTTTTGTTTCAAAATACTTGACGTTTTACTAATTCCAAAAAATATTTACTCTTGTATACCTATAATAACCCTATTCATTAATTGCAAGCTATCTCTTGTATAAGCATTTAACTTTCTAGAAAATTGAAATTTGTTAGCGGCACAAAAGTCTTTTTAATATATTAATTGTATTTCTTGATATGTGTGAAAAAGTTTAAAAAACAACATATATTTTGAACATACTCACCCCGTCCCATTTTAAGAGTCAAAAGTTTCCCAAATGGGTGTCCCAATTTAAGAGTCAAAATCTATAAAAAGAAATTTTTTAAAATTCTTTATTTAGTGGGCTTTACATGTCATACACACAACAATTATCCACTAACTATTCCCTACCCCACTTTCTCTCTCATACTTACTTTCTATACTCACAACACTCTAATCCACTATCTATATTTTACAATAAAAAAGATTATTTCCTTAATTTTTTTGCCATCTTAATTTTTTAACTTTTAAAATGAGACGGAGGGAGTATGGAGTACTATATTTACATGGATTCACCCCATAATTAGGTTAATTCTGATACATATTAATATAGTATACAGATAATTAACTTTAACAAAGTGCACCAAACATTCCTATTCACATGCGACTATTTCTAGACACCCCTAAACCCTTGGCCATTTCTCTAAGCACAAATTTTTGAATCTTCCCGGTGGAAGTTTTCGGCAGCTCCTCCTTAAACACCACCGTACGCGGCACCATATACCTCGGCAACTTCCCTCTACAATACTCTATTATTTCCTTCTCCGTCAATCTCCCGTCCGTCTCCGCCTTCAAACTCACAAACGCACACGGTGTCTCACCCCAAAACTCGTCCGGCCGTGCCACCACTGCCGCCTCATTAATCCCCGGGTGCGAATATAACACCGATTCCACCTCCACGCTGCTTAAGTTCTCGCCCCCACTAATAATCACGTCCTTGGACCGGTCTGTAATTTCTAAATACCCGTCTTCATGCATCACACCTACATCGCCCGTGTAAAACCACCCGTTCACTCTCATACATTTGGATGTTCCTTCCGGGTCGTTTAAATAACCCAACATAACGCACCCGCCCCGTAATACCACCTCGCCTAGAGTTGACCCGTCTTGAGTCACACTGAGTCCTGACTCGGGATCCACCACGTCTAACTCGGTGAACCCGATTGTTCTCACTCCTTGTCTAGCCTTCAACCTCGCTCTCTCCGTCGCCGGTAACCTGTTCCACGCCGGCTTCCATGCACAGGTCACTACCAACCCACCCGTTTCTGTTAATCCGTACCCGTGACTGATTATAAACCCCAGCGCCTCCGTTCTTAACAGAACCGCCGCGGGCGGCGGAGCTCCGGCGGTCATGATGTGTACAGGCTGCTTCAGTGGTTCGCTATCGGGTTGATTTGATAGCATGTTGAGAACGACCGGTGCTCCACACATGTGTGTGACGCCGTGCTTGCGGATCAAGGAGTAGATGAGCGGCGCGTCGAATTTACGCACGCAGATGTTGGTCCCACCAACGGCGGCCATACCCCATGTATAGCTCCAGCCGTTGGCATGGAACATCGGTAGGGTCCACAAGTAAACCGGCAGTTTCGGTACACCCCATTCGAGGAGGGAATCTACTGCGATGAGGAACATACCTCGGTGGCTATGGACTACCCCCTTCGGAGATGACGTGGTTCCAGATGTGTAATTCAAACAGATCGGATCCCACTCCGATCCGGGTCGAACCCAGTTATAATCTGGGTCACCAATCTCCACCATTTCTTCATAAGTCGTCTGAAAATCAATCAACTGGGTTTTAATTTCTGCAGGTGCATCATCGACGATGAGGACGAGGGTCGGGGGTTTGAAATTTGGGGGAAATAGTGAAATAGCTTCGAGGATGGTGGGAGTTGACTGGTAGTCAACGAAGACGAGCTTGGATTGGCAGTGACGGAGGATGACGGAGATGGTGCGTGAATCGAGGCGTGTGTTAATGGAATTCAGGACGGCTCCGGTCATAGGAACGGCGAAGTGGAGCTCGTACATGGCGGGGATGTTGGGGGAGAGGACGGAAACGACATCGCGGCGGTGGATGCCTAGATTGGAGATGGAGGAAGCGAGTTGGAGGCATCGGCGGCGGGTTTGAATCCAGGTGTAAGTGGTGTCGCCGTAGATGACGGATGAACAGTCGCCGTAGACGGTTGCGCAACGATCGAGGAAAGTTAAGGGAGTGAGTGGGGTTGAATTTGCTGCTTTCTTTTGAAGCTTGTCCATTTTCTCTCTCTTCTTTACTCACTCTAATTAGTGGTTGTAAATTGGGTTAATGGATTGAGTTCCGTACTACATTTTGTTACTATTTTATACTCATGCAAGGTACTCCTTCGTCCCATTTTAATTTTAAGAGTCAAAAAAATGTGTGGGTTCAAAAATTAAGTAAAATATGATGTGTTGTAAGGGTTGATAGTCGGTGAGAGAGAGAAAATGAGGTAGAAAGAGTTACTGTAGTAGATAATTATTGTGAGTATAACATGTAGAACCCACTTTCCATTTTTAAGATTTTGACTCTTAAAATAAAACGTCCTTTTAAAAAAAGACTCTTAACATGAGATGGAGAGAGTATAAAGTTTGTTTTTATTTGCTTTATTATTTAAAAATAAATAATTACTTAAAATAAATATTAATATGACTCATTTATTATTTTCAGAACAAAAAAAAAATTATCCATTTTTTTCCTCATATTTTTTACTTTGTGTGCTTACAACATTCATTTTTATTGATTCTCAAACAAAATCATATTAAAACATTCACTTGTTATTTCATACCGCAATAATAATTCTTATCTCACTCTTATATTCAAAATAAACTTTTATTTTCTTAATTTTACTATGTTGGGTTTTAAACATTTTCTTTTTACCCATTACGTTGCTGTCAATTAGGTTAATTCTGATGCCTATCCATAAAATGGCAAACCTACCCTTTTTCCATTTATTATTTCTAACAAGGGTTAATGACAATTTAGACCCTGAAGTATGATACCACCCTTCCAATCGAGTCTTGCATGTTTTTTTTTCGCCAGATCGGACCCTGAGGTGATTCATTTTCGCCAGTTAGGGCTTTTTTGACGGAATTCGTTAAAAAGTCAGTTAAAAGGCATGTGCCGTGCACGTGACTAACGGAATTGGGTTGTTTGAATTAAGATTAACTATTAAAGGTGTTAAATATCTTATCTATGTAGCGACCCCAAAAACTCGTCCCTATTTATTTTATATTTTTGGGGATTTTTATTTGACTTATGTGTGCATTTTATGTGTTGCATCATATTTTATGATTTGCATATCATACTTGATTATTTATGTTATTTACTTAGTTAGTTATAATAATGATTAAAGGAGTTAAATGATTAAATTGAAACTTTAGGGTCCTTTGTGAAAATGTAACTTTAGGGGTTTATGTGTTCAAATGGAAAGTCTAGTGACCAAAATGTAAAATGGGTAGAAAACTTTAGTATAAATTCTCCTTCTCTCTCTTCCTTCTCTGTATATACTTTTCTGCAACTTTCTTCCTCATTTCCTTAGGGTTAAGAAAGAAAAGGTAAGTTCAACTCATTTCGATTTAATTCTTTTTATTTATTTATCCGTTTTAAAAACTAATTATATAAAAATGATCAGGGCGTTGAATATGTCATTTCTAGCCGAACAAAACTTATTTCAGCGATACTTTTTCCGAAAATAGGTAAGTTACTAATTCCCCTTTAAATGTTAAAATTGTCATATATGTTATACCTAATACTTGTAATTGTTATTTTGTGATTTGGGTAATATTTGTTATACTTGTAATTTTGGGACAAAGGGAGTATTTAGTATGTTGGTTTGGTTGAGTTCAAAGTAGTATTAAAGTCGTTTTGAGACTGATTTTGTAGTCTTAGTAAAGTTATAAACGTTAGTGTTGTACTTTTGGGACGGTGAAACGAAAGGAGTATTGTAACGCCCCGAATTCTTAGATTTGATATGAACCATAGAATACGACACGTCATTACTACTTAAAAAGGGATAAAATTTAAAACTAAATACAACTATACTCCTTTAATGGTGTAGGAGATACACTACTTAAGATGGTTCAACACTTGACCACCTCGTACCACCTTAACCCAAAAACTAACTTCTACTCTTCCATTACTCGGCATACAAGCCGGTAAACAAAAGAAGACAACTTTATTTACATATACACAACTGTACCCCAAAAATTCTGAGTTTAACATACTCAGTCTAACCAACGTCCTCACATAACCAAAGTATAATAACCTACCCAAAAGAAATCTCCCTTAGCACCCGAACTGGATACTACGATCCTCACCTCGAGCTATCGCTAGCCTTCTTTGGATCTAAGGAAAACAAAGAAACAATAAACGGGGTGAGATGAAGTCTCAGTAAGTTACTACGATAACGACATGATATGCATACATATAACAATGAAGCATACTAGTATCACATATAGAGATATATATATCAAGTAGCACATCATAAGAGTAATAATCCTACTCATTAAGCATCACGTATAGCTAAATACACATTACAAAGGATATTCCTTCCCTCCTTATTACTCCAAACCCATTCATAACGTTGATGTAGATCTTCATATTGAAGGCCGCTTCACAATATCAGAGGAGACCCGTTACCCAGTATCTCAAACCAAGAACCAAGAACAAAAGAGCTATTCAATCATTGTGCTTAATGCTCCAATCATTGATAAAGCTAGACCCCTACTGTGATCAAGAGTAGGAGCAAACGGTCACAGATGCATAGATTCACGGTTATTACTCAGCCCCAGCTCTCATAATAAACGTGAACCTATACACCCCTGAAACACATAAACCAGCTGGACTCATAACCAAGTACACAAGTAATATTTACTTGACAATATGAAACTAGTACTATGCCCAAAGTAAGGGACTAGACCATCAACCATGTACATCACTTAGGCATAATTGCATAAAATGATCAAATCCACTTGTAACACATTTAGTATGTATCATTCACCAATTCATCTTCTAGTAATCATGAAGAGATTTAAACAATCATTTACTCATCATAGTAACTTCTTATAACACACTTATAAGACTCTTAACAATTTCCAAACTTATGAATAGGATGCTACACAATGAGGCTGAAACAGGGGGGGTGCGCACGCCTCCCCTCCAAGGGTGCGCGCGCCTCCATTAATCAGAAATGAGGCCTTGACAAGTTTAACTAAGGGTGCGCACGCCTCCCCACAATGGGTGCGCGCCTCCAACTACTGAAGCTTATGGAATTCTCACATTTTGAGGGTGCGCGCGCCTCTCCCAAAAAGGGAGCGCACGCCTCCAACTAACTCCAAATAATTTCAACTTCAGATGATGGGTGCGTGCGCCTCCTTTCATGGGGTGCGCGCGCCTCCCATACGAAAATCAGATTTCCAGATTCATTTCCTGGGTTGTTCTTAACCAAAATTTTGGGAAAAACACACAAACCAAACTCAGCACCCTAAGCTTATTGCCATCTACCACAAACTTGTGCTGGGTTTCTAAACACCCCAAAACCAAAACACAATACTCACTAAACAATTCTCAACTCATAACTACCCACTCAAATACAAAAACTCAACTTTCAAAATACTTCACATATCATCACCCAACCTTCAATAACAACACCATAATTACCTATAACGATTTCCATGACCATTTAGCAATTAAAAGGGGAAATTAGTAACTTACCTATTCCGGAAAAGTATCGAGAAAACGAAAATTGAATCGGTAGAAATACTCTAATCAATTCCCTGGACATTTATATATAATTAGATTTTGAAATGGAGTAGTAAATGAATTAATAGGAATTAATACATACATTTTCCTTACCTTTTCTTTTCTCTAAGCAAGAACAATGGAGGAAGTTGAGTTTCTAGGGTGTGTGAGAGTGCTGATGAAGGAGATAGAGATACAAATCTCTATCAACTTGCAACTTTACACTTGGACCCCTCAAGTTTCATTTTGAATACTTTGACCCTTAACTTTATCCTTTCATAAAAGACCCTATAGAATCAACTTATCAATTAACTCCCTAAATTACTAACATTATAACTAACAATAACATTAACACATATACTCAAATAATATATGCAAGTGATATAAATATTATTTACCATATAAAATGTGCACATAAATCACATAATAGATTTTAATCATATAATATGCAAAATATGAAAATAAAATTGGGTGAGGCGTTACACCCTCCCCACCTTAAAAGAAAATTCGTCCGCGAATTTTATTTATCTAAATGATCACATTACTTACCAACGTTATCAAATAGACTCGGGTATTTTTCTCGCATTTCTCGCTCAGTTTCCTAAGTAGCCTCTTCAATCTCGTGATTCCTCCATAATACCTTCACAAGGGGAATTCTCTTGGTACGCAAGACTTGTTCTTTCCTATCAAGAATCTCCACTGGTAATTCCTCGTAGGACAAATCGGGTTGGAACTCAATTGGCTCATACTCAAGAACATGAGATTCATCCGCGATATACTTACGAAGAGTAGAGACATGAAACACATTATGGACCCCGGACAATGATGACGGTAAAGCAAGTCTATAAGCCAAATTCTCAATCCTCTCAAGTATTTCAAATGGCCCTATATACCGAGGAGTCAACTTCCCTTTCTTACCAAATCGTTTCACACCTTTCTGAGGCGATACTTTCAAGAACACGAAATCACCGACTTGGAATTCAAGATCCCTTCTTCTATTGTCAGCATAACTCTTTTGACGACTTTGAGCTGTCCTCAATCTATCCCGAATCAATCTCACACTCTCCACCGAATGTTGAGCCATTTCGGGTCCCAAAAACTTTGCTTCCCCGACCTCATCCCAACATATAGGTGATCTACATTTACGACCATACAATGCTTCATAGGGGGCCATCTCAATACTAGACTGGTAGCTGTTATTATAAGCAAATTCAACTAACGGTAAATGAACATCCCAACTACCTTTGAAGTCAACTGCACATGCTCGTAACATATCTTCAAGAATTCGTATTAGCCTTTCCGACTGCCCATCTGACTATGGGTGAAATGCCGTGCTGAAATTCAATGTAGTCCCCATTTCCCCTTGAAGAGCTTGCCAGAATCGGGATGTAAATCGAGGATCTCTATCGGATACTATACTCACCGGAACCCCATGAAGCCGGACTATCTCCTGAACATATAGAGAAGCCAACTGAGTCAATGAATACCCCATTGAAACAGGCAAAAAGTGAGCCGACTTGGTTAACCGATCTACTATAACCCAAACTGCTTCATAACCCTTTCGAGTACGCGGTAAACCAGTTACAAAATCCATGGTGATATGTTCCCATTTCCATTCAGGAATCTCCAAAGGTTGTAACAGACCTGTAGGACGTTGATGTTCCACTTTCACTTGTTGACATGTTAGGCATTTAGACACATAATCTGCAATTTCTCTTTTCATACCGTTCCACCAGAAATGTTTCTTCACATCTTGATACATTTTCGTACTTCCCGGATGTATGGTATACTTTGTCTTATGAGCCTCCTCTAATACTTGCAATTTAATCTCACTATCAAGTGGAATACAAACCTTACCACGAAAAGTAAGAATCCCATCATTATTAAAGGCAAAGTCGGGCTGTTTACCTTCTTTCATTCTGTAGACACCCCGCCTTGGACCTCTCACCCCGATTGCACATTTGATTTTGTGTTTCTCCCCATTTTTAGTGTTCCTCGTGAGTTCCTGTCACTTCCGTTAAGTTCCTGACTGACTTCGTTAAGTCCAGGGACTAAACTGAATAACAGGGCTGACTTTCTAGTCCATTCTGTCAAAATTGCCTTCTCTGAGTCGCGCGCCTCCGACAGGAGGAGCCAGGCGCGCGCGCCTCCCGACCCCAAATCAGGAAGCGCGCGCCTCTGGACGTCAGTTACAGATTTCTGGCCAGGATTCCCTCCCTTGCTCAATTTACAGGATTTTGCCCGGGAAGGATTTCTTGGTGACTGAGTTTTGGCACCAAAAACACCCCTCTTTCACCTATAAAAACCTCTCTTTACCTCCATTTTCAAGGATCGAAAACTAGACAAAAAATCACTTTCTAAAGGTTCTCCAAGGATCTCATCAAGCAACGTTTGAAGTTCTTCAAATTGTAGGTAAAAGTCCATCTTTTCCTTCCTTGTTTTACTTCATCTCCTCTCTCTCTTTTACTTTAATCAAATGTGCAATCACCCAAATCATTTTGGGACATGACTCTAATGATCACCTCATCTCATTGAGGTTGGTTAAGGAGTTATCTCCTACATTCCAAATCATATTTTAAACCCCCCATTTTTATGACTTAAAGAAGAAGAAGAAGAAGAACATTTTCATTTATGTAGATTTTGATCAAGCAAGACCAACTTAAGTTGGGCGAGATGGGTGTTTCGGTACTTCCCATCTCGTAATCTAACCCCCGGACCTCAAAACAAAGAATCTCTATTTTCGTAACTAAAACTTAGGCTACAATCAATAGGTTTTTCTTATGTTCCTCAAAACATAGGTGGCGACTCTAAAACAATCTAAAATCAAGTTAGACATCCTAGGATAACATCACGCGCCCGAGCCTAAGGCCGTGGTGTTCCCACCCGGGGTATCTACAGTGGCGACTCTGCTGGGGACATTTGAGGGTTAAACTTGCGTTCTGATCAAAATCTACATCTTTCCTGGGCATTCTGTTTCCTGATGGGGGAGGCGCGCGCGTCTGGCCTTTTAAGCCTAAGGCGCGCGCATCCCGCATCAAGAACCAGAATCGCCCACTTCTTCATGTTCTTCATCTTCTTCTTCTGTTATTCTGCACTAATCACTTCTGCAGGGGTTACAATATGAACATGGGACCAGGGCAATCCCCTGAGTCCAAAGTCTGACATTCTGACAGGTGTGCCCCAGAAGCGCGCGCCTCCCATAAGCATTGCGCCATGCGCGCGCGTCCCACATCAGCACTCAGAGGCGCACGCTTCTGGGTTGAGTCCCAGAACAGAAACAGGTTTCAGTGACTGAGCAGAACAGTGGGGTGTGGGCACAGTTGCCTGCATCAGAACAAAATTGAACCCTCGGACTGTTTTAATTTTGTGTTTTATTTACCGGTCACACGGGTGATTCGGGAGTTGTAATTTTATGTGCCTACGTGTTTTGTGTGTTTTTCTTTCTTTTCAAAAAAAAAAAAATATATAAAATAAAAAAAAAAATTTGTCACTTGTTAGACCTCACACTACATGCACATATTCCTATGAACTGCTCACTATCGAGTCGCACAAGTCCAACCCCAAACCCGTCGAGGCCCGTCCTAGAAAGTTTCAAGCTCCACCAGACCTTGGCTCTTTCGAAGCGGTAAACCTCAGCCCGTGGCGTAGTTCAAGACTACATGCCGGGGGTGACCTTTGAGCCTCATATTCAAGCCGAGCACAAACCACACAAATTCTAGTTAGGGTCTAACACTCCGTGACTCAAGTCGGTTTCCATGTACCGAGATTTCCCTAAACTAATGTCTTCAAATCATACATGCCAACTTGTTGAAAAGGACGCAATAAAAATCCGTCCCCAAAAGTGGTTATTTTGGACGAAAATAAAAATCCGTCCCCGCATGTATGCTTTACTACATTAATTTAGTCTAATCCCGATACATGTAAGATTCACAAACGTGGTGGAATCCGATGAGTATATGGGACCGCGAGATGGTCTATATACTAGTGTGACGATTCCATTATTTTCTTAGAAACCCCAAAAGGGATTCATTACCTCCGACTTATAAAAAAAAAAAAAAAAAAAAAAAAAAGAGTCTTTTCTTATGTGGTTCGAGTCGTGTGCCCAACTGTGTGCTCTAAGCCTCTTCATGGACCGCAAGTGTTACTCAAGACTGACAAGGGCCTCTTCTGCAATATAGGTTCAATTGGTACTTACAAAGTCTACCGGGATTCAGCAAATCGGTTAGTCCGTGAAGGGATCACTCCAATAGCTCCAACCATGACCGGCAGCAGCAACACCATGTCTCTCGAACAGCTCTCAACTATGGTCCAACTCCTCCAAGAGCAAGTCTCCACCCTTAACAAGGAGGCACAAAGCAAAGATGACATTTGGCAATCCCACCTCGACAGCCAAAGGGAGGCCCACGAGGCCGAAATGGAGCTAATGAAAGAAAAGCTCACCAACCTTGCCAAGGGAAAGAACAAGAACAATGATGATGAATCCGAATGGACCGAGGGTTTATTCAAAAGTCCGTATGTCAGCACCCGCACCAAAAAGATGGGGGAACCAAGTTCCGAGAACAATGAGCCCAAAATGGTGGATTCTATCATGGCCTACATCGACCAAAAATTCAATGGGCTCAACATGGGGAAAGGCTCCGACACAAGCCTTTATCAATCATCCATCCTCATGAGTACTATGGCCGCTCTTCCCGATAATTTCAAGATGCCCGACATAAGCAAATTCAAGGGCAACTCTTGTCCTATGGCTCACATCGAGACTTATATTTGGGCAATGGTTCCAAAGAAGGTCTCCACCAAGGTGATGGCTCAATGCTTTCCTCTCACTCTCGAGGGGGCGGCAAAAGATTGGTATGCTACTCTCCCGCTCACTGTCCGTCTTGATTGGGACTCCGCCATGCTTGCCTTCAAGAACCAATACCAAGGCAACACCACTCACCGGCCCACAAGGAAAGAGCTAGAGAACACTACTCAACGAGACAATGAGTCCTTCATCGACTTCACAAGGAGATGGAATGACAAACTCTCCGAAATTGTTGAGAGGCCGAACACAAAAGAGCAAATGGACATCTTTCTCAAGTGTCTCAAGATTGATCTCCGCACTCACCTAAGTGGAGCTTGCTACTCCGACTTCTCCCAAATGTATGAGGCGGGGGTACGCATGGATGACTTGCTCAAGGAGATTAAGAAGACCACTCCTACTTACCGCTACAAGGCCGCTTCCAACTCCACAAAAGAGGCCTCGGTCAACGCCGTCACTATTGACAAGGGGAATTACAAAAAGGTTCCTCCACCTCAAGGGAAAAGGCCCCGAAGTGACCGTGTGTACACGCCTCTCCAAGGCATGACTCAAACCGAAGTGTTCGAGGTCCTCAAGGAAAAGGGTCAAGTCACACCCGTGCAAGGGTACCAACCCAAGACGATCCACGACAATCATGCTCACCACAAATAATGTGGCTACCACCAATATAGTGGCCACACCACCGAGGAATGCTTCGTTCTCCGCAATGTCATTCAAGATCTCATAGATAAGAAAGAATTTGTAGTGACTAATGACGAGCATGTCAATGTAATAGAGATAGGAGAACTTGAGGGGACCACCCATTCAATCCCAATTGTGAATGGGGGCCCCAATGTTATGAATAAAATTGACAATTCTTGTTATGTAGTGACTTATGATGAGGTAATGAGGGAAGTACTAGAGAATAGGAAAAAGAAGCAAGATGGGAATGTCAATATGCTAACTCGATCCGGTCGAGTCATAGCAAGCAACCCTTCCACTTCCGCACCGAGCTCCTCTTCTCAAAGGCCGCAAGCTCACAACACTCCCGAAGATCCTCTACTTGTCCAACTCAAGAAAACTCAAGCCAACATCTCTATTTGGGACCTCATTGCATCCTCAAAGAAACATCGAGATCTTGTCATTCGCAATCTCGATGATACATCAGTTTCTCCCGATACTACTCCCGAGGACCTCACAGCAATGATTGGTCACATTCACTTTGGCAACGTCATCACCTTTGCCGATATGACCTTCCACCATTTGGTTCCGACCACAACGAAGCTATTTACCTCAAGGTACGAGCAAGGGGGAGGTCCGTCTCAAGAGTCTTAGTGGACGGCGGTTCTGCACTCAATCTCATGCCTGGTAGAATCATGGGCATACTGGGGCTTAAGGATTCTGATTTAAAGCCCTCTACTCAAGTAATCCGAGGTTATGACAGCACCGCCCGTACAGTCATGGGTATGATCGAAATTGACATTGAGTTTGGGAGCATGGTCATGTCCGTTCCATTCCAAGTGCTTGATATCCCGGCCTCGTTCAACTTACTGTTGGGTCGACCATGGATTCATAGTGCTAATGCCGTACCGTCAACTCTCCACCAATGTGTCAAGATCCGAAACGGTGATGAAATAGTGACCGTAATGGCTGAAAACATCACTATCCACAGAAAAGGTGAGCCCGTCCACCAAGTTCAGCATGGTCTACCAGACTCCACTCTCTCCGGCGTCTCAATCAACGCCATTGACAAAGAAGGGGGAAACGGATCATGGACCCCCAGCAATCACAAAGTACTCCGCATGATGAGGGATATGGACTACTTCCCTGGTTTAGGCTTAGGGAAATATCAGCAAGGAATCCTACATCCCGTGCAAGTCCCATTTGTCAAGAACACATTCGGTTTGGGGTACGAGCCTTCCGAAGAAGACTTGAAGCAAGAACAAGCAATCAAAAACGAAAAGGCCCGAGCTCGTAAAAAAGGCCGTCGTTATGAGGTCCCTAATCTAAGGCCTTACCGCAAGACGTTGAATGGTTATTTTGTCCGCCAAGGGGAAGACGTTCCATACATGATCTTTCCCGAACCATGGGTTAACAATAAGGGTGTCAAAAAGCCTGGCCTCGAAATCTTCTCCGATTGTGAGATCCAGAAATCCGAAAGGGAACGAACTCCCATGTCACCCCGTGAATGGTGGGGAAGGAAGGTGACTATAGAGTCCGAGACAAAAATCACCGTGGGGGAAGAACTGACAGATTTAGCCTCCATGTTCGAAGAGCTTGCCGTAATGAACGAATGCCAAGTCAACGCCATCCATGACACCGTCATCATGAACGAGACTATCAGTGAAATCCCGCCAAGCTCCGAGCCGATCAACAATTGGTATTCAACAAAAGGGCCCGTGGTATCCGAGGAATTCTTAGTCCAAGAAATGGGTTGCACACCCCGAACAGCAACAAAGGAAGAGCAGCTTACACTTACTTTCGAGTCCGAGAGTGTCTCTAATACCCTCACCCAAGAGGATTTGGAGGCCATAGCCGAGCGTGTGTTTCCTTTCTTTGCTAATGAAAAATTTGATATTTCTGAGTACCCTGAGATTGCAAACATCATAAATGATGAATTAACTAATAATGAACTTAACGAACAAGTTAATAACGATTCAAATTATGATGAAATAGACCACGAAAACACAACATACTTAAATGAACTTGCTCAACAAGTCCGTAGTCGTGGCGAGAATGGTCTAAAGGCTGACGAAGAATTGCAGGTTGTTAATCTGGGTACCGAAGAAGAGCCAAAAGAAATCAAGATTGGAAGCTTCTTCAAGGGAGACGACAGAGACAGATTGACTGCATTACTACGGGAGTTCGTGGATGTGTTCGCATGGTCATACAAAGACATGCCGGGTTTAGACAGAAAGGTAGCGGAGCACAGGATTCCGATCAGAGAAGATGCCAGGCCAGTAAAACAGAAGCTCAGGAAGATCAAGCCAGAATGGTCTCTGCAGGTCAAAGAAGAGATTGAGAAGCTCCTCAGCGTGGGTTTCATCAAGGTTATCGAGTATCCGACGTGGTTAGCCAACATTGTGACAGTCAGGAAGGCGAACGGCAAGGTCCGAGTTTGTGTAGACTTCCGGGATTTAAACAAAGCTTCCCCAAAGGATGATTTTCCACTCCCTAATATCGACATGCTAGTCGACTCCACTGCTGCCTACGAGGTTCGCTCATTTGTGGATGGGTTCGCTGGGTACAATCAGATTCTCATGGCCGAGGAAGATCAACATAAGACAGCCTTCACAACACCGTGGGGTACCTTTTGCTACACAGTCATGCCATTTGGGTTAAGAAACGCTGGGGCTTCCTACCAAAGAGCCGTGACAGACTTGTTCCACGATATGATTCACAAAGAAATCGAGGTCTATGTGGACGACATGATCATTCTCTCCAAAGGGACCGATGGTCAACATTTGACCGATCTCCGCAAATTCTTCGAAAGGCTTCGTCAACATAAGATGAGGCTCAACCCTGCAAAGTGCACATTTGGGGTTATCCGAGGCAAAGTTCTTGGTTATATGGTCACAGAAAGGGGAATCGAAGTAGACCCCTCCAAAATCAAGGCAATCATTGACATGCCTCCTCCGAAGACGCAGAAAGAGATTAAAGGTTTCATGGGCAGACTACAATACATCAGTCGGTTTGTGCACCAACTTACTTCCATGTGCGAGCCAATCTTCAAGTTACTCAAGAAGAACGTGGCTCTAGAATGGACCGACGCGTGCCAAGAAGCCTTCGATCAAGTGAAGCATTACTTGACGTGCCCTCCTGTTCTAGTTCCGCCACACAAGGAGAAACCTCTGTTGCTTTATCTCACTGTCAATGATGAAGCCCTAGGGGCTATGTTAGCACAAGAGCAACGAGAGTCCACAAAGGAGAACGCCATTTATTTTGTCAGTCGCCGATTCCAAGGAGGCGAAAAGAACTACTCTGTTTTAGAGAAGTCATGTGCAGCATTGGTTTGGGTCACTCAAAAGCTCAAACACTATATGGAAGCTTTTCCGATCAAGCTAGTAGCAAAGGTGGACCCGCTCCGCTACATCTTCGAGAAGCCTTTCATGTCAACAAGAATAGCCAAATGGTACTTCATGCTCGCCGGCTATGATATCACTTACGTCACACTAAAATCCGTCAGGGGGAAAGTGTTTAGTGACCAGCTTGCCGAATTCCCGTGTGACGAAGTGAAGGGGAAGATGTACAGTTCCCCGACGAGCATTTAATTTGTACTGCAACCGAGGAAGACAAGTGGCAACTTTTTTTCGATGGCGCCGCCAATAAACACGGTTTTGGTATAGGGGTATTGCTTGTCGATCCAAAAGACATCTACACTCCCATTGCCATACGCCTGGAATTCGAAGCTACCAACAACATTGCCGAGTACGAAGCATGTATAGCGGGGCTAGAAGCAGCTCTCGACAGAAACGTCACGGAACTAGAAGTGTTCGGCGACTCTTTGCTCCTTATCAATCAGCAATCGGGCAAATGGCGAACCCAAGACCCGACTCTCCAACAGTATGGTCAGCACCTTGAAGAACTGGTTGAACAATTCCAAGAGATCACTTTCAACTACCTGCCAAGAGATAAGAATCGCTTCGCCGACGCACTGGCCACTATAGCTTCATTAGTTGAAATGCCCAAAGGAAAAATGGTGAAGCCTTTCAAAATTGCTCGAAGGAACAGTCCGGCATATTGCATGAGCATCGAGATCAACAAGGTCCAAACAAACTCTCCGTGGTATTCAGACATCATGAACTTCCTCAAAGACGACACTTATCCCGAGAACATCAATAAGAAGTCTCAAGCAGCTCTGCAAAGGTTAGCCTCTCGGTACGTACTGATTGGGGACCGAGTCTATAAAAGGCACCACGACGGGATCAATATCTTATGCGCCAATGAGACCGAAGCTCAAGAGATAATGTGTGAAGTGCACGAAGGAGAATGTGGACCCCACATGAATGGGTTTATGCTAGTCAAGAAGATACTTCGCATTGGTTACTATTGGAGCACTATGGAACGAGACTGTATCGAGAAAGTCAAAAGGTGTGCCAAGTGCCAGTTCCACGCTAATCTACAACATGCTCCACCCTCACAACTTTACAACATGGTCACACCTTGGCCTTTCTCTTGTTGGGGGATAGACATCATCGGTAAAGTTCATCCTGCCGGGAGCAATGGGCAGTCATTCGTCCTAGTAGCAGTCGACTACTTCACGAAGTGGGTCGAAGCACAAGCCTATCGAACCCTCAACGCCAAGAAAGTGGCCGAATTTGTAAAGATTAATATCATGTGCCGATACGGCGTGCCTCATGAAATCATTTCCGACAACGGCTCTCACTTCGAGAAGGAAATGGATGCACTTTTGGTGGAATACAAGATCACCAAGCACAAGTCATCTCCTTACCGACCCCAAGCAAATGGCGCAGTCGAAGCAGCAAATAAGACCATCGAGACCATCGTCAAGAAGATGGCCTCGACAGGAAGGGATTGGCCCGAAAAGCTACCATTAGCATTGTGGGGCTACCGCACGTCAATACGATCCGCAACAGGAGAAACTCCTTATGCATTGGTCTATGGTTCTGAAGCCGTGCTCCCTATCGAACTTGAAGTCCCATCTCTACGGGTCCTCCTCGAGAATCAAGTCAACGAGGTCAACTGGATGCAGAGTCGATACGAACAGCTAGCCTTACTCGACGAGAAAAGGTTAAGGGCACTCGAACGCACGAGGGCATATCAGCAAAGGATGGCAAGAGCTTTCAAGAAAAAAGTGAAGCCTCGAAACATCAATGTGGGAGATTTGGTCTTAAGACAACATCCTCCTAATGCCATGAATCCCCTGGGGAAATGGGGACCCCGATGGATCGGTCCGTACGTGGTCAAAAAGATACTAAGCGGTGGTGCAGTCCGACTCGTGGATTTAGATGGTGACCAGCTGCCAAAGGAGGTCAACCTCGACAAGCTCAAGAGGTTCTACACTTAATAAACAAAGACCATTAAAAAAAAAAAAAAAAAAAAAAAATCGCTCGCTAGGTTGAAAACCCGCAAGGGCGGCCTAGGCAAAAATTAGAGCACGTGCAAAAAAAAGAAGCCCGCTAGATTGAAAACCCGAAAGGGCGGTCTAGGCAAAAAACAGGGTACACAAAAAAAAAAAAAAAAAAAAAAAAAAAAATGGTCTTTGTTTGTTTGAACTACGAAGACCTGAGCCTCCCAACTGGAGGAACGTAGGCAACCTTCGGGTGCGGTCTAAAACATATCAAAAATACCCAATTCACTTCAAATAACAAAATGCAATTTTTATTCATTCAATGAATTATTCAAACCATTACAACGGATTTATTGAGCAACAAAAGACATCAAAATATTAAATCCTAAAACAAAGTGGTCTAATTGCAATCTCTTAGGGTACTAAGAAAAATCCAATTTTCTCTTGGCTTTCAAAGGACCGCCCGATCGTCTCTCAATCCTTTTCTTCTTGGGTAACGAAGGAGCACTAATACGCACCGAAACCTTCTGTGCTGCAACACGTCTCCTAGAATAAAAGTCATCCAAAGGAGTACCGAAAGGGTCAGCAAGAATGTTACTCGAATCAACAGCAGCCTCTCTATATCTCAAAGTGCTGCTAGGCTCAAAACCCTGTCCCAACAACTCGGCACGAAGCACATCAACCCAAGTGGTGCCACGGTAAAGGGTGCCAAATAAATAATCCAAGTAGATCTCGGGAAGGAAGACACTCCCCCGATGCAGAGGAGCGAAAGCCCAACGATTGCGGTCATCTCCCCAAGCCGATTGAAGCTCACTCGAGAAGTCAGGACCCATGTAAGCAACTGGACGAAGCATTCCATCCCTCGGAAAAGGAATTGTCTGTTGGCGACCAAACTGCCGCGGAACCCGCTCTGGCTGGTAAAAGGAAGAATCCCTCAAACCAGGCACAACCACGTGCTGAAAACCAAGAGTCCATTCCACAAAAGGACGAAGACCCCAAGAAGGAGGACACCACTCAATATCGACGGTCACCCGAGAGGCAAAGAATTTCTTCCAATCCTCTTCAGATAAATCCCGGATCAACAACTTCCTCCTATGAACAGCAAAAGGAGACAAATCACCATCCGGAAAATAAATTCTGAAGTGTTCTCGGAGCCATATGGTCAAGAGCAAAGGGCTTCCCCGACACATCTTGCCCGTCCTGTGTAACTCATCAAGACCATGCAACGTCTCCCCTACAATAAGAGGAATTACACTGAATCGCTGGTCCTTAGCTTGCAAAATGATCTCAGCCAACTGCGCGTCCGCAGTCCCGAAAGGTGTAACAAACAGTACTTCGCTGAAGAGACAAACAGCCATGGCATTTCTTTTGAAAGATTGAACCACCGGGTCCTCCGAGTGCAAACTAAAGAACATCGGCAACTCAGTTACGTCAATCACGGTACCGTGCAACATCTTCCTCACATCCTCAACAGGGAGATTCAGTAACTCAACCCAAGAGTCGATGGCACCACGGTGATATTTGGGGACGGCATTCCGACCGGCCAAAGGCACGCCAAGGATGGCCCCGAAATCGTCAACAGTCGGCACCATTTCATTAGCTGAAAGATTGAAAGTATGGCTGTCGCAATCCCAGAAAGCCGCGGCAGCTCTCAACAAATCCCAATCCGGTTTCAACGTCCGCAAAGTGAAAAGAATTCGGAACCCGAAGTCTTTAATGAAGGCCTTCTTGGGATGGGTCTTGAAAGAATACACAAAAGTGCCCAAGTCCTTTTCATACACACTAACGACCTTGGCGTCAAGAGCAAAAGAATTGGAAGCCATGGAAAATGTTGATCACAAGCGAAGTTAATCAATAATATGATGTTCAAAAATGGCAGAAAGGAGCTGTGAGAATCAAGTGGTCGAACAGAAGATGATATTATAGCTGTTGGAGGCTCTTTTGGTCAGCAAATATCAAGCCCGGAATTCCGCCTCCCAGACGCGCGCGCCACCCGCCAGCAGTATGAAGTGCGCGCGCGTCCCAAGCCCACATAGGAAGGCGCGCGCCTCCCAGGTCTAAATCGCTTGAAGAAAAGGGCCTTGTCAGAGATCTCCAGCCTAAATCAAGACACTGTCCCGATCCTCGGACACCCAGTTGGGCACACCTTTTCTGGTCCGCCCTTAAGGCACGTCAAAAATCGAAAGCAGGATAGAAACTCCCACTCATAAGTAGGCTGTCCTCTTCAAAAATACGAACTCCCTAAGTTCTATCACGGGTGCCACGCCCCCCTCAAAAGTCAATCTCAACACTTCATCCCCAGCAGGAACATTTTTTCTGGTCGCAGTCAACTGTGCCCGTACCCCACAATTCAAAAGTCAAGTGTGACTCCAAATGGCACGAGACTTCAAAGCAATATTTCATCAAACGGATTCACTAACGGATTCGTCAACAAGGGTTCACCAACGGACTCATCAACAAGGGTTCACCAACGGACTCATCCAAGGGATTCACTAACGGATTCATCAAACGGATTCACCAACGGATTCGTCAACAAGGGTTCACCAACGGAGTCATCCAAAGGGTTCACCAACGGACTCATCCAAGGGATTCACTAACGGATTCATCAAACGGATTCACCAACGGATTCGTCAACAAAGGTTCACCAACGGATTCGTCAACAAGAGTTCACCAACGGACTCATCCAAGGGATTCACTAACGGATTCATCAAACGGATTCACCAACGGATTCGTCAACAAGGGTTCACCAACGGACTCATCCAAGGGATTCACTAACGGATTCATCAAACGGATTCACCAACAGATTCGTCAACAAGGGTTCACCAACGGACTCATCCAAGGGATTCACTAACGGATTCATCAAACGGATTCACCAACGGATTCGTCAACAAGGGTTCACCAACGGACTCATCCAAAGGATTCACTAACGGATTCATCAGAAGGTTCACTAACGGCCTCATTCAAAACATTCAGCCGGCAGGTTCACCTAACGGATCATGCCACCCCCCTCTATCAACAAAAGCCGCTCACACAGGGAGCGCACCACTATCTCTCACAATCTCAAATTCCTGCTTTCATCGAGTCCTTGCCTTTTTTGGTGATGTCCTCGGCGGGTGTTTTTAACTTTCGTCAACGCGTTTTGCTTTGCAATCCACGTCGCCGAGGGGCTCTGTAGACACCCCGCCTTGGACCTCTCACCCCGATTGCACATTTGATTTTGTGTTTCTCCCCATTTTTAGTGTTCCTCGTGAGTTCCTGTCACTTCCGTTAAGTTCCTGACTGACTTCGTTAAGTCCAGGGACTAAACTGAATAACAGGGCTGACTTTCTAGTCCATTCTGTCAAAATTGCCTTCTCTGAGTCGCGCGCCTCCGACAGGAGGAGCCAGGCGCGCGCGCCTCCCGACCCCAAATCAGGAAGCGCGCGCCTCTGGACGTCAGTTACAGATTTCTGGCCAGGATTCCCTCCCTTGCTCAATTTACAGGATTTTGCCCGGGAAGGATTTCTTGGTGACTGAGTTTTGGCACCAAAAACACCCCTCTTTCACCTATAAAAACCTCTCTTTACCTCCATTTTCAAGGATCGAAAACTAGACAAAAAATCACTTTCTAAAGGTTCTCCAAGGATCTCATCAAGCAACGTTTGAAGTTCTTCAAATTGTAGGTAAAAGCCCATCTTTTCCTTCCTTGTTTTACTTCATCTCCTCTCTCTCTTTTACTTTAATCAAATGTGCAATCACCCAAATCATTTTGGGACATGACTCTAATGATCACCTCATCTCATTGAGGTTGGTTAAGGAGTTATCTCCTACATTCCAAATCATATTTTAAACCCCCCATTTTTATGACTTAAAGAAGAAGAAGAAGAAGAACATTTTCATTTATGTAGATTTTGATCAATCAAGACCAACTTAAGTTGGGCGAGATGGGTGTTTCGGTACTTCCCATCTCGTAATCTAACCCCCGGACCTCAAAACAAAGAATCTCTGTTTTCGTAACTAAAACTTAGGCTACAATCAATAGGTTTTTCTTATGTTCCTCAAAACATAGGTGGCGACTCTAAAACAATCTAAAATCAAGTTAGACATCCTAGGATAACATCACGCGCCCGAGCCTAAGGCCGTGGTGTTCCCACCCGGGGTATCTACACATTCCATTAACAATCTTCTGTAATTCAGGATCAATCTTTTGAGCTTCTTTAATCTGTTGAAGTAGAACAGATGTAGCCTTTATATTCGCGAAACTCATGCCATGACTCGACTCATAAGGATTCCAGTCTCGCAAATCTTCTAGCAATTTCCACTCTCGTGCCATTAAATGTGCAATATAGGTGTTCATACTCAAAGCATCTGCCACCACATTAGCCTTTCCTGGATGATACAAAATTGTACAATCATGATCCTTCAATTTTTCCATCCATCTGCGTTGTCTCATGTTAAGTTCTTTCTGAGAAAATAAATACTTTAGGCTCTTATGATCTGTGAACACTTCAAATCTAGCCCCATATAAATAATGCCTCCACTTGTGTAACGCGAATATAATCGCAGCCAGCTCTAAGTCATGAGTAGGATAATTCACTTCATAAGGAGTCAATTTTCTCGAGGCATAAGCAATTACCTTATCATTTTGCATTAACACACAACCCAACCCTTCTTTGGAAGCATCCGTGTAAACCACAAAATTATCTGACCCCTTAGGCAAAGCCAATACTGGAGCCACAGTCAGTCTTCTTTTCAACTCCTGAAAGCTCGCTTCACATTTGTTATCCCATTCGAAGGCTATAGATTTTCGAGTCAAGCTTTTCATTGGTGTAGCAATTTTAGAAAATCCTTCAATAAATCTTCGATAATAACTTGCCAATCCCAGAAAACTACGTACCTCCGTGACTGTAGTTGGTCTCTTCCACTTAACTATGGCCTCTATTTTTGAAGGATCAACAGAAATACCGGCCTCTGACACCACGTGTCCCAAGAAAGATACTTCTTCTAACCAGAAGGCACACTTACTAAATTTGGCAAATAATTGCTTGTCCCGAAGAACACCCAATACCATCCTCAAATGTTGCTCGTGCTCCGCCTTGGATTTAGAATAAACCAAGATATCATCTATAAAAACCACCACAAAACAATATAGATAGGGTTTGAAAACCCGGTTCATCAAATCCATAAACACCGCAGGAGCATTCGTCAACCCAAATGGCATAACCACGAACTCATAATGTCCGTACCTGGTACGTAAGGCCGTCTTTGGTATATCTTCTTCTCGGACTTTCAATTGATGATATCCGCTTCTTAAATCAAGCTTCGAATAAACCACGGACCCCTGAAGTTGATCAAACAGGTCATCGATGTGAGGTAACTGATACTTGTTTTTAATGGTTACCTGATTAAGTTCTCGGTAGTCAATACATAACCGCAGAGTACCATCCTTCTTCTTCACAAATAATACTGGTGCACCCCAAGGAGACACACTGGGCCGGATAAACCCTTTCTCTAATAACTCCTCGAGTTGCTTCTTCAATTCCCTTAACTCCGCGGGAGCCATTCTGTATGGAGCTTTAGATATCGGTGTGGTACCTGGTAACAGCTCAATACAAAACTCAAGTTCCCGGTCCGGCGGCATACTATATTCAGTAGAAAACACGTCCGGAAACTCAGACACCACAGAAATATCCTCTAGCTTTGCTACAGACATACTTTTGTCAATCACACAAGCAAGATACCCGGTGCAACCCCCAGACAACAACTTCCTAGCCCTCAAACCAGATATAATATGAAAACTAAGCATAGGTCTATCACCTTCAAAAATAAATTCAGGCAAACTCGGCACAGAAAAAGTAACCACCTTTTGATGACAATCGACAGATGCATAATGCATATAAAGCCAGTCCATACCAAGTATCACATCAAAATCCCTTAGGGCAACACTACTAGGTCAGCTTGAAGGGTATGATTACATATAAGCACATCACAATTCTTACATACTTCTGTAGCTAGCATGCAATCTCCCATTGGAGAAGATACTTCTAACACATAAGGCATAGCATCAGGAACAACAGGTAAATGAGACACAAAATGTGATGCCACATAAGAATGAGATGATCCTGGATCTATAAGAACTCGCGCTCGCATACTAAAAAGAAAAATGGTACCTCCTATCACTGCTGTAGACTCAGCCACCCTGTGCTGATCAATAGCAAATACTCGACCTTGAACCTTAGGCCGACCCCCACTATCCCGCTTACTACCCGAAGCCTGCTGTCCGGTACCTTCTCCCAAAGTTCCCTTACTCTTTGGGCAATCCCTTTTGAAATGTCCACTCTCACCACAGTTTTAGCATTTTCCTTGCTTCAACCAACACCGGTCTTCAGTATGGCCATCCTTGGAACAATACTTGCAAGTCCACTTCGAACTCGAAACATTCGGCTTTGAACCCACTGATACACTTCCCATACTTTCTGCTTGCCTCTGAGGTCGACCACTCGGTCGGTTAAATCCACCCCTTTTACTTCCGGTACTCTGAGCCCTTTCTGGAACATGTACTGATGGTTGACCTCCTGTAGCAACTCCCAGTTTAATTCTATGTTCATCAATGTCATTCTCAATTGCATATGCCCTCTCAACTGCTTGTTGATAACTAGTGAGTTGTAAGGAAATAAGTTGCTTCCTATACTCCGTCTTTAATCACTTCACGAACCTTTGAGCCCTCTTTATTTCAGTTGGAACTAAATGACTACAAGACCTCGCAAGTTTAGTGAATTTGGAGGAATATTGCCCCACTGTCATGTTCCCTTGTACTAGATTCAGAAAATCCATCTCTCTTCGATCTTGGACAACCGAGGGAATGAACTGTGAGTTGAACTCTTTAAGGAAATCCGCCCAAGTATGTTGTACATCTTTCTCTTGCTCCCAGTTTTGGCATAACACCTTCCACCAATACTCCGCAGCTTTTTCTAATTTAAAAGTTGCAAAGGTTACCTTCTGTTTATCCTCACATTTCAGAGCAACGAATATCTTCTCAATACTTTCTATCCACTCCTCAGCTTTTACTGCATCAGGTTCTCCATCAAAGCTACGAGGTTGCATTTTCAGGAATTTGGCAAGATGACTGGCATAACCCTTGTCATCAGCTCCTGACTGTGTCTGCCCCGGATTATTCTGTCCTTGTTGGTTGGAGACAAATTGAGCCAATAATTGAAACATCTGCTTGTAATCCACATTATGATCATTGCCCACTTCCACAGAAGGAGTTTCAGATTCCTCATTTCCCTGAGTACTACTACCAATATCCTCAGAATGACTCATCTCCACCCTACACATAAACACTCGACGTTAATAAAACAACCTAAAAACCAACCCACCTAGGCCATAGACCCTATCCAGGCTTAGAGCTAACCATAGCTCTGATACCAACTGTAACGCCCCGAATTCTTAGATTTGATATGAACCATAGAATTCGACACGTCATTACTACTTAAAAAGGGATAAAATTTAAAACTAAATACAACTATACTCCTTTAATGGTGTAGAAGATACACTACTTAAGATGGTTCAACACTTGACCACCTCTTACCACCTTACATAACCCAAAAACTAACTTCTACTCTTCCATTACTCGGCATACAAGCCGGTAAACAAAAGAAGACAACTTTATTTACATATACGCAACTGTACCCCAAAAATTCTGAGTTTAACATACTCAGTCTAACCAACGTCCTCACATAACCAAAGTATAATAACCTACCCAAAAGAAATCTCCCTTAGCACCCGAACTGGATACTACGATCCTCACCTCGAGCTATCGCTAGCCTTCTTTGGATCTAAGGAAAACAAAGAAACAATAAACGGGGTGAGATGAAATCTCAGTAAGTTACTACGATAACGACATGATATGCATACATATAACAATGAAGCATACTAGTATCACATATAGAGATATATATCAAGTAGCACATCATAAGAGTAATAATCCTACTCATTAAGCATCACGTATAGCTAAATACACATTACAAAGGATATTCCTTCCCTCCTTATTACTCTAAACCCATTCATAACATTGATGTAGATCTTCATATTGAAGGCCGCTTCACAATATCAGAGGAGACCCGTTACCCAGTATCTCAAACCAAGAACCAAGAACAAAAGAGCTATTCAATCATTGTGCTTAATGCTCCAATCATTGATAAAGCTAGACCCCTACTGTGATCAAGAGTAGGAGCAAACGGTCACAGATGCATAGATTCACGGTTATTACTCAGCCCCAGCTCTCATAATAAACGTGAACCTATACACCCCCGAAACACATAAACCAGCTGGACTCACAACCAAGTACACAAGTAATATTTACTTGACAATATGAAACTAGTACTAGGCCCAAAGTAAGGGACTAGACCATCAACCATGTACATCACTTGGGCATAATTGCATAAAATGATCAAATCCACTTGTAACACATTTAGTATGTATCATTCACCAATTCATCTTCTAGTAATCATGAAGAGATTTAAACAATCATTTACTCATCATAGTAACTTCTTATAACACACTTATAAGACTCTTAACAATTTCCAAACTTATGAATAGGATGCTACACAATGAGGCTGAAACAGGGGGGTGCGCACGCCTCCCCTCCAAGGGTGCGCGCGCCTCCATTAATAAAAAATGAGGCCTTGCCAAGTTTAACTAAGTGTGCGCACGCCTCCCCACAATGGGTGCACGCGCCTCCAACTACTGAAGCTTATGGAATTCTCACATTTTGAGGGTGCGCGCGCCTCTCCCAAAAAGGGAGCGCACGCCTCCAACTAACTCCAAATAATTTCAACTTCAGATGATGGGTGCGTGCGCCTCCTTTCATGGGGTGCGCGCGCCTCCCATACGAAAATCAGATTTCCAGATTCATTTCCTGGGTTGTTCTTGACCAAAATTTTGGGAAAAACACACAAACCAAACTCAGCACCCTAAACTTATTGCCATCTACCACAAACTTGTGCTGAGTTTCTAAACACCCCAAAACCAAAACACAATACTCACTAAACAATTCTCAACTCAGAATTACCCACTCAAATACAAAAACTCAACTTTCAAAATACTTCACATATCATCACCCAACCTTCAATAACAACACCATAATTACCTATAACAATTTCCATGACCATTTAGCAATTAAAAGGGGAAATTAGTAACTTACCTATTCCGAAAAAGTATTGAGAAAACGGAAATTGAATCGGTAGAAATACTCTAATCAATGCCCTAAACATTTATATATAATTAGATTTTGAAATGGAGTAGTAAATGAATTAATAGGAATTAATACATACATTTTCCTTACCTTTTCTTTTCTCTAAGCAAGAACAATGGAGGAAGTTGAGTTTCTAGGGTGTGTGAGAGTGCTGATGAAGGAGATAGAGATAAAAATCTCTATCAACTTGCAACTTTACACTTGGACCCCTCAAGTTTCATTTTGAATACTTTGACCCTTAACTTTATCCTTTCATAAAAGACCCTATAGAATCAACTTATCAATTAACTCACTAAATTACTAACATTATAACTAACAATAACATTAACACATATACTCAAATAATATATGCAAGTGATATAAATATTATTTACCATATAAAATGTGCACATAAATCACATAATAGATTTTAATCATATAATATGCAAAATATGAAAATAAAATTGGGTGAGGCGTTACAAGTATAAATCATTTTGGTTTTGGCCTGTCGAGTGTGTTGGGCGGCCGCCCAAAAGGGGCGTGCGGCCGCACACTTATCTGGAAGATTTTGTTCTTGGGAAAACAGAATGTGTGCGACCGCACACCCTGTTTTGGGCGGCCGCACACTTTTCCCTGAATCTTATTGTTTGGTTAAGGTAAGGTATAAAAGGTTAACTTTGGTTTAATCTTTGGGGTATTGTCTAGGACCAATATATGAGTGTCCTGGGATATTATCATGGTTAATGAGAAGGGTGTTTAAGTGTTTGCAAGAATGTATTGTGACCTTGAATCATGTTGTTTTAGACTCTTTGTGAGTGATTCTTTATGTGCATCTTTGATGTGTTCGGCTTGGTTCATTATTTTAGAATCATTGCCCCGGTTGTTGTTGTTTAGAAAGTATTCATTACTGTGCTTCTTGTGAAAAGTCCAGCTGGTCTTGTTGTGGAGTCAGGCAATGGGAGAATTATAGTGGTACAAGTATGTTCACTATAAGGTTTTCCATTGGTACCTCGTGTCAAGCGGTGGGAGAATTATAGTGGCACACAAGCCAAGTTCACTATAAGGTGTCCACTGTGCCTTCTCTGTTTCCCCAGTCCAGATTGGCCTTGGATGGGATGAATCGCTCCCTTTGGTGGGCATTTGGGTTATGACTTTGTGTCATATTTCCCTCTCTGGTTACTTTGGTTCTTATGGTTATGGTTTGGTTTTCGGGATCCCGGCTTCAGCTATTTATGCTGCTCATATGGTTTTCTCAGTTGGTTTTCTCAGATGGTATTCTCAGACAGTTATGTTATTGGGTAAACCTTGGCTTGGTATCCACCGGAGTGTGGTCTATGTCGTAATTGTGGTACATGAGTTGATTTAACCTCTCATACTATGTGCTATGTGATTGCTATGATACTATTCTTTATGATTATCATTTTAGCATGAAACGTAGTTGCATTTTAGTAGCTTATTGAGATTTATTCTCACCCTTTATTTGTTTACTGTTTTAGATAAAGGCGGGTCCAGGGGATAGGACACTTGGCACCGGAGGACGTTGGAGTGGTAAGAGTTGGGACTTGTTTTGTTAAGGTTACATTATGTAAATGTAAAACCTTTTTGGTAGAGTACCCGTACTTCCTATTGTCACACCTATTTTGGTTAATGATGGTGTATGTACTTTTATATAAAAGTTTGTAAGCCTTCGGGCTAAGTAATTTCGTTGTGAAAGTTGGTTGTAAAGTTTGTGTAAAGTTAGATGAAGTCTTTGAACTTCAAGTGCGATTTTGTTAAACTTTATAAAAGGACATTTCGAAAAATTTTCAAAAGTATTTTATAACGTCTTCCACTCGTGTCCCGAGCGTGGGGCCAAGTAGGACCACGGATCTGGGGAGCGACAATCTAAAAACTGAAGGGATGGTTAAATAAAAAAACTCAAAATTTATAAACCTTTCCCCAATCCCCTTTCACTGGGTAAAGATATAAATTTTCTCTCACCTCCCCATCTTCTCCCCCAACGACAGCTCAACCTTTAGCGTCGTCGCCATCATCACCGATCGTCATCATCATCGGCTCAACCTTCAATAATCTCACCGGAAAGCTTCCCCCTGATATTTACACTTCCGTCGGACTTGAAGAAGTGTTCATGGCCGGAAACCACCTCACCGGAGAAATTGACCGAGGCATAACCAATCTCACCAACCTCAAGATTCTTTCTCTGTTTGGTAACCAGTTCACCGGCTCGATTCCTGGGGATATTGGGAAGCATTCCAATATCCGCCCCCTCCTCTCAGTCCATCGTCGGCAGATCTTGCCTCCTCCGCCCCTTCCTTCCGTGAACGATGAGATGGCCGTCGTTGTAGAGATGGGGACGGGTGATTTCGACGCTGCCGACGAAGACGGTGGTGGTGGCGGTGGCGGTGACGTTTCTGGTGGATGTGATTGTGAGGCAGCGGTTGTAGGCTAGGGTTTCGATTTTGGTACCGAAAATGGAGCTGCTGCAAGACCTTCAATTGCTAAGATTTCTTTAGAAATTCTTGTTGGTTCGGTTAGATTCTTCCCAATCTGCTTCTCATTCTCGAATTCCATGTTGTATATTTCGATTTGGTCCAAATTTTGCTTGGATTTTGTGATTTTTTCTGGTGCAATTTTGCTACAATAATTTGAGTTCCCAGTTTATATGGTGTTTTTGATTTTCGAATATGATTAGTTAGATCTGGGTTTTGATTTTTGAGTCTACCCAGATCTAAGTTTGAATGGTGGCCGGTGGTTTTGAGATTGTGTTGACAATGATAGTGAGATGGTGGCAGAGGTGTGTTGATAGTGGCTGGTCGGTGGTGTCAATGGTGGGTGTCCGATTGTGGTGGTGCGGTGGTGGTGTGGTTGTGTGGTGGTCCGGTGGTAGTAATGGTGGGTAGAAGCTGGAAGGATGGTGGGAAAGGGGTGGTCACCGGAGGAAGGGGAAAGGGGTGGGGGTTTGGCCGGGTTTGTTAAAGATGATGGTGGCTGCTATTCTAAGTTTTTTTTTTCTTTCTTCAAAAAAAAAAAAAAAAAATCTAAAATAAATGATTTGGATAACGCATTTGCTAAAAATATACTCCCTCTGTCCCGCCCGACTTAAGATTCTTGGTCAAGCAATTTATACTTTGACCAACAATTTGAGCAAAAATAATTATCTTAATGAAAATCTAAAAATAGTTATTTAGTTTATTATTAATCGTGATACAATAACAAGTTTTAAAATAAAACTCTTATTTAATTTTCTTTTTTATTATAAATTATAAAATGTTGCATATTTATTGGATGAATATTTTTTTTGGTAAATGTAAAATTTGATTTATTTTTTTTATAAAATAAAATTATTATTTAATTTTCCTTTTTATTAATATTTTGAAAATAACTTTAAAAACCCTTTTATTTACTATTTTATTAATTATTTTTATTTTCAGCCCTATTAAGTTTCGAATTTTCATTAAACCCCTTAAAAGAAACATCAACTTCAAACAACCCTATTCCGTTAGTCACGTGCACGGCACATGCCTTTTAACTGACTTTTTAACGAATTCCGCCAAAAAGGCCCTAACTGGCGAAAATGAATCACCCCAAGGTCCGATCTGGCGAAAAAAGACATGCAAGGCTCGATTGGAAGGGTGGTATCATACTTCAGGGTCTAAATTGTCATTAACCCTTCTAACAATTGCTCACATGATAATATCATGATGATATATGTCAAACATTTCTTCAATATGTAAAACAAAAGAAAATTTTGGGGGAAACTAGTTTCTCCACAAGTTATAAAAAGTCTTTTTTTTATAGGGTTTAAGGTAAAAGGTTTAAGGTTTAGGTTTAGGGTTTAGGTTTGAGGTTTAAAGGTTAAAAACAAGACTTTTTATAACTTATGGAGGAACTAGTTTCCTCCAAAACACACTCGTAAAACAAATGTACTTTTAAAATGAAAAAAACAATGTTAGTGTATTTTTATCATGTTATGAACAATATGCAAATATATAAATTATATAATATGAAATATTGAAAAACTAAATACTTCATCCGTCCCAGCACAAGTGAGACTTCTTTCTCTTTTGGGTCGTCCCACTAAAAGTGAGACTGCCCAAAATGGAAATGTTTCAACCCCACTCATTCTCTCTCTTCATTTTTCACAACTCAATTTATTCAACCAACACAACTATTTACCCCACCCATTATCTCTTTTCATTTTCCACCACTCAGTTTATCCAACTAACATTACTATTTACTACACTCATTCTCTCTTTTCATTTTCTACCGGATATTTACTAATTTTTCTTAATTAGTGTAGAAACTCCTATAGTCCTAGTTGTGTTGGGACAAAAAGAGTATGATATTTATTTTTGCAACAAATCTATTACAAATTTTATTTTTCACAAGATTTGTTAAATAATCTGAACCAGTCCATTTCAAGTTTGTTCAATGCCTATATTTTGGATAGTGACTTTTCACTTATCTAGTTCGTAGTAAAAAGCAAGTAGTGTTAGAATTTTCTATTCCGAGTACTATAGTAAAGTATTTTTTTTTTTTTGTTGGGTGGGGTGGGGTGGGCGGGGTTTTTAATCTACTTCTTAAAAAAAAAAGTTGTGTAGTATGATATTAATGTGACACAGCCACATTCAAAATTAACTTGAATTTCTAATATGCAAGTGTTAATGTTAGTAAACATTTAAAATAGTACATAGTATTATGTTGCACTCCCTCTATTTTATGTGATTTAAGACCAAAAATTTTAGCACACAAATTAAGGAAAAGTAAGAGAAAAATAGTAGGAGGATGTGTTTGTGAGTATAAAAAATTAAATAGGACAGAGAATGAGTGGGAAGAATAGTAAGTTGATTGGTGTTGTGAGTGTAAAAGTAAAGTAGGAGAGAGAATAAGTGGGAAGAATAGTAAAGATTCTTTACCATTTTGGGCAGTCTCAAGTTACGTGGAACGGACGAAAAATGAAATAAGTCTCAATTGATATGAAAAGGAGGGAGTAAGTTGTAACCAGTGGCGGATCTACACCAAATAGTTTAGTGTTGCCTGTTCTTTCCAAAAAAAAAAAAAAATGACGCGAAACTAAAATTCAATACGTTTACAGAGTGTCCAGTGGTTCATACTTCTCTGTAGAGGGAAAATATAGGAACTCCACTATGGGGAAGCAGCAGGTTCAGCACCCTCTAACGTTTTTACTTAATTTATAATGTAATTGGGTCCATTCATTTTTGAGATCGTTCTAATAGACACATGAATGTCTCATTCAAAATAAGAGGCTAAATTGAACACATTAACTCATATTTAGGTAAGTGTTTTTTATGCAAAGTATGTGCCAAACCAATCTGATGCTAGAATATAATGGCTGAAATATGTTACGACTTTGAAGGTCATGCAACAAGAAGAGTCTAATGAGGTCTTACTTTGATTCCAGAACTGACAAGAAGCCCAACCATTTATTTGCAATGTGTGTGATGAGTTAGAGATCACGTTACTTAATATGTGGATTTTCATTACTGAGCAAATAAGGTGTAAAGGTTTACAATTCATCGTCTCCCAAATATGCCAATCTACTCGTGTGACCACAATTCCAAGCTGTTTTAATTGATTTTACTTGGCTATTCTCATCCGGAAAAGGGCATTAAAATTATTATACTAGAAAATTCCCAATTTTATCAAATGAGAAGATTAACAATAAATAATTTGGGACCAAAATAAGAACAAAATTAGGAAAGAAGTGAAATCAATTTTAGATGTTAGGGTTTACCTTTGATTGGACAATCTCTTCTTGTTTTCTTGAGGGGATGCGGAAGGGGAGTATTTCCATCCATTCTGGCGACGGTGGCGGTGGATGTGGGCGGCGGTGAGGGAGCGGTGGCTTGGCTAGGCTGTTTGGGCGGCAGTGTACTGGAGACTGGGTGACGCGAGAGATCGCAGAGAGAGACGCAGAGAGGCGAGAATTGGGTTTTTTTTTACCTTCTGCGCAATGCCCCTGCTGTAATATGTTCTTCTTCGTATTATTATTATTATTATTATTTATTTTTTTAATCTTAACACTCGAAACGACGTCGTTTTGCAAAAAAAAAAAAAAAAAAAAAAAATTAAATAATATATATATACTATTGCCCGGGCAATGGCAGGCACAATAGTAAATCCGCCCCTGGTTGTAACTAATGAATTGACTAATTCCTTATTCTGGCTATGATACGTTGCATCCGTTTAGTTTTGAGTTTGCATTATATCTTTAAAACTGTTCTAGAGTAAGTGTCCGCGTTTCTTTTTTAGTATGTCTCAGAATAAGTGTCCACTTCCTAAAATGACATTGAATCATTATTATTCCTCTCACTTATTCTCTCTCCTACTTTAATTTTTACACTTAAATCACCAATCAACTTACTATTCCCTATCACACTTTCTCTCTCCTATCTTCCTTTTCATACTCATAAGTCACAACACTTATATCACTTTCACTATTTATTTATTCTCGTATAAATAGATGAGTGGAAACTTAATCTGAGACGAAAGGTGGGAATGTGGGTACTACCTTAAATCGGAACGGAAGGAGTATCAACCGATGCATTTTCAATAATGATCAAACCCAAAGTACTCAATTTCAAAATCGAGAGCCCAAACTACTAAAACTGGTAGAGAGGCATATAGCCCAATCTGAACTTTATAATATCGTGGATTAATCTTGTAGTGGGCCTAGCCTAGAGCCTATCCTATTCATGTTCACAACTTTATATGAAGGCCCGAAGTGTCTGAACTGCAAACTTAAACGTTATGACGGGTTGACCGGCTTTTAACCGATTTAACCTGCCAATTAACAAGCTTATTTGTGGGGCGAATTGCATTTTAGGCTCATAACTGTAGTTGTGTTTTGCAATGTGTGTTTTTAAGTTTTACTGATGCCGAATCTATGTGAGAATGACCGAACTCAAATAGACAATTCAAGAATAAGATAGTTTCTGAGAGAAACTAGAAAGTGATTCATTAGAAAAAACCAAAAACTGCATTCACCCATAACTCGTAACAGCATACTCCCTCCATTCCGGGTAAGTTGCAATAATTTGCCATTTTGGACATTTCACTTAAGTTGCAACAATACCAAATAAGAAAACTCTTTATTACTTTTATAATCATCCACCCATTCTCTCTCTTCCTCCCAACCACTCATTATTCTCAACTCATTCTCCCTCTTCCTCCCAACCACTCATTATTTTCATTTCTTAATTTTTGTGCTTGCCTTTCCATGTTGCAACTTACAAGGAACGGAGGGAGTACATACAAACAAAGGCCACTAATTGCTCCACTAAGACCACTAACTAGGAAGAAATAAAAGAAATAAAAACATTCTAAAAATGATCAAGGATTCAAAAATAACCAAAAACATTCAGAGATAGAGATAGTCACTTTTGGACCAAAAATCACCCTGCATTATTTACTATTTATAATTTAGGCAATAATGTTATCATTATGTTAACAAGTTAGAGTTTTTAACGATTTTTATCAGAAATCCCCGTTAAATTATCATGTGTAAGTTACATGTCATTTAATGGAGGATGATTTTGAAAAAGAATTGTTTCACTGTTGTTTTAATGCAAATTGAATAAAAATGAATTGCCAAAATAGAAAATACTAAAAACCAAAACCCACTAGCACATTTCACCCGCCACCGCCAATCACCACCCACCACTCGTAGCATAACACACAGTATATTTTCTGTTTGTACATCACTTCCAGAAAATGATCAAGGATTCAAAAATAACCAAAACGATGAAATTATAAAATAAATAATAAAATTAAAGGCCACAAAACTCATTTAATCTCTTTTGTTCTTTCACTTCACATATTTGAAATCTAAAAAACAGAAAAACATCAAAAACCCACCGGACAGGGAGAATATGTTAGAAAAATGTGTAAATGTGTGAAGAAAATTGCGCGCGTTTCCTAAAAAATCGTTTGTTTATTTTATGATTTAATTTGGATTCATTAACTCCTACTTGTTAGTAATAAATTGGTGTGTCCAATTTATTTAGTGGAAGGTAGGAGTTGGAATGCTCAAAATATAATGGGCAAGTTGGGAATGGGTAAGTATCCCACATGGAAAGGAAAGGGAAAAATTCCCTAGGCTCTTTCCTTTTAAAATGGCATCCCAAATGGGATAAGGATGAAAATAATTTGAAGGACCATTGGTGTGTAAAGTCTTGAGAACTTATCCCACATTGGTTCAGAATAAAAAGGTGAGCTACTGTAAATACAATTAACCATTTCTATGGGTTAAGATTGTGTGGATTAAGATTGTGTGGACTAGAGGCTCTCTTTCGCGCCCGGGTGCGCAGAGTGGGGGGGGGTTGTGAAAATTTCAATTAAAATTTAACAATTTGTGCCTCGGACCACCGGACTCATGTGTGCGCATCCTGCAGCCACGAATGTGGCTCCGAGATAGCCTAGCTCGACAAGCCACCTTTTTGTGCATTATTTTTTCCGTCCCAACAGAAAGAATTCAAATTTAATTTGTCTTTGATTTTGTAACAATCATGTGTTTAATCCTTGATCTCTAACAACCCAATCATTGCTGCATTGATTCTAGTTTAATGAGGTAATTAAATAGAATATTATGAGCAGTTTATAATGGCCATTCCACACCCATTTTATTGTGCACTTTCTGTCCGTTGTATCCTGGAAGACAGGCGTCCAACGCATCCTCAAGCACAACATCGGTGTGGGGGCGAATTTTTCTTGAGGACAGTGTTGTTTCACACGACTCAGACAAACCCATCAAGACCATTTCCAGTTTTTTGTTCTAATTTTGTTGTAACTTTTATTCTGTTTTCTTCATTTTGTTGTAATATTTCTAACATAATAGAGGGATATGGAGGCAATTGGGTTTCCAGGAATGTGTTAGATATAGCCTGATCGGAATGAGAGAGGACACCGGAGAACGAGAATGATGACTTGCTTTGTTGGCCGGCAAACTGAAAAGGACAGATCTGGAAGGAATGAAGTAGAGGAAAAGGAAGGTGGGGAGGGAGGAGACGGAGGAGGTAAGGCTAGAGGCTCTCTCTCGCGCCCGGGTGCGCAGAGGGGGGGGTGAAAATTTCAGTATAAATTTAACAATTTGTGCCTCGGACCACCGGACTCATGTGTGCGCGTCCTGCGACCACGAATGTGGCTCCGAGATAGCCTAGCTCGACGAGCCACCTTTTTGTGCATTATTTTTTCCGTCCCAACAGAAAGAATTCGAATTTAATTTAAGAGAAAATTTTGGGGGAAACTAGGTTCCATCGCCCTTTGAAAAACATCATCCGTTAAATGATATGTGACTTGCACGTGATAATTTAACGAGTTTTTCTAACGAAAATCGTTAAAATCCTAATTTATTAACAGAATGACAACATTGGGGCCCACACTGCAAAACATACCTATACTTTGGGGCCTAAAATTCAAGGGCCTATCGTTTTAGGTATAAATTTAAGAGAAAATTTTGGGGGAAACTAATTTTTCCATATGTTATAAAAAGTCTTGTTTTTATAGGGTTTAAGGTTTAGGGTTTAATGTTTAGGGTTTTAGGTTTGGGGTTTAAGGGTTAGAAACATGACTTTTTATAAATTAAGGAGGAACTAGTTTCCTCCAAAACACACTCTAAATTTAATAGTCACCAAAGGATATATGAGGCCATAGTATAAATTTATTAGTCAACATGAGGTCATATTTGTCCTTTCTTATTGTCCAAAAGCTTCTTTTTATTTCTCAAGTTTGGTCTTAAAAGTGAATTAACAAAATATGCCTAGTGAGATATACTCCCTCCATAATTATAATTATGTGCACAAATTGCCATTTTGGGTGTCCCATTGATAAGTCACACTTTCATAAAATGACAAGGAATCTTTACTATTCATCTCATTCATTCTATATATTACTTTACTTTTACACTCACAACACCAATTAACCTACTATTCATACCCCACTTTCTCTCTCCTACTTATCTTTTAACACTCACAACAACTATCCACTACTATTCATCCCTTAATTCCCGTGTAAAACTCATTTTGTGCACATAGTATAGCTATGGGACGGAGAGAGTATTGTCTAACAAGTACAAGTGTCCATTTGCTAATGGTGAATCGTCATTTCATTTCCCCAAACCAAAAACACATCTAAATAAATGACATCTGGATGGACAGTTTCCATTTATCGTACCTACCCACAACAAAACAGGGGCGGACCTAGGTAGTCCCTTTCGGGGGCGGCGGCCCAGTTTGATTTTATTTTTTTTTTAAGTTAGGGGTGTTAGTGTAATTTTGTAAACTTTGCCCCTCTTAGATGTAAAATAAAAATACACTAACATTTTTTTTTTGCCCCCCTTATGTAATTTTGCCTCCTTTATACTAAATCTTAGATCCGCCACGGCAACAAAACACATCTAAAATAGTGAAATCTAAAATAGTGAAATGGATGGTCTAGTTAAGTTGAACCATGATGGTTGGATCTTAAATACTCCCTTAAATACTCCCTCTGTCTCATTCTAAATTGCAAAACTTGCCAAAAGGGTGTCCCAACTAAAATTGTAAAATCAAAAAATGGCAAGTTTTAACCCACTTGCACACTCACATCCATTAACCCACTAACTATTTTCTACCCCCACTTTCTCTCTCCCACTCAACTATCAACACTCACAACACATCACCTTTTTCACCTTTTCCCTTAATTCCCGTGCCAACCTAGTATTTGCAATTCGAAATGGGACGGAGGGAGTATATTCACTTGTAGAATTTAATTTCAACTACCAAAAAGTGTAGACATTTTAGTACTAGTAGTAGTAACTCACTTGGTAGGGGAAACGAAAGGGAAAGGTGGGTGGAGGGCCTGGAGGCATATGAGACTTTGCATTGACGCCACCGAAATATTTGCCAGATTGGGGGTTATCTTTGCCCACTTTCTCTCTCTATCTCTCTCTCTCCTTCTTAAATTTTTCGTACTCATAATATTTACTCCATTCGTCTCATACTAATCACTACAATCGCTACTTATTTTATTTTGAATATCCCATACTTATTGCTACTTACCCAAAATGTTTAATTTTCTCCCTTATATCCACTCATAATAACTATCCACTAACTTATTTTCTCTCTTACCCACTCACAATACTTACATTTCCAACATATTTTCTTAATACCCATACACTCTCATTTAGTAGCAATAAGCATGAGACGGAGTGAGTAATCTATGTGTAAAGTCAAATTAGGAATCTTAAGTTGAGACAGAGCGAGTATATAGTTATATAATCTTAGATGATAGATTCATTTGACTTTTTATAGTCGATGCAAATAAACTATAATAAAAAACTCCATACCCACTTTCTCTTTCTTACTTTACTTTTCATACTCACAACATTTACTTTTTCTTAATCACCGTGTAAAGTCAAACTAAGAACATTAATTTGGGACGGAGGGAGTATAAAGAGACCGGTGTTTTTTTTTAAAAAAAAAAACATTTAGGGACAAATTTATGATCAAAATGGACACTTATTTTAGGACAAAAAATTCCTACAAATGGACACTTATTTAAAGAAAGAGGGAGTAACTCTTTCATTTTCAAATTCAATAGGCGTCTGTTAGTTATTTTTTGGTTTACAAAAATTATAAACTTTATCTGTTTTTAGTCTAGCGTTGGGGTGTTGAGCTTGAGCTCATTTAAAACTTATCGAGCTTGAGCTTTTCTCGAGCTTTAGTCGAATCGAGCTCGCGAGCAACTCGAGTCAATATCGAACTCGAGTTTTAAGGAGCCAAGCTCGAGCTTAGGCTTTTTTTTTCTATTAAAATGAGCTCTTAAGGAGCTTATCGAGTTGAGTTCGAGGCGGTCGAAAACAATTTTTTTGATTAATTAGCTTATCGAGCCGAACTCGAGCTTTTAACGAGCTAAACGAGTCAAACCCTGTCGGCTCGATTACTTAAAGATAACGAGTTTGAAACTCAGTTCGAGCTCGAGTCGAGTTACAACTCGAGCCCACTCAAGTTCGAGCTTTTTCAAGCCAATCTCAAGCCGAGCTCGAGCCGCTTAAAAATGAATGAGTGAGGGGAAAAGTAAAGTAAGAAAGAGAATGAGTGAGGGGAAAAGTTTTTTTTTTTTTTTTGTCATTTTTAGAAAGTGTAACTTATCAATGAATGCGACATTTAAAAAGGAAATTTGTGTACATATCGATGGGCGGTGGGAGGAGTGGTTTGTGTGATTCATATGTCCAAGGTGGGCATTTTGGACTTTATAATAGCAAGGGGTGTCTGAAGAACTAGGACAATGCCGCTTCTTAAATTGGGATCGAATCTTTCCTCAGGGACTCTAGGTTCCATCGCCCTTTGAAAAACATCATCCGTTAAATGATATGTGACTTGCACGTGATAATTTAACGAGTTTTTTCTAACGAAAATCGTTAAAATCCAAATTTATTAACAGAATGACAACACTGGGGCCCACGCTGCAAAACATACCTATACTTTGGGGCCTAAAATTCAAGGGCCTATCGTTTTAGGTATAAATTTAAGAGAAAATTTTGGGGGAAACTTATTTTTCCATATGTTATAAAAAATCATGTTTTTATAGGGTTTAAGGTTTAGGGTTTAATGTTTAGGGTTTTAGGTTTGGGGTCTAAGGGTTAGAAACATAACTTTTTATAAATTATGGAGGAACTAGTTTCCTCCAAAACACACTCTAAATTTAATAGTCACCAAAAGATATATGAGGCCATAGTATAAATTTATTAGTCAACATGAGGTCATATTTGTCCTTTCTTATTGTCCAAAAGCTTCTTTTTATTTCTCAAGTTTGGTCTTAAAAGTGAATTAACAAAATATGCCTAGTGAGATATACTGTAACGCCCATCCTTAATCTCGTTAAATATTTGACTTATTTGTTAAATTTTTGACTTGCTTGTTAAATTCTTGAATATCATAATTATATGCTATTTTATTTAAGTTAATTATTTAATTACTTTAGAAAATTAAGGTGGTTAAATGTCAAAGTTGAAAGTTTAGGGGCCTTTTTGTCAAAGTTAAAACTTGAGGGGCCTAATTGCAATTCTTTGAAAGTGGCAAGTATATCTTGTTGCTTTCTCTTTAGAGAAAGCAAATCTTAAGTTTTCTTCTCGTACTCTCCTTCTGTTCCAAAAGCTGAGTTAGGAATTCTTCCTATTCTCGACTCCTCGAGATTAATTATTCATCTGTTCGTGATTCTGGTCCCGGATAAATATTCGTGGCGTTGAATAGAGCGTTTCCTGCCGATCAGAAATTAATTTGGGTCAACTTAATTTTTGACTAGGTAAGCTATTAGCTTCCCCTTACTTGTAATAACATGTATATATGTTATTCCCACTACTTGTTCTTGTTAAAATTGTGTTTTGGGCAATTTTTGTGATACTTGTTAAATTGGGACGAAGGGAGTATTTCTTGATACAGAGCATGCTAAATGGGTTTGCAAGTTAATAAGAAAATTACACTCCTATTCGTGAGACGGTAAAATAGTAACTTGATTTAAATAGTATTATAGAAATTGTACCATTATTTGTGGTACGAGGAAATGAATGGAAGTATCTCTAAATGGGTATATTAGTATAATATAAAATTGTACTTATACTTTTGGGTCGGTGAAATATTAAATAGGAATAAAAGGAAATTGTCCTATTATTTATGGGACGGTAAAAGAAATGAATTGGGCTTGAAATAGGAGTTCTAAACTTGTTAGTATACTCCTGAGAATGTTAGGAGTGTTAGTTAAATGTTACTCCTACGCGTGGGACGGAGAATTAATGAAACTTGAATTCAGGGGAAAGGGCCAAAATTTGTACCGCACGGGCGTGCGCCTTTATTTGGCCCGGTCGTGCCAAATATCACCTTTAGGCAAATTTCATCGACAGTGTTAGCACGGTCGTGCGCCTTTTATGGGCACGGTCGTGCCGAAAATGAGTTTTGTGTGAAAACCTCTCGACCTTGATAGCACGGTCGTGCCACTTTTGCACACACGGTCGTGCCAAGTGGAAACTCTGATTTTCCTTCTTGAATTGTTTCCTCCATAACTTTCTATAAGAGAGTCGAAATCAAGATCCGAAAGAAGCTGAATAAGCTAGACATAGAGAGCTATTCAAAGCACACTCTAATTACCTAATGAGATTTTGGGTGTTTGTCTAGGGCACCTAGATAGGTGTTTTGAGACATTGAATTGATTAAGTATAAGAATAAGAATTCTTTATTGTGTCTTGAAATCAAGGTTTGTGCACCTTAGGGGCCTTAAAACAATGACTTGAGATTGAATACCCTATGTAGGGGATTATGAACTTATAAGTATGAGTTGTATAGCATTGACTTAATTTGAACTCGAAGTATTCTTGGTCTAGGTTTAGGGTACTATCCTAGATGGCCTAGATGAGTGTTGTAGAACACTCTAGTACTGAAAAATAGTCCCTTTGTGAACAAATGAAATGTGGACTTGAATCATAATTAAATGATAACTTGAATATAAGAGTAATAACTCTTTTATGTGTCTTGAAGTCAATGTTTGTGTACCTTAGGGACACCAACTAATGTCTAGAGCTTGAATGTCATAAGAAAAGGATTGGAAAAGAATTCGTGAAAGGTGTATAATTCATCTTCCTAGCTTGAACTTGAAGTATAAGATAATTAACTCTTGTACATGTTTAATCATCCAAAGAAATGGATTGAGAACTTGGATATAAGATGATAAGATCTTGTATATGTATTGAATGTCCTGAATGTCCTGAATGTCTTGAATGTCTTAAGATGAGACAGTAACTTGAAATATAAGATTATAAAATCTTGTACGTGCCTTGACATCAATATAGGTGTATGGTAATAAACTTGAAAGAGTCTTGATGTGTATATGCAAATCTTGCATATATTTACTTGATAGAATGTGGCTTCTTGATTGATTGGTACATGGTATGAATAACCAAAGAAGTGGGTTATGGAACTAGATAGAGAATGATTAACTCTACTACATACTTGAACTTGATACGTGTATATTGGAAGTGCTATAAATAAGCACTAAAGTGTAATTGATTTAGTTTTTAATCGTGTATATACTCAATGAAGTATATAAAATATAAAGAAGATATCTTGTCTTGAAATGGTTCCTGAAGAAAATAGGGACTAGTGTAATATGAAGATAATTCATATAATCGTGAATATTACGATTTAAGTAATAAGAATAACTACAGGACACAATATGTGTTAGAAAATGTATTCGATTACTAGCGATACATATATGTGAAGTATGACTGTGTCTAGGTACAATGTGACCTATTCTACTACGTGTTTAGAGTCTAAGGTATTGGGCTCTATTTGATAGTAAGGGTATAGTGATAGACACTTTAATGTGTTAAACGTGACATAAATATGTACGTGCAAACTTGGCATGTGACTAAATGATATACCCTTATACGTGATTGAGGTCTGTTATTAATAGACCCTAACTTGGATTGATCGTGTTACATGGACACTTATGTGCCATAGTTAAACTTGATTGGTATTCGCAATAATTGAGTACGTGTACTTATATTCTCGTGAGCACATGATACATAGTTACATGGTGCATATTCTCGTGAGCACATGATACATAGTTACATGGTGCATATTCTCGTGAGCACATGATACATGATTACATGGTGCATAAAGAGTAGTCCACTAATAAGGGACTGAGTTTTGTTCTGTAGTTCAAGTAAACATCTACTTGTGCATTCTTGGTGAGTCCAGCTGGTTCTCCTTGCTTGTTTGAAAATATATAGGTTCACGCTTGTCGCGAGAGCTGGGGTTTAAGTGACAATCGGGTCCCTATGTATTTCCGCCCGACCCCTTACTACCGGCCATAGTAAGGGCATAGCTTCACTGGTTAGAGCAATAAGCCTGACCTAAGTGAATGCGACTGTACTGAACACCACGTGGATCTTGTTCTTGTGGAGGACACTGGTTACCAGGTCTTCTTATATACTGTACTCCTGTCCTGTTCACCACGTGGATCTTGTTATTGTGGATGACACTGGTTACCAGGTCTTCTTATATACCGCACATCAGTTCCTGTTCTTGTTCTTGGTTGTCCTCAGCTAGAAAAGCATCGACAACAAATGGTATTCTTGGGAGGAATAAGGAAGGATTCAGGTACAATGCGTGATAGGCCTATGTGCATCTTGTGAGCTGGTCTAGCCTCTCGCACTACTTGACTACTTGTTACCTGATCATATCTTGAGCTTGATTACTTGTTGAGTTGGCTTAGCCTCTCCTATACTTGTTACTAGATGATACTTGATATATGATTACTTGAGTATCTACTTGTATTGCATGATAACATGACATATAGTTGCATGTTAATAGCTTACTGAGATTTATCTCACCCTTTATTTGTTTAATTGTCCCCCCCCCCCAGGAAAACAGGGAATAGTACGCAGTGAGGCTCGACTTAGCTGGGAAATTACTCAGCAGGACATTTTTGTTCGAAGTTAGTGTCCTTTTATACTTTGGTAAGGACGATCTTGTATGAGTTAATAAACTCTGGGCTTGTATTGGGGTAGTATTTGTTGTCCCTAGACAGTTCTTGTTGCTAGCTTATTTGCTAGGCATGTCTTCCGCTGTATGTAACCATTTTGGTTTTAATTTTCTTGGTCTAGAACTCGTGTGAGCTATCTTAGCTCCCTACTCTTGAGTATATATATCATGTCAGTTTTGTTTTTAACAGGTATTGTTCCTGTTTCCCGTTATATTCTTGTTTCTTGTTAGTTACGCGCACCAGGTTCGAGGTTCTATTAGGGAATCCCGGGACTTGGGACGTGTCATATACTCCCTCCATAATTATAATTATGTGCACAAATTGCCATTTTGGGTGTCCCATTGATAAATCACACTTTCTTAAAATGACAAGGAATCTTTACTATTCATCTCATTCATTCTATGTATTACTTTACTTTTACACTCACAACACCAATGAACCTACTATTCCTACCCCACTTTCTCTCTCCTACTTATCTTTTCACACTCACAACAACTACCCACTACTATTTATCTCTTAATTCCCATGTAAAACTCATTTTATGCACATAGTATAGTTATGGGACGGAGTATTGTCTAACAAGTACCAAGTGTCCATTTGCTAATGGTGAATCGTCATTTCATTTCCCCAAACCAAAAACACATCTAAATAAATGACATCTGGATGGACAGTTTTCATTTATCGTACCCACCCACAACAAAACAGGGGCGGACCTAGGTAGTCCCTTTCGAGGGCGGCGGCCCAGTTTGATATTTTATTATTATTATTATTTTTTTTAGGTTAGGGGTGTTAGTGCAATTTATTAAACTTTGCCTCCCCCTTAGATGTAAAATAAAAATACACAAACATTTTTTTTTGCCCCCTTATACAATTTTGCCCCCTTTATACTAAATCCTAGATCCGCCACCGCAACAAAACACATCTAAAATAGTGAAATGGATGGTCTAGTTAAGTTGAACCATGATGGTTGGATCTTAAATATATTCACTGTAGAATTTAATTTCAACTACCAAAAAGTGTAGACATTTTAGTACTAGTAGTAGTAACTCACTTGGTAGGGGAAACGAAAGGGAAAGGTGGGTGGAGGGCCTGGGGGCATATGAGACTTTGCATTGACGCCACCGAAATATTTGCCAGATTGGGGGTTATCTTTGCCCACTTTCTCTCTCTCTCTCTCTCTCTCTCCTTCTTAAACTTTTCGTACTTTCGTCTCGTACTAATAGTTACTTATTTTATTTTGAGCATCCCATACTTATTACTACTTACTCAAAATATTTAATTTTCTCTCTTATATCCACTCATAATAACTATCCACTAATTTATTTTCTCTCTTACCCACTCACAATACTTACATTTCCAACATATTTTCTTAATCCCCATACACTCTCATTTAATAACAATAAGCATGAGACGGAGTGAATAATCTTTGTGTAAAGTCAAATTAGGAATCTTAAGTTGAGACAGAGGGAGTATATAGTTATATAATCTTAGATGATAGATTCATTTGACTTTTTATAGTCAATGCAAATAAACTATAATCAAATATTGATGTCAATCTAATCATCTAGTGAAATTCTAAAAATTATGATTTGTAAATCATTAAGCAATTTACCAATAACAATTTTTGGCTCGCTACTTTTGTCTTGTTTTCTTCAATAACAACATTCTTTCTTCTACAAAAAATATACTCCCTCCGTCCCACCTCACTTGAGACCCAAAAGATGGGAACAATAACTAAGGAAAAAGAATAAAATAAGATAAATGTGTAGTAAAAAATAAAGAGAGAGAATGAGTGGGGTTAATAGTAGGTTGGTTGAATAAATTGTGTGGTGGAAAATGAAGAGAGAGAATAAGTGGGTGTGGTAGATTGAATATAGAATGTTAAAAAGATTACCATTTTGGGGAGTCTCAAGTGAAGTGAGACGGACCAAAATGGAAATAAGTCTCAAGTGAGGTGGGACGGAGTATGGAAAATGTGATCCACTTGTCATTCTCACAACAAAAACTCCATGCCCATTTTCTCTTTCTTACTTTACTTTTTATACTCACAACATTTGCTTTTTCTTAATCCCCATGTAAAGTCAAACTAAGAACATTAATTTGGGACGGAGAGTATAAAGAGACCAGTGTTTTTTTTTTTTTGAAAAAAAAAACATTTAGGTACAAAGTTATGATCAAAATGAACATTTATTTTAGGACAAAAATTTCCTACAAATGGACACTTATTTAAAGGAAGAGGGAGTAACTCTTTCATTTTCAAATTCAATAGGCGTCTGTTAGTTATTTTTTGGTTTACAAAAATTATAAACTTTATCTGTTTTTAGTCTAGCGTTGGGGTGTTGAGCTTGAGCTCATTTAAAACTTATCGAGCTTGAGCTTTTCTCGAGCTCTAGTCGAATCGAGCTCGCGAGCAACTCGAGTCAATATCGAACTCGAGTTTTAACGAGCCAAGCTCAAGCTTAGGTTTTTTTTCCTATTAAAATGAGTTCTTAAGGAGCTTATCGATTTGAGTTCGAGGCGGTCGAGAACATTTTTTTTGATTAATTAGCTTATCGAGCCGAACTCGAGCTTTTAACGAGCTAAACGAGTCAAACCCTGTCGGCTCGATTACTTAAAGATAACGAGTTTGAAACTCAGTTCGAGCTCGAGTCGAGTTACAACTCGAGCCCACTCAAGTTCGAGCTTTTTCAAGCCAATCTCAAGCCGAGCTCGAGCCGCTTAAAAATGAATGAGTGAGGGGAAAAGTAAAGTAAGAAAGAGAATGAGTGAGGGGAAAAGTAAATTTTTTTTTGTCATTTTCAGAAAGTGTAACTTATCAATGAATGCGACGTTTAAAAAGGAAATTTGTGCACATAGCTATGAGACGGAAAAGAGTATGTTATTTACATACTAATAAACTTGATTTATAATGATCGGAATAATAGCATGAGTTTTGAGTAATTGAGATTAGTTACTTTGTTAATGGTCATTCAATAAACCACCCGAGTAGTTGGTCACCCCACCCGTTCAAAAGTGGAGCCAATTTATTTTTACCACCGGACGTTCGACCTCGTGACACTTCATAAATATTTTAGTTAATTTATAAATACTTTTAAACAAATAATTTAAAAAAATTCTTAAATTGATAAATATTTCCTCTTTAAACTTGTACTCCGACATATAATTAGAAAGGGAGAGAGAATAATAGAGAGGAGAAATAGAATGGACCAACTCAAGCCAAGTTCTGCAAATTCATGTCCTCTTACTCCATTAACATTTCTTGAAAGAGCAGCTACTGTCTATGGTGATTGCCCTTCCATCATATACAATGATACAACTCACACTTGGCACGATACTAACCGTCGATGCCTCCAAATCGCTTCTTCGATTTCCAATCTAGGGATCAAAAGAGGCCACGTGGTCTCCGTCTTGTCCCCAAACATACCATCCATGTACGAGCTTCAGTTCGCTGTACCAATGGCCGGCGCCGTTCTCAACACCATCAACACCCGATTGGACGCCCGCACTGTTTCTGTACTCCTTCACCACAGCGAATCAAAGCTCCTCTTTGTTGATTTTCAGTTTAGGGAACTGGTTCTAGAAGCCGTCGCCTTGCTCCCGTCGGATGCTTATCCCCCTACGCTCATCCTCATTACTGATGATGCTGCTGCGGAGCCGCTACCGTCTGATGAGTTTTACTCAACGTATGAGGATATGGTGGAGAAGGGTGGTTCTGATTTTAAGTGGGTCCGGCCGGAAAATGAGTGGGACCCGATGGTGTTGAATTATACATCTGGTACAACCTCATCTCCAAAGGGTGTTGTACATTCTCATCGGGCGATATTCATCATCACTGTTGATTCTTTGATCGATTGGGCCGTTCCGAAGCAGCCTGTTTATTTGTGGACTTTACCCATGTTCCACTCGAACGGGTGGAGCTTCGCGTGGGGAATGGCGGCCGTTGGTGGGACCAACATTTGCCTCCGCAAATTCGACGCCCAAGTTGTCTTCGCCGCCATCCGCCGCCACAATGTGACCCACATGTGCGGCGCTCCGGTGGTTCTCAACATGCTATCCAACTTCTCCACCTCATCAGCACCGTTTAAAAACCCGATTCACTTTCTCACTGGCGGCGCACCACCACCAGCCGCCGTGCTCCGGCGTACCGAATCCATGGGTTTTGTGGTGAGTCACGGATACGGATTGACCGAGGTGGCGGGCGTGGTGGTTTCGTGTGCGTGGAAAGGGAAGTGGGACAGGTTGCCTGTGGCTGAGCGGGCGAGATTAAAAGCGAGGCAAGGGGTGAGAACGATCGGGTTGACGGAGGTGGACGTGGTGGACCCCAGATCAGGCGTCTCAGTCAAGCATGACGGGGTCACTCAGGGGGAAATTGTTTTACGCGGTGGTTGTTTAATGCTAGGGTATCTGAAAGATGCGATGGGAACAACTAAATGTATGAGAGAGAATGGGTGGTTGTATACAGGAGATGTAGGGGTAATGCATCCTGACGGATACATTGAAATTAAAGACCGATCAAAGGATGTGATTATAACCGGCGGTGAAAATGTGAGTAGTGTGGAGGTGGAATCGGTTTTGTACTCGAACCCAGCGGTTAACGAGGCAGCAGTGGTGGCACGGCCGGATGAATTTTGGGGGGAGACGCCGTGCGCGTTTGTTAGTTTAAAAGTTGGCGGGGGAGAAATGGAAAGTGATATTATTAAGTACTGTCGGGAGCGGTTGCCTCATTATATGGTGCCGAGGACGGTGGTGGTATTGGAGGAGCTACCGAAGACGGCGACCGGAAAAGTTCAGAAATTCTTGCTCCGGGAGAAGGCAAAATGCATGGGGTCAGTAAAGGTGAGTAGATTGTAGTAGTTGGGAAAGGTGGCATTTACAACCTGCATGTAAATGGGAATTGATTTCTACTATAAACATACTAGCTACCACGCTTTAAAATAAATATTAATTTTTTTAAAAAAATAAAATTTAAATATTTATTTTGAAACTGAAAAATACATCAATTTATTTTTCTTTGAGGCGTGTTTAATAATTTAAAATTGAGTTGTTAAACCCGTGCTATTTTATTTTTTATTTTATTTTTTACCCAAAAGATAGAATTTATTAACTCGATCACATATTTGGAATTGAGAGGTTGGTTTGGAATTGGTTAATGCATCATGGGATTTATGAGACGAGGCAGGTTTGTATACTTTTCATTCATTGCATGGCAGTCATGCATGCAGTAATTTATTTTGTTGTACTTGTTTCTCCTTTAATTTCTCTGGTCAATATTTTGAAATTTTCCATTTTGTATGATTCCTAATTCTAATACTTGTATTCGGATAAATGGATTTCGAACCGCTCCACCCAATGGTGGAGATTGAAGCCACCTCATTTTAGTTACACCCAACGGCTGAGATGTAGCGGAGCTCGGTGGGACTCACAAAAAATTGAAATCATCAGAGCCGCACAGATAATAAATGTGAGTATGTGCCTTGATCGGAGCCATTGGGTGGAGAGGTGGAGCTAACTCGGTGGAGCGGTTCCGGGTCATCGGATAAATACTTTGAACTTATGTTATAAGTTATGTGATGTCTAGAAATTTTTTTTTAAGCAAATAACACATAATTGCATTAATAATATTTAAGATAGCGTTACACAAATTATGAAGGCTCGTAAAAAATATTGTAATTGCAACTAAGATGTACACATGAATAGCCTAACATATCTCTAATAATGATGACTAATCCTGAACTAAATCTCCCGTGAACATACTTGAGAACTATAACATATATAATGCACAAATGTTTTTTCAAATAAAACTTAAACGTGTCTCAACATTAGCATTTATAGTATATTTTTATTATTTTTTGATTAAATTTAACAAAGAAATGAACATGTTTATGAAATAGAAGTATTACATATTACAACTCGAGTGCTCGAGTTGTAACTCAACTCGAGTTCGAACTGAGTTTCAAGCTCGTTAAGTAATCGAGACGACGGTGTTCGACTCGTTTAGCTCGTTAAAAGCTCGAGTTCGGCTCGATATGCTAATTAAACTTAAATTTTTGTTTTCGACCGGCTCGATAAGCTCGAACTCGGCTCGATAAGCTCGAACTCGACTCGATAAGCTCGTTAAGAACATGTTTTTATAGAAAAAAGCCTAAGCTCGATCTTGGCTCGTTAAAACTCGAGCTTGATATCGACTAGAGTTGTTCGCAAGCTAGATTCGACTCGAGCTCGAACAAACAAGTGGGCTCGAACTCGAGAAAAGCTCGAGCTCAATAAGTTTTAAACCCGAGGTCCACATATTCTTCTACAGTCAAAAGGTAGTGTTGATTTGTTGTTTGGTGCTTAGTTATAAATCGGGCCTTTATATGTTATGGTCGGTTTTTTCTCTACTAACTAGCGTAGTCCAGTACAATACAATAAATCAAATAATGCTACTGGGCCTCTTTCTAAAACAATAATGCTACTGGGTCTTACAATTTCACCATCTGTGTCTAGAATATAGATGTTACTTCTCGAACAGTCTTAAATTTAATTACTCCCTCCGTCCCACCCGAAATAGGACATTTTGCCATTTTGGGTGTTCCACTCGAAATAGGACATCCTAAAATGGAAAGCTTTTACTCCCTCCGTCCCAGAGTAAGAGTCCTACTTTCCATTTTGGTACGTCCCAGAGTAAGAGTCTTATTCCTAAAATGACAAAGAATCTTTACTATTCACCCCTCATTCTCTCTCTTATTTTACTTTTATACTCACAACACCAATCAATTCACTATTCTCTCACTCATTCTCTTTCTTACTTTACTTTTACACTCACAACATTTACATCACTTCCAATATTTATTAGTAAGCGTGCAAATGAGTGGTAGGACTCTTACTCCAGGACGTAGGGAGTATTATTTTTTTATTAGTAGGACCCACTTATCATACTCACAACAATTTTTCATTTATCATTCCCCACCCACTTTCTCTCTCCTTCATACTCACAACACCTACTTTTCAAACAACTTTTTATAATAAAAGATTATTATTCCTTAATCTCAGTGTCGGGACCAAGAATCTTATTTCGGATGGGACGGAGGGAGTATATTTATTAATACTAAAAAAAACCTTTCGTCCCATACTAATTGCTATTAAATGAGAGTATACGGATATTAAGAAAATATATTGGAAAAGTAAATATTATGAGTGGGTAGGAGAGAGAAAATAAGTTCATGAATAGTTGTTGTCAGTGGATAAGAGAGAGAAAAATAAACATTTTAAATAAGTAGCAATAAATATGAGACGCCCAAAATAAAAATAAGTTTCGATAAATATGGGACGGAGGGAGTAATATTTTGTCGAATGGAGGTACGTATATTTTTTTGCTCCACAGGCCTATGAATTTGGATCTCTGTGAACCGCTTGAGGCAGTGTAACGGTGTTACGGTTGGCGCGGTTCTGATCTTACTATGTTGGTGCAATGCCCAATAATTTTTCTTTCTTTTTTTTAAATTTTTTTTATATGTTTCTCACAACATGTTATATTATTCATATAGTATTATTAAATTAATACTCCCTCCGTCCCATTTCAAATTGCAAATACTAGGTTGGCACGGGGATTAAGGGAAAAAGTGAAAAAGGTGATGTGTTGTGAGTGTTGATAGTTGAGTGGGAGAGAGAAAGTGGGGTAGAAAATAGTTAGTGGGTTAATGGATGTGAGTGTGCAAGTGGGTTAAAACTTGCCATTTTTGGATTTTGCAATTTTAGTTGGGACACCCTTTTTGGCAAGTTTTGCAATTTGAAATGAGACGAAGGGAGTATATTACATTACATAACACTGCACACACATTATAATAAGGGAAGAGAAAATGCCTAAAAACATGAAGAATTGGGAGGAGAGTGTAACATAGCAGGTGGGTTGTAGGGAAGACCAATGTCCCTTTCTAGGGCACTTCTTGGCGTGGTTAAATTTGAACTTCTCCTCTTGGTACAGATAGTTCTATCACTCTTCCGGAGGTCTTCCATTCAAGTGACTCTTTCTGCAATGCTATCCATCATCCATGGGCAGCAGTGGCGTATCCAGGATTCACAGTGAGAGGGGTCAAAAAATTATATAAAAAATTAAAAACACACTATTAAAAGTAAATGAAAAAACCCACATATAAAGCCATTACTTTGTGAATGTTTCAATTTCTTAAAATAGTTTTCCAGCACTGTTTGAAATGCGTACAAAACAAATTAATAAGGTCACCGCCTATACACAAACAAGTTAAGGCCACAGGCTATAAACAACCACAACAACAAGGCCACCGGCCATACACAAACACATAACAAAGCCATCATCATAATCATGTTTTTGGAATGATAAAAAACTTATTATTAGACAAGATTATAGTTCGTATATAGTTTCTAACCTCCGGGACGGGGAGCCTCATTCATTTTAGAGCTAGAAGTAGTTGACCCACATGATCTTTTAAAATCTCGAGGAGGACCCATTTTCTGGTAGGAAACAAGCTGGAGTTGGAATCCCAACTGAATTTGAAGAAAAAATTAATAGTCTGTTAGACATGAAAACATACAAATACAAACTGAGAAGTTAAATTGTTAAAATCCCAATTACACATCAAGCAAAGAGAAACCCAGTTCAGACCCACAACAAATGCTCGGAAAAAGTATTAGCATATTCAAAGTAAAATTAAACAACGAATTCCAAAACGCAGTCACCTACTGGCTACTCAAATAGCACAAAGTCACCTACTCAAATGGCACAAGGAGTAACATTGGAACCTAAAATACACAGAGAATGAAATGAGCGCATAGATGGAATGAATAAAACTGGAATTGGGTAAAAATTAAACCAGATTGAACACGGAGAGCATGACAATGGAGAAATTCACCATTAATGTCATTGATTTTAAACCATCTTTCTCTTAGTTATTCTTTGCAGTTGTTCACTACCCAGAAATCAAAAGATTTAGAGAACTTGGACTGTTATACAATTTAACTACACAAATACAATATCGGTAACCGTAAATTATGCAAATTATATTGTTTTACTGTATATTTCAATAAGAAATCAATGAGATTTCAAAGAATGAAACCCTAATTTTTTGGAGAATTTAGGGATTTGAGATTTGGGATTAGAAACAGAGTAAAAGGAGAGACAAAGGAGAGAAATAGTACCTGTTACAACCGGAAAATATGGCTGCTCCGGCCATGGCTGCGGCGATCGTTGAGTTCGAACTCTCCTACTCTCGTCCGAACGTGCAATCACTCATAGCCTCAAAGACCCGCCAACGGCAAACTAAATGGATAGTCGGGGGTAGGTTGTGTAAAAACCGAGTTTATATATGTTGCGGTTTGTAAAAATTTTGAGGGGGGTCAACTGAACATTTTTAGGGGGGTTAAAGCTATAGTTTGAAATTTTTTAAAGGGTCAAAGTCGTATAAACGGATAAGTTAGGGGGGTCAATTGACCCCTCCCTCCATAACGTGCGTCCGCCCCTGCTGGGCAGTTTCATGAGTCTATAATTGGTATGCAAGTAGATTAAGCTCAAGAGAACAGATTATGCTGGTCTCTTAATCATTCAGGCTTTCTTCTTCCTAATGAAACCTCATTAGACACCCAAAACCCTATTTTCAGTGGCATGCAAAGATTTGGTGCTGATGGATCCCAGTTGCCAGACAGTTTTTTATTCTATTTAGATACTTAGGGACGAGAGACAAAAATTATAGGTTTTTGAGAAAAACCTTTAGAAAGTTGGGATTAAGAAGAAAGCGAATAAAGGCATTGGTGTCTAATGGTTCGGCCATGAGAGCAGAAGTGCCGAAAATTTAAGAGAAAAAGAAGACTATAAAAGAGTAGCGGATGCAATTAAACGACCATAATATAAGGCTTAAGAAGAAGAATTAGGTAGGGAAAAAATATGGATTTTTAGCTCCGATATCATATTAGAAATAAGAGAAAAATATATTGTGGAGACCTTTCATAATTGGAAGATATACTTAGTTGCATAATTGATTGTAATATTGTATTTATACAAGACTACCACAATCTTAATCTTGTTGAACAAGCTGCACAAATAAGGAAACGAGTACAATGAATATTTGATGAGATATTTACAAAGCATAAAAAAGAAGATATACATGATCTTGTGTATCTTTATCACACAAAATCTTTCCAGACATTTTAATTTAATGAAAAACTAGTAGGTAACCCGTGCTCCGCACGGGAATCTATTCCGTTAATGTTTTTGTATTTTCTTTTTTTGATGTTTTTAATTGATAAATTAACATAATAATTTTATTTGAAAATATATGTATATTTTAAATTAATCAAAACATTTCCATAGCTTTGGTTGTACATAGTTGTAATAAATATGTTTTATAATTAATTTAGAAGTACATTTAAGTTTGTTGTATGAATATTTCAAAAACCTTAATGGTGTTAATAGTAATAGTTAACATATATAGTAACTATTATGATTAAATAATATAATTAATAGTAATATTTAATATATATTTTATAACAATTATGATTAACTAATACTATTAATAATAATAATTAACTTATATTGTAACTATTATAGTTAACAATTATATTTAACTATTATAATTAACTAATACTATTAATAGTATTAGTTAGTTATAATAGTTAAATATTACTCCCCCTGTCCCAGAGTAAGAGTCATACCTCTCATTTGCACGGAGATTAAGAAATGATGGAAGTAAGTAACTTTTGTGAATGTAAAAGTAAATTAGGAGAGAGAATGAATGGGATGAAATAATAAGTTGATTGGTTTTGTGAGTATAAAAGTAAAGTGAGAGAGAGAATGAGTGAGATGAATAGTAAATATGCTTTGCTATTTTTGGAAAAAAAACTTTTACTGTCGCGCCCCGACCCATGGTCCTACTTGGCCCCATGTCCGGGACACGCACGGAAGACGTCATAAAACATTTTAGGAAAAAAAATTCGAAATATACTTTCATAAAAAGTTCATATAACCAAACAACATTTACTAGACTTGACTACAAGTCACAAAAAACTTTCACAAACAAGTACTTAGCCACTTGGCCACCTACTTCACTTACTTACTTACAAATCACCAACATAAACCCAAAAGAGGTGATACAACGATCAAGTTACGGGTACACTACCCACAAGGTTGTACATTTACATAATGTAGCCTTACACAACACTTCCCAAATGTCTTACCCAAAATTCTTTCTCGACGTCCTCCCTGTTATGTGACCTATCCCCTGGGCTCCTTCTTATCTAAAACAGTAAACAAATAAGGGTGAGAATAAATCTCAGTAAGTTACTAAAATGCAACTACATTACATGCTTATATGATAAACATAAAGGAACAATGTCACAAATGATCATATAGCATATAGCACATAATATGAGAGGCTCCCTATCGCCAACCGTCCCATACCGGTTGGAAATAACGACTAACTCATCATACAACACATAGTGTAGGAGTAAACACTCCTACGAGGATACCAAGCCAAGGTTTACCGAAATAACATGATCATCAGAGAAAACCATCTGAGAAAACCATCTGAATAACCATCTGAAAAGACCATCTGTGTGAAACCATCTGAGCAGCATAAATAGCTGAAGCCGGGATCCCGAAAATCAAACCATATCCAACAGAGCCAAAGTAACAACGGGCAGCATCAATAGCTGAAACAGGTTCCGGAACCATATAACATAACAACAACAATAGTGGGAGAAAATGACACAAAGTCATACCCCTAAATGCTCACGCGAGGGAGTGAGTTCATCCCATCCAAGGCCAATCTGGACTGAGGAAATAGGTCCAGTGGAAAAGCCTTATAGTGCACTTAACTGATGCCACTACAATGTCTTCCACCTCCACTCGATAACATCCCAAACCTGGGAAATAGGACCAGTGGAAAAGCCTTATAGTGAACTTGGCTAGTGTGCCACTATAATGCTTTCCACCTCCACTCGATAACACACAAAACCAGCTGGACTTTCAACAAAGAGCACAGTAATAAATACTTACTAAAACAACAACCAGGGCATGATTCCATAGAAGGAAACCACACAAGCTCATCATAAAGAAGTAAACACGTTTTCACAATAATGTGCACAATCTTGACATTAAGTCACCACACAATCTATCTACACAATCACATTAAGTCAAACCCGATCACAAAGGACCAATTCTATTATTTTGATACCTCATAACAATTATCTAGGCATCCTAGGACATCACCTAAGACCTAGCCCAATACTTAACGAAAAACAAACAAGTTGTTAAAACTCAGACTGCTCGGCCGCTCTACTTACTTGACCGGCCGAGCGGATCGGTCGAGTCCTTTACTTTGATCGGCCGCTCTCCTAGAACTCAACATTCGACAATAAGGGGATCGGCCGCTCTAATTTACTGACTCGGCCGCTCCACTGCAGAATGGCCAATTCCCAGGAAAAATCTAACAAAGTTCACTTTCATTACCAAGTTGTTACCCAATCCTAAAGCACAACAACATCATTATAACTTCACAACACTACCATACCAACCTCATCTAGCATATACTCATAATAATAAAAGTTATTACTACTCCCTCCGTCCCAAATTTACAAGTATAATAAAAGTTATTACTACTCCCTCCGTCCCAAATTTACAAGTATATATAAAAGTTATTACTACTCCCTCCGTCCCAAATTTACAAGTATAATAAAAGTTATTACTACTCCCTCCGTCCCAAATTTACACGTATATATAAAAGTTATTACTACTCCCTCCGTCCCAAATTTACAAGTATATATAAAAGTTATTACTACTCCCTCCGTCCCAAATTTACAAGTATATATAAAAGTTATTACTACTCCCTCCGTCCCAAATTTACAAGTATAATAAAAGTTATTACTACTCCCTCCGACCCAAATTTACAAGTATATATAAAAGTTATTACTACTCCCTCCGTCCCAAATTTACAAGTATATATAAAAGTTATTACTACTCCCTCCGTCCCAAATTACAAGAATAATAAAAGTATACCAAAACATCATTTCACCACATATTAAGCATATATAGCATGATTATGACCATTTTAACACTTAAAGGGGGGATTAGTAACTTACCTATTTTCCGGAAAAGTGTCGCAGAAATAATATTTGATCGGGTAGAAATGACCTACTCAACGCCCTGATCATTTTGGTGTAATTAGATTTTAAAATGGAGGATTAATTAATAGGAAATAAAAATAAAAAAGAGAAGGAACCTTACCCTTCACTTCCATGGCTACCCAGAGAGAAAATAGGAAAGTGAAATGTGTGAGTGTATGTCATACGCATAGAGTGATAGGTAGGATAAGTATGACTTGATTTTTATAATTTTCACTTAGGCCCCTCCTAGTTCCATTTTGAACCTATAAACCCCTGAATTCCAATTTACACTCAAGCCCCTTAAAGATTAAACTAATTAAATTAACTCCCTTAACCATTATTACTACTCACCAAATAAATAACACAATTAAGCAAATAATATAAGCAAGTCATAAAATGTAATGCAACACATAAAATGCACACATAAGTTCAAATTAAAATTCCCAAAAATACAAAATAAATAGGGACGGGTTTTGGGGTCGTTACATTTACCCTGGGATGTACAAAAATAGAAAGTAGGGCTCTTACTCTGGACACGTAGGCAGTAATAGTTAACTATTAATAGTTAACTATTATAATTACCTATTATAGTAACTATTACTATTATAAGTATTAGTTACTATAGTAGTTAACTGTAATAGTTACCTATTAAAGTAACTATTACTATTATAGTATTAGTTACTAACTATAATAGTTACCTATTAAAGTAACTATTAATATTATAAGTATTAGTTAATATAGTAGTTAACTATAATAGTTACCCTATATAGTAACTAATACTATTAGCTAAGAAAAAGAATTCGAAAAGTCTCTTATTTATAAGAGTGATAATGATGTGGCAACACCAAATGCAACCTTTCGCTAAGACTTGTCTATGTGGCAACACTGTGGCTCTCCTCACCAACTTTAATATATACTCCCTTCGTCTCACCCGAAATATGACGTTTTGCCTTTTTGGGTGTCCTACTCGAAATAGGACATCCCAAAATGGAAAGCTTTTATTATTTTTTATTAGTAGGACACACTTATCATACTCACAACAACTTTTCATTTATTATTCCCCACCCACTTTCTCTCTCCTTCATACTCACAACACCTACTTTTCAAACAACTTTTCATAATAAAATATTAATATTCCTAAATCCCCGTGTCGGGACCAAGAATCCTATTTCGGATGGGACGGAGGGAGTATATATATATATATATTTGTGGGAAAATAATTTGTCCAAAAAAGAAATATTTAAAGAAGCATTTTCTCAATAGATTAAATAATAATTTGGTCCTCTATTAATTATATTTATTAGTTTGGTCTTTCTTTTTTTTTTTTGCGAGATTGCCCCTTCTGTCCTTTGAATATTTAAAAATACCAAAATACCCCTAGATTAAATAATCATTTGGCGCCTAAACTTGGTATTATTGTTAGTTTAGTCACTCACAATGAATTTTTATTATATGTTTTCCTCTTTATATGTTTTTGCTAATTTCAATTTTATTTTTTCAGGAATCAGTATTTACGTATTTAAAAATTCAAAAATGATGTCTTTAATCCATAAAATTAATGATTAATTTTCTTTTTCCAATGCAAATTATTAAAAGAATTTTTTGTTTGAATGTTAATCGGTTGAATGAATACCAATTTGTGTTATTTATCTCCCTATAATTTTTAAATGTACATTATTGCATTCTTTTTTTAAAAAACAAAAATGATCATATAACTATATCAACATGCATACCCATCAAAGACTTAATTTTGAGGTTGATTAATTGGGAAAAAATTGAGGAGAAAAATAATTGAGACTTTTTGAAATTAGTTAATTGTTTGTAGCACATTATAAACTTATTGAATTTGATTTAGTAGTTAAAAATCGATAAAGTTAAATAAAAGGAGCAAACTAATATATAAAGCCATCATGTAGTGTCGCGACCCCGACCCCGCGGGCCCGGAGTACGCGAGCTGGACGTCGACTTAAACAATAAACTCTAAAATAATGAAGATAAAAATTTACTTTTATACCAAAAGATGATAACACAAAGTTTTGAAATCCAACTTGAAGAACAAAATATAAACTAGTGTAAGCTCCACAAGCTCACACCCAAAATAATAAAATATACAAATTCTAATGACGTCAAGTTTGGTACAACTATTCCCAAAAGGTTACACATTTATATAATGTAAACCCACCGATAACAACTTGCCCCAAAAGCTCAACTCTCGCGACGTCCTGTCTCGTGATCAGCGAGTCTAATTCTTTCCACCTGGGGGGGGGTTTAAGGAAAAAAACAAGGACAAAAGAAAAGGGGGGTGGGATAAATCTCAATAAGTTACTAATGCAACTACATGACATGCTATTATGCAATAATCAATAATAAATCACATAGCACATAGCAATTATCATTTAACAGATAGCAGCGGAAATGAACAATTAACAAAGGATATTAGCCAAGGTTTCCCAACTGATAAAACCAAATAAAGGTCGCTGCACAGCTTCAATAATCAACAATCAACATCTTCATAGTAGCATGAAAGCTTGAAGAGAAAACCCCCGGTACCGGAACCAATAACAAAGTAACGTGCCACAAAGGGCGGGAGCCATGCCACAAAGTCATGCTCCAAAACGTGTAGCTAGAATACTCACAAAAGGAGCTAGCTCATCCCATCCAAGGCCAATCTGGATGAGGAAGAAGGACCAATGGGCGATGCTATACTGGACTTGGCTTGTGCCATTATAGCATTATCCATTGCCTGACTCGATAAACAAATAACCAGCTGGACTTTCAAATAAAAGCTAAGTAATAAACTCTAGCTTAAATAAACAACCACTGATTCCAAAGTAGGGAACCATTCCAAATAAATTACCACAAAGGTAAACCAATCCAAACCACACATCAAAGATGTCCAACATTCCCAAAACGGTACTTAAATAAATTTCATAACACATTTATTCACAAAGGAACCAATTCCAATTAATAACGTGTTCCACGATGTTAACTTAAGTTAATTTGAGTAGATAATTTAAATCTAGGGAAACAATCTAGTTTAAACAAGCAAAAAGGAAGAATTTCCTGAAACAGGGCGGGCGGGCGCTTGAGAGGGGTCGGGCGCGCGCTTGTTTGACCAGAAGGTCTGGCCGCTGGAAAAGGCAAGGCGGGCGGGCGCTCGATCTGGTTCTTGGCCGGGAAACAGAGCTGGGTTTCACCATTTTCGAACTAAAACAAATTTTCTCACAAATCAACACTCCCAACTTGATCCCCAAAGTACCCAAACAACATTTAACTTAAAAGGGACCTAAATAATACCATTTATCAACCAAAATCAAGATCAAATCCCAACATTTGATTTAACACAAAAATCACCAAAAACAACAATAAATTCAAATAAATTCTAAACCTTCACAAATCATCAAATAACCACTTCAAAGCTTCATAGATTATCATACAAAATGAGGATGAACAATTTTAGCATATAATGGGGGAAAAGCAACTTACTTGGAATTTCTCAAAGATGACGTAATTCAAATATTTTTAGCTCCCTACGATCCTATCGACGATCTAAACATGTTTCATAAAATGAGCACCAAGAAATAGAGCGAGGAAGATAGGTAGAATGAAGAGAGAAGGAAAGAAGAAACTTACCTCAAGAATGCCAAGGAGAGAGAGAGAAAGTTGCTGGGAAAAATGAGGGAGAGGGTGAGGGAGAAGAGAAGGAGTAGGGAGGGAGTAGGAGAAATGATTTTGAAAACTTACACTTAGGCCCCCTCCTCACTACCTAGTACAAATAAACCCATAACATCCTTCTACCCAATTAACACAATATCAACCACATAATGCTAGGCACAATTTAATATTAGGAGATATAAAATGTGCGCATAAATATTTAAATCAAATAAATAAATAAATAAATAATTATTTATCAATAAAATAGAGACGGGTTTTCGGGTCGTGACATTCACTTTCCCTTAAAGAAAATTCGACCCGAATTTTAACGAGACTTACCCGAATTAAAAAGCCACGGATATTTCCTCTCTATCTCATCTCGAAGCTCCCAAGTCGATTCTTCCACATTATGATTCTTCCAAAGGACTCTAACCAACGCAATGATCTTGTTCCTCAACTCTTGGACTTTGGAATCAAGAATCCGAACCGGTCGTTCCTCGTAGGTCATATCCGGCTCTATATCCTCCGGTACCCTCGGTAACACGTGAGATGGATCATGAACATACTTCCGAAGCATAGAAACGTGGAAAACATTATGTAACCGGTCTAAAGATGGCGGTAACGCAAGTCGATACGCAAGAAGTCCCACCTTTCCCAAAATCTCAAACGGACCTATAAACCTCGGAGCCAATTTGCCTTTCTTCCCGAACCTTTGAAAACCCACCTTCGGAGATACTTTCAAGAACACAAAATCACCGGGCTGAAAACTAAGATCTCGCCTTCGGTTATCTGCATAGCTCTTCTGTCGACTCTGGGCTGTTTTCAATCGATCCCGGATAACTCTAACTTTCTCAACTAAATCCTGAAGCAAATCAATACCCACGATCTTCGCTTCACCGACCTCATCCCAACAGATAGGCGATCTACATTTTCTCCCATATAAGGCCTCATAAGGTGCCATCTCGATACTATCCTGATAGCTGTTGTTGTAAGAGAATTCCACTAACGGTAAATGTCTATCCCAAGAATCGGAAAAGTCTATCGAACAAGCTCGCAACATATCTTCCAAAATCTGAATGGTCCTCTCGGATTGACCGTCGGTCTGAGGATGAAAAGCTGTACTGAATCGCAAATCTGTACCCAAAGCTTCCTGAAACGCCTTCCAGAATCTAGAAGTAAACCTCGGATCACGATCTGACACAATGCTAACCGGGACCCCATGCAATCTCACAATCTCATCAATGTAAAGGGTCGCAAGCTTTTCCATCGAGTATCTGATATCAATCGGTAAGAAATGGGCACTCTTGGTCAACCTATCCACGATCACCCAAACACTGTCATACTTCCTACGGGTACGAGGTAGTCCTGTAACGAAATCCATAGTCACATGCTCCCATTTCCACTCCGGAATCTCTAACGGCTGAAGTAGTCCTGCGGGTCTCTGATGCTCGGCTTTGACCTGCTGACAAGTTAAACACCTCGATACACACTCAGCTATTTCCCTCTTCATGTTGTTCCACCAAAAGTGTTGTTTCAAATTCTGATACATCTTCGTACTACCCGGATGAATAGTATATCTCGATTTGTGACCCTCATCTAAAACTTGTCTCTTTATTCCACCAACATCGGGTACGCACAAACGTCCACGGAAAGTCAACACCCCATTCGAACTCATAGAAAAATCCTCGAAGTTCTTTTCCTTCATTTTACCCATTACTTTCACTAACTCGGAATCTTGTTTTTGAGCTTCTTTTATCCTCTGAATTAGGGTCGGAGACACCCTAATATTCGCAAAAATAGCCCCATGTCTCGATTCACGAGGACACCAATCTCGAACATCCTCAAGCATTTTCCACTCTCGAACCATCATCGAGGCCACATAAGACTTTCTACTAATCGCATCGGCTACCACATTCGCTTTCCCCGAATGATAAGAAATCGTACAATCATAGTCCTTTAAAAGTTCCATCCATCGACGCTGTCGGTTGTTCAATTCCTTTTGAGAGAAGAGATACTTTAAACTCTTGTGATCCGTAAAAATCTCAAACTTCGCTCCATATAGGTAATGCTTCCACTTATGCAACGCAAATACAATAGCTGCTAACTCCATGTCGTGAGTAAGATAATTTTGTTCACTCGGGCTCAACTTACTCGAAGCATACGCAATCACTTTCCCATTCTGCATCAAAACACAACCTAAACCCTCTTTCGAAGCATCACTGTAAATTACTAAATTGTCATTTCCATTTGGTAATGCAAGAATCGGTGCAGTAGTCAACCTCTTCTTCAATTCCTCAAAACTGTTTTGACATTTTTCACTTCACAAAAACGGTACATCCTTCCGAGTCAACTGAGTCATCGGAGTAGCAATCCTCGAAAACCCTTCTATTAACCTTCGGTAATAACCGGCTAAACCCAGAAAACTTCTGATCTCGGTCACTGTCTCGGGTCTCTTCCAATCCACTATGGCTTCTATCTTTGAAGGATCCACAGAAATCCCATCTTTAGAAATAACATGACCCAGAAATGAAACCTTCTCGAGCCAAAATTCGCATTTACTAAACTTCGCAAACAACTGCTCCCTCGCAAGAACGGATAAAATTGTCCTCAAATGTTGCTCGTGCTCCTCACGGGATTTAGAGTAAACAAGAATGTCGTCGATGAAGACCACCACAAACGAATCAAGATAAGGATGGAAAACCCGGTTCATCAAATCCATAAACACGGCAGGCGCGTTAGTCAACCCAAACGGCATAACCAAGAACTAGTAATGACCATAACGAGTGCGAAAGGCAGTCTTCGGAATATCCTCCGATCGAATCTTCAACTGATGGTACCCACTCCTTAAATCAAGTTTAGAAAACACCACGGACCCTTGAAGCTGATCAAATAAATCATCAATGTGAGGTAGAGGATACTTGTTCTTCACTGTAACCTGATTCAACTTCCGGTAATCGATACCCAATCTTAAAGAACCGTCTTTCTTCCGCACAAACTAAACCGGTGCTCCCCACGGGGAAACACTAGGGCGGATAAACCCTCGATCAAGCAACTCTTGCAACTGAACCTTTAGTTCCTTCAACTTTGCGGGAGCCAACCTATACGGTGCCTTCGAAATCGGAGTTGTACCCGGCAAAAGCTCTATACAAAACTCTATTTCACGATCGGGAGGCATATCATATTCAGAAGATAAAACATCGGGAAATTCTCTAACTACCCGAACACTCTCCAAACTAGGGGATTCTTTCCTAGTATCAAGCACACTAGCCAAGTACCCCTCACAACCACTATGCAATAATTTTCTCGCTTTCACATAAGAAATGATACGAAAATTTCTACCAAAAGGCATAGCCTCAAAAGTAAACTTAGGCACATCAGGGATGGAAAAATTAACGACCTATCTACGACAATCGACAGAAGCATGAAACTTGCTCAACCAATCCATACCCAAAATAACATCAAAGTCCTGAATAGGAAGGACTACCAAGTCCGCACACAAGACATGACCACATATAAGCACGTCACAATCACGAAATACTCTATCGGTCACCAAACACTCTCCCATAGGAGTTGAAACCTCTAACACATAGGGCAAAGACTCAGATGTAGCATTTAGTAAAGAAGCAAATTGCACAGAAATGTAAGAATGAGATGATCCTGGATCTACTAACGTACGCGCGCTCACATTAGATATAGAAACAATACCTCCAATCACTGAGGGATCATCTGCCTGATGCTGATTCATTGCAAACACTTTTCCTTGGACTTTGGCCTTTCTCGTAGCATCCCTTTTCTGACCCTGTGGAGCCCCAGCTCCTACCCCAGTCGGTTGACCTCTGAATCTCGGGCAATCCTTCGCAAAATGCCCCAACTGCCCACAGTTCATACATTTCCCCTGTTTCTTCCAACACTGGTTCTCCGAGTGTCCTCCCCTTTGGAAATATGAACAGAGTCGCCTATTTTGGTTCCCTTGGTTCCCGGAAGTAGTACCCGGGTTCCTTGGGATTGGTTGCCTTTGGAACTGAGATTGTCCCCCAAAGTTACCTTGGTTATCAATCATTGGTTGTGACTTGCTCTGCACTCCTTGCTTACTCGGGTTAGCTACCTCGGTCTTCCTCTTATGTTCCTCAATATCTTGCTCTATAAGATAGGCACGGTCTACCGCATCCTGGAATGTCACAATCCTCTGGGTTATAAGATGAGTACGGATAGAAGTCTTCAAACCCCGGATGAATCTCATAGCTTTCTGTTCTTCGGTCCTCACAAGATAGTCACAATACCGGGCTAATTCTGTGAACTTAGCCGAGTACTGAGCTATAGACAACAAACCTTGCTCCAAGTTGAGAAGCTCGATCTCCTTTCGGTTTTGATCCACTACCAGAATGAAATGGTCTTTGAACTTCCGCACAAACAACTCCTATGCATACACTGTATGGGTATCATCCCAACTCGCCTTAACTCCTTTCCACCAATGCTCGGCGGCCCCAACCAATTTATAAGCCGCAAACCGGACCCTATCCTCGTCCGTGCACCCAAACACATCATAAATTTTCTCCATAGACTCAACCCATAGTTCGGCCTTCTTCACATCGGGCTCACCATCGAACTCTGCCGGTTTCAGTTTCAAGAATTGCTCCAAACCATATCGAGGAGGTGGTGCTTGTTCTACTCTCGGACCTTGGTCATGTATTGCCTTCATGGCCGCCTCAAACATGCCTTGGAACATAGCACGGTTCTCTTCCCGAAGATCATTCTGATTTTGAGCCCCACTAGAACCTTCACCTGTCCTTCTTCTAGCCATTGAGAACAATTACCTGCATAAAACATCAACCGTTACTCACTCCGAACACAACTACCCTCCTAGGTCATACTAGTCCACCTAGACTTATACTTAGAGCTAAACCATAGCTCTGATACCAACTGTCGCGAACCCGACCCCGCGGGCCCGGAGTACGCGAGCTGGACGTCGACTTAAACAATAAACTCTAAAATAATGAAGATAAGAATTTACTTTTATACCAAAAGATGATAACACAAAGTTTTGAAATCCAAATTGAAGAACAAAATATAAACTAGTATAAGCTCCACAAGATCACACCCAAAATAATAAAATATACAAATTCTAATGACGTCAAGTTTGGTACAACTATTCCCAAAAGGTTACACATTTATATAATGTAAACCCACCGATAACAACTTGCCCCAAAAGCTCAACCCTCGCGACGTCCTGTCTCGTGATCAGCGAGTCTAATTCTTTCCACCTGGGGGGGGGGTTAAGGAAAAAAACAAGGACAAAAGAAAAGGGGGGTGAGATAAATCTCAATAAGTTACTAATGCAACTACATGACATGCTATGATGAAATAATCAATAATAAATCACATAGCACATAGCAATTATCATTTAACAGATAGCAGCGGAAATGAACAATTAACAAAGGATATTAGCCAAGGTTTCCCAACTGATAAAACCAAATAAAGGTCGCTGCTGTTGGGTTTCCAAGTAACATGCGCAGCGGAATATAGCAATTAAATTTTTAAGAAACCCAAAGCCATAGATCCGTTCATATGATTAAATCAAATACAACAAGATGAATAGAGGAATAACTAACCCTTGATGGCTATGAATTTTTCTCTTTGGTCTTGGTGGAGATCTTGAAGCTTTATCACGAACAAATCACGAACTTTGTAAGATGATAAAATTCACCCTCTAGCGGTATCCACACTTCGAACGAATATCAAAGGAACTTCTTCGATCTTGGTTGCTAGACCAATAATTGTAAAACACGCTTTCACAATTTAATAAAGAACTATATGGAATTTATTTGTGAATTATTTTGTTCCTCAATCAATGATATCTTAGAACAAAATAAAATCTCTCTCAAACTCTTTGAGACTCACAAAAGCACTAGTAAATATGGTCTGGCCGAATTGGGGTTTTTATACACAATTAAGACCTATTCCAAATAGGTAACTTGTGCCAAAAACCTTTCCTAATCAAATTAGGAATTTTCCTGTCGGCAAGACCAGGCGCCCGCCCGGTACCACCCGAGCGCCCGCTCATTTGGGCAGAAGGTCAAGGCCTTTTCCGGCTTATTCAGGCGCCCGCCTGGTTCAACCCAAGCGCCCGCTTGGTTGACCAGGAGGCCCAGAATGATTCCAGAAATTCCCTTGAGGTCCTTCGACCCTAAATTCTAATACAGTCCTTTTATTTAAGATTCGTTCTATTGTGTGTGACCCTCTAGGATTATACTAAGTTGGCAATGGGCTCAAACATGATCCCATAAGATATGATTAGGTTCTAGCAAACCGTCATACCTACCCAAATAGCATAACTAGATACAAGTTCGCATTCCTTTAGAATATGTCACAATCCCTTTGTCCACGATGTCATTGAACACAAGTCATGGTCAAACAGTCAACTTGTCTTGTTCAATACTTTCTCGATTCCGAATATGTTGATAATTCAAATGCAGTTGATCCAATCAATCCATTTGAGTCCGGCCGAACATTTCATCAACATCATTCCTTCGAGGGGCCCAAGCTTGACATCTCTCCGTGGAGGGACAAATCCATTTAGCTTATTATTCTTCCCAACGGGAATCCGATTATGCCAATCATACCCTTTATAACTACCGTGTTAAGGTAGCGTTTGAATATGTCAAACACAATGTTCATCAAGCGGAAGACTATAATAACTTCATGTCTAAGGATTCAAATGACATAACTAATATGAGATATATGTGCGACATAGACCATGACATAAATCTCATACAGCGGGTCATGTCCAGTACCTTGTTCCAAACAAGTACCCATAAATCTAACATGATCATCCCATGATCATTTAGCTTTTATACTAGTGCTTAACAAGTACTAGGGACGGGGATTATTATAAGTAAACATGAACAACAATAATAATCAAAACATCTCTTTATTGATATGAAATAAATGATAACAATTACAACGTTTATTAAACGTGCCTAGGGCACCACTACCAACAGCTGCGCAGCTTCAATAATCAACAATCAACATCTTCATAGTAGCATGAAAGCTTGAAGAGAAAACCCCCGGTACCGTAAGTCATGCTCCAAAACGTGTAGCTAGAATACTCACAAAAGGAGCTAGCTCATCCCATCCAAGGCCAATCTGGATGAGGAAGAAGGACCAATGGGCGATGCTATACTGGACTTGGCTTGTGCCATTATAGCATTATCCATTGCCTGACTCGATACACAAATAACCAGCTGGACTTTCAAATAAAAGCTAAGTAATAAACTCTAGCTTAAATAAACAACCACTGATTCCAAAGTAGGGAACCATTCCAAATAAATTACCACAAAGGTAAACCAATCCAAACCACACATCAAAGATGTCCAACATTCCCAAAACGGTACTTAAATAAATTTCATAACACATTTATTCACAAAGGAACCAATTCCAATTAATAACGTGTTCCACGATGTTAACTTAAGTTAATTTGAGTAGATAATTTAAAACTAGGGAAGCAATCTAGTTTAAACAAGCAAAAAGGAAGAATTTCCTGAAACAGGGCGGGCGGGCGCTTGAGAGGGGTCGGGCGCGCGCTTGTTTGACCAGAAGGTCTGGCCGCTGGAAAAGGCAACGCGGGCGGGCGCTCGATCTGGTTCTTGGCCGGGAAACAGAGCTGGGTTTCACCATTTTCGAACTAAAACAAATTTTCTCACAAATCAACACTCCCAACTTGATCCCCAAAGTACCCAAACAACATTTAACTTAAAGGGGACCTAAATAATACCATTTATCAACCAAAATCAAGATCAAATCCCAACATTTGATTTAACACAAAAATCACCAAAAACAATAATAAATTCAAATAAATTCTAAACCTTCACAAATCATCAAATAACCACTTCAAAGCTTCATAGATTATCATACAAAATGAGGATGAACAATTTTAGCATATAATGGGGGAAAAGCAACTTACTTGGAATTTCTCAAAGATGACGGAATTCAAATATTTTTAGCTCCCTACGATCCTATCGACGATCTAAACATGTTTCATAAAATGAGCACCAAGAAATAGAGGGAGGAAGATAGGTAGAATGAAGAGAGAAGGGAAGAAGTAACTTACCTCAAGAATGCCAAGGAGAGAGAGAGAAAGTTGCTGGGAAAAATGAGGGAGAGGGTGAGGGAGAAGAGAAGGAGTAGGGAGGGAGTAGGAGAAATGATTTTGAAAACTTACACTTAGGCCCCCTCCTCACTACCTAGTACAAATAAACCCATAACATCCTTCTACCCAATTAACACAATATCAACCACATAATGCTAGGCACAATTTAATATTAGGAGATATAAAATGCGCGCATAAATATTTAAATCAAATAAATAAATAATTAATTAATTATTTATTAATAAAATAGAGACGGGTTTTCGGGTCGTGACATGTAGGACCAGATTAATAAAAGTGCCAAGTTTAGGAATCAAACTATCATTAGTTTCAAGGGTATATTAGGTATTTTGAAATCTCTCGCAGAAGGAAGGGGAAAACTGGTAAAAAAAAGCATCATAAGGGACCAAACTAATAAAATTTATTCATGAACAACCAAACCAAACTAATAAAAACTGTCAAATATAGGGACCAACCTATTATTTAATCATTTTCTCAATCTATGTTTTCTCTCTCTTATAAATATAAATGTGAACATTATGTGAAGTGATTGAGATAATTTCTTTTTATAAAAAAATTAAGTGATTGAGTTGAATTAGCAAACAGGTTACGTGTAAGCAATTTAAAATAGGGCAAATGTGAACTAATGCAAATGCGATGTCTGATCACTTGAAATATGTACCAACATTTTATTGGTCTTGAGCCGATTTTCTTAATGAAATAAGTAGCTAATTTTGTGGGAAAAAAAAAAAAAAAATCAAGGGCATTAACTCAAAAGAATTTTTTTGGGGAAAAACTAGTTTCTCCGTAAGTTATAAAAAGTATATCGTTTATTTTTTTTGACAGACAGAAAAAAAAGAAAAAAAGTCTATCGTTGAAATATGGGTTTATATAACTTGATATTAAACGCTCCTTTCTAAAATTAATGACCTTGACTATCTTCCCAAGTTCTCATAGTTTATTTGTCTATATTTTTCAGAAAAATGTGTTTTAACTATTTGAAATGGTAAGATATAATGAAAGTGAACCATTTAGAATAATATTTTTTATAGTTAGAGATCTAACAATTATTTTATGACTGACAATCAAAAGTACTGTTTTTTTTATTAATGTTGATTATATTTTATTTTTTAATTAACAAAAATAAAATTTGACTAACTATTAATATTAATTTAGTTATTTTAATAAAATTATTATTGATAAATTACTTAGTAAATCATTGATAATTTTATCTCAATAATTAAATTAATATTAATACTCATATAATAAAATTGACTTTCATTAATTCATATAATTAATGTGATTAATATAAATAAGACTTTTGCGGAATAAACTGGATAATTTGAAATTAAAATATAAACATTTTTATAATGGACGATTCTAAATAATTTTATCTCAATAATTAAATTAATATTAATACTCATATAATAAAATTACCTCAGCATGACGCCAAGTACAAACATTTTTCTTTGTTCGGAGTACGAAGCAAATGATTACAACATTTGATTTTTTCGATTCCACCATGTCGCTATTATGATTAGAGATATTGCCTTTAATAAAACGCTATTTTATAATGGACGATTCTAAATAAATGTATTTTTATTAAATTTATCAGAGTTATTTTATTGCCATCTTAATTCTTGACCATCACATTAGAGATAGTATCAAGTGCCTTAAGTGAAAGTAAGAGTAACGATAATATGGGTGAGCATGGTACGGGACGGTCTGAAATTGGGATAATACCGTTATTGAATCATATATATTTGGTGCGTAAAGTTTTGAACCGTAATGAGCCGGTTAGTACGGTTCATTCGTGTTGGAGTAGAGATCCCTCAAAGGAACAAGGAGAAGAAAATCTGGAGCAGTGTTCCAGGCGGGCGCCTGGTATTGACCAGGCGGGCGCCCGGTTTGGACAGAAGGTCTGGTTCCTGGATTTGGCATGTAAGCGGGCGCCTGGTCCCCTTCAAGCGGGTGCCTGGAATGCCGAGAAAGTGCAGATTTTCAGGATTTCTCTTATGTTTAGGTTTAGGTCTTACTCTTGGTTTGCTATATAAACAATGTTCCGCCCCCATACTCATTGTAACTCCATATTTACATATTATAGTGCAAGATCCTGGCTTGGTAGTGCCCCCAGACGTAGTCAAACATATTGACGAACTGGGTTAACAATTTCTTGTGTTCGTTTTGTCTTTTGCTTTAGTTTCTTATTTCTTGTGCTTGTTTGTGGTGCCGGGTTTTCTTGCGATTTGCTTGGGTGTTGGGTTGGGAAGGGTCAATTCCACAACAACTGGTATCAGAGCTTTGGTTGGACGATCAAAGGGGTTTATCAAGCAATCAAGAATGGGCAAGGATAAACAAGCGGTGGAGAAATTTGATGGTTCTGACTATGGGTTTTGGAGGATGCAAATAGAGGATCTCTTGTATAATAAGGATCTCTATAAGCCTCTAACAGGAGTCAAACCGGAAAAAGAAAAGCAGGAAGACTGGGATCTCATGGATCGGAAAGCCTTAGGGGTGGTTCGATCTACTTTGTCGAAGTGGATCGCGAAGACTACCAGGAAGGCGAAAACCACAAAGGAGCTATTGGATTATCTTACTGAGAGATTTGAAACTCCATCTGCTGCAAATAAGGTTGATTTGATACGCAAGATGGGTAGTCTCAAGATGCAAGAGGGAGGATCCATAGCTAAACACATCGATGAGTTTATGGATATTATAGACTCATTGACTGCGTTGGAGATTACTTTCGGTGATGAGGTTCATGCGTGTTTATTGCTAGCGTCCTTACCAAGGAGTTGGAGCGGAACGGTGATAGCGTTAAATGCTTCAGCGGGTAAGAACAAATTGAAGTATGATGATGTTAAGGACTTCCTCTTGGGCGAAGAAAATCGCATAAAGAAGTTGGGGACACCGTCTACTTCGGAATCGGTCTTGGCTACAACTAGTAGGGGAAGACCGGGTTCTAGCAATAAAGGGAGAACAGGGTCAAGGGAAAGTGTAATCGGTGGTGGGGATCAGTATGAGGAGAACAAAGAAAGGCCAAGGGTTGCCAGAGGATCGGTGCAGTGTTATCATTGCAAGGAGTTAGGACACTACAAGAAGGATTGTCCCAATCGTGGGGACAATTCGGTGAATGTGACAGTCGAAGGTGATGATGTACTGGTTCTGAGTGTTAGTAGTGCACTAGAATCATGGGTGCTGGATTCGGGGGTATCATTCCACTCTTGTGGGCATGCAGAAGAGATGAAAAATTATACTTCCGGTGATTTCGGTAAGGTCTATCTGGCGGATGGCGAGCCTTTGGAAATCAAGGGGAAGGGGGATGTCAGAATAGGAGCATCGGACGGGAAGGTCTTACATCTGAACGGGGTCAGGCACATTCCGGGTTTGAAAAAGAACCTATTATCAGTTGGGCAGTTGGACGAAGAAGGTTACAATGTAACATTCGGCTGCAGGAACTGGGTTATTACCAAGGAGGATTCTGAGATCGCTCGGGGTAATAAGGAGGGGACATTGTATTTGGCGAATAACACCAAGGATAGTATCGCGGTGGCGTCAGCCAAGGGTGATACTGATTTGTGGCACTGTCGATTGGGTCACATGAGTGAGAAGGGGATGAAGGTACTTTGCTCAAAGGGACTACTACCGGGTTTGAAGACAGTCGACGTGGGGATCTGCGAAGATTGTGTGTTTGGCAAACAGGCGAGAAGTAATTTCTCGAGGACGGGTAGGGCTTTGAGGGAAGCAAAGTTAGAACTGGTTCACACGGATTTGTGGGGACCATCTCTGGTAACTTCTCTGGGTGGTGCGTCATATTACATGACCTTCATTGATGATTCAACAAGGAAGGTCTGGGTTTATTTATTGAAACACAAAGATGAGGCTTTCGAGGTGTTTAAGAAATGGAGGGCCTTGGTGGAGAATCAGACGGGACTTAAGCTTAAGTGCTTGAGATCAGATAACGGAGGGGAGTATGAGCTCGGGGAGTTTAGGGAATATTGTGCAGCGAATGGGATTCGTATGGAGAAGACTCCAAAGGGCACACCACAACACAACGGGGTTGCAGAGAGGATGAACAGGACATTGAACGAGCGGGCTAGAAGTATGAGGTTGAAGTGTGGACTTCCGAAGACGTTTTGGGCATATGCAGTTGACACGGCGGCTTTCTTGATCAATAGGGGACCATCGGTACCATTGGGGAATGGAATTCCAGAGGAAGCATGGAGTGGCAAGCAGGTAAATCTGTCCTTTCTTCGCATATTTGGTTGCGTTTCATATGTTCATATTGATTCTGCTGATAGAACTAAATTAGATGCAAAATCTGTAAAATGTACGTTTATTGGGTATGGCGGGGATGACTTCGGGTATAAGTTTTGGGATGATCAAAACCATAAAATTATTCGTAGTCGAGATGTGGTATTCAATGAACAGGTTTTGTACAAGGACAGAAAGGGGGCATCTGATGATATTAGTTCGGAACCGGAGGTTGTAGAGGTGGATATTCCAGACTCGGGTGGGAGCAGGACGGTTCATGATGACCAAGGTCAGGGGGTCACTGAAGATGAACCACATACTCCGGAACCGGATATTCCGCTGCGTAGATCCAGCAGGTTGCGTGGATCACCTGACAGGTATACTCCTTCAAATTACTATTTGTTGTTGACAGATAGTGGGGAACCAGAATGTTATGAGGAGGCTGTTCGTAGTTCACTTTGTGATAAGTGGAAAGCTGCGATGGATGATGAGATGGACTCATTGAAAGCCAACAAAACTTGGGAGTTGATTAGACTGCCTAAGGGGAAGAAGGCATTGCATAACAAGTGGGTTTACCGGATCAAGGAGGAGGCAAACGGCAGTAAACGTTACAAGGCAAGATTGGTTGTAAAGGGCTTTCAGCAAAAGTACGGTATTGACTACACCGAGGTATTCACTCCTGTTGTGAAGATGGCCACTATCAGAATGGTTCTAGGGATAGTAGTGGCGGATAACTTGTTGCTGGAACAGATGGATGTAAAGACGGCCTTTCTTCATGGTGATTTGGAGGAAGAAATTTACATGGTACAACCAGAGGGTTACTTGTCTAAGGGTAACGAGGAACTGGTTTGCAGGTTGACTAAGAGCTTGTATGGCCTTAAACAAGCTCCTAGGCAGTGGTACAGGAAGTTCGATGGATTTATGCACGATATTGATTTTATCAGATGTGAGGCGGATCATTGTTGCTACTTCAAGAACACGGACAATGGGTATATAATCTTGCTGTTATATGTGGATGACATGCTAATAGCGGGCTCTAGCAGTAGAGAGGTAAACAGATTGAAGGCTCAGTTGTCAGAACGGTTCGAGATGAAGGATTTGGGGAGGCCAGAAAAATCTTGGGAATGCGGATTGACCGGAATAGGGAGTTGGGTAAGTTGGTTCTTTCACAAGCAGAATACGTTGAGAAAGTCTTGACAAGGTTTTGCATGGAAGTGTAACGACCCGAAATATAGGCTCTATTTTATTAGTAATTAAATGATTTTTATTTAATTATTTGCTTATTTATTTATTTAAATTATTTATTTATTTAAATAATTATGTGTGCAATTTATGTGTTATAATAATTTATGCCTAGCATTTTTTGGGTCATTTGTGCTAGTGTAGAATATTGGGTCTTAGCTGTTAGTGGGAAGTTTTGAGTTGAGTAGTTTTAGAAGAGTGGGTCTTTGTGTAAGTTTTAAATTACTCCCCTCACCTCCCTACTCCCTCTCTTCTCCCCCATACACTCCACCTCCCTCACCCTACTCCCTCCCTTCTCCGCATCTCTCTCTCTCCAAGTAGAAAAGAGTAAGTTTTCTTCATCTTTCCTTCTCTCTTCATTTTCTCCTTCTTCCTCTCATCTTCTCTCATTTCTTAAAACTTGAACTTTGTTTAGATCGTCGTTAGGATCGCGTAGAATCAAAAAGATTTGAAATCCATCAACTTTGAAAAAATTCAAGTAAGTTACTTTTCCCCCATTTTAATGCTAAAATGTTCATATCATGTTTAGATATTGTTTGATGTGTTACATTTGAAGTTTGGATGAGTTTTGATTTTGTTTGGAATTTATTTGGGTTTTTGATCAAAAATGGTGAAATCTTGAATGTTGGGTTTGATTCATGATTTTGGTTGTTAAATGTTGTTTTAGGAGTCTTTTTAGACTTATAAGTTGTTTTGGCACTTTAGTATATGAGTTGGAATGTTGGATTTTGGGTTGAATGTGTTTTGGGTTTGAAAATGGAAGAACCCATGTTGTTCTTCCCGATTTCTGGAAATCCAGAGCATTGTGCGACCGCACAAAACTTCCTGGGCGGCCGCGCATCTTTCTGAAAGCTTTTGTTCTTGTTTTGAGACTTTTTGGGCGACCGCACATACCCTTTTGGGCGGCCGCACAGTCCTCTGAAAAATTATATTTGTTATTTGGTGTGGTTGAAGATCGTGTTTTGGTCTAGGTCTTTGGTGTCCTTCTAGTTGACCCTAGTGATCATTGTTGTATACGTTAGTGATAGAATTGGGTCCCTTGTGATCAAATTTGTGTTTGAAATTCATTAATGGTGAACAGGGATTTTGAAGCACCTTTATTGTGCATTGTTTGTTCATTTCATCTTCTTGGTGATTAATTGGCATGATTCCCTACTTTGGAATCCTTTGTTGTTTATCGTGCTAGTATTTTATTACTTAGCCTTTACGTGAAAGTCCAGCTGGTATTTTGTGTGTGTTGGGCGATGGGAAAGGTTATAATGGCAAAGCCAAGTCCATTATAATGTTGACCATTGTTTTGCCCCCTTCTTTACCCCTTCTCCAGATTGGCCTTGGAAAGGATAAGTCAGCGTTCCTTTGTGAATGTATCTGGCTAGCGGGCGTGACTTTGTGTCATGGTCCTTGTCCCTTGTGACACTTTTATGTTATTGGTTCCGGTACCGGGGTTTTCTCTTCGGCTTTCATGCCATTATGAAGATGTTGATTGGTTGATTATTGAAGCTGCGCAGCGATCCTTTATTTGGATGTTCCGGTTTGGAAAACCTTGGCTATATCCTTTGTTATGTGTTTATTTCCGCTGCTATCTGTTACGTGATAATTGCTATGTGCCATGTGATGTTTATTATTGTTTATTGTATATTGCATCATAGCATGTCATGTAGTTGCATTAGTAACTTATTGAGATTTATCTCACCCCCTTTTCTTTTATCTTTGTTTTTCCTTAACCCCCCCCCCCAGGTGCTAAGGATTAGTCTCGCTGATCACGAGAAAGAGGACGTCGAGGGTGGATCCGTTCTTTTGGGGAAAGTTGTATAGGTTGGTTTACATTATATCAATGTGTAACCTTTTGGGGATAATTGTACCAAACATTGACGTCATTAAGATTTTGTACATTTGTATTTTGTTGGGCATAAACTTGTGGAAGTTTATGATAGTTGTAGTTGGTTTTTATCAAACTTGATTTTGTAAAACTTTGGTTCATCACCTTTTGGTGTCAAATGGAATTTTTAACTTCAGTATTCCTGAGTTTTGGTTTTAGAGTCGACGTCCAGATCGCGGTCCCGGGGCCCGCGGGGTCCGGGGTCGCGACAGGAAGAGGCGAAGCCAACAGGGACACCATTGGGTATGCACTTCAAGCTATCCGAGAAGGACTCACCTAAGGGCAAGGAAGAGCGTGACAAGATGGAGAGGACTCCATATGCTTCGGCAGTGGGGAGTCTAATGTATGCAATGGTGTGTACAAGGCCGGATATTGCACATGCGGTGGGAGTAGTCAGCCGGTACATGGGCAATCCTGGGAAGCAACATTGGGAAGCGGTTAAATGGATCCTGCGCTACTTAAAGGGTACTGCTGGTAAGGCTCTATGTTTCTCAAGCAAGGAGGTCGTGTTAGCGGGTTATGTGGATGCGGATTTGGCATCAAGTGATCTTGATAAGAGGAGGAGTACCACGGGTTATGTTTTTACATTGGGTGGTACGGCTATCTCCTGGGCTTCAAAATTGCAGAAGATCGTGGCTCAGTCGACTGCGGAAGCAGAATATGTGGCAGTGACAGAGGCAAGCAAAGAGATGGTATGGTTGCAGAACTTCTTGGGTGAACTTGGGAAGACGCGAAGTGGTAATGCTCTCTACAGTGACAGTCAGAGTGCAATATATTTGGCAAGGAATCCGGCGTTTCATTCTAGGACGAAGCACATTGAGCTGAGGTTTCACTACACCAGGCATCTCTTGGAGAGGAAGATCTTAAGGCTGGAGAAGATTTTGGGATCGGAGAACCCGGCTGACATGTTGACCAAGGTGGTAAACCTTGAAAAGTTGAAGCTATGCATAGCTTCAATTGGGCTTGGAGAATAAGAGAGAAGGAAGGCACTACCATGATCGAGGTGAGCACTAGGAAGACACCAAGGATGAGTTGAAGACAGATACGGGGTTTGTATATGCGGTTGATCTCTAGGTGGGAGATTGTTGGAGTAGAGATCCCTCAAAGGAACAAGGAGAAGAAAATCTGGAGCAGTGTTCCAGGCGGGCACCTGGTATTGACCAGGCGGGCGCCCGGTTTGGACAGAAGGTCTGGTTCCTGGATTTGGCATGTAAGCGGGCGCCTGGTCCCCTTCAAGCGGGCGCCTGGAATGCCGAGAAAGTGCAGATTTTCAGGATTTCTCTTATGTTTAGGTTTAGGTCTTACTCTTGGTTTGCTATATAAACAATGTTCCGCCCCCATACTCATTGTAACTCCATATTTACATATTATAGTGCAAGATCCTAGCTTGGTAGTGCCCCCAGACGTAGTCAAACATATTGACGAACTGGGTTAACAATTTCTTGTGTTCGTTTTGTCTTTTGCTTTAGTTTCTTATTTCTTGTGCTTGTTTGTGGTGCCGGGTTTTCTTGCGATTTGCTTGGGTGTTGGGTTGGGAAGGGTCAATTCCACAACAATTCGATTCTCGATTTTAGGATTGATTGGTTCGGGATATAATTCGGTTCCTCGACATCGATGTTGAAGTTTGAGCTAAAAGTCTCAAAAAAAAAAAAGATATCAAGTAATACTAAGAAAATGATATTTAGATAAGTAAACTCCTTTTGACTTTCTTTATTTCAGTATATGTGCGTATTTTTTTAATTTTTTAATATATATAAATTATGATTTAGCCTAGCGGTATATTTTTAATATATATACATATATGTGTATATATATATACGACGTAATTTTAATTTATCGGTTCGGCCAGGATATCGGTTCGGTACTTTAACACTAAACCAAAATCAACGAAACTTCGGTTCTATTAAAATCAAGTACCGTACACTTAATGTTATCATCGGTTTCGGTATTTTCGGTTCTTGGTACTGTTTCAGTATTTTTAGTTTTTCTTGCACAATCCTAAACGATAACAAAAAAATATGTTCAGTTTTTTTTCTTTCGGTGAACAAGATTTATTTTTAAGAGTGTGTTTTGGGGAAAACTAGTTCCTCTATAAGTTATAAAAAGTCATGTTTTAACCCTTAAACCCTAAACCTTAAACCTTAAATCCTATAAATACAAGACTTTTTATAACTTATGGAGAAACTAGTTTCCCCCACAATTTTTTTCTTTTTTTAATTCATTGTTTATTTTTTATGTTAAATTATTAAAACTACCTCAGACACTATTTTCTTCCTGGGATTTGTAAAGAAATGTTGTCCTTGATTTTGAATATGCTTCTTCTATCTTTTTTATCTGTTTGCCTTTTGTCATTTTGAGTGTCTATTTTAATTGTTCAAACAAATCAAGAAATAAATAAATTACATTATTGTTTATCTAATGAGACCAAGTTGCATACTCACAATAACTATCTCACTCACAGTTTCAACCTCACTCACATATCCTATCATTTTCACAACACTCTTTTAACTACTAATATTAAACACTTTTCTTTAAAATACGTGTTTCGATCAAAGTATGAACAAACTAATGAGACTAAAGAAGCACTCCTTCCGTATCATTTTAAACTTTAAAATTTTTTATTTTGGGTGTTCCATTTTAAATTTCAAAACTTATAAAGGAATGTTTTTTGTACTTTTATATTTATAGGCCCCACATGTCATACTCACAACAATTACCTACTAACTATCTCCTACCAACCCATCTACGGATTTCGAACCGCTCCACTACTGAGTGGTTAGCTCCACCCCGGTCCACCCAATGGTGGAGATTAGAGTCACCTTTTTTTTTGTTTGACGGATGAGATGTGTCCGATCTCGGTAGGACACAAAAAAAATTGAAATCATTTTAGCCGCACAGATGATGAGCTCGCCTATGTGGCTTTGATCGGATCCGTTGGGTGGAGGGGTGTAGCTAATTTGGGTGGAGCGGTTCCGGGTCCCCCATCTACACTCACAACACATCACCTTTTACTTAATTCTGGAACCATTTTTTTTTTTAAAGTTTAAATTGGGTCGGAAGGAGTATGTTTTATTTATTTGAATACCTCTTGCGTTATGATAAAAACACAATAAACACTTATTTTAGATTGATCGAAGAATAATACAATATTTATTACTTTTTCCGTCCCTTAATAATGTACATAAATTTTTCTTTTAAGCGTTACATTGATATGTCACATGTTGCTAAAATATCTAATACTCACTATGTCTCATTCGAATTATAACAAATTTCCATTTTGGGTGTCTTACTCGAATTATGACAAATCAAAAATGGAAATATTTTATTTAATGAGACCCACGTTCACACTCACAACAACTTTCCACTCATTATGCATATGCTCTACCCCACTTTCTCTCTCCTACTTCACTTTTCATACTCACAATACCTACTCCACTAACACTTTTTCCTTAATCACCGTGCACAACCCAAAAATCCTAATTCGGGTGGGACGGAGGGAGTATATATATATATATATATATATATTTTATATAAATGAGATTCACTTTTCACACTTACAACAACTATCCAATACTATTTCCTACCATAATTTCTCATTTACAACTCATTTTTCATACTTACAACAACTATCCATTACTATTCATTTCTTAATTTTTGTGCATCTTGCATGTTGTACACATTGATATGAGTCGAAAGAAATACTCTCTCCGTCCCATTTCACTTGAAACTTATTTTCATTTTGGTCCGTCCCACTTCACTTGAGACTCCCCAAAATGTTAATCTTTTTATAATTTTATATTCAATCTACTCCACCCACTCATTCTCTCTATTCATTTTCCACCACACAATTCATTCAACCAATCTACTATTAACATCACTCATTCTCTCTCTTCATTTTTCTACCACACATTTTCCTTATTTTATTCTTTTTCCTTAGTTATTGTGGTCCCCTCTTAAATCTCAAGTGAGGTGGGACGGAGAGAGTATATAACATAAAAAAGTAATTTTTTATTTTGGTCTAGACTCGAATAAGGTAAGACAAGCATTAAAACTCTTCTTATAAAAAACAATTGCATTTTAAGGGCATGAACCTGAAACTTTTGATTAAGCTAGAACATTCATTTAATAAAAAAAATATAATAATTTCAAAACAGTAAATCCAAACTAAAAGTCGTATAGTCATATTGGGATGAGATGAAAATTTATTTCTTTCTTAAGATAAACCCAAATGAAAATGAAATTATCCTTCTTTTCTTTTTAAAGAGAAATATATATTTGTTCTTACTAATACTCAAAAACGTATTTTTTTTCAGGATAATGATATGTATAATGAAAAGTTATAGTGAGACTCTGTAATCCGTTAAATTACAATATTTTTTTGGGAATTTAACTGATAAAAACTTAACTAATGGATTATAGTGTTTCAATATGAGTTTAATTATATACTCCCTCCGTCCCAGACTAAGAGTTCTACTTTCTATTTTGGTACGTCCCAGAGTAAGAGTCTTTTTCCTAAAATGAAAAATAATCTTTACTATTCATCCTACTCATTCTCTCTCTTACTTTACTTTTATACTCACAATACCAATCAACTTACTATTCCCTTCCACTCATTATCTCTTCTCTCTTATTTTATTTTTACACTCATAATAATTAAATTACTTTTACAGTTTTTTAATCTCAGTACAAATAAGAGGTAATAAGATAGAGAGAATATATTATTATCCAATTTTTTTCAATAGTCAACGGCCAGAAAAAGCGCACACAGTTGGACATGAATCTGGCTGATAAGTAAAGCTTGTTTCAAACAAAAACCCGAATCACACAGATTCCGGGTCAACCTCAAATTAGTTTAGGCCGTGTAAACAGGTTTTCCAGGGAGTAGACTACGACCCAACTTGGCCCACCTTCTCTCTCTCTTTCCCACTCTCTTTGGAATTCTAATTATAATCCAGCTTTCAAAGCCGTTGATCCTCTCGAGGCAGATAACGACACGCCCCCATCTTTCTCTTTCTCTCTCCTTCCGCCCACCGAGATAGCTTAGAGAGAGAGAAAGTTTCCATTTCTGCCCTCATGGTTTCTAGTCTTACTTGTAAGCCCCCCCCTATTTATTTCAGAAATTTTATTTACTATCCCCTCATACTTTCCTTAGCTTAACAATGTTAGACGAGAGATTGATTTAACAAAATGAGGAACTCGTGACAGTGATAACCGGAACTAAGATAGTGAATGAATACAATGATCATATAATGTTGTCAAAGTGTTGCTATTCAAACACGTAAAAATCGTTAAAACACTCGTATGTATGCTTAAAACTATTATAAAGTACAATATTTTAACTTAATTTTACTGTAAGATGATCTCTTGATGTTAATTAAGCACATGTGTCTTTGTCTTGTTACTTTATTTTGCAATACGAAGATCATCAAGACGTAAGTCACTATAAATGATTAATATTATAAACGTGCCTAATAACGATTCCATATCCCTAGCCAAGTTCTTCAGTTGGTATATATATAGTACATGTGTTATTATTAATGTTAGAGACATTATCTCACATTGGAAATTAACTAGCCATGCATTGACTATATAAAGATTTTGGACTACTTCTCCCATTGCAAATTGATTTTGGGATGAAACATCAGACTTTATCATGCTATCAGAGCTGACCCTGAGCTATTCCTATGACTTGTGTTTCTAAAGAGTAATGGATGTCTAAGATAAAATATTGTTTACACATTGTGGTTACGTTAGAAGTGCACCGTGATGAAAAGGCTATAAAAAGTAAGAGTACAATTTGTATTACATCCAAATTTAGGAGATGTAGATGTAATTAACTCAAACACCATAGGGATATATCAAAATTCATCTCACACTTCCGCTATTTATACTCATTTTTTTCTTCAATAAAATCATCATATCTATCTAACATTTTATAATAAAAGTAAAAGTGTATATGTAGAGAAAATATATACATATAGTGAGAGAAAGAGTGTGTACATCCCTCTCCTTTTCTACTACGCATTTCGTCGAACACTTGACAGGTTTTCAATGGCGATAGAGCGCATACCAAGCACGGATCACCGCGACGATGACGACGCCGGCGATGGCAAGAAGGATATCGTCGAGTCCGTGGAGAGAATTTTCGAGAGCAAGGAGGTTCCGCCGTGGCAGAGCCAGCTGACGGTGCGGGCGTTCGTCGTGAGCTTTATACTGGGAGTGCTGTTCACGTTTATAGTGATGAAGCTTAATTTGACGACGGGAATCATACCGTCGTTGAACGTATCGGCGGGGCTATTGGGATTTTTCTTTGTGAAAACGTGGACGAAGTTTCTGGAGAAGTCAGGGATGTTGAAGCAGCCGTTTACGAGGCAGGAGAATACGGTGATTCAGACCTGCGTCGTCGCCACCTCCGGCATCGCCTTCAGCGGTATGTGACTCTTTCTCTCTCTCACACAGTTACACGTAGTCACATGTGTGACATGGATTCCGTGATTCATGTTAGGCGGTTAATATGAATGCATGTTTTACGACTGGAAGAGATTAATTTTTTGATGGAAATATTTTTAATCCGAAAACAAATGTTACGAGTACTACTATTTTGATTTTCTTACTAAACTTTTGATCAGAATTTTGTGAAATAAACAATTATCATGAAATTGTTTTCTTTTTCCAGATTATCATGAAATATAAGAAATATTTTTAATGGTGTATAGATACAAATAATGAGACTTAATTTGTATACAAGAATACGAAAGAGGATCTTATTTTTTTTCTTTGATCGGTTAAGTAATTTGAGAAGAGCCTAGATTCAATTGCGCTTTGCTATTATTCCTTTGATCTCGAAATTAAAGTGAGTAGCAATGATTAGAGCGGGTAAGCATGGAAGTGTATTGAATTAAAATAGTTAAAATGATACTTATTTTATGACGAAAAGAAAAGAAAATAAAGTACTCCCTCCGGTCCAAAATAACTGTCTCTTTTTGCATTTGCACAACTCTTAAGAAATGCAATTATTATCATGGTTTGATGACAAAAGTTCCAACTTTACCCCTATTAAGTGTGCAACTTTCTTACATTAATGTCTCACACCAAGACAATTAATAAAAGAAAACAAGTTTCAATGCAAGGCTAAAAGAGACATTTAGCTCAAAAGTGATAATTATTTTGGACCAAAATTTTGGTCCAAAAGTGACAGTTATTTTGGACCGGAGGGAGTACTTGGGAAAGGCTCATTTGTTCGTATTGGTTTGGTGTAAAGTTAGGAAAAAAGAGGGTACTTTTTCATCACTAATAGGAGTACTATTTTAATTAAATCATTTTACTAGTTTTGTTGTAAGCAGTGTTTTAAAAGACCACGCTTAGGCCCCGCCTAAGCGCTAGGCGTTCATGAAGCGTCTAAGTCCCGCCTAAGATATTATAACTATTTCTAAATTATCGGCCCACCTAAGTCCGCTTAGACCCCGCCTAGGCGCTAGGCCCTGCTGCGGCGCCTAGCGACTGCCTAGCGCTTTTTAGAACCTTGGTTGTAAGTGGTATTTATTCCAGATTTTTTTTTCTAGAGAAAAGACACTTCTATACGGAAATGATGCTACCAAATAGGAGTGCACGAGAATTAAGAAAATATGTTGGAAAAGTAAGTATTGTGATTGGTTAGAAGAGAAAATAAGTTAGTGGATAGTTGTCGACTTGTTATGAGTGGATAAGAGAGAAAAAAGTGAACATTTTGGGTATACGCTCAAAATGAAAATAAGTAGCGATAAGTATGAGACGCAAGGAGTCAGTAGCGGAGCTACCCCATGCCAAAGAGGGCAATTGCCCCCATTGATTTTAAAAAAATAAAATTTTACTAGTGCAATTTTTTTAAAATTTTCAGGGTTTAGTGCAATTTATTGAAATTTGCCCCCTTTAAAATAAAAATAATAATGCATTAGAATTTTTTTTGCCCCCATTGATGAAAATACAGTTAATTTTTTTTAGTGTGTAACTTTTGCCCGAGTGGAGATCCTCTGTACCACACTTGTGTACCATTTTTGTACCACAAGTGATCTGACGGTGGTACAGAGGATCTCTTCTCCTTTTGCCCCCATTGATGAAAATTTCTGGCTCCGCCACTGCATGAAGTAGTTATTATTTAAACATATGGATAAGCTCAGTGTGTACTGGATTAAATAGAAGGGAATCTATCTAAGCGGCTCTCTCTCTCTCTCTCTCTCTCTCTCTCTAGGTGGGATGTCTTTGTTAGGAAAATTAACAAAGTAAAGCATAATTTGGGGGCGGTTTAAATTGGAATTATCAACAATCACATTTAGTCCCGCCATTTATTATTAGCAAAAAAGATTTATTTTCTTGCTCCATTCTTCTTCTCGTTCTTGTATTTCACACCCTTTGATGCTTTATTGTTTAAGAGCTGGGATGAGTGTTGCGCCTAATTCGTTGTTGATTGATGGACGGAATTGATTATGTTTGTGGGCTCTGTATATAAAACCTGAGTGTTTAATCTATCAACAGGGGCATGCGCATGCCCTTGGCTAGTGGGAAAGCCACGATGAGATAGTGAGGTCATTTGACCTCTTCATTTTTTAGAAAATTAAAAAAGTAACATTTTTAATTTAGAAAATCATAGTTTTTACAATATCAACCCTTTTATTATTGAAAAAAATACAGTCATATCATAATTTTAAGATGAAAACTTGGTTTTGTGTGTTACAGCGGAACAATAAGGAGTGTGAGCAGTGATTACAACTCCTGTTGTCAATCTTGTAGTTGGGTGGTGGGGGCTCCCGGGCCTGATGTGATGTAAGGTCTGACCGCATAGAAGTCAGTTCGGACCATTGGATTATTCATTAAGAAGAGTATATTTATATTTTTGACTTTCACCCCTCCACAAAAATGGGTAAGCATTTACGAAAATCGGGGTGTGGATTAGTGATACAGTCGTAAAGTCGGACTGCATAGCCTTTAATCCCGCGGTTTATCCACTTTTTATGGTATCAGCCTGTGTTGTCACTATATTGTTCCCACGACGTAGGAAAATAGTTAGGGTTGGTCTTTGTCTAGGTAGTATCATATTCATAGTTTGGGCGACGAAATAAACAAAAGGGGAGTCCAAGATAGAGGGTGGGCGTATCTTTGTGAATAGATAGCTCAAGCATGAAAGTTGGGGGGCTTCAGTCACTTTCTGTACTAAAAAATAAGAAACCTCTTTCACATGTTATGTTCACATTTGATTAAATGATGTTAGAAAAAAGGCAGTTGGAAGTTTAGCTTCCGTGAAACTTTTGAGTTGTGAAAATCTCCAGTTGTGGGTCTACAAACAAGTTGCTGTCATCGAATCTGCTACACACTGTAGTATGATGCAGGTTTTCATTTGATCCGGATTATTTTAGATAAGTCTTTAGTTTTACTTTGCACATTAAGAAAGCAACGTAAAATGGGTCAACAATAGTAGTGAGTTGAGGATATAATTGTCCAAAAAACACTATTTATAAATCACGTGAGTGAAAATTAATTAGGTTAGGACGTTAGGTAAGTAACGTTTTTTTTTCTGTAATATACTCCCTCCGTCCCACTCGAATTAGGACAAATTTCCATTTTGGGTGTCCCATTCAAATTAGGAAAACCCCAAAATGGAAATGTTTATTTAATGGGACTCACATTCACACTCACAACTTTCCACTCATTATACTCTACCCCACTTTCTCCCTCCTACTTCACTTTTCATACAAGTCACAACACCTACTCTACTAACATTTTTTCCTTAATCCCCGTGCCCAACCCAAAAATCCTAATTCGGGTGAGACGGAGGGAGTATGAACTTATGAGGACAAGATTGTCTAAAATACTGTTCATAATTTGACATTTATGAAATAAAGTAAAGACCTTAAACTGGGACGGACAGAAAAAAAAGTAAGAACCTTAAACTGGGACAAAGGGAGTTAGGTACATGAGAATGAAGATAGGAGCTTTCAGTATCTGAGGATGCATGGTCAATGAGAGTGACTCAAGCAAGTTATGCAGAAACCTTTTTTTCAGGCATCTAGTAGCACCATTTTGCTTTCACTGAATGTTTTACATCTTCTGGGTACTATGCTTTTTTTTTTTTTTTTTTTTACCTGCGGCTTGATGCATAAATCTTCTATTATTGATGTTTGTAGGCTACGTGGGAAACTTTTTTCTTTTTTCTCTTCTTTCCCTCCTTTTTTTTTAAGGCTGCATATACAAGTCAACTTCTTAACACAATTTTCAATTGAAATTTAACAGGGGGTTTTGGTAGTTACCTCTTTGGCATGAGCCAAGAAATTGCCAAACAATCAACTGAAGCTAACGATGCCCAAAATATCAAGAACCCTGCTTTGGGATGGATGATTGGATTCCTTTTCGTTGTTAGCTTCCTTGGACTATTTTCGGTGGTGCCACTTCGCAAGGTATGTCAATTGTTAACATCCTGTTCGTACATCCACCATCCTATATACATACGTACATATACATAAACACACATAAACACACTCTACACACACCCGTTCCATTGTAATGATTCTTATGTGGTTCTGTTTTCGCTGTTTTTCAGATAATGATAATAGATTTCAAGTTGATTTATCCAAGTGGCACGGCAACTGCTCACCTTATTAATAGCTTCCACACTCCTCAAGGAGCCAAGCTAGCCAAGTGAGGCGATGACCAAATTATTCTTACTCAAAAGATTCATCTACATTATCATCTTGTTAATTTCTTTGTTTTTCTTTTTCCCTTTGAAATTGCTTGAATGCAGGAAACAAGTGAGAACTCTGGGAAAATTCTTCTCTTTCAGCTTTCTGTGGGGTTTCTTTCAGTGGTTTTTCACTGGAGGGGATGAATGTGGATTCGCAAGCTTTCCCTCCCTCGGTCTTAAGGCCTACCAAAACAAGTATGTTCCATCAACCTATATATCTATATATACCCACAAAAGTTTCTTCTTAAATTTAACATTCTTTATATTTGCTTACTTATTTGATTTTAGTCCTTTTGAGGCTTAAATCTTTTACATTATTGACCTTTCTGTGTACCCCTCCTACAAAACCAGGTTTTACTTTGATTTTTCTGCAACTTACGTGGGTGTTGGTATGATCTGCCCATATCTGATCAACGTATCTCTTTTAGTCGGTGCAATTCTCTCATGGGGAATAATGTGGCCCCTCATAAACACTAAAAAAGGCGATTGGTACCCAGCAGAACTAAGCCAAAGTAGTCTCCATGGCTTGCAAGGTTACAGAGTAAGTTCTTTTACCTAATTCATTATCCGAAAATCCCATATTTTTGTTCATATCTTGACCGTCCATACATTTCAGGTCTTCATAGGAATTGCAATGATCCTTGGGGACGGACTCTACAACTTCATCAAGGTCCTCGGTCACACTTTACATGGATTATTTCACCAAGTACGCAAACAAAAATCAGGTGGGGTCCTCCCGGTCAACGGTCAATCTGCTCAATCGTACGATGATCAACGAAGAACAGAACTCTTTATGAAAGACCGGATTCCAGCATGGATAGCAGTCGTTGGTTATGTCTGCATCGCAATAATTTCAACCGCAACACTTCCCCAAATTTACCACCAACTAAAATGGTACTACATTGTGGTCATTTACCTTCTCGCCCCTACCTTAGCCTTCTGTAACGCGTACGGATGTGGGCTCACTGATTGGTCCTTAGCATCAACCTATGGAAAGCTAGCAATCTTCACAATCGGAGCTTGGGCCGGAAGCGAAAACGGGGGAGTTCTTGCTGGATTAGCAGCTTGTGGGGTCATGATGAACATTGTCTCGACTGCATCTGATTTAATGCAGGACTTTAAAACCGGTTATATGACCTTAGCCTCACCCCGGTCCATGTTTGTGAGCCAAGTTATAGGAACCGCAATGGGTTGTGTCATTTCCCCTTGCGTCTTTTGGCTCTTTTACAAAGCCTTTGCCAATTTTGGAGTTCCGGGGTCCACTTATCCGGCCCCATACGCTTCAGTTTATCGAAACATGGCAATCTTGGGAGTGGAAGGATTCTCCGCACTGCCAGCACACTGTCTTACGCTATGCTACATCTTTTTCGGTGTGGCAATCTTCATCAACGGTGTCAGAGACTTGGTGGGGAAAAAGCGGGCCCAGTTTATTCCTATCCCCATGGCAATGGCGATCCCGTTCTATATTGGTGGATATTTTGCTATTGATATGTGTGTTGGAAGCTTGATATTGTTCGTATGGGGGAAGGTAAACAAGGCGAAAGCTGATGCGTTTGGACCTGCAGTTGCTTCGGGTTTGATTTGTGGAGATGGGATATGGACTTTGCCCAGTTCGATTCTTGCTTTGGCGGGCGTTAATCCGCCTATTTGCATGAAGTTCTTGTCGCGAGGAGCTAATACAAGGGTTGACCAGTTTCTCAATTCGTAAATCTTGCAGTTGGATTAATTCTGCAGTATTTAGGTACTACTTTATTTCAATCTTATGCTTCTCTTTTTCTTCTCTGTTTCTCTTAGTTTTGTCAATCATATTTCCACATAAATTGTAAAAAAATCCATCTATTTGCTTGTGCAAATATAAGAATGTAAATGATTGGTATTTTTATGAATTTCATGGTTTAATACAGCTCCCCTGTTTTATTTTACATGTGTACAGTACAGTACAAAAATGCAACTCCCTCCGTCCCAGTTTAACTTACTTTCCTTTTTGGTATGTCTCAGTTTAAGGTTCTTAGTTGATTTATTCCTTAAATGGTTTTGTCCCAAAACCATTTACACCACAAGGTACAGTTAATATCATGCAGACATTGTACTTATTTGATTTTTACACGAAATAATATCACGCTAACAAAAAGAATACTCAATGTATGGAGAATTACAAATTACTCAATATTATTCCTAGCCTCCCCACAATTTGATGAACTTTAAAATAACCATAAATTAAAGAAAAACTAATTAGCTAAGTGAATTTCAAAAACTTGTTATTGATACACCATTATTTGTACTCCCACATACAAGATTACAGATTTCTTCAGCCTTTTCGCTGCTCAGTTCACCCGACAAGTCGGCCTTCCATCTCCATGCATATTGCTGACACCAAAGCTAATATCCCCTGCCTCCTTCCACACACCATCTTTTGGTGAGTCAACTCCGGTGATGTACCGACTCTCAGACCAATCTCCGTCAGCATTGTAATTATCGATAAATAATCATCATCAATGTAAAAGAATTCGAAAACCACCTTACTTTCCCTATCCCTGAAATTCCAACCATTTGGGAGAGATATGGAGACACCCAAGATTTTTGTAACTTGATTGCATATAAACAAGGGAGCTTCTCGCTCTCTTTTCATTCTACCAAAAACCAATCCGTTACTAATCGCTATAACACCATCTGTGCTCGATAAAATTAAAACTCCATCGGCTCAGAAGGTACCCCCAAAATACGAGCTCACTTGATCATGTGGTTGAACTAGTGAAATCCCCACATCATCATTCTTGCTAATATTCTTGAATCATTTTCTCCGGTCCTTATTGTCATTTCGTTCGAAGCTTTTTCATACTGCAACGTCGATTTGAATCCAAACGGAGTTACAATTGCCAAAAAAAAGAGAATGCAAAAAAAAAAAAAAAAAAAAAAAAAAACGACGCGTAAAAGAGAGAATAACTAACCTGATATTTCAGCTGAGAGCTTTCTATTTTAAGTTTATGGACAATGTCTTTTCTGGCTTCATTTTCGATAGGTGCGCGGAGATTACAAGATAGATAGGCAAATTGTGTTCTTTTAAGTAAATCTGAAAATGCTTCATTTTCGTATTGAAGCCTTTGATTTTCTTCTCGAAGATCAGATGATTCATTTGCTGCTAGATGCAGCATTCTGAGAGTTCAAATGACAAAAAATGAATTAATCTAGGATCACGATGCGATAAAATCTTACAGTTTTACCTTGTTAGATTTATCACAAGACTCACTCAAAAAAAAATAAAAAAGATAGACTTGCGAATGTTATTAATAAAGTAATGACATTATTGGTCACACCATATATATAAAAAGATTTTTTTAAAAAGGCTGAGAAAACATACAAAAATAAGGCTTGCTAAATGCATTTGGAAATACATTGTATTACCTCTCATTGATGTATCACGAACAACGACCATAAATTGGAAATGAAATCTTCTGTACCACTTTTGATGAAGCGATTGTACAACAAAATCCATGGTCTATGATATCATTTATCAAAAGTTTGCAAAGTTGATCAGAAAAGAGGGGACACGAGGGGCGGTTGCCGTATCTTGAGAACGGTGATGCAATGCATTTTCGCCTAGGCCTCTTGTCCTTTTTATAGTTTTATTTGATTGGGATAAATGCCTATTGAGAATGCTACTATTTGTGCTAGTGATTAGATTTTTCAATTTGTACATTTCCTTTTGAGTTGGGTCTTTTTAAGATCTTTACTACCTCGTTCCTCTGTTTCAAAATAATTTTTGTATTTGACTATTTAAAACTTTTAGTGATATGAATACTTGTTTTATGGACTGTGTTGTATTTATACACATTTAAGCTCAAATAATAAAAATGAAAACAGTTTTTCTTTTTAAAAAATAAAAAATAGCAAATGAGGAAAAAAAATTTGGGACAAAGAGAGTAATATTTAAGACATGTACTTCTATAATCATCATAAATATCAAATACTACTTCCATCCCAACATATATATATATATATATATATATATATTCACCCTTCCATGTGTACGGAGATTAAGAAGTGGTGAAAGTGATGTAAGTGTTGTGAGTATGAAAAATAAGATACGAGAAAGAAGGTGTGGTAAGAAATAACAAGTTGTTTGGTGTTGTGATTATAAAAGTAAAGTAGGAGAGAAAATGAATGTGAGGAATAGTAAAGATTTTTTCCCATTTTAGGAAATAGACATATACTCTGGGAAGACTAAAAAGAAAATGTGGACATATACTCTGAGACAGAGGGAGTATGTTAATTTTCTACTATATACTCTCTCCGTCTCATCTCACTTGAGACTTATTTCTATTTTGGTGTCTCATTTCGCTTGATATTCCCTAAAATGAAATGGTTTTACGCTCACAATATCAATCAAATAATTAATCCTCCCAATTATTCTCTTTTAAACTTTTTCTTAGTTCTTGTGTCAACCACTTAGGTCTTAAGTGAGATGAGATGGAAGGAGTACACCTCAAAACCAAATTGTATTTTGATCTGTCTCACTTTACTTCACTTGATACTACCCAAAGAGAAAAAAAATTATACTCCCAACACCAATCAAATTACTATTCTCTTCATTCATTATCACTTCTACTTCACTTTTTCTACTCACCACACTTCTTTCACTAATTCTCTATCTTATTTTTTTATTGTTATTGTGCCCACAAAATCTATATATATTAAAAGTCAAAGCGGAGGGCTACGGATTCGCCACGTGGACATGTTTTGGCTAATACTTGTTTTTTGTGAAGTCACATCATCACCATTCTTAATTATAAGTGGCTCTTGATATTCTTATTATTAGCTAATATTATTAGTTAATACTATTAGTTATTATATAGGTTAACTATTACTATTAATAATATTAGTTAATTATAATAGTTAATATATAAGTTACCTATTACTATTACTGATATTAGTTAACTATAATAGTTACTATATAAGTTAACCATTACTATGAATAGTATTAGTTAATTATAATAGTTACTATATAAGTTAACTATTACTATTAATGGTATTAGTTAACGTTAATAGTTATTATATAAGTTAACTATTCCTTATTTATAGTATTAGTTAACCATAATAATTATTATATAGGTTAACTTTTACTATTGATAATAAAGTTAATTATAATAGTTACTAAATATATTAATCTTTACTATTAATAGTATTGGTTAATTCTAATAGCTATTATATAAGTTAATTATTATTTTTTTAAAAAAATTAAAATTATTACGATTACTAATATTAGTAAATCATAATAGTTACTCTCATTATTCCAAATTGAATGTCCTCTTTTGTCTTAAAATGAATATTTAAAAAAAAACCTTCGATATAAAATTTCTATCTAGATTCATTTGTGAAAAAAATAACTATATGCATTCATTTAAGTGCAACTGTTACTGAAATATGAAAAGTCTTAATATAACTTGATACATTAATAATAATTATGATAAAGTAACTTCAACTTCTCGGGTAGAAGAAATGAAAAGTCATAATTTAAAATATAAAGTCACAAAAAATAAGTATTTGATTTGTCTCTTAAAACAAATGAAAAGTCTTTAAATAGTTTAATTGGTTTAACTAAGAAATTAAAAAGTTTATATTAATATTAAGGCAACTTTTAAGTGATCCAGTAAACAAGAGAAAGTCACAAAAAAAAACATTCATATTAGCTTTAAATCCAAAAGTTATATAACGATTTACTCTTTAATTTATCCCGTCGAACTAAATTAAAAATCACAATGTAATTTATTATTTACTTTTTACACGTCCTTTCTTTAAGTTATATTTTATGATATTTTATTCTAACAATAATGAAATTTACTTGACTAACTAAAATAAATAAATAAATGTAATAAATTACCGTGCGTAGCACGGGCTTTTTCCTAGTTAATATTAAATGAGGTGAGGCAGAAGGAGTAATTATAAGATTTGATCTATCTCTAAATAAATACTACTCTACTAAGATTTATCATAATCCAATTTGAAACGGAAGTTTGTAGAGGTAAGTTTATTATATTTATAAATTTGTTTCCATAAAATCACATCCATCTTAATAATACACCGAATATATTTGCAATATGGAAAAGGAAGAGTATCAAGAAATAATTTCATAACAAAATTAGACATTTATATTAAGAAAATAAGATTATGCACATTAAATGATTTGAAAATATTCAGAAAAACGTGTTTTACATTTATAATTATGTAAAACGTGTCTTTAAATAGCTGAGTGACATTTTTGTAAATAAGCGAAACGTTATTACAAGGTATGGTGGCATTGTTGTAAATAAATGAAACTTATAAAAACTTACGAGACACTTTTGGATACTTTAAACGCATTTCTCAATACTTCAGCAGACACATTTTAACACTAGGGCAGACTCTTATTTTGAAACTTACAAAAACTCACCTAAAACTTGTTGACATTGTAAGAGGAATTGTTTAATACTACAACACACACTTTTCAACACTAGAGAAAACAATTGTTAACACTTACAATCGAAAACCTTAATACTAACACTAAACGTGTTTGTTTGAACGTATAAAAGTGTCTGTTTGAAACAACATGCACTTGCTGATAGCCTGATATTAGAACATGCACATGATAATATTAGAGAATTTAATTACAAAAAACTAATTTTTCTATCTCTTAGTGTAAAATACTCCATTCGTCCCAAAACGATCTTAATACTTTTTTTTCGTTGTTACCGCGAAGGAACTTTGAGTAATAATTTTAAGTTGATTTAATTGTCCTAATGAAAATCTAAAACTTATTATTGATAGTATTGTTAATGAGTATCAATAACGAGTTTTAGATTTTCATTAGGACAATTAAATCAACTTAAAATTATTACTCAAAGTTCCTTCACGATAACAACGAAAAAAACATGAAGATTATTTTGGGACGGATGGAGTAAGTTATTAATAAGACTATGTAAGAACATGTTAGGAGATTGAGAGATATACTCAATCTCCATATCAATTAAAGAATATTTAGTTACCTAGTCAACTTAGAATAGTTACTTAGTTAGGAGTATTTCTAATTAGGAAATAAATATGTTGTTAGAATTAGGAGATTTCTTAGAATCCTTATGGAATTAGGACTCATATGTTTTGGGTATAAATATGAGTCCCCTAGCTTTGTAAACTTTGAGACGAAATAATTTATAATATATTTTTGGGCTCTCCATATTTTATCAGAACCATTCTACACTGGCGCTACTGTAGACCGCGTTTTACATAAGAACGACTCTTAAATGGTTGAATACGGGCACGGCCGGCCTCGATAGCCAGTAACAAATTATACTAAAGTCGTTCTTATGAAAAATATGTTTTACACATAGAGATGGGAAAGCGTTTTTTTCTCTCGTAATTATCTGCTTTAATATGATTGCATGTTACAATGTCAATAAGTGTTAAAAATTGTCTGTTGTGGTATTGAAAAATGTCTGTTACAAAATGATTTGGGTGCCACATTTTTAAAACACGAAAAATAAAGTGACCAAATCACCAAGGTAGCAGTACTACTTTGGTCTTTTCATTTCAAGTACACTGTAATTTTTCAAAGAGGCCGTCTCCTGTACAACGGATGTACGGCGTGCGACGGCTCCGAGCCGAGCCGCCTTTTTTTTTTTTTTTTTTTTGCAGAATTTTTTTTTTTTTTTTTTGCCTCCCAACTTTTTTCCCTTCAAACAAAAGTAACACTTCTTATAGCGAAATGTAACACTTTTTTTATTCAAATGTAACACTTTTTTAAAAAACAAATGTACCACAATTTTGATGCAATAGATTAAAGATTGACAACTAAATTAATGTAACACTTTTTATAAAGAAATGTAACACTCATTTTTTCAAATGTAACACTTTTTTTCTCCCAAAAATAACATAGGATTGACAACTAAACTAATGTTACATTTTATAAAAAATGAATGTAACATTTGTTTTTCTTAATTGTAACAATTTACAATCTTAGAATGTAACATTATATCTGAAATGTAACACTTTTTAATTGAGAAAGTAACAATTTAAATGCAAACCCAAACTTTTTTTCGTAAAATTGCAGTTACATTTGACTATTAAAAGTGTTACTTTGTGAACATGAAACTGTTACTTTTATCAGAATAGAGTGTTACATCTCAGCTGGAGAATAACTCAAACTTTTTTGTGTGTAAAAAAAATATTTTTTTTTAAAAAAAATCAAACCATATCATGACCTATGTAGTTTTATTCGTCTCGTTGAGACGAACACAACGGTATTTTTAATTATTTTTTTTGAGTTATACATCTCAAGATATAACATTTTAAAGTTATTGGGTTTTTTTTTAAAAGGTGGACACATGGCAGCATCTGGGAAGTGGGAGGGCTGGATCTAGGGATGGCAATTTTACCGAATCCGATCCGTATCCGAAACAATCCGACCGGGGATGGGTGGGTTTGGTAATACATTTTTAAAATCCGGCGTGTTCGGATACGGGTTCGGTATCCGCCCGTATCCGACCCGTATCCGACCCGTATTAAATCCGGGGATGGCTATTTACTATTTTACCCTTATGTTAAATTATAATTACAACCCCACCCTGTATTTGTATATACACCGTGTATGTGTCTGTGTGAGTGTGAGGCGAGAGAGGTAGAATCAGTAGGGTTTTCGTTCAAACCCGCCGTCAAGAGCATGAGAGAGATAGGGCGACGCCGACGCCGACCTCAGCCACCAGGCGACGCGAAGATCCAGCTCCGTCCATCACTACGGAGGTGACGCCGTTAAGACTAAGAGAGAGAGGCCGACGCCGACGCCGACGATTGAAGAGACGACCGAACTTCCCGACGAACGTTTCGATTCTCATTCAGGTGATGATCTCTTTTGTTTCGATTCTCTTTTTCTAATCCCGATTTTGATTTCGATTTGATTTTGATTTCGATTTAATTTTGATTTCGATTTCATGCGAATCCGACATTCGTTATTTTGCGAATCCGGAGGTTTCATTCCGACCTTCTCCGACGAACGTTCCTTAAATCCCAGGTAATCAATCTATCGATCTCAGTGTTGTTCCTTAGCTTTTTCAAATTCAGTTGCTCTTGATAATTTCTTCAGTTATGTGTGATGGTTTCCCAATTTTAGTTGGGGCTTGCATTATTGGCTTAGTTGGGGCTTGCATTAGTAAAATAGTGGGCGGATACGGGCCGGTACGGACGGATACGGATTCATCCATATCCGGATACGGACGGGTTCGGATACGGTCTAGGTGGTCTCGGGTCGGATACGGGTTTTGCTATATCCGGACTCCGTATCCGACCCGTTGCCATCCCTAGCTGGATCTGACCGTCGGCTGTAGCGGAGCAGTGAGGCGCGAGAAGCAGCGGAGTGGAGCACCTTGCCGCACGCTGTGCGGCCGGTGTATACAAGAATTTGTCTTTTTCAAATGTGTATTGATCAATAACGTGTCATCTAACGTTTATTCGGTTATGGCATCTATATATAATATGAAAGCAGAAACATTTCGAGCTTCCACAGCGCGCCACCTCATAATGCCACCTCATAATGCCACGTGTCGCCATTCTTCTATTCTATTGGTCAGCTCATTTTGAGGCTTTCAACATATAAAAAAAAAAAAAACAATCCAGATAATTCAAATTACTCGCTGCGTTATTTTTTATTACTAACAAATCGACTATAATCACTAACAAATCGACTCCTTTTAGCTGTTTGCAAAAGAATTCAGAAATTGACTTCTAAGGTATTCTTTTAGTATTAAATGTTGTTCAGGAAATGGTTCTGATTATGTTTATCACCATTTTTTTTTTGCAGGTTCTTCCTTTTCATTCCAACTCACCATGGAAGCTTCAATCCTCGCACTTAAATATCTCCATAGCCATATTGTTCTTCACATACTCGACAGGGCTTTCATCAAAGCCAGTAAACCAGAGCCATTATATGCTCTACCTAATAATAAGGTAAGCATACATTTTGATGAAGAGAAAATTATAATTTTTTTATACACTCATTTAGGGACAGAAGGATTAGCATACATTTTTAAACCCGAATATTTTTGATCCAGATTTAACTTTGTTTATGGATTACAGGAAATGACGGTAAACGGTCGGGTTATCTTTTCGTTTTTTTTCACGTTTGCTACCCGTCTAACTTGGCCAGAATTCACAGAATTGTTTGAGAAGACAGGCTTGAAACCACAAGATAATCCTGATATTTTGCTTTAGGTTTTTACAGTCAAATTGAACGAACTGGTCAATAGATTGAAAGAATAAAAACTATTTCCTTATTTCAGTACAGGTAAGTTATTGTTTATATAGATAAGCTTTAGTGTTTAATTTTACTATCATTGCCTATGAATTTATTTTGTATAATTAAATAGTTTAGTTACTGATACATTCATATAAATACAGGTTTGATGTGCAAGGTGTTTGAGAAGCGATGTCTTCCTCATGCTCATATTCTTCTTTTTATCAACATTCAAGATCAATCATGCATTACCCATGTCACCAACACGGAAGGATCAACGTTAGGCTAGAATAAACGTTAGCCAAATTTGTTTCCAGTTTGTCTTTGTCTTTTATTCGTTTTTTTTATTTTAAATAATCTTTGTTAGCCTACAGGAACAATCATTAGCTATAATGTTAATTTAATTTTGTAATCAACATTGGCTATCTCATGTAATCCGACTCTTATTTGAGTAATTTTCATTATTGAGTATGAAATTTATTTTAATTATATTGGAGTGAATCATTTGAATGAATAGAATATGTTCTGAATTTTTGTTTTTTTTTTGCACGTAAGCAAACAAATGAAAAGAACTAACATAAGTGGTCATGTAAATATTTTTAAAATTGTCTCACTATTGCTAATGCCGAATTCAGATAAATATTTTTTAAATTTGCAATCCCTGCATTGATGAAATTTCACTATTGCTAAAGTTTTATGTAAAAATGGAAAATATTGTTGAATAAAATAAAATTGACATAAAAATGGAAAATTTTGTTGCTAAAATTAGACTTTCTGTAGAACCGTTAATATTTAAATTGAAATATTTTAATTAAAAACGTTTTTTAAATTTAAGTTAATATAAAGTTACAATGTATTTGAAATAAGAAAAATAAAGATAAAGATGATACACATATGGAAGATACACAATCTCAGTACTTTGAAATGAAATTCTTAGATTACATTGTCACCTAAATTTAAGTTGTTATCTAAATTCATTTTTGAAATAAAAAAACTCAAAAAGTTTGAAAATAACACCACAAATTTGTTGGAGTCTTGCACTGAGAGTTAGTTTTGGAGAGGAGTGTAGACTAGAATTACGGATATTTGCAAATATTAAGGGAAGTTAAGAAAAGCTTTTATGTAATTGTGATCCTCCATTATTTTTTGAGAAAAATCCTTCAGTATTCCAAATTTTTTTGTGTTAGTTCATCATGACGTGAATCATCCCATAATTATAGGTAATCTAATTAATTTCAAACAAATTTGTGATTGGTTGCCTCAAAAGTTATTAAAATGCAAAGAGTTCAATTTAGGATTGATGGAGATAATTAATTGAAATAATATAGAGCACGAAAACATTGCCTCTTTGGAAAGCCAAATCATTACCTAATTAGTGTGATTGGTGAGGTATACGAGTATCTTTCTAACTACCCAACAGTAAATCATACTCCATTCCAAAATATAGGTCATTTTTTAAGTTTTTCATTCTGTTCCAAAATACAAGTCATTTTAACCTTTCACTTTTATATATGAAAATACTTACTATTTTAATAATAATAATAATAAACATTATCAAAACAAACGAGGCTGAAAATATTTAAAAAACTGAAATCTGTAAGAACAAATCAATGACAATAACATTTGGCCTACCCCTATTCATTTTTCCTACTCTTCTTTTGTGTACCCAAGCGGTAATCATGACACCAATTTTTTTTAATTATGAAAAATTTAAGAATTTTATTAACTCACAATCTTGGATAATTATATTTCAAATTTAAGATAATCATTATTTCTAACTAATTATTGATTTCATCACTCTACGGCCTATACTCAAGATGTATTTTCTTATTTCGTTATTTTAAGTGTGAATATGTATACTATAATTTAGGAGTAGATAAAGCTAATTCTAATATAAAAAGAAATAAATTAGTGCTTATTAGACCATCTTCTCCGTATTCCTTAAATATGATTTCGTTAAAATGATATTATTTACTATGGTCAAGTATTCTAAATAATTTTCATAATTCACAAATAATGTTTTTACTGATAATATATGACATTCTTTTTTTTAATCCGAAATTTTCAATTCCAAATAACTAAAATGTAAAATAATTTGAAATCTTCGTAATTCAGAAATAATGTATTTAATGGATATGATTTCACAATTTATTCTTATCTTAACTTAGACCTCAATTTCCTAACCTAATATAAAAAAAATTGATAACACAATTCTCTTTGAAAAATTAAAGTACGTGAGACAAAGAGAAAGAGGACGTCGCCGCACCACTCCTGTCCACCACGCCACCTGCGTCACCTTCGTTGAAAAAAGGTATGACTCTCTTCTTCACTTCCGCACCGGCTCTCTATCTCCTACGCGCATCCATGCATTGTTTTCTCTATTATTTATAGATTTATATTTTGTTTAATAAGGTTTAAGAATGCGACCTCTGTCTCAATGATTTTTTCCTTTGACTATTCAATTTAAGATAATCAGTATTTGAAAAAATGTATGATTTTCTCTATTGTGCATCAATAGAGAGCCTGAATAGGGCTGTAATATATACAAAACATATCATAGGAAGAACTCACCATATCATAGGAAAGCCCCTTCCAAAATTCATACCCTGCTTAAAGCCGAGCCTCAGGGTATCTGACAAATACCTTACTCCGGCAGTTTCAAACGATTGAACAGCACAAGGAAACTTTGGTCAGGAATTATATAAAGAAAACCAAAGTCAGCACCTTTAATGTATGGCCCCATCCCCTGCCAGAAAAATAAATCAAAACTAATTAACAAATACTATGGAAACTTAAAACTGATGTTCAAGGTTTTTCAAAATAATAATAATAATCATAATAATGTTTTAGGTGTTAAGAATGATGGTTGCCAAATTGATGTAATTACCTTGCCATTGAGCACAAGAAGATCGCCGTCAACCCATTTTGGATTTTTGAACCCAGAATATGCTCTCCTACCTTGACCTGAGTGACTTGCGACCTGGGAGAAGGAGTTCATAAGATCAGTTTACATGTACCACTTTAAAAATTTATGCAATAAAATTCAAATAACTAAATACCATTCACTTTATTTAATATAAATGTGGTGGTTGTTAATTGATGCCTCAATTAAGTACATGTATGTCGTTTATAGTTGGAAAACAAGCCTCAGTCCTAAAATGATTTGAGGTCGGTTAACATAAAGACATAGGAGTACAACCTTTTCAAACTTCCCAAGAAACGCCAAAAGTAAAACTGCTAATAAGATTTTATGCACAAAATATTCATCAAAACCTCAAACTTCTCCGAGAGTCCAGCATTGCTGGATTTTGCAGAAAATGTTAAAATGCAACCCTCACCCCTCCCAACTCACCAGAAAGAAAAATAAAATGGGGGGGGGGGGGGGAGCCTGTCATACAGATTTCTGAGAAGTCGGTATAATATCTAGGAAGTCATGGTTACAGTTTACCACCCCAGATGAATTGCTTCGTGTTTAGTTATTGATACATTCATATAAATACAGGTTTGATGTGCAAGTTGTTTGAGAAGCGAGGTCTTCCCCATGCTCATATTCTTCTTTTTATCAACATTCAAGATCAATCCCGCATTACCCATGTCGCCAACACGGAAGGATCAACGTTAGGCTAGAATAAACGTTAGCCAAATTTATTTCCAGTTTGTATTTGTCTTTTATTAGTTTTTTTATTTTAAACAATCTTTGTTACCCTACAGGAACAATCATTAGGAATAATGTTAATTTAATTTTGTAATCAACATTGGCTATCTCATGTAATCCGACTCTTATTTGGGTAATTTTCATTATTGAGTATGAAATTTATTTTAATTATATTGGAGTGAATCATTTGAATGAATAGAATATGTTCTGAATTTTTGTTTTTTTTTGTATGTAAGCAAACAAATGAAAAGAACTAACATAAGTGGTCATGTAAATATTTTTAAAATCGTCTCACTATTGCTAATACCAAAATCTCTCAAAAATATGACTAAGAGTTGTACAAGCGGAAGTATTTTGTATCTGCACAATGGATACTGGAAGCTAAAAGATCAATATGTCATAATAGAAATTGATCTACACAATTCAGTAAAAGTAAGGTTGGTTACTCCGTCCCAAAATATTTAATTCTAACTGACTATTTTTTAGCTGAATCAATAATGAAATGGAATTTTGTACAATAATTGAGTTTTACATGATTAAAGTCTTCCTTACTCCGTCCCTAAACATTAATTCTAATGTCACAATACCTTTTCAAAACATTTAAGTTGCTGAATTTGCAATTTATTGTACATTGTAATCTGATGCCAATAGATGATTAATAATTTCATTAACATTGTTTTCCTTTATATCCGGTGTATATGATACTGTTATATAATAGGTAATGGCAACAAGTAAGTTAATTGTTATTAAAGCTATTGATAAGAGGAGCAGAGGTAGTACCATAAATGTTCGGATATTACGCCTATGGAAGCGCGAAGATACTAAATACAAAAAAGTTACTGTTGAGATGTTACTTATGGATGATGAGGTTAGTCAACCAATACTCTCTTTATATACTTCTTTATCATTCAATATAATTTCGCAATTAAATCATTTTATTTCTCATTTTCTTTTTATTAATATTTTATGTTGAATTTATTAGGGATCTAAAATCCAGGCAGCTATTCCACCTAGCATGTCACCCAAGTTCAAAGATATGTTTAAAGAGGGAGAGCTGAAAAAATATCTAATTTTGGACTTGAACCGAATGCCATTACAATTGTCCAAAAAGCAATTGTAAACCATGAATGGAAATTATCATTCAGTTTAGCTACCACTGTATCTGAGGTGGATACATCGGTAAACATTTCTGATAACGGCTTTGATTTCACTCCATTTAGCCTTTTTGGGAGTGATCCACATAAAAGTGTCAATGCTGATTATGTGTTCGGTGAGTATTCTAACACACATTTTTTTTTCATTAATTAATTAGGGTAATAACTAACATTATATTTTTTTTTCTTTATTGTAGATGTAATCGGTGAGGTGGTATTACCAATAAATGATTTTGAATATGTTAGTGCAGCCAAGGCAAGGAAGCTGGATATTAAACTGGTAGATAATGGGTACGTTATAAACGATGATTTAATTTAGTAATGAATTTTTCACATACATGGTAACTATTTAATCAGTTTTATTAATCCCTTTCTAATATTTGACAGGGGAATGGAGCTAGATGCTATCTTATGGGAGTCGTATGGAGATCAACTGAAAAGTTTTATTCAAAATAGGGGACAAGATTCAGAGGAACCAATCGTATTGATTTTGCAGTTCGTGATGTGTTCAAGATATATGGGTAATATGTTTAACTTTTTAAATTGATTACTATCTCTAAATTCTATTTAAAATTATTTTGTACTTACTGCTAAAATTAAAAATTGTTATATTATACAGGAAAGAGTCGTGTTTCTACCCTGAAGCACGCAACAAAACTTCTTATAAATCCCGATGTTCCTGAATTAAAAGAATTTGATAAAAAGTAAGTACCTTTAAATCTATTGACACTTTAGACACTGGTACACATGTTTGTTTTTTTTGTTCAGATGATTTAAATTTTATTTTCACTATTTATTTAACAGGCGTGGCGATGGAGTTTCATCGATGGGTCGCAGTCTCACTACTATAACAGATGATAGCAAGTTCATCGGTGGTGACGAGTGGTTCAAAATCGAAAATGTCAAGACTATAGATGAGTTGCTCAAATGTAGTGAGGTACAAAGCAACATGTGAATAAATTTTTATTCATTAATAGTATGTTGATGATTATTGAACTATATATTAATTTTTACAGGTTGGCGTATACACTACATTCGCTGAAATTATTGATGTTGACCCGCATGCTAACTGGTGCTACCAAGCTTGCAGCAACACGAAATGTAACAAATGAGTTGACAGGAACTCAACTAAATGTCCAAAGTGTAGTACCCCCTACAACAACCTCATTCCAAGGTATTTGTCGTTACAAATTTTTTAATACACAAAATTCATTTATAAATTTATAGTGTTTTCATCCCACTCATTCTCTCTCATACTTTACTTTTATACTCACAACACCAATCAACTTACTATTCCCTCCCACTCATTCTCTCTCTTACTTTACTTTTACACTCACAACACTTAAATCACTTCCATCATTTTCTTAATCTCCTTGCATTTGAGAGGTAAGACTCTTACTCTGCGGAGGTAGTATATTTTTGGGCAAATTGCACATTAGTGCCCCAAAGTTTCATATGAGAACAAGCCCTGGGTGTTTATCATGAAGAACAAGAACGGTAAATTTACTCTTTGTTGCCCTGTTCAACCTCTGCCATGGTCGATTGCATACCCCCTTCGTCAACTTCAAGTTGCTGTCATCATTAATCAACTGCAAAGTGCTTTTGTTCTTGGGTATTTGTCACTTTTTGTAGCATAAGTTGCAGAGATACTGAATCTCATTTTGGAGGAATTGAGTAGTAATGATTTTTGTGCTTTCAGTTAGGAGTATGTCAGTTTATAGGTTATTGATCAAGTTTAAAATGGTTGATTAGAGATGGTGTTGTGATTTTGACAACGAGGAAGACAATCAAATCAAGTGGATATTTTGCTAAAATTCATACTAATCCCGTAGTTTACACCGTTTTTACCAAACATCATATTATAATTGAGAATGAAACTATTAATACAGGTTCATAATAGCAAGGGTATTAATAATACATAGGTTAATGATAGAGGTTAATTGTAACAGGTTACCAAACGATCCCTAAGTGTAGTTATAGCGAATAGAAGGTCTGAACTTTTAGTTGCTAATCCGGTGGAGTTATCTGAAAAGTGGGAGACCACGCGTCTTCTTTGATGTTACACTTGTCAAGAATAAGTTGGGTTATAAGAAAACAATGTTCATTGTCAAGCTCATCCTCATCTTGATGTTAACATCACCATTGGACTTTATATAGCAATGTAGATCATGGGGGGTTTATTAATTAAAAACGTCAAATTTGAATATCATTTAGGGACGGAGGGAGTTTTTTTTTTTTTATTCTTAGCATTACCATTCTCTAGTCGAATCTCGACGGGTTACTCACTAGTTAATCATAAGAACAAAAAAAATTGATATCTAAACATAAACATGTCAACATCATACAAACATATCCAAAGTACTAAGCTAATATATTACTAAGTCTTAAACATCTCAATTTTTTGTTGAACTAATCTAATAAACTAGTAAAACAAACCAAATACGGTTGGACCAACCCAACAGGATCAAACAAAGTCAAAGATGTTGGACCAACCCAACATCCAAAAGCAAATTGTTTTGGCTCTTATAAGCCCTTACAAACCAACGTAAATAAAAAAGACACAGCCCACAACCTTTCAAAAGAACAACTAAAAGAATCAAACTGAATTTCATCTTCACTGGGAGGGGCTATCCATTTCTTCAAGGAATTCTCTAATGTCTGAAACCGGCTTAAGAGAGGTTCCGCGGGCCAGTTTCTTGAAATTATATACACGGTGAGCACATTTTGCCAATTTTTCAGCACATTTTCCCCCGGGAAGAGCAGCCAAGAAAATTGTATAAGAACAATCCTCCTTCAGCCTTTCAAGAAGACGGAGAAAATCGATGTCCCCGGATATTAGAAAAATGTTTTCAGTAGCTCTGTGATCTATCCCCCACAAGGAAACATCCACCAAGATTCTTCTAACAGAAGCATCTGCTCCATCTGCAAAAATAAAATAATAATAATAATAATAATAATAATAATAATAATAATAATAATAATAATAATACTACTACTACCACCACTACTACTATGTCACAAGATAATGTAAAAAGAATGTAAACAGTGTGAATCCAAATTCATCCTAAAATTACTACATTCAATCCCAAAATAACAATTATAGTATTTTGAAACACTATTAGTTGGTGGTATAAAGAGCGGATAATTTGAAGGGGTGTTTGGTTGGTAATAGGGCGTTGGTGCTAGACGTGTCCATTGCCGGTTAACCGGCGGTTAGCCGGTTATAACCGGCGGTTGAGAAGACGCCGGAGGTCTAACCGTAACCGCCCCGGCTAACCGGCCCTAACGGTTAAGGTTAGGCGGTTAACCGGTTAAACCGGTTAAGCCGGTTAAACCGTCTGCCTTTTTAATTTTTTTTTTTTTTTTTTTTTAACTGAAAAATGTCAAAAAAGTGACTGAAATCTGAAAATTTAACTGGAAAAAGTCAAAAAACTGACTGGAAACTGGAAATTTAACAGAAAAATGTCAAAAAACTGACTGGAAAGTGGAATTAACTGACTGAAAACTAACAAACTAACTGGAATTGTTTAAAAACTAACTGGAAATTCGAAATTTAGGTGTGTCAGCCGGTTCAACCGCCAACCGCCGGTTATAACCGACGGTTATAACCGCCGGTTGGCCGGTTCCCCTAAACCTTAACCTTAACCGGACCGGCCATATACGGTTCACGTCCGAAACGGTTGGCCGGTTAGCCGGTTGGCCGGTTTTGACCGGTTTTGACCGGTTAGAAAACCGCCGGTTAGCCGGTTCCGGTTGATTTTTGGACACGTCTAGTTGGTGCTAATAAGCGGAAATAATCCCGGCTCAAGGGGTGGTATAACTAGTAGTACCTAGAGTGGTGATGTTCAAAAGGGTTATCCGGCCCGCCCTATCTCATGTCTGCAGGCTTAACGGGCTTGACCGGTCCGACCCTTCTCACGATTGGATAAAAGCCCGGCCCGGCCCGTCGTTTTCAGTTGGGTCCGGCCCGTCCGTTTGGTCCGAACCAAAAGGTTCACGGGCCAAACGGATTTTGTCCTTAATAATAAAATAAAAAAAAAAAAAACAGAAAAACCTTTAAAAAATTATAAAAATTTTTAAATGACTTAGACTTAATAAATAACTTATTAAAATATATAAAATAAATTAAAATACATATAAAAGGGGATTTAATATGTACTTTAATTTGTCTTTTATATTTAAATAGAGTTATTTATTAAATTTAAGTTATTTGATATTATTTTATTAAATTGAGACAGTACACTGACCGAAATGCAGGAAAAAAAAAAGGGCCAAACGGACCCAGAGATCCGCGGGCTTTGGCCCGGCCCGTGCATCATTTCCACCACCCGACCCAGACCGAGAATAGGGCGGGCTTGGACACGGGCTTGCCCACGGGCTCACGGACCCAAGCCATACGGACTCGGGCTGACGGGCTCAAACGGGTTCCGTGGGCTTAGGCCCAAAGTGAACATCACCAATCTAGAGTGTTGTGCATCGGCAGTGGCGGAGCCATGAATTGAAGGAAGGGGGGCAAGTTTTTTTGGAGCAAAGGAATGATGAACGGGGGCTGCCTCCGATTTTTTTTTTTTTTAGTGTTCTTTTGTATTAGTGCTTTCAAAAGATGAAAGTTACCCTTCAAGTGCGACAATTCAATAACGAATATCAACCTCTTCAAGTGGGACGAAGGTAGTAAAGTACTTAAACAATTTACTCCAATTTAAATTTGGGGATTATTGGACAAGGTTGATGTTGCATTCCAAAAGTGGCTAGTAGAAAAAAAATTATTCACACAGTAACGGTATAACAACCAAAAGTGTAGAGTATAATGATGGGCCCATGTAACATAAAGCACCATCTTAGTTAGACCCGAGTGAAGGACTTTTTCAACCTGCAAAATACACTTTTCGTCTCAAAATATTGTTCACTTTTTTAATGTAATAGCGAAGGAATTTGAACAATAATTTTAATTTGATATTTGTTATTGATAGATTATTATTATGATAACTGAATTAAATTAAAATTATTGCTTAAAGTTCGAATTAACCAAAAAAAATTAGGGAACAACATTTTGAGACAGATGAAGGAGTAAGCAAATTTAAAAGTAAAAGAAAAAGGCAAGTATACGGTCATCATGGTCGTTTAAAAAAAAAAAAAAAAAACCTCGGGGGCAATTGCCCCTGCTTGCCCCCATGTGGCTCCTTCATTATCGGATCGGAGAATATGGAGCCGCGATGATCGGTTTCTAAGGTGATGAAGACCCTATCTGGGCGTGTGATTTGGGATCAGATATGAGGACTCTCTTCTTAGAGAAGACCTTCGCCAGAGGCTGAGGAAGCGGAGGTGGGTTTGTGGACCGGAGACTACAAGGGGATTTTTGAGCAAGACAGGCAAAAACTAACAAAAACTCAAATAGTGAGAAAATAATACTACCATTGGGGACAATTTCAACCTCAAACTTTTCAATTTGGTTGTTTAGGTCCTGTGCCCTTTCATGATTTTCTGCTATGTATGCTTTATATTTTATCTGCGGTCCAACACCCTGGAGGGCAAGTGCTTCTTCAATCCGTTTCCAGAGAGTATTGTAAAGATGGGCAGGCACCATCGCATTCTCCATATCCCAAATTACCAAACTTTCATATGCATCCATGTTTGTGTTTGAGAGTGTATGAGATTGACCGAGAGAGAAAGAGAGACGAGGGGAACAGAAGTAGTTGTTAGAGGTGACCGAAAATTCACCCCTCTTCTTCTTTACTTTCTCTATCAACAACTCTTGGTATTATATACTACTACGTAGGGGTGTTCACGGTCCGGTCCGATCCGGTTTTTGACAAAAAATTATACTCCTTCCGTCTCAGTTTAAGGTTCTTACTTTTATTTTTAGTCTGTCCCAGTTTAAAGTTCTTAGTTGTTTTATTTCATAAATTGAAAAAAATGAATAGTGTTTTGTAGAATCTTACCCTCAAAAAGTTCTTTTAATTACAAAAAAACCACTACTTACCTAACTTACTTTCACCCACTTGCTTTATAAATAGTGTTTTGGACAATTATATCCTTCAATCTCTACTTTTGGTTGACTCATTTCCATTGTTTTTGCCTTGATTTCTTAATAAGCGTGCATAGTCAAACTAAGAACCTTAAACAAGGAAGGAGGGAGTAGAACCTTTTTACTCAATTTATCACTCCTACTTTATCCTACTTCACTTTTCATACTCACAACATTTACTTTTTCTTAATCTTCGTGTAAAATCAAACTAAGAACCTTAAAACCTTAGTCCGTGACTGAGGGAGTACTACAGCATTTATCTACTGTTGTACTTTTTTTTTTTTTCCGTATGTATGTTCTGTAATAAGTCATTATTCGCGTGTGTTTAACGTTTAAGATATCAAAATTGACGTTTGTATATGAGTGCTTAATTTATAAAACTATGTAAGTAACTACAAAAAAAATAAAAAATATATATTTTTGTAATGTGGATTAATGAAAAACTAGTTTTAATATTAATTTAGATTATTTATTTATAAAACAAATTAACTCATTGTTATTTATTTTTAAATAATAAAAATGTGTTGAGCGAAAATATTCACGCACCACTCCAGATTATCAGTTTTTGTAAGCGAAAATTCACTCGAGCCAGATTCGTGAGCGAATTTTTCGATCACCATTACTGATGCTCTTAGAAAAAGAAAACAAAATGAAGAAGAAGAACAAGAGAGATGTGAGAATGAGAGAGAAAGATGGGTCATCTTTATTGTCATTGACAGAAGGAAGAAAAATTTAAGAAACAAGGGAAAATAAATACTCCTTCCGTCTCACTTTTTAAAATTTTTAGTTTGATTTTGTACGGAGATTAAGAAAAATAAATGTTGAGATTATGAAAAGTAAAGTAAGAGAGAGAAAGTGGGTAAGGAGTTTTTGCTATGAGAATAATAGGTGAGCCTCAATTTTTTATTTTAGGTAATAAAGTAAAGTAAAAAACCTAAAATTAAGAAAGACCAAAAAAAAAAAAACCCGTTAAAGCGGGACATAAGGAGTAAACAAAAGACAGAGAGAGGGGGTGGGGGGAGCCGTGTGTGTGTTTTTGAGCGAGGTTGAGAAGCAAACAAGATAATTCAATTTTTTTTTTCTTTTTCTTTTTTAAGCATAGGATTCTCCTTACTATAGCAAATAAGATTAATCATTTTTTAGCATAGGATGCTCCATTGGCTTCTACTTTGGCTAATACCTCAACCCGAAGGACACGCGAGTTACGGTGGAAATGGGCGAGGGAGCATGACTGGGCTATGCACGTGGGTTGGTCTAATGGCTTGTCTAGTTAAACAACTAGCTAAATTTGTTTTCTACCCGCTACTATTCACTATAGGGATGACAACGGGGCGGGTTTGACCAAAATCATACCCGCCTCTCTCAAGGAACTCTTCTTATATCAACTAGTAAACCCGTATCCGCCCCGTCCCGTATGGTTCATAATCACAATTTTTTTGGGCTTTAGCTCAGCCTTTAAAGAGTCCAACAGCCCAACAATATACAATTACAACATTGTATCAAATTTAAGCCCAATGTAATAATTTCAACCATCCCATTCACACCCAAAGTATACAATTACAACACATTTAGGGCTCGTTTGGTAGCCTGATTAGAGCTGGATATGATTATTAACCCAATAATTTTGGTGTTTGGTAGACTAAATGCAATCCGATTAATAATCCTAGGTACAATTCAAATAAGCTTCTTATCCAATCTTATCTCCTCTAACCCCCTTCATATCTACCCATAAAAAAAGGTGGTGTAATTAATCCCCCGATTAATAATCTTCCGACTATTAAAACGAGCTAATCCTATCAGGCTACCAAACGAGCCCTTATAGTAATTTACTGCATATATTAGTATACGGGGCGGGACCCCGCAGTTGGGGTGTGCAACCGAACCCGACCCGCAACCAGCTAGGTTTTTAAAAAATACTACCAAACCCGCCCCGTTGCGGTGCGGGCTGTCCCGGATACGGAGCGGGTTCAAACAGATCCCTAATTCACTATTCAAGCACTCAACTGTAATAAAGTGATTTCTTCTCCCAGAAAAATTGAAAAATTAATAATTGTGTGGTGATTGTTTTTTAAACTTTTACTCCTACATTTCTTCTTCCTTTTATTTACATTAATAAAAAATTGAACGCACAGTTTTTCTATATAAAGACATATCCAATAGGGGGAGTTAAGCAAAGGTATAAAAAAAATCATCTCCAATGGTAGGTACGAAGAGATCTGCTGGAAAAGTCTTACGAAGTCAAAGATTCAACTCCCTACCCTCCAGGCCTGGAGCTGCCAAATCCTTTGCCCAGGGCTTGCTTAACTGGATACACGGAATTGGGATCTATGTCACATGCAAATCAGTCTCTATCGATCCATTTAGTCAGAATTTCTTTATCCCCAGAAAAAAAGATACTTTCGAGAAAGGACGAGCACCAAATCACTGGTATGTGTTAGAGATAAAGAGGAAGTTACCTACCCTCCACGCCTGGAGCTGCCAAATCCTTTGCTAGAGTCCACTTTTGACTTACGGGTTCTGAATGGTTCAGTCTCGTTGCCAACTCAGTATAATCATATTGGGTCACACACACAATAGAACGAATTGAAAAGGCTAAAAAACTGGGAACTGAAAAACTGGTTTGGTACGGCTCCATATGAGGAGTACGGCTCCAGTGGAGCCATACGGCTACCTAACCCAGCCCAGACCAGATTGTTCAATCTTCTTGTCTGACAAGGAATCCCGAGCCCAAATGGAATTAGGTCAAACCCTCACAGGTGGTGAGTGGTGGTTTTAGGTTGGTGGCACGTTGGTGGCTATGGTAGTGGCATGGTGGTGGCAGAGGTTTAGAGGTGGTGGTATGGTGGTTAAGACTTGATATGTTTTCAAGGTTAAATGACACTTAAGTCCTTAAGTTTTGGTGCTAGACTTTTTCACACATATTAAGAAATGCAGTTATTACACGTAAGATAGACTAAATAACCCCTAGAATGATTTAATTAAATAGGTATACCATGACCATTTCAGAATCATAAAGAAGGGTAAACTCGGTAAACAAGGGTAAAGTTGCCTGGATAAGAGTACAATGACAAGTATTTTGGGACAAATTTTAGCTCCTTGAACAACAAGTATTTTGGGACGGAAGGAGTATTTGCTTAGCTTTTCACTTGCTTTTATTATCTATACACACACAGAGAGTATATCATCTAAGGGGAGTCTCTGATGTGCTTGAAAGGGTCTGTAGTAAGTAGGATTTGTATTTTGTGACGGAGGTTCTGTGAAAGAGGTTGCGAATAGTGTCTAGAAGCTAAAGGCTAGTTTAAAAGGAAGAAAAATAGGCGAGCAATATTTCATTCTCTCGTTTCTGCCTTCAACTTATTTTCTTGTTTTGTGTTACAGTCATAAATTTTTTACTTCAATGTACCCAAAAGCACTAGCGATTATGTTTTCTTGCTGAGATACATAACTCTTTGCTTTCATGCAGGTGCTTCTGTCACTAGTAAATGGAGTCCAGAGTGCACACATGTGCTTGTGGATGACTTCATGCCATTGAAGGAAGATGTTGTTGACGCCATCATAGCTAAAAGACCTTTTGTCCGTTACAATTGGGTTGAGGTATATTGACACCCTTTATCTTGAATCATTTCACCATTGAGTTGGCTTGTGTGCCACTTGACTGATTGCCTCATATCCAGGATCGGCAACAACTAGGAGTAGAGCTAATGTTGTAAATTAACTGATGATACTCACAAAAAGTGAAAGTTGCATGGCATTATAAAGAAATGAGTATGAATTAACCAGAGAAGGTGAAAGTTGAATAGCATATTATGCAGAATATGAGGGTTGAAACCTGTAACTCAAGATTTGGGGAATTAAAGCTTTCACATCATGTTAATCCCCTAAGTTCTCTAACAGCTTGCGTGAAGGACCGACAACATATCTTATGTGTACCAAGATAAAATTGTCAAATGGAACTGACACAATTTTTCCAATTTTTTTCCTTCATATGCTTAAATAACTAGAAGCTTCCCTGAGGATCAATCTTTGACCTTGTGTATTTCTACAGTAAGAACGCTTTTGACCGTCCTGGCAAGTGTAACATAACTACAGACAATTGGATGCCAGGCAATGCAGGGGAGAAAACAAGGATGAATTTGTAAGAGAAGGATTATAATTTGAGTTCATAACTAGCCAAATGACTTTGAAAGGATAACTGGAACTAGAACAATCTTCACATGTGCTGCAGTCAGATAAACTTAAAGCTTGAAGCTGGAAATGTTGGATTGACCACAATGTATCCTTGTAGTTAATACAAAGAGAGTCTGAGGTGGCCGCCTTTTTTCCTTAAATACGTTCATAAGAAACTTCCTCTCTTCTTACATGCTCCTTAGGCCTTGTTTGTTTTTCCATTCAGAGCCACTTAATGGGGTGAATGTCTGAATCGGTCAGACCTTAAGGCATTAAGTCTGTTTTTTTTTTTTTTTCAGATTCAGATCTAAAAGCATCTGAATTGCCTCTTAATGTTCAGACCTAAAATGAAGTCTGATTTGCCTCTGAATTGATTTTTTTTCAATTTATATTTTTTCTTAAACTCATAATTCTAAAGATATCCAACTAAAACACTATATAAACAACTATTCACGTCATTTTTCTACTTCATTCAATGTCGTAATCCTAAATTCAGATGTGTATTCAGACGAATAATCAAACAGTTTGAATAATTCAGAAATCAGCTTTCAGACGCTGCCTCTTATCAATTCATATATGCATTCAGATTTCAGGACTTAACACTTAAAAAAAAAACGCCACCTTAGTCTATATTGCTCTTGGGTATAACATAATAGATTTATGGACGATACTTTTTGGAGTCATTCACTGAAGTGTTGATTGACCTTCTGATTTGAGCTTTATAGACTGGAGTGTAGGAAGTAGTATCAAAGCGATATGTGATGGAAGACATGAGGGTGCATGAGGCGGACTAGCAGTTGACTGCTATGGTGGGAAGCATGTGAAATTTGTGTCAATATCGACAGTAAATTTAATCTATTACAGGGAGGATGTTTACAATCTTGCATATCACTTTAATGCATGTGTATCCAATTATGCTTATTGTGTTTTGTCACTGTTGAGATCATAATGATGACTTTCTTTTAGTCTTTGAGGTGTGTATATTATCTAGGTTTTTGGCACTTCCAAGAACTGCTATGAAATGCTTGCTAGTGTAGTTGAAAAATGAGAGTCTCTTCTAAAATATACTTGTGTTGGTCATGCTTCCAAAAAATTAATCAAACCCCAATATTGTGATTAATTGTCTTCATATCGTGCGTTTACTGATCAATAAACTCGTAAAAATATGGAGAATAATCAATGAAATGAATACCTGGTTAAAAGGAGAAATATGTGGAAAAGATTAATACTTGCATGTGATCCGATGTGATTCTGCTTTTGGTTCATATAGCCTAACCCTGATTATAGGGATGAAAGGCTTTGTTGTTGTACTGATCAATAAACTGTCATTCAGTTCATTGCAGAGAAAACTATTGGCACGGAAATTCCAAGCTGCACATCGTACGTGGTGGTATTTCCTTTTATCCAAAATTGATACTTAATTCTGATCTATTAACTTATGATAGACCCTTTTTCCCAGTTATGCTCCTACAGTGAATCTGGAAGGAGTGTCTGTCAAAGTTGCTGATCTCAAGTATCGAGAAAACTGTTTAAGGGGATACACATTTATATTAGAATCAACGCAAAAGGTAACTTTCCTTGATCACTTAGAAAGGGAAAGTTCTTTGTTACTCCTCTTGATTCTATTGGGTAGCTTTTTATCTTTTTAATTTTGTATTACCTCAAGGAACTTCAAAAAGGTTCATTTCTATGTTGCCCGCACCTCCATGAAACCTTGAGTTAATACATCCCCAACTTGGGAGTACTATATGTATGTTTTGCATGCGATTGTCCCCCGATAATATACTTTTAAATCTATTATTAGCGAGTTATTGACTCTTGTCCATGTTCAAAGGGAACTAACTCGATACTCTTACTAGCTTTATCCTTTGCTATATATGAATGGCACAACATAATTTGCTTACTACTGGCTATGGATCAGTAGCATAATATGTACTATCTTGCAGTACAAAATTAAGGACAAGTTGCACTCGTTGCTAGAAGTAGCTGGTGCAAAGGTTGTTCCTGCTGAAGAATTATGTCCAGCTAGTCAAGTAAGTGATTCCTTCTTGCTTTTGCTCTCTCCCTGATTTCTTTTTATCTTTCTGGATGTGTATGTGCTGGTTGGAGAAGGTGAGAGGATGAGTTGGGAGGAATTAGTCTTGTAGGGATTTGTGTATATGCGCCGTTCTTGAATTAGGATTTGAAGATTTCTGATTGATGCCATAAAATCTACCGTTGGAGTTAGCTATTCTACATAATGAAAATATACTAGGATAGATTTCATCATAGAAATTATAGAAACTGAATGGAGACTTGAGGAATTTAAGCTTCAAACGATGGTGCAAAGCTGTTGTTCTTAAAATTATGTGTTAGAACATCAAGTAAGCAATTATTAATTAGTTGATAGACGGCTGTTTACATTTCTTTATTCCCATTCCTCTTCCTCCGTTCCTCCATACTCTCGGCCAGACTATCCCCTTGATAAAGTTTCTGAGCTCAGTATCTGGTTTGCATGTAAAACAAAATGTTACAATATCACCATCCCATTGACTTCAGACTCCCATTCTCTGTGAGAATTTTTTGGTTATCGCGACCCACAGATACAATTTCTTCAACTTCTTGTCGAACAAAAAAAAAAAAAATCAGTTCATATAAACGGATATTTCTTTTAGGTTTCTTGTACTCCCTCCGTCCCGGAAAGATAGTCTCATCCGGCATTTTGTTTGTCATAAATAGTAGTCTCATTTCTCTAATTAGGATCTTAATATGTATGAACTACCAAAACTAACCGTATAACAGAACTTTGAAATGGCATACTAATCTCATTTCTGCTGAAAGTAGCACACTTGATTGTGTGTGTGGGAGAGGGTGGACTTGCACGTTGAGCTCAAGAAATGATCTACCAAAAGTTAGTCTCATTTCTCTAATTGGGGTCCTAAGTGTATGATCTACCAAAACTAACCTTATAACATAACTTTGAAATGGCATACTAATCTCATTTCCAATGCTGAAAGTAGCACACTTGATTGCGTGTGTGGGAGAGAGTGGACTTGCACGTTGAGCTGAAGAAATGATGCTGTGATGCGGGGTTTTTTTGGAAGAAGGTGATGCTAATTAGAGGGGGTTACTGTAATAGTAGAATACAGAGCACATTTTACTCTCATACGGAGTACCAGTTGGATTGATTAAGGTTAATTATGGAAATGTGAATATGCTGTTTAAATCTTTGAATGGTCAAATGGGACTATCTTTCCGAGACGGATGAAATATTATTGTCCCTTGGATGTTATCTATAACGTTTTGCTTTTGACTTTGCTGTTTTTACAGGATAACGAGTTTAACCCAACCCATTTTGACCAAACTCATCTGGACCCATTTAGCTAATTAGCTGTCATGGGATACACCTTCCAAAACCCTTTAACCTGTCTTGATCCTTTGACTCCTGACCCAGCTTAATAAATTGCCGAGCCTGGTTAAACATAGTGAATCCTTAATCATCGTTATTACCCAGAACGAGTAGGAAGCTAGAAGCTTTGATGTACTTTGTTATTCACTAGCAAATTTTGCATTTGTTTGTGTCTATGTGCCTATGCAAGCATTTCGGTTCACCCCAGCCAACAAACTTATGGCTTGGCTTAACATACATCGAGCTTCATTCATATGTAATTTAATGTATGGTTGACCGTGTCCAATGTAGTGGAGGCATAGTGAGATATAAATTGGACTGATTTCTTTGTTACCAGGTTACATGACTAGTAAATGCAAATCTTTCAGGGTATGGAGGATGAGGAAAATGGTCGAGCTGTTCGTGTTATTCCTGCTGAATTGGCTGATACTTCTGAATGCTTGCGTAGCCTTAGTTCTCTTCCCAGAGTGAATGAAATAAGCTTGATCTGTGCTGTGTTATCTGGACACCTGGATCCTTCTACTTTGGTATCGGCTCCTGGTAAGAGTTCATAATGGCTCTAGCATTAGAGATGCTTCTTCTGGTTGCTTTAAATAATGTCATTGCCTATTTTTTGTTTTTTACTACTCGTATAATATTTTCTTTTCCCAATGAGTTTAAAATGTATGACTTGTAATTTACTAAATCTTACTTTCGGAAATTTTTATTTAGCTTACAGGGAATTTTCAAATACTGTATTATGGCGCGCTAGTCCTTGTCCACTTACGTAGACTACACATAGATAGAACTTCTTGCTTCTTTCCACGTCTCATTGGATGTTTGATACTCCCTCCGTCCCTGATAGATAGTCCTCTTTGATTATTCAAACTTTGTAACAATATATACTCATTTCCATAATTATCATCAATCAATGCAACTATTACAGGAATAGGTATAAACATGGTCTGTCTCCTTCCATTCCAATAAACCCGCCATTTGCAACATTAGCATCACCCCCTCCCCAAATATTACCCCATCACAGCATGCCTTTACCCTTTTGCTCGTTAAGTAGATTATTTATTCTATTAGTAACTGGGAGCAGCCATGATCGATGGTGAAACACTTCTAGATAGTTACAAAGTCTTGGCAAAACAGGCGGCTTCCAGATTTTTACAATGGGAACTTTGGAAGTTCATGCACTTTAAGTCTCCGGTTGTAGAAATGGGACTAACATTTTGGGACAAACAAATGGCAAGTGGGACTATCTTTCCAGGACGGAGGGAGTGTGATTCTAATATAATTTTAGCCTGTTTGATGATCTTGTGTTGGATTTAGCAGAATGGCCAAAAAGGATTCATGTAGCCAATAGAAAGTACTTGGGAGAAATGTTGATTTTATCTGAGACAACTATGAGAGATACCATCTTATACTTTGACTAAACTAAATTTGCCTGTAGGGATGTAGAAGATATGATGTGAAAGACTGTTGCATTTTTTGCTGAAGTGTCATGATATGAAGTATGAACACTTATATTTGGTATTTTGGTTTGCAAATGTCCATCTTTTGTTCTACAACCCTGTCCTTTAATGAATGTCTATTTTTCAATATGGGATACTCAGAATAAGTTGACCTTTATGAAATTTTAGTTGCAAAGATGTGCTTAAACTCCCTTAGTATCCACTTTATAAACTCTTAGTTTTTCAAGTATACATTAAAATACAATATTTTTCAAGGTGACAACTCATTTACGGACTTATTTTTTTTTTTAAAAAAAAAAGACATATATTTAGGGACAAGTTTTTTCTTTTTCTTTCTTTTTTTTTTTTAAAGAAAAAGAAAAATGAAAGTGGACATCCACTTTAGGACAGAGGGAGTACCATTTATTTTGGCATGATTTGTCAAAGGTGTAGTTCCTAATGTAGGAAGTTTCTCCAGTACTTATCAAAAAAAAAAAAAAAGGAAGTTTCTCCAGTACCATATTCGTGCCAACCTTCTCATTCTGGTTAATCCCACAACAAACTCTGATTACTGTGATTAAGTGTAGGTTTAATAACTGAAGTTAGACTTCAGTCCTGTATCTTTGCTTTATATCAATGCATAACATCTAAATATTATGTTTTCTTGCAGTGCTTGTCACATCTTCTTGCTCTACAGATGAGACAGTGGTCGCAGATTCTGAAGAAGAAGTAGAAATAACATCTGTTCATACGTCTGCTCCCATCCACAAAACTGAATCTGATGAAATCGAAAGCAGAGGGGATAGAATAATTGAGAGGGTAGAATCTGTTAAACATGAGGAAAAAGTAGAGATGACTGTTCATTCAGTAGAACCTGTCGAAGACGTGAGCAAGAAGGGTGTATCAACGGTTCATGTTAATACCAGGCTGAAAAATGATTATTTTACTTCTTTAAGAGACTCAAATGATGGTACAAGTACGAGAGAGCATAAGTATGAGGAGCCTGAAAGTGGAACTTCTGACATTATTTACAGCCAAGATCTGATAGTGAGAGATACAGGCTTGCCAGCTTCAGCCAATTCTCCTACCAACAATGGAGTTGTGAACTTTAAACAATTTAGAAAGGTGATCTAACTTTACTGCTATCTATATAATGTGATAAAGTTATAGTTCTGTATAAATGTGTTGGGTTTGTTTACAGTAACTTAGAATGATTGCCTTGTGATTTTCATTTTGTTATTCTCTCTATTTAACTTGGTGCCCTTTTCACTGACTTGTATCCATTTGATGTGATTTAAAACGGATTCAATTTGTTGTATAATTTCTGCACTGGCGAAAGCTTATGTGAAATGCTACAACTTACTCCCTCTGTCCTGAAAATGATCTTCTCATTTGCCATTTTTTATTGTCCCAAAAAGTTCTTCCCATATCTAGAATTTAGGCTTAAAAGTGCATAAACACAACATGGCTAGTGAAGCAAGTGTTCATATCCTTAAAAAGTTTGAATAGTCAAATGTGAAGATCATGACAAATCTATCACCTATCAAAATGCGAAGTCTGCTCCATATTAGATTAATGGCTTGGAGTCATAAAATTTAAAATGCAATCCATGTATAATAATCAAGTTTAGAACTTGATCATTCTAACCCAAGGTGTAAAAACCAAAGGATAGAATTGAGTTTTCTTGGAGAAAACTAACATAGATGGCAAGGTACATGCTCATTAAGCAAGACTAAATGTGAAAGGTTGATTCATATTATCGACTATGATAAAACTTTCTCACTCCTAGTCATGTTTAAGGATATTAGAATTCTCATTGCCATACCTTCATATTTTGACTATGATTGAGACAGGGAGTACAAGGATTTTAGGGGAAAACCATAGTTATTAAAGTCCCAAGGCGCAAAAGGTATGCCCGGAGCCTAGCGCACTTTTGATAACTATGGTGCGTCTCATAGTTATTAAAGGCCCAAGGCGCATAAGGTGTGCCCGAAGCCTAGGCGCGCGCCTAGGCGGGCTTTTGATAACTATGGGGAAAACTCATGAAGCTTTGGTTCATTCGTGAGTTTTTCTTGTTTTCCCATTTTTTTTCCATTTTTTTTCATTGCGTGTTCATGATTGTTTTTCTTGGGATTCTGCTGCTAGATAAGGCAAGGACCTGCCCCAAGTTTGTCTAAATGTGTATTCCAAAACTCCATTTGTGCTAAAGTTATGATAGCCAGTTTTTATTTTCTACTGTTTGTAGATTTTTTTTCTTTTGAATGCACCATCCTGGTTTATTCAAATTGCATTATATGATGTTTCATTTCTTTGTTTGTTCCTAACTTCGAAATTGGATTTGTAGATGGGGACCCAATCAGGAAATAGCTTCGACAATCTCATACCTTTTTCGAAGTATCCATACAGGTATGATGCATATCCTTGTTCCTGATTTTGTTTTGGTAACGTGTGTAGTAGATATTGGTGTGTAACACTGATGTTCTATTTGATAGTGGAGATTCTGAATACGGAAATGACGAGGTTCAGTCTATAAAGGAGGAGAAAAAACGAAAAGAAATGGAGACTGCTGCAGAGAAGTTATTCAACAATGACAAGGTACTTTCCCCAACTTTTTATTGTACACAACACAAGATGATGGCTTGTCTATTTACGGTTGCATCCTTCATTATCTTGTAGGATAAAAAGCAACGAGGTGTAACTGGCTCTCTCCATGGATTTTTCCCTCGTAGATGATGGAGGTAATTCTTTGTTTTATATTGTTATTGAATGTGTGATAGATATATTTTTAATACGCAAAAATATATATTTTATCCAAAATTCGGAGCTATGACCCTACTAACGCACAAATCCACATTCCACGAAGTTTCCCTCTATAACCCGAAGCAGGGAAAAGACGCTCTAAACACTTGACTGACCCTGAGTCCCCAGTCAAGGTCTCGTCTCTAGTAATAGAAGTTCTGATTAGTCTCATGCTCGGGTCTCTAGTTAGAGTGACATTTATGGTCTTCACTTTGATTGCTTGTATGGGTTCTACAGCAATGCTTTAAGTTAATTCACTGTATTCAATGAAATTTTCGCCTTCCGGCGACCATGACTACTAGCATTGACTGGTATGTTATTATGTCCAATGCAGAATGATTTGAAGCTGACTGCTCATGTCAGTTGCTTCAGTTGACCAATTGACTTCACAGCAAGAGTGTTACTATCATTTTCACTTGTTCGTAAAAACCGCTATGTAAATAGCTGCTCCGTCCGTCCCGAAATGAATGAACAAAAAAAATTTCAAATTTGCTCTTACATATGAAGATATCTGCAGTTGTATAGGCAGAAGGCTGACAACTTTTGGTGGTCTCCCATGGGCATGGACGCAAGGTTTTGAAGCTAGAAGTTATCACTTTGTATTCTACGTTGAACTTGTGTAATATGAAAAACATTGTAGGGACTTCAAACTTTGTATTGCAGGAGTGTATTTTCACACAAGGGCAAAGTCATTTTCAGATTATTTTTCTTTTGGTTTGTGATGAATGATATTCCCTCTCTCCCGGAAAGTTTGTCCCATTTTGACTTCTTATGGTCAACACAAATGAATTTTGACCAAACATTGATATCGATCTAATCATCCTAGTGAAATTCTAAAAATTGTAATTAATAAATCATTAAGTGATTTACCAATAACAATTTTTATAAATTCATTGTGATTACTAGATTGACAAAAATGTATGGTCAAAGTTAAATATTCATGTTGGTTGACTCCAAGTCATTTGAGAATTTTTTTTGTTGTTGTTTCATTATTTTGGAATAATGTAATATCTGTGAAAGCTTGATATATTATTATTGATGACGTTATATTGACCCCCTCATCCGATGTCTCTTTATGTCGTCTAACATGTGTGCCTTCAGATGCATGACCCAAAAGATGCGCAAATGCTTACACTCATATATAATTGATTTCGGTTTGTGTCTCTACAAATCCCCCGTCTTCCAAGTGCCACCCAACTTTGTCCCATTCAAGTGTCGAGGCTGAGTACCGTGGCGTGGCTAACCTTGTCTTTGAATCTTATTGGCTACGCAATCTTCTCTTGAAACTTCATTATCCTATTCAGAAAGCTACCTTGGTTTTCCGTGATAATGTAAGTGCCATATATCTCTCAAGTAGGGCTGTTATACGAACCGAGCTGGCTCGAGCTCGGCTCGTGAAAGCTCGAGCTCGAACCGATTGTCAAGCTCGCTTTGTTATCGAGCCGACTGTGTTTGACTCGTTAAAAGCTCGAATTCGGCTCGATAAGCTCATTAAACTTGAATATTTTGTTTTCAAACGGCTCGAACTCGGCTCGATAAGCTCGTTAAGAACATATTTTTCTTAAAAAAAAAAAAAACCTAAGCTCGAGCTCGGCTCGTTAAAACTAGAGTTCGATATCGACTCGAGTTGTTCGCGAGCTCGATTCGACTCGAGCTCGAACAAACAAGTGGGTTTGAGCTCGATAAAAGCTCGAGCTCGATAAGTTTTAAACGAGCTCGAGCTCGACACCCCAAAGCTTGACTCGGCTTGGCTCGTTTACAGCCCTACTCTCAAGCAATCTCATTCAACATAAACGCACTAGGCATGTAGAAATGGATATTCACTTCATCCTGGAAAAGGTTGCTTGTGGTAAAGTTCGAGTTCTTCATGTCCAATCACGCTGTCAACTTGTTAATATCTTCACTAAAGGACATCCGCGCGTTCTCTTGGATACAGTCTAAGTGTTCGATGTCTTCCCGCTTTAACTAAAGGAGTAATTGTTACTTTAAATTGTTACTTAATATATTGGATAACATGATAAAAATAGCTTACTCATCCACTTAACTTTATGAAGGAGTTATGTTTAACAAATCTTATTCATTACACACTCAAATAAAAAGGTTAGGTAGTGCTTTGAGTACCGGAGAACAATCTTTCTCCAGGGCACCCTTAAGTTGTATCCTACTTTTTCATAAATCATTTTTTGATGATCATCTTCTTGCCGATTAAACAGGTGTTATGTACATTGTATGGAGTAATGTATTTTACATCTCTTTATACAGTAATTGCTTAAAATGTATATCTACTCTGTTGTTCTTGTAATATACATCGGTTTGTGCCGGTAATTAATTAAAATCTATCCCTACTAATGTCACAAACACAAATCTTTAAATATATATATATATATCCAAATACTTAGGTAAAATTGGTGGGGGCAAGATCTAGTTTGGGTGTTGTTATACACACCCGTAAAATTGCTGAGTAAACCCGTAGTCTAACTTGTTTCAAAAATGCCATTTAGGAAAATGACAAAATTAACCCTCCACAAAATACCCATCTTCATCCCTTTCAAAGCTTAACCCTAACCCAAATCCCTTCCTCCTACCAAATAATTTCACCATTAGAGAACAAAATCGAAATCCTCTTTCCCACCTTTCTGGGTTCTACAAACTCATTTCTGGGTTATGGTACCTAAAATTCAACTGAGAAAGTTATTTGGGTTGTTGACTTCGCAAGAAAGAAGGGAGCCGAACCAGAGAAACAGATGTGAGCTGCAAGTGTTTTGTGCGTGTGAGAGACGGAGGGGCGAGTCGCCGGAGGGTAGGATGCCGGCGGTGGGGACGCCGGAGGGTGGGATTCAGCTGGAGAGAGGGATATGAAGGGTTTGGAGGAAGAGATGATGGGTGTGGAAGTGGGTGTATCATGTGAGCTGGGTAAAAGCGGAAGATTGATGGGTATGTGTCGTGTTGACTGGACTTATTTGAGGGTGAGTTTATCGTTACTGGTGTATTCACCAATTTCACGGGTGTGTATAACAACAACCATCTAGTTTCTTTTTCTTGAACAAAATCAGTTAAGGAGTAAATATACAATTGTGTAATGGTGCTATACAATTGGTTGCCACCACCCTTTTCTGACAAAGCAACAGCAGCCGCCACCACCACCAGTAGCTTCGGGATGCGGTGGCGCTCGGAAACCGCAACCCACACTTGCAACCATTCCAATGGATGCTCACGGCGGCAGCATAATATCTTTGCTGTCATTTCTTTCTTTCTTTTTTTACCATCATCATCATCATCATCAAGGTGGCGCCTCCTTGCTCCTCCGCCCCTCTTCTTTCACACCCACAAACAAACACATTTTTTAGGTTCACCCATTTTCATTCGATTTATAGGAACCCATTTTGCCATATTCTCGCTTTCAATTGCATTTTTAGCTAAAAAGAGTTTTCACAAGACCTATCAAATTTCAATCAATTTGGGGAAAACCCTTTTGCCAATTTTCAATTCCTGAGCTGCATTCTAAGTTGACATGCAATTCTTGCAAAGACTGCCATTTCTTTAACTGCAACTTTTTTTTTTATTACAAAGATTGCCATTGTGATTACTTTCTAATTGCATTTGCTAGGCAAAGTTTCATACTTGAATGTTTTTGTCCAATTTAGTCATTTTCAATGACAGTAAAGATTTAAAACTCATTTTGGGTTTATTTTTGCAGAATGGGGGTGATGTCATTGGTTTTGTGATGTTTCATTTGTAAACAATTGGATTTGTTGAACGCAAAATCTAAGACTGTGGTTGTAAATTTGTAAGATAAGGCATGCTGATTCAGTCAGTGCATTGAGCTTGTATTTAGGGAAATTATGAGGAAACGCATAGGCAAGAACAAGGAGGATCTAATTGCCTTACAAAGGTCAGATTCATTGTTACATGCTGTTATTTAAAAAATTATGGTGCTTCATGTTGTTATGTAATGTATATGCTTGTTCAATTGGGCTCTAATTTTTCCTTGTTCCTCCTTTGGGATTGTCGTTTACTTTTGATCACTAGCTCTAATGTGATGAAGCCACGTATCAAAATTGGATTTGTCTAGTCCATTATACCATGTATATCATTCGTTTTTGTAAAATGATAACACTCTCTCTGAATACATGTTAGAGTGTGCATACTCCGTGCAACTAGTTTAACCTCATGTATGGCTAGTTGTAGATGGTTAACAACCAGAAGCGTACATGCTAAGTATCCCTCTGTTCCATGTAAATTGTCTCCTATTCTGTTTAGGGATGTTCCACTTAAAAGAGTATACAAGAATCTTACGTAACCTCAAGCATTTTTGTAATGATAACCAACTCTTACATATACTAATATATTCCTTAGTTATTAAGACTTTCAGATGTGGGCCCTTCGATCAAAATGGAGAGAATTTGAGGGTAGATGCCTAATTCATGGTTACTTATTGCCGTTTTGGGCGTCCAATACTAATGGTTACTTACCCAAAATGTTCAATTTTCTCTCTCCTACCCGCTCACAACAACTATCCACTTATTATTCCTACCTCATTTTCGCTCTCCTACCCACTCACAACACCTACTTTTCCAACATATTTTCTTAATCTCCACGGGACGGAGGGAGTAATGGGAAATTTTAGGCCATTTTGGCCATTGTACCTAGTGCAAAATCTTAAGTTGAAGCGAACTTACTTATATTATTCATAATCATTGACGTTCATCTTAGTTTTTGCTTTCTCCCTCCTAGGACAGTTGATCATATTGACTATGTCTGGGTAATGAAAACACAAATTCAAAATTTTACATCTCATTTACAGCTATTAGGTTTTGCCACTTAGATGAGCTTAATATTGCTGTCAATTGAATTTTCTTAATGAAAACCCTTAACTCTCCTGTTTTTGTCGTATCTTTTTCACTTTTATATTCCCTTTCCCTATCTTGTCGTTCTACATTTATACAGTAGGTTGTATTGCCACTTCTTTTCTGTATATGTATGGCTAGATGTCCAGTATCTATTATATACATGCTATACTTCCTGGCATTACATTTCTCCTTGGACCTAAAGCTGTAAACAAACCAAACCGAGTTGAGCTATGCTTTAAGCGTTTTGAGTTCAACTCTTTACTATCTAATTGATCGAGCTTGCAAAACTCTAGCTTTAATGAAGATAAGTAACGAATATACTCTCTCCATCACACTTGAAAAGGTGTGTCCTCCTTCTTGGATGTCCCATAAGAAGAGAAACTTTCCTTTTTTTTGGAAGTCCCATTTCAATCAATTGACTATGTGAACATTCATTTCCCCATAGTTTGAATTCCAATGTTGGCCCCTTATTTGAACTCAAATGATTTGATGCAGAATTTAGATAATTAATCAAATATCCACCACTTTCCTTAACTTCCGTGTTTGGTCAAACAACACCTCTTCACGGGGCACGGAGGAAGTACTATCATTCATATGAAATAGACATAAATTACTTATTCAAGCTGAAACCAAAACAACTTGTTTATATCTCAAGTCGAAGATTGTGTCCGAACTTGTTTACTCCTTCCATCCAATTTGAAATTGCAAAATTTGCCATTTCAGGTGTCCCACTTAAAATTGCAAAAACCCAAAATGAAAACTTCATACTCCCTCTGTCCCAGAGTAAGAGTTTTACTTTCCATTTTGGTATGACCCTGAATAAGAGTCCCATTCATAAACTTGTAAAGGATGAAATAGTGTTTCAGACCAGGGTTGCAGGACACTCTCCCCATACCCTCGAATCGCGTATCGATTCGCAGGTATCGATTCGCGATTCGATACCGAATCAATACGATGGAATTCGCGAATCATTACTTCGATTCGTGTTCCGATACCTTAAAAAAATTCTTTGAATTCACAATTAATATCCTCTAATATTGAAAAGTCATTGTTGCAATAAATAAATATTGTACATTAACTAGTGATATGTTTCCAAGGATAACTTCAAACAACTCTAGAAAACTGAAAAGCCACAACATTCATATCAAGGAGCTCTAACCCTTAGTGATCAGTCCCTCAATTTATCAACATGAATGTTTCTTTTTGGTGTTTTTTTCGGTGACGTAATAGAGCGTTAAAATATTGATTTTCTATGAGAAGTAAGTTTATTATTATTATATATTTTTTAATATTGATTTAAATCAAACGTACTAATATTGCGAATTCGCGAATCGCAATAATTGTAATACTCTGCGTATCGGATTCCATTGGTTGAGCGAATCTTGAATTCGTATCCCGAATTCGAATCGGACGAACTACGAATCGTGCAACCCTGTTTCGGACAATGTTGTCCTTCTAATGGTTGGATAATTACAACAAAACCAATATTTTACTAACCTACTTTTACCCACTTGCATTGTGGATAGTATTTTGGAAAATTATGTCCTCAACCCACTTGAAATATTTACCCATTTCTTATTGATTTTTAAATAAGCGTGCGAAACCAAGGTAAGACTATTATTCTGGGATGGAGAGAGCAATATTTTTTTAATCAATAGGATTTGCTTGTCATACTCACATCAACTAAAAACTTACTATTCCCTACCCCACTAATAATCTCTACCATATTATCCATACTCACAACAACCTTATTATTATTATTCCTTAATTCCCGTGCACAATGTGTGTGTGTGTGTGTGTGTGTGTGTGTTTTTTTTGTCAATTTGAGATGGGATGGTGGGAGTATACATAATACATCAAGCCTAAAATGATGTCCCAAATGGACTCGTACCCAAACCCAAGCTCAACCAAGCTCCAGCCAGCTCGGGTTATGTTGACATCCATATGGGTATTGATTCATTAAGGAAAACTATGAAGCTTGATGTTTGTCCATGCATCTCACGTTCACAGCTATGTCATAAATGCATTCATGAAAGAAACGTACATTCCACCGACACGGAATTGGGGTCAAATTAATTAGATTTGTTTTGGATTTATTAACTTTCTTTTGCCTTTGAGATTCGTATAATCTAATTCTTTTTCCTTTATGATCGCATAGTTATGGCACTCAATCTCGAGATTACTACAGGTGTCCCATCCTTTTGATAAGTTAATACAAGTGTCTGGCTCATAATCCTACATCTGTTCCCGTTAAGTTTGCGCTGTCGCATTGTTCTCCTTCACTTTCCTTGAGCCATCCGCATACTAAATTGTCGGTTTGCTACTCTTGAAGTTTATTTCTGTTCTTCAAATGGAGTTTTAGATTATCAATTTGGAGATAATCAGTAGTGTTTCCTGTTTCACTACCTGAAAATGGCGTAGAGTAAGTTCGCAAAATCTTGATAATATGTTGGGTAATCTTCTTTTAATCTGCTAACCTGCTTTTTTATTCTCTAATTTTAAGGTTATTAGGCGTGGATTGATATTTAATCTTCTTTAGACAGGCATTGCGTTGATTTCTCTTCTTATTTTTCATTTTCCCCAGGTTACTGATATTGTTTGGTTCAGTCTGATCTTTGTATTCCGGGAAATGATGTGTTCTGTACTTGCATGCAATTTCATATGGCTAGATATAATGAATTTCCTGGTTTTGGAGTGCTTGAATGATTTTATTAATCACGATTGAAACTATTTTGGTTATAATTCACTAATATTTATTAGCAGCCGAAGAATTTTACCTTATCAATGTGATATTTTATTAGTCATTTGGTCGAATTTTAAAGTTCCTCTCCTTTGATCCGACTAGAAATTTGAACCATGAGAATGGCCTCATCGATTGCGGAGATAAATTAGAGAAAGTGAACCCTTTTTCGATCCAAGTGGAGAGATTAGTCCATCCATCCATTTTCTTTTATCTTACATTAAATTTTATTTATCGGTTCTTTTTTTATAATTTCCTTCAATAACACTGATCTATGGTGCAGGTTCCTCAACTGTATAATTGATAAAAGGGAAAGTTTTGAGATCAAGGCTACTTGTGGTGAATTTCACTGGCCCCGACTGAAGTTTGTTATTTTCACTTTTTAAATATTCTCTTTTAAGACGGACGATGAGTGTGGGAGAGAATTTCAATCGGTCCCAATGGACTAAAGATCAGGACAAATCATTTGAGAACTCTTTGGCAATGTATGGTGGGGAACCAAATGATCGATGGGAAATAATAGCAGCAGCTCTGACTGGGAAAACCCGTCAGGAGATTAAACATCATTACGAGTTGTTAATTGAAGATGTCAGTGCAATTGAATCGGGCAGTGTGCCTTTGCCTAACTATGCTAATTCTGGTGCAGAGGATATAAAGAATGAACACGATTCTGCAGTTAAGCAAAGTGGTTCTACTCATGCAAGGAAAGGATCAAGAGGAGAGAAAGAACGGAAAAAGGGGATAGCTTGGACAGAGGAAGAGCACAAGTAATATGATATGCTTTACTCTTATACTACCTCCGTCCCAAAATGAATGTCCAAAAGTTTTCAAGTTTGCTCTTGATCAAGAGCAGCAACAAAAATAACAAACAACAAAAAAGCCTTGATCAAGAGAAAATTTGAAAAAAATAAAATAAAAAAAATTGCACATATATTTTGGGACGGAGGGAGTAGTATACTGATTTGCTAGACAGTATGCCAGATGATACTCTTTTCTATTTCTTTTCTTTTTTGCTTCCTTTCTTTTATTTGCCTGCTAACTTTGCTTGCTTGGTATGTGACCTAGAGAACTGCTAGAGCTACATAGAACATTATGGTGGCATTTATGGTGTGTCCATAGCATGTTTTGGAATTTCATTTAGATGAACAAATTAACATGAAATTATTGGTCAAAGTTCAATCAAAGTTGTCTAGAAATGAGACTGTCTTTGTGGGACGGAGACATTGTCATAACTCTGAAGCATGCATGCGTCAGAACTGGACTTCTGAACACGTTTCAAGTAGTATAGAGATCCATTGGCCTCCCTTCACTCTTTTTCGTGATAGTTCTGGGCTATGTATATACCTGAATAGGTGATTATTTATTAACATCCCCTGCATATGATAATAAATATGTACACCCATATATGTTACTCCCTCCCTCCCATAACAACTTGCACCATTTCCTTTTTGGGCGTACCATTGGCAGGGGCGGATCTCTGTGTATAAGTATGGGTGGAAGTTACCCATTGAATCAAATGGAGTGTCTAGTTTAGTGGTGAAGTCTAAAACTTTTTTACCTAGAGGTTGTGAGTTCAAATCACATAACAAGCATTTTTCCTTCACATTTTTTTTCAAAGCTTTATTGTGTATTTGTGCACCCACTCAAATAATATTCTGGGTCCCATTGGTAAGTCCCACTTTCCTAAAATGTCCACCCTTTAAAAAATAATTATCCTACCCCACTTGTCATACTCACACTTTTAAATTATGGGTCTCACTCTCAGATCATCATACTCACAACCACTTTCCCACTCATAATACTTTTGAATATATATACTCTCTCCTTAATTCCCTTGCCGGAGTAAATTGGTGCAAGTTGTTATGGGACGGAGGCAGTATTAGATATAAGAAATTTATCCAAAGTGAGTGCCTGTTTCCAGTGAAAAGTTATCAAATTCACCTTTGTCAAAACCATGCCCTTGTTTCCCTAGGTGATATGTGATTTAAGGGTATTTATGTGTATATGCTACTTAGTGTATAAAAATCAACTTCTTAATTTCCTTGAAAACTATAAGTGGACCCTCGTTTTAGGAGTGAGTGAATATTTTCTTAGTAGAATAAATGTACCTATACCTACTTCTGTTCTTTGATCTCTTTGATCAAATCATTACTGATGTCATGAGTTTTGAGGAGTCACCTTTTTTATTTGAATTGAATTTGCATTGTAGGTTTCTGTCTTGGGAATACAATAAGAGATTTGGATTATTAATAAATTTCTAACTCAATGCGTCGCTAAATGATGGTCCCATTGGACAAGTCAATTTTTTTAAAGATCTATCTTTATTTGCTTGTACCTTATTGTAATTGCACTAAAATCATTGTCTTTTAAGGAATAAGACTTTTTTTAAAGAATAACAAAACCAGAAAGAGAGATTATATTTTTGGATGGGAGAGTAAATAGTGTCGTTGGCCTTGAGTCCAAAACTTCCAAAAGAAAAAAAGTTTGCTGCTAGGCTTTGAGGGGATGTTAGACTTATTCATGGGGCTATGGGGTAGTCTTGGGCTTGATTGGGCTATTTGTTACGGTTTAGGGTTGGGCTTTGGGAGGTTAGTGGGCTTGATTGGGTGCACCTCCTCCCATAGTTGATATGGTGGATCTGCCAATGGGTGTGCTTGGGAAGGGGAGACCAGTTTCAAACCTGACGTGTTGCTACTCCTAATTCCAATGGCCATGAGACTATTTTCAATGTAAAAAAATATCTGTAAGTAGGTTTTTAACAAGCATGACATGAGTTAGAATTTTCCATAATCATGTAACTGCGAATAATCTATATTTTTTTTCTCGTATAATTGTTGAATCAAAATGTTGGCTGATCTTACGGGATAAGGGTATTCGTACATTCAAGCTTGAGTAATAACATATTTGTCTGTGTTTAAGTGCTCATATTCTACATGTATTTCTTTATTTATTTGGGATCTTTACTTTTGTTGGAGGGGGGGGGGGGGGGGGGGGGGGGGGGGGGGAGGGGGGGGGGGAAGAATAATATTCTCTAAAACTTCAGTGAATCTGGTAAATCTATTTGGGATCCTTTGTGAAATACTCCCTCCGTCCCAAAATGATCTTCCCATTTGTCTATTCAAACGTTTTAAGAATATGAATACTTGCTTCACTAGCCATGTTTTGTTTATTTACTTTTAAGCCCGAATTGGAGAAATGGGAAGAACTTTTTGGGTCAATGAGTAATGGAAAATGGGAAGATGATTTTGGGACGGAGAGAGTAATAATTTATTTCAACATTGCTCTTTCTCTCGTAGGGAATTTCTCAAGGGTCTGGATAGGTTTGGAAGAGGAGATTGGAGGAGCATATCCAGGCATTGTGTCCTTTCCAGAACACCGACACAAGTTGCCAGCCACGCACAGAAATATTACAACCGCATGAATTCAGGAACCAAACAGAGGAAAAGGAACAGCATTCACGACGTAAAATGCGAGGACGAAGGACAGACGTCGGCCCCACAAGGTCCAGCTGGCGAAATGACTGGAGCTTCTGCATCAGGAACCTCTGCCATAACCGAGAAATCACCACCGCCGATTCCTCCACCTGTTCTCATGGATGATGTAGACATGTCAGATCCATTCGGGTACATGATCGCTGGTAATATGAATGAATTTTCTGCCCCACAAGGTCTAGTTGAGGAATATACTGGAGCTTCTGCATCAGGATCCTCTGCCGTAACTGAGAAATCACCACCATCGATTCCCCCACCTGTTCTTGTGAATGATGGAGACACGTCCGATCCATTTGGGTACATGAGCACAGGGAATGTGAATGAATTTTCTGCCCCACAAGGTCCAGTCGGTGAAAATACCGGAGCTTTTGCATCAGGATCCTCTGCAATAACCGAGAAATCACCACCACCTGTTCTTGTGGATGATGGAGACGCGTCAGATCCATTTGGGTACATGATCACAGGGAATATGAATGAATTTTCTGCCCCACAAGGTCTAGTTGGGGAAAATACTGGAGCTTATGCATCACAATCCTCTGCCATAACCGACATATCACCACCTATTCCTCCACCTGTTCTTGTGAATGATGGAGACACTTCAGATCCATTCGGATACATTACAGGGAATATGAATGAATTTTCTGCATCTGGGCCATTCAGTGTAGGCGGGATGTCATCACCGTACGTTGACTGCTCAATCATGGGCCCGCCTAGTCTACCGACACTTCCGTCCCCGACTCAGACGATATATGGGTTCGATGCGCCACTTCTTGATGAGTACAGCTTATTTGACATCTCTGATGTCCCTTTCTTCTGATCAGAATATGGAGCCAACTTAATAAGTGTATTGTATAAAATCTTACTATGTGTTTTATATAGCTGCCAAAACTTACTGTATGTTGGAACTTGTTTTATTATGTGGATGTTATATGTATAACAAAGTATATTCTATATGTATGTATCTAAGTGTTTGGATTGGTATAATGATTACTTGTGTAATCTGTGTGTGTTGTTAAAATTTGGATTCAGTGTGTGCATGTGTGTGTTCTTTCTGCAGATATAAGAGCAAACTGCAGCTGGTTGGTGCAGTTTAACAATATTTAGGGATGGAACCCAATCCTCTCAGCGGCGGAGCTACCTTGGGCCCACAAGGGGCAATTGCCCTGATTAATTTTTTAAAATATACAATTTTCTAATGCAAAATTTATAAAAATCTGGAGGTTTAGTGCAATTTATTGAAATTTGCCCAATTTGCCCCCTTTGTGATAAAGATAACAATACACTAGATTTTTATTTTTTTTGGCCCCCCATTAACAAAAATACAGTTCAATTTTTTTGTTGTTGTGCGAACTTTGCCCCGTTAACGAAAAATCTTCGTTTCGCCACTGAATCCTCTCATGGATATGGAGAAGTAGGGGTGTCAGTGGTTCGGTCCAAACCGCGGTTTGGGACCGAACCGAACTAAACCATAAGGTTTGGTTCGGTTTTTAAGCACAAGTAGTTCGGTTCGGTAAATTGGAAAACCGCGTGGTTCGGTTTGGTTTGTGGTCTAACCCCTCCAGACCAAACCAGACCGAACCAAACCAAACCGTCAGACCGAACCATAAGACCGAACCACCAGACCAAACTGTCAGACCACATATATTAGTCATATATTTGTATGTTAAGTAACATTCACCTTTAAATTATTAAAATAATTTACATTACATCATTCTTAACTCTCATTTTGCATCTTATTCAATATTCATTTCATCGAATGTTATATTCATTGAGGCACATAGTTAACAAAGTTCTGTAGTGTATTCACTTACTTCAGCTTCTTTATTCGTTTAATATTTTCATTCTTCCGAATTTTCTCTTTTAAACAGAGTGTAAACCATAATTTGAATCGTGATATGAACCTCGGTGTGAGTGGTGGTTTAAACCACGATCTAAACCATATTCTAGACCACGGTCTGAACCGCAGTCTGGACCACATTACTGAACCGCGGTCTGAACCAAACCGAACCAAACCATGGCGGTTTGGTTTGGTTCGGTTTGAAATTTTTCGTGGTTCGGTTCGGTTTGGAATTTTCCCAAACCGATGACTAGTGGTTTGGTCTCTAAAATGGCCGAGACCGAACCAAACCGAACCATTTACACCCCTATGGAGAAGCATCTTACATACTTTCTCCTTCACATCACAAGTGAGACTTCTTTCCCTTTTGGTCTGTCCCACTAAAAGTGAGACTGTCCAAAATGGAAATGTTTCAATCTCACTCATTTTCCCTCTTCATTTTCCACCACTCAATTTATTCAACCAACACTACTATTTATCCCACTCATTCTCTCTCTTCATTTTCCACCACTCAATTTATCCAACTAACACTACTATTTACTCCACTCATTCTTTCTCTTCATTTTCTACCACATATTTACTAGTTTTTCTTAATTAGTGTGCAAACACCTCTAGTCCTACTTGTGCTGGGACGGAAGGAGTATTCAAGGTTGGTTATAAGACTAATGCATTGGTGTTGGACTAAAATGACACAGGATTTGACGAGTAAGTCAGGCGAGGGGCGGGTGTTTTTTGTATCCGAGAAAATTTTGGGGGAAACTAGTTTCTCCTAAATTATAAAAAGTCTTGTTTTGACAGGTAAGTCTTGTTTTAGATACATTGGTCATTTATTAAATATTTTTTAATCTAATTATTTGTTCTTTCAAGACACGTTCAAAAATATAATTCTCAAGTGAAGTGGGACGGAAGGAGTAGATTATGGTATTTTATACTGTAAGATATTTCATTATATATAAAATTTTAAATATTCTCCACAATAATCCTAACTAAGCTTGTCAATGTCAATCTGAACATGCGAATTTTCATGAAGACTTACTTGAAACTGTTAGAATAGTAAAACAGTAGCAGCAACAGATTAATATGATTTAACCAGGAGCAGATTATGCAAGAACAGTAACGATCAATTAAGCCAAGAGCAAACAGATCCAGCAAGAACAATAGCAACAGTAGAACAAACAAAAACAGAAAATAGAGTTAGAACACTTATCAATCAGATCGAGTCGCATTTGGAAAGACTTCCCTAAGAAGAATTATTGCCCCTACTGGTGCTGCTTCGGGTCCAGGCAAATTCTCCCGAGGATGAAACGATCACAGAAAACGTACCAAGAGAGGTTGCACAGCAGGTACGGATTCAACTTCGGTCCTATCTCAGTCGCCTGAATCTCACCGCCGTTAACACACAAACTGGAACTTATATCAGAATAACGAGAGCAAAAAATAGCAGAGTATTTCGTGCATTAGTGTTCTGGGAAGAGGGGACGTTTTTATTTATGCACAAAATAGTTCAGAATTTGATAAGGAGACGGACTCCTAATTCTGATCAACTCAAAGAGTTTCAGTCTTACAAAGAAAGAAACTACCACAGTTAAGTCTTATTGACGAGACTAACTGACTTTCGTTAGGGACCAAATAGCACTCAAATGAATTTTGTCCAAAAAGATACGCCCGCGAACCGAACCATTCGCCCAAACGCCCTTAGCCCGTGCCCGAGCCCGGGCCCGGGCCCGGGCCCGGCCCGGCCGAGCCGAGCGAGCGTGTGGGGAAAGGTTCAAGCCCACCTCACATGTAACTTGAACATGAGTGTATGAAGTGCCAAGTAATTTATGGCACTTCAACTACCCATCTCATTCCCATGTGGGATGGCACAAAAGCCTTATATATCACCAACAAAAGGGGACTTTTTGCCTTCCTATCCCATGTGGGATGACAACCAACCCACTTCATTATTGGTATTTAAGACTTATTGATGGCTATCTTTGAGGTCTAATTACTATGGATTCCACCCATAATTTGGCTTTCACCCAAACATCATTTTGCTTCATAGTATAACATAGAATGTGTATAAACATTGACTTTGGTCAAACTCAATGGGACCCACAAATGGGACCCACCTAAAGTTACCCAAAGCCAAAAACTTCCAACAATCCCCCACAAGTCCATAGTGATAAGACGTGTAGAGATTATCCATGTTGTGCTTTCAGTAGAACGGTACCTTCCGGCTTGAACCGCTACCTTAGTTAGTCAACGCAAACCTCCACAGGACCAGATGAACGGGTGTCTTGAATCTGGTTCCTTTGAGTGTAGAGGCCTTTGTTGGTAACAACACGGCAAAGGCTATGATAGGCCCTTCATCGTAGAATTGACGCATATAGGCCATACGTCCCGATCCGCTATCATAAGTGCTTTCAAGGAATAACCCATTTCCTCTAATTGTGGCCACACAACAACACTTATTTAGTTGGGCATCTCCGAAGATGTACTGCTATCATCTTGTCTAAAAAGACTCGATCCCATTCAAAGCCTTAAGCTTTTACTATACTGGCAGTAATGAACACCCTCCAGGTTATTCAGGGGATAGACTCAGACATTTAACATGTCAATCTATTTTAGGTGCTCCGATCCACCCCACAGCTTGTTATTACCACATTGAACCTTCTTCGTGGGATCTCCACTCAGATAGGTTGGGTTTCTACTGCGTTTGAATCAGACGGGGTTCAGCCCCATCCCTAACCTGGATTTAACAACAAGAACATATACAAGTCCTTTTGTTAAAGGATCAGCTGTGTTATCCTTGATACCAACATAATCAACAGCTATCACCTTTCGAGACACTAAATCCCTTATAGATTTTAATCTAATTTGGATGTGTCTCCTTGTTTTGCAGTTGTACTTGACACTCTTCAGTTTCTCAATTGTGGCAATATTGTCACAATGTACAGAGACCATTGGAATAGGCTTGCTGACCATGGGTAACTCGGACATAAATCCGTGTAGCCATTCAGCTTCTAATCCAGTAGTGTCAAGAGCAACTAATTCGGCCTCAAAAATAGACCTAGACAACAGAGTTTGTTTTGTAGACCTCCAGGCGACTACAGCTCCGCCTAAGGTAAAAACATACCCTGTACAGCCATAACTCCCAGAGTTTAAGGCTATCCAGCTAGAATCACTATATCCTTCAACAACAGCAGGATATCTCTTGTAATGCAGCCCAAGGGAAATGGTTCCCTTCAAGTACCTAAGGACTCTATCAAGAGCCTCTCATTGTGCTTTATTTGGACATTGAGTGTATCTAGCCAATCTTGTAACTGAGTAGGAAATATCCGGTCTAGTACAATTGGCAAGATACATCAAACTTCCAATGATTTGAGAATATCTTAACTGAGCAACTGGTACTCCCTCATTCTTAGTAAGTCCCACAGAAGGGTCATATGGGATCTTAGCAGTTTTACAGTTCTTATAACCAAATTTCTCCAATATACTTTCAGTATAACGAGACTGCGAAATGGTTATGCCTTCAGTTGAGCGAGTCAACTTTAGGTCAAGAATCACACTTGCTTCTCCCATATCCTTCATCTCAAACTTACTTTTCAAGAATGATTTAGTTGAATCAACTATCCTCATTTTGGTTTCAAACAAAAGAATACCATCAACATATAGGCACAAGACAATACTACTATCACCTTCAGTCTTGATATAGACACACTTATCAAACTCATTAGTAATGAAGCCAAACGATGAGATAACTTTGTCAAATTTTTCATGCCACTGCTTTGGGGCTTGTTTAAGTCCATAAAGTGACTTAACAAGTTTACAAACCTTTTTCTCGTTACCAGATGCTACAAATCCTTCAGGCTGTACCATATAAATTTCCTCATCAAGATCGCCATGCAAGAAGGCGATCTTTACATCCATTTGGTGATATTCTTTTGGAGAAAATAAGAGCCATCTGCAAAAAGGAAGAGTGAAGTGGTTAAAGATATATGCCATCCATCCATATCTATAGAATAATTCAAAATTTCAAACAGTTTTAAATTTTTATTTAAATTAGGATATAAATTAATATTCAAATTTTAAACATGCCATTCACAAATCTCCCATATTTGCTAAACTTTTAAGAGAACTATAATAACGATATGCTTAAAAAACATTAATGACTCTATTTAGAAGAAAAAAGGCTACTGCATCAATATTGTACTAGATTAGTAAAAAATTAGTACGCCAGGGAAAAAAGATTAGCTATACATTTTTAACAAAACAAATTAGATATATATCAAAATATATTTTTGTAGATTCGTTTGTACAATTAGGAAATGTAATATTTTGACTTGACATTTCTATGCTAACAATTGGTTAATCCACTAATATTTGAAAAATAAAAGCCAGAAGAAAATCAATAAAAACAAATGATGTGTATGTAACTACCATTTCATAATTATTTGGTTAGTTAAATTTTTTAATTTTTTGCACAAATTTTTTAATTAAAAAATATGTGTAAATTGGAACCCAATGTAAATGTATCAATTAATTTGTCTATTAAACTATTAATGCTGATATTCATTATGCTGACAAAGAAAAATCGAGAAAGAGATCTTTTTGGGATTTGTAATATTTGTATTTTTGACAATTAAAATTGGAGATAATGTATCTGGTCAAAATATAGTCCATGTTAGTGTTTTGGAGGGAAACTGAAATATAAAGGGGCTCTAATGACTTGAGTCTTTATATATATATATAGATGCGATGGGCTTAAAAGGGCACAATTAATATTTAGAATTAAAAATAAATAAAATATTTTCTATTTAGGAATTAAAGCCAAAGCAATCGTATTAGGATAAAGGCGGGGATATTTTAATTCATTTGAGTTCTTCTTTCTAAGAAAACACGCAAGCTGCTCTCTCTCGTTCGTCGTCGACTTCCTTCAACTAGCAAGTACAGGTGATGTCTAATGCTGCTCTCTCCCTCTCGCTCTCTCTCAATCACAAATCCCTATGATGACGCCAAAATCTGGTTGGATCAGCCTTTGTCTAACGGGTCGGATAATCCCAGCAACAGTTCTTGATGATGGAATCTGCACACACGAAACAAACGTAAACTACACCGGGGCTTCACCGGCGAAGGCCCTCCGGTGTAAGAATAAGGATATGGGTGATTAGAAATAGAGAATCAATTGACTAGATTAGAGCCAAAAGTTCATTACCCGTTTCCTGTGTTGAGGGCCTGTTTATATAGGTGTGGGTGTATGAGTTCTGACTTGATAGGAAAGCCAGGAAGCCAGTGGTGATGTATGACTCATATTCCTTGGAGATAGACTCCTGATAAGGATGGATGATATCCTGTTATCTGATAGAAGAGTTATCTTGGTTCAGATAAGGACTCTTAATCTTAGAGTTGTAATATAACTCTGTAAGAGGTTTCCCGACGATAATGGGAAGTTTACGATGTAAGTCGGCCCGTCATCCAACTCGGCTCGTCATAGAGGCCGGCTAGGGATGGGGCTTCTCGAACTCGGCCTAGACAAGGACTACCAACTCGGCCTTACTGATGTCGAGCTATAAACATGGCTTGTGAGTGGGCCTCTCGGTATGGGTCCATTAGGTACGCTGGGCCTCTCGTCCGGGTTACCATCTACTAGGTCGGTTTATGTCGTTCAGTGGCCCCCGAGTTTCTATCTCGGCATGCCGAATAGAAATTGTTGGGTATTTAATTTCTGGTTGATTGATGTGACAGTTGTAGCCGCCAAAATCCTTGCTTCGATTTGCTGATGCCCGTAGGATTTAATGCTAATTGAATCATTGTTCTTCTTGGAATGGGAAAACTCCAGTTGTACTCCACATATGAATAATATTTATTACCCTTCAACTAACTCCATCTTAAATACTATAAATAGAGAGTCTGTGTTTCAATTTTCCACATTATTCTTGCCTTCTTTCCTTCTCCAAACTTTATCCATGGCCAAGAGAGAGTATGACGATGCTTTTCCAGAAGAATGTGATTTCTCAGATGACGCGAAGGACTCATCTGTCCTGGATGACGAAAAATCTGCTGATGGCTCCTTACTTTCGCCTGAGGATTACTGTCAGGATGGTGAAGACTCAGATGATAGCAATCATTAATGGGAGGAGTCCATCACCGAAGGTAGTGATGAAGACTCAGGTGATGATGAGGACAACAGCTCCAGCGAGGTTGATGAAGAGGATGAAGAAGAAGAAGAAAAAGACTTCAAAGCTTTCCAGGAAGAGATGAAGTTGTATCAAGAGAACCAAAAATAAACAACTTCATGTTGGCCTAATGATAGTAGTAACCTTTTTTCTCTTTCTTTTTTGTACAGGCTAAGCCCCCGGCCTTGCTGTGGGGGTCTTTTGTTAAATGTATATATATATATATTGGGGCTCTCTCCTTGCTCTGTTTTCGAATTCTCAATGATTTGTATGACCTTGAATCTTTTTATTATCATCATCTCTTACACGATGCTGCAATAGAACAATGCCGATCATTCGATCTTAGTTGACATGTCGGTATGGAAAGCATTTGCACCTGTCGTTCAACTATAACTTCAATCACCGCCCGACATAGACTTGACCTTTCCTAGTCTTGGTTTTATCCCGTTCTTGGATATCACTAAGGATGTCGGTCCGTCGTAGGGGTGTCGGCTACATCTATGTGCTGAACCCTTTAATGTCGATATAGGCATCCGAAAAATGGGGTTTTTGAAGCGACTGGCATCCTTGTGGTAGGTCTCGTCTTGACACGTGTTGATTTAGCATTGGCAGTCTGCTTGTGTTTCTCAAACGGCGGTTGAGTCACTTCAATCGTTCGCCACCTCATTATATTGATTGGTGTACGTGTCCCAGTGATGGGACAGTCACCTCGAAAACGCGGTCCATTAAATGTGGATCATGATGAGTTAGTGGGAGTACGTGCTGCCCATGGATCGCGGGTCAAGTCCGACTTAAACCCGGACCCATAATTTTCGACCCGACGATATACACTTCACAGTAAACCCTTGAAAATATTTTTACTTTCCAATTCTTCACCTGCGTAGTGTGGCTGCCGCCGGCGAATCAAACAAGAACTCTGATTTTTGGAGCGACTCCCCTCAATCTGCTTCGATTAAAGTGCTTAAGGCGGCCTTTCGACTAGCTCCCTCCGATCTCTTTCCATTTGTAAGGTATTCTTCCCCCTTCCTTTTGTTGATTTTCCACATTTGGGGTTTCGAGAATCTCTTTGGGGGTTTTACCGCTTCGCCTGCCACTGTTCTTAGCCTTATTTCTTGGACTTTCACCTCTTCCCAATGTCTGAACCTCTGATTTCGGGTGTAAATCCCTTGTATGGTTGTTATCAAAGAAACAATAGGATTTATATTAAATCAAATGGGCATTGGAATATGCTGTCGTTATTAGCCGTGGGGGATATCCTGTATTTGAGGGGGTCACCTAGGGAAGATCTGAGGTATCCATCTGGCCTTTATGCCCCGAGGGTTAGGGGGGAAGACGATGCCGACATGATTGTCTTTGATAACGAGGATAGAATCCTTAACCATATTTATTTATTTTATGTAAAAGACAAATCCTTGATTCGATCTCGTCTTGAGGGTGCAACCTCCTCGGTCTCCGTAGTTGATTCGGGGGGGAATACGGCCTTTCCAAGGCTTCTCGACGAGTCTAACCCCTCTGCTTCTTCTACAGGTATGGCCGGGGAAAGCACCTCTAATAGGATAGTGGATCGCTTCGATACTGATGTTTCCAGGCCAAGACGAGGTTCCAGTGTTAAGATGACTAGTAGGAAAGCGGGGAAATCAGGTCCCGTTGTGGGTAAGCACCCCAAATCGGGTGAGGAAATGATTGAGGCTCTCTATTCTCGGTACGGAGTGGATCGAGAGGAATATCGTTTGTACTATAGCAAGTCCCTTCCTTTAGATACAGATGAAAAGATCCATAACTTTTACTACGACCAGGCTGTTGTCTCGTTCTTCTTTAAACAATTCCAACTAGGACTACGGCTTCCTCTTGACCCCTTTATTAACGAATTTCTGGAGTCGTGGGAACTGATGCCGGCTAACATTGGTGCTAATGCAGTCCGGTACCTGGTTAGTTTCATTGTTTTGTGTCGCAGTCTTAACTTCGAACCGTGTATGTCTATTTTCGATCATTTCTTCAACGTGAGTTATAACAAGACTACGAGAACATCGACCATCAAGTCCGATCCCTCCAAACCCAAGATTATCACCCCAATCTCTGGCACAGTCAGCAAGGTGTCGGGGTGGAATTCCCATATAATTAGAGTCGAGTACCGTTTCGGTTGGGAGTTTGCCGTCCCCGAATACGCACCATCCCGTCCTCATAAGGTCCACAAGCCTGAATGGAGCGATAGGTTGATCGCTAAACTCGAGGAGTTTTCCAACTTGGGTACTTTGGATTGGAATGAACTGGAGAAAGATCCCCGCTATTATGTTCAAGCCGGGTTGATGAAGGGTCCTATTGATGGGGTCGTCCCGAAGGTTAGCGTTCTGAGGGGAAATAGGTTCCCAGATTGGATCGTCCATCCCAATTTTGTTTTCCTTCGTGACTGTGTTCGTTGCCAGGAGGAAAACAACATTTGCCTTAAGACTGAAGATACTGTAGGATGTAATTATCTAACTTTGCCTTTTTTCCCTGATCTTTGATGCCTCGTCTCGGTCTAATCTTGGCGTTTTGTGCAGTTTTGACTATGGAGCAAGTTGCCGAGATCGAGTTGGAGGAACTTGACCCTGTTCAGGCAGCGAGGTTGAAGAAGCAACGGTCTAAAGCTGCCGCCCTAGAGAAGCGTCATGATGACATGGAAGATAGGCAGAGGCTGCTTCAGAACAAAGATGATTCCGCGGTGCCTATGTCGGACCGCTCTGTTGGGGAAGTTGGAGAGGGGGCCGACGTGGTGGCCCCCGAGACCGAAGAGGCTGCTCACGATAGTCTGTCTCAGAGTCACGGCCAGGACACGCGCGTTGTGATTGAGTCGGATAGTGGGGGTGCTCATCACGGTCAGAAAAGATCCAGGGAGGAGGTCAGGGAGGTTCGAGCTCCGAAAAAGGCAACTCCCTCTGCTCATGATTCTGCTTTCAGCCCGGCTTTGCCTGGCGATGAGGTGAAGAGTTGGGTAGAGAGGTTTGGTGGTGTCCCTATTCTGTCGGGTCTGGACGTGTCGGTTCGTTCGGGCCTTGCTCTGAAGAAGGGCGGTCCGGTGATAAAGCGGGCCATGAATGTGGATACCATTGAGCAGTTGATTGCTGAGAAACCCACGTCCCAGCAAATGTTGAACCGCAAGGGCTTACTCCTTAGCGAGGTAAAGCTCCTGGCTATCCCATTCTCTTTCTACTCTATGTCGTTATTTATTTCTTCTTTCATTTTTGTAGCTTGCATCTCTTGCCCAAACCGATTACACTATGTATCGTCACGCCTACGAGTCCTTGAAGGAGACAGAAGCCGAGGTGTCCAGGCTTAAAGGCTCCATTGACGATCTTAACGACAAAACGGTTAGCTTAGAGAAAGAAAAATCTTTTCTTGACGCGTCACATCGCCAGTCTCAGGAAGAGGTCTCCAAGCTGAAGGAGTCTCTGCTAGCCACAAAAAGCGAGCTCGAGGATGAGAGCAAGCGTGCCGAGACGTTGGCGGGAGAAAAGGCTACTGTTGAGGAGAAGCTTGCCTTGTTGGAAGACCAGTATGCTCGTCTGGAGGAAAATGTGGCGATTAAAGAGAAGGCGGCCGTGGAGGCTTATAAGAGCGGGCCCCAATTCAGGGAAGACCTGAGCGATAGAGTCGGCACGATATACAATGATGCCTGGTCCAATTTAACTCGTCTCCTTTATATCGATCCCGAAGTTGATGTACCTTTGGAGAAGTGTGCTCGTCTCTATCATCAGGACGCCTACAGTGTTGAGGCGCGGGCCGCGCATTCTCTTATTCCGTTCTCTGAAGGAAGTCTCAGGGTTATCAAGGCGAAGGATCGCAAGGCCAACAGGCCCGTCTGGGAACCTCCGGAGCTGGTGCCTGATAACTTTGAGAAATTGCTGGAGTGAACCGGGGATGAGGCACGTGCCGGTGTGGATTGATCTGACGACTTAATGTTTCAGTTTGTAAGCCGGTTTGGCTTGGAAGAGTTGTATTTAGCACTTGTCTCACTCTGCCCACCGTCACCGGGGGAGTTTCAAACACTTTTTGTATGTCCCAAAGTATTTGTAGGCCTGGACCCAGTGTTTGCTGGGGGGCGTAAACACTTGTTTTGAGAACCTCGGTTTGAGGCGTTTTAGCCTTTGTTTAACCTGTTCAGTTAAGTGCCTTCTCGCTATTAGTTTGTTTTTACTTTATCTCAGTTTGAGATGTCTCAACGATCTGATGTGACTAGATGCGATAGCCAGTTCGGGCTACGTTTGCAGGCCGGGGTTACTCACCATGTGGAAAACCATAATAAGCTTTATATGTTCCGATCGAGGTGATCTACCATTGAGTTCCGACGAACGTCGAGTGTTTGGGTTTGATGTTGTTTGGTCTGGTTGTCAGGACCAACTCAAGTCATCTTATGTGCTAGTTGTTAGAACTAGGCTTTTGGAAATCATGCATGAGTATGCTCGTCAACCTCGTTAGGGTGCTAGCTATTGAAACTAGGCTTTAGAAGTCATGCTTTAGGTATGCTCATCGACTTCGTTAGGTTGCTAGTTATTGGAACTAGGCTTTAGAAGTTATGCATAAGTGTGCTCATCAACTTCGTTAGGGTGCTAGTGATTGAAACTAGGCTTTAGAAGTTATGCATAACTGTGCTCATCAACTTCGTTAGGGTGCTAGTGATTGAAACTAGGCTTTAGAAGTCATGCTTGAAGTGTGCTCATCGACTTCGTTAGATGATCTCGGCGTTGTAAATAACACTAAGACCGGGTCATGTACTATAATCAAAGCTTGATGTAAATGAAATAAAGGAAATTTTATTGATAAAATCAAACTAAGACAACTAGATATCATCTATAGAAGTCTAAAACTGAAAATTTGATAAAAAGAATAAATAGCTAACCGAGATGCTATTGATAGTACTTTCTCAAGTGCTCGGAATGCCATGGGTGTTTAAGCTCTTTTCCTTTCGAAGTTTTGAGCATGTAGGTCCCTTCCCGTATACTATGGGTGATGACGTAAGGGCCTTCCCAGTTTGGTGAGAGCTTATTCTGTTGTGACTTCAGGTGTGTCGATTCAATTTTTCTGAGTACCCAGTCACCGACTTCAAAGGTTCTCTTTTTTACCTTGCTATAATGGTAGGCCTTGGTTCTTTGCTTGTAATTGATCATTCTGAGTTGGGCGGTCACCCTTTTCTCGTCGATTAGGTCTAGGTCTAGTAGTCGGTTGTACTCATTGACGACCTCGTCATAGTTGGTTACTCTGAAAGTCGGCAAGGCCATCTCGGCTGGTGCCATCGCTTCTGAACCATAAGTCATTGCAAAGGGTGTCTCCCCAGTTGGCCCCCGAGTGGTTGTACGGACGGCCCATAGAGCTAGGGGGAGTTCGTCCAGCCACTTTCCTTGACTGCCTTCCAAATTCTTGGTGAGTGCTTTTAAGACAAGTTTGTTGGCGGCCTCGGCCTGTCCATTGCCTTGAGGATGGCTGACCGACGACTTCTTGTGTTTGACTCCCAATCTATTCAACTCCTAGGTGAAGGCATCAGAGAATTGTAGGCCATTATCTGTCACTATAGTGTGCGGCACGCCAAAACGGCACCATATGTAGTCATGGATGAAGTTGATGGCGTTCTCTTCAGTGATCTTTGCTAGCGGTTTCGCCTCTACCCACTTGGTGAAGTAATCGACCGCCACAATTACATATTTGTTGCTCTCTTTGGCTAATGGAAATGGTCCAATGATGTCGACTCCCCACATGTCGAATGGCCATGTCGGTATGACCAAGCTTTGCTCTACGGCAGGTACTTTGGGTAGGTCGGAGTAGCGTTGACATTTGTCGCACCTTTTTACGTAGGCTTGAGCATCCTCCCTCATGTTTGGCCAATAGTAGCCAAGTGTGATGATTTTGTCGGCAAGGGTTCTGACCCCCGAGTGTCCCCCACAGACTCCCCCATGTACCTCGGCGAGGAGTTTCTCGGTGCTTTTTGGCGCAACACATCTTAGGAGAGGTCTAGAGAATGACCTTCTGTACAGGATGCCATTCCAGACCATGTATCTTGCCGTCTTCTTTTTTATCGATTTAGCCTCTAACTCGTCCTCGGGAAGTTTTCCCTTCTCCAAATAGTCCCTGTAATCGTCAATCCATGTCCTTTCTTCGTCATCTAGGAGCAAAATCTCCAGCCTCTCATAGGCAGGCTGATCGGTGTAAATGATCAGGGGGTCCGAGTCTTCAGCTGTTGCCATCTTTGAAAGTAGATCGGCTTCCAGGTTGTATTCTCTACCGACTTGTCGTATATCCGAGAACTCAAAGTTCTTGGTCAGGTTTAGGATGAGGTCCTTGTATTTGGTCAGCATGTGGTTTTCGGTGTTGTATTCCCCTTTAACTTGGTTCACTACCAGTTGGGAGTCGCTGTATGCTACCAGTCTTGTTGCGCCAAAGAACTTGGCTCTTTCAAGTCCCAGGATTAGGGCTTCATATTCAGCCTGATTATTTGAGGCAGGGAACTTGAACCTGATAAAATCACGTGCAACATGCTCACAGGCAGGACTAGTCAAGTAGACCCCGGCGCCGCTTCTTCCTTGGGTAGTTGACCCGTCGGTGTATAGGACCCAACAGTTGGGCGGTAGTTCTTCCAAGGGCTCTCTATCCATAGGGAACTTCCTTTTTCGGGTGGTCGCCGTGTGTTCACTTGTAAAGGCGGTCTCGACTAAGAAGTCATCAAGAGGTTGGGCCAAAAGAGTCTTCCTTGGCTTGTAGGTTATATCGAACTCGGTCAGTTCGATTGACCAGTTAAGTAGGCGTCCTGAGCTGTCCATCTTGTGAAGTATTTTTCTAAGAGGAGCGTTGGTGTAGACTGTGATGGGATGAGCCGAGAAGTAAGCTCGTAGTTTTCTGGCTGCAATTACCAAGGCATAAGCAATTTTCTCGGCATTGAAGTACCTGCTCTCAGTATCCGACAGTGCTTTGCTGACGTAGTAGACCGGCTTCTGGATACCGCCTTCTTCCCTGATTAGCACGGCTGCTACGGCTCGGTCGGTTGCAGCTAAGAAAACGTACAATGTCTCACCCATGACCGGGCTACTAAGTAGGGGTGGAGAGCCGAGGTAGTCTTTCAGTTGCTGGAACGAGGTCAAACACTGGCGTCCAAGCAAAATCCTTGGTTCCCTTCAAGGCTTTGAAGAAGGGGAGGGACTTTTCTGCTGATTTAGCAATAAACCTACCGAGTGCTGCTACTCTCCCATTCAACCTCTGAATCTCTTTAATACAAGTCGGCTCCCTCATATCGATCAAGGCTTGGATCTTTTCTGGATTAGCCTCGATGCCTCGCTGAGAAACCATAAAACCTAGAAACTTGCCCGCTGTAACCCCGAAGACGCACTTGCTAGGGTTGAGCTTCATATCGTTAGCTTTTAAGTTGTTAATGGTTTCCTCCAGATCTGGTATATGGCTGCCGATCTTGGTCTTGATCACCATATCATCAATGTAGGCCTCCATATTCCGGCCTATCTGAGATTTGAAGACCTTGTTCACCATCCTTTGATACGTGGCTCCTGCATTCTTTAAGCCGAAAGGCATCATGACGTAGCAGTACACGCCGCCCGCAGCTTGGAAAGCCGTCTTTTCTATGTCGTCCTCTGCCATTTTGACTTGATGATAGCCAGAGCAGGCGTCCAAGAAACTGAGGGTTTGATGGCCGGCAATGGAGTCTACGAGCTTGTCAATCCTGGGGAGGGGATAGCTATCCTTGGGACAGGCCTTGTTCAGGTCCGTAAAGTCAACGCACATCCTCCATTTGCCATTGTGCTTTTTTACCATGACTACGTTTGCAAGCCACTCAGGGTAAGTTGCCTCTCTTATGATGCCGGCTTTGAGGAGTTTATCGACCTCGGTCTCAATTGCTTTTTCCTTGTCGGTAGAGAAAACTCGTCTTGTCTGCTTGACCGGTTTGAAGAATTTGTCGACTTCCAGTTTGTGGAGAGCAACAGCTTCCTTCACTCCCACCATGTCATCTACTTTCCACGCAAATACGTCCAAATTGTTTTGGAGCAAGGAAATGAGCTCTTCTCGTTCTTGTTGGGAGAGCTGCTTCCCAATCTTCACTTTTTGATCTGGATGGTCTGGGTTGATGACGACCTCGTCTAACTGATCCACTGGTTTAAGCTCGGGGCCGTCTCTGAACTCTAGGGCCTCGACAATGATCTGCTTGACTTTTTCCTTGTCTTCCCCTTCCAAACTCAGGTTTTCCATGTCCAACAGTCTCTCGATCTCGGTTTCCATATTAGTTGGCTGTGTGGCCCCCGAGCTAGGGACAACGGCGAGAGCCCAGTTGTCCGTAGCTGTATTCATCCAGATGCAGCCAAAGCCGTCAAAACCGTAGGTAACCTCGTCCCTAGTTGGGATGTCGTTGTTAGGAATAACCCACTCGTCAGGTTTATCTTCAATGTACGCCAATATGACACCGATATGTGGCGTTGAGGTTGTGACCGTGGTTGATTTTGAAACCGTGATTCTTTTATCAGGAGTATCAATTTCCAATTTGGCCTTTGCTTTCCTGGATTTCATCACGTGCTCCAAAAAATCTTTCGGTGACCCTGGGACGCACCCGATTCCAGCCGGGGTGGGGAACTTCACCCTTTGGTGAGGGAGGGAAGCAACCAGACCCAACTTTCCTTGACTGGGTGCACCTAGGATTGCATGGTAATCACTGTCTAGATCCATGACTATGAAGGTGACCGTGGCCGAGGTTTTGTAGGGGTGAGTGCCGACTTCTAGGAGTAAGTCAACGGTTCCTTTGGCATCGGCCTTATGATTAGTGAACCCTTCTAGCCTTCCATTATACGGGGTCAGCATTGTATCGGGAAGTTCCATCTCTTTAAAAGTGCGATAGTATATCACATCCTTGGCCGCTCCGGAGTCTATGAGGAGTCTGTCCGACTCGCAGTTATCAATGCGGCCTGTGATGACTAATGGTTGTTCTCTCATTGCACGGTTTCCCGCCAATTCATTCGGAGAAAAACTGATCACTTCCTCCCTCTCATGGATCCAGGGAGGGATGTGGAAGACTTTACTTAGCTCGTAAATCTGCTCCTTGAGTTTCTTGTTGGATGGAATTTCCTCTCGGATCACACCTATCAACCTAGCCCGAGGTGGCCTGTCGACCTGATCATTGTTTTTGTCTTCTTCTCTTGGGCGTTTATTATCCTTGGTCATGAACTGATTGAGCTTGCCTTGGTCGGCCCATTTCTGCAGAATCTTCTTCAGGGCAAAACAGTTCTCGGTGTCGTGACCGTTATCTCTGTGATAGGAGCAATACTTTGTGGTATCCCTTGGGTATTTCGGGTTGTCTTTTAGAGGCTTGGGGTTGGGGAGATCCACCAGATTCATGATCTCAGAGATCGGTTTATTGAATGTGGTGAATGTCTCGGTCCCCCTGGTCCTGTTTTTGCCCTTGCCGTTTCCCCCGTTGGTCCCCTGGGACGAGTTCCCGTTATGTGATTTGTCATGATCTCGGTCTCGTTCCTTATGACCATATAACGTCTTTTTCTTCTCCTCGGCGATGGCCGTGGCATAAGCAACGTGGTACAACTCGGCTTTGGTGAGGGTCTCTCTGACCGACAATTCATAAGTTAGCTGCTCTGACCTATGACCATTCGTGAAGCATACAATTATCTCCCTGTCGGTCAGGCGTTCCTCTATTGAGTCGGAAAGATCCCTAAACCGGTTGTAGAAGCTCAGGGTGGACTCATTCTTGCTCTGGACCATGTTGGCTAGGTCAGACAACCTTTTCTTTCTAGCACCAGCAGTAGCAAAATATTCCAGAAATTGTGATTTCAACTTGGCAAAGGAATTGATGCTACTTTTCTCAAGGTCCATGAACCAGGAACGAGCTGCCTTTGTTAAGGTGCTTGCAAAGGCCTTGCACAGCACGTCATCCTGGTTGGACACTAGGGCCATGGTGGCCTCAAAGGCTTGGATGTGATCCAGAGCGTCGGCGTTGCCGGAGTATTTGTCTAGATGTGGGAGCTTTAACTGCGGATTAGGTGGTGCATCCTTAATCCTCTGCACGAAAGGGCGCATGGCATCGTAATCATTATTGGGTTTCCTGTGCCTCTGATTCATCATCTCAATGTTGTTGAGTCTCTCTCTAAGGTCAACAATGTCCCTTGTGCTGAATGCCGAGGTATGACTGGAACTTACTATGCTTCGATCATGGCGTCCTCTTGCACCTTGGATCGGTTCAAGGCGATGCCTTGAAGGAGTACGGCGAGGTGGAGTGTGCCGGGGCGGATCCTGCCGGGGTGGGGTGCGCCTTGGTGGATCTAGTCTGAGAAGCGAATGACGTCGGGCGTCCCCACGACGTCTTTCCCCTACAATTCTCACTCCAGGGGATTCGTCTTCTTGTTCTTCCCGACGGCGATTAATGCGGTCCCTCAGATCTTCATCTAGATTGGGTCTTCCTAACTGTCCGTCCGGGAGACTTGCTCGGCTCCGGGGAGGCATATCCCGTCTATAATTTTATAGGGGTTCCCTTCTACTCACTCTGTCGTCCAGATTTGTCCCCCTCGTTCCAGATGGCTGAAGTAGGTTAGCCATGGAATTTTCGGGGTCAAGATCTAACAGGGCCCGCTGGGCTTCGGCCAGCTGTTGGAGTGTGTGAACGTTCTGTTGAAGCAACGCTCTTTTGTCCAGTGGCGGCGGTTGTGATGGTCCTCCCCCATTATTGCGGGATCCTGTCCGTCGGCGACGCCCGTATTGGTTAACAACATTGGGGGCCGGACCTTTAGAGCGGGTATGCATCCCTCCCCCTTGTGCGGGTGCCGTAGGTGGGATCCTCTGGTTCTGTGCAGCAGTGTTTGTGTTGTCGGGGGGCGGTGCATCCCTTGTGGTTTCTTTAGAAGGGGTGGCCTCTCGCCCGTCAACTAATTCTCCGGCCATGATCTTGGAATTGTCTGACTAAAGAACTGATCAATCGATATTTCCCGGCAATGGAACCAAACTGATGACGCCAAAATCTGGTTGGATCAGCCTTCGTCTAACGGGTCGGATAATCCCAGCAACAGTTCTTGATGATGGAATCTGCACACACGAAACAAACGTAAACTACACCGGGGCTTCACCGGCGAAGGCCCTCCGGTGTAAGAATAAGGATATGGGTGATTAGAAATAGAGAATCAATTGACTAGATTAGAGCCAAAAGTTCATTACCCGTTTCCTGTGTTGAGGACCTGTTTATATAGGCATGGGTGTATGAGTTCTGACTTGATAGGAAAGCCAGGAAGCCAGTGGTGATGTAGGACTCATATTCCTTGGAGATAGACTCCTGATAAGGATGGATGATATCCTGTTATCTGATAGAAGAGTTATCTTGGTTCAGATAAGGACTCTTAATCTTAGAGTTGTAATATAACTCTGTAAGAGGTTTCCCGACGATAATGGGAAGTTTACGATGTAAGTCGGCCCGTCATCCAACTCGGCTCGTCATAGAGGCCGGCTAGGGATGGGGCTTCTCGAACTCGGCCTAGACAAGGACTGCCAACTCGGCCTTACTGATGTCGAGCTATAAACATGGCTTGTGAGTGGGCCTCTCGGTATGGGTCCATTAGGTACGCTGGGCCTCTCGTCCGGGTTACCATCTACTAGGTCGGTTTATGTCGTTCACCCTATTATATATGTGAAAGCCTCAATTTCCCAAACCCTAAATCCCTACCCTTTTTTTATAATCGTTACAGATTAGTAATCTCTCGTTCTGATGTAGTTCCTCGTTACATAGACTTCGTTTGCTAAGCGTTTTTGGATCTTTTTGAAGGTGATTAATCTGTTGTCCGCATCGTCCTTGCCGCCGTGCCTTCAATCACATCTTCTGAAAGTATCTTCTATCTCTATTTGTGTGTGATTTCAAGTGTCGTAGGGTTTTGAACAATTTTGTTATGTAAAGTTAATTTCTATAGTTTAAATATTGATTTTATTGGGTTTTATAGATCTCTGATAGATTTTTTTAGCAATTACCATGGTCTCTGGATTTATCTAAAGATCTATATCGATATATTGTAAATTTTATGGATTTTGTGATTTGATTTGTTGAAATTGGTGGCCAGATCTGATGTTCTTTAATAGTAATTTTGTTGCTGATGAATATTTCATAGATGGTTTTTCCCATGAGAACAACGGGATCATCTCATCTATGAGACGGGTTTTTTGACCCGGATCCATGACCCATGGGGTGGTCCTGCCACGTGGCAGCCTCTCATAGGCCAATTTATTTTTTAATTTTTTTTGCTTTTTTTTTTTGCCGGCTTTTCCGTCGTTTACCAAAACTTATAGTTACCATAACTTAATGTAATGACTGTATACATATAAAGTAACATTGTTCATAAGCAAACGTAACACCTGTTTTACAAAAACAAAAGCTCGTTTTACCCATTTTTTCAAATGTAATACTAACTATAATTACGTGTAACCCAAGCAATATCTAAATTTAATTATCATTTATACTGAAATGTAATAGTGTTTTTGCAAAAATGTAAAATATTGTGTATTTTGATTTTATTTTTTAAAAGAAAGTAACATTTGAAAAATAAGAACTTATGTATATGAATATAATTGTTTATACAAGTAAATGTAACACTTTGATACAAGAAATTATAACATAGTTATATAGATAATGTAATACTTTTACATGTATCATGATAAATTGAACTCATTGTAACTTATTATTTGAAAACATATAGATATACTATTACTTTTTTATACATATGTGTTACAAAATATGTATAAACACTGTTACATATAAGTAACATGTTCGTTACATTTTAGTTGTAATAAGTATTAATTTTGGCAAACGAAGAAAACATAGATAAAAGCATTGGTAATTTTCTGTATATAACTATATAAGTATGTATTACTTTTATGTATACAAACTATTACTTTATATGTATACCGTCATTACATTAAATTATAGTAACTATTACTTTTGACAAACCGAAAAAAAATATAAAAATTTATAAAAAAACATTTTATTTTTTTGACCTATGAGAGGCTGCCACGTGGCAGGGTCGCCCCCATGGGTCCTGGAGCCGGTTCGTGTGGCGGGTCGGGCTGGTAAAAAAACGCCTTATGGATGAGACGGATCTTCATGTGTGCACACAAGTTTTTGTCTTACTTTCGGTCGTCAACCATTTGTGGCATAGTTATAAAAAATACCGTCCCGGACAACGCACCGGTTTTGCCATTGGGACGGGACGTATCGGTACCGGAACGTACCGGTGTACCGTACCGGATTTACCGTACATTTTAGTATTTTTTAAGATAATTATACCAATAGGCTGCTTCCTGTTTACCGTACCGTACCGGATTTACCGGTTTTTTTTAAGATAATTATATATATAACATATGTTCAACAAAAAATTACAGAAGCTTGTATTTTATCATCAAACTATACCAATAATAGCATAAGTTTAGTATAGGTTGCTTACAAATTACAGTTCTGCAGCTTCAATTTCTTGGACTACATAGGCTGCTTCCTGTTTAGCGACTTGAAGACCTTGAAAGTTCTATTGCGTTGAATGGATGTTGATTAATCGTGAAGTATAAATCTAGGGAATAGTTTTTTTTAAAAAAAAAAACTCAAGTTTAAATATATTTTTATTAGGTCCGACAATTAAAAATTGGTTTAAAAGTTTTTCTTTTCGCGCACCGATCGGTACGGTCCGTTTCGGGCCGGTACGGTCCGGTTCAGACCGGTACGCGGCGGTTCAGGGCGGTACAGAAACTGGGACGGAATGAAACCTGTACCGCACCGGTTTTCAACCCGTACCGGCCGGTACGGACCGGTGCGGGACGGAATTTATAACTATGAGTTGTGGCCTTGAGTACGGGTCAAACATAAATCGGGTAACTCACCCGATATATTACAGCGGTTCGGTTGTTCATAAACGGTTAATTCCGGGTTCAATCTGTAACCCGAAAATTGCAGTTCTCGGGTTAGGACCGAACTCACGCTCCCGTTTGCCCTTCTTCGAAATCGCATTGAAATTCTCTTCTTCTCCGACTCCCTTCGCAAAGCCATTCCGAAATCCCTCAGTTAAGCAATCAAAAACTGTTAATCGGAGCAAGAGATGCCGTCTATGGCTACCGGCGGCGATGGCAGGAACTTCAGTACAACCAATCAACAACTCAAACGCAAATTCTTCAACAACAATGACAATAACAAAGCCGATTTATTTGCCAGGTTAACAAATTCTTCCTCTCTCCTTAACACACACTTCGTATCTTAAACTCGAACTTTCAGAAAAATTGACCTTTTTCGTGAAATTCTTAGGAGAAAGACGATTGAGCAGCAGAGGAAATGTCTACCCATTGCTTCAGGTACTCATTATTCCACCCTTTTGATTCGATTCTATTTTTTTCTTTCAGTTTAACTAGTTTGCAAATGTTTAGCTGAATTGTTTTGGTTGAATCCTGAGTAGAGTAGGAAACTAAGATTGCTTTGTTTATGTTTATGTTTATGTTTAAGTCAAACACACGTTGACCTATTATTGTGAGTTTTTGTGGATGCCAGATTCTTGAACATTAGTTCTGAGGGTCTTGACTCCTGTGATTCTGTTATTTACATTATGTAGTTGAACAGCGACTTGTGGAGGAGGTCCGAAAGAATGACACACTGATAATTGTTGGTGAAACTGGAAGCGGGAAAACCACACGTGAGTAGTATTATTTGTTATTCATGGTCATGTTGTTGTTCAGAATGTTATTAATAGGTTTATTATTATTTGCTTGATGCATGGCCATTTTTCACTTGCAGGAAATTCTCATTCTTTTATTTGTTTCTTTCGTATGCTAAAAGTCGTAGTGGGTCACTATCGAGAAGTCAATGTTGTGGATTTTCTTGTAGTTACTAATGCTTGTCAATATTGTAACATTTTAGTATTTAGTTATCATATTGGGGGTAACTTTTTGGTCAATGTAATCAAGATGCGTTTAGGTCGGCCCTGAGTTAGTCTTCTAGGATGTCGATTATGCAGTGATTCATTGGTAGTCTTAATGTTTTTCATTCCTTCTTAACTTTTGCGATTGTACTAACTGTGTTTTCACAGAGTTACCCCAGTATTTATTCAACGGAGGACTCTGCCGTGAAGGAGGAATCATTGGAGTCACTCAACCAAGACGTGTTGCAGCTGTAACTGTAGCTAAGCGAGTGGCGGAGGAATGTGGCGTTGAATTGGGTCAAAAAGTTGGGTACTCCATCAGGTTTGATGATGTCACTTCCAGCTCGACTAGGATTAAGTACATGACAGATGGGCTACTATTGAGGTAGTAACGACTTAGTTTTCTGATTTGGTTGCTTTAATCTAAGTTCACAAGATTTTGGGGGAAACTAGTTTCGCCTTAAATTATAAAAAGTCCTGTTTTTCAAACTGTTCCTAGATGTTCGCCAAATGCTTGCAAGTAGAACAGAAGTGGACTTTTTGTAATCTAGGGAGAAACTAGTATCCCTCAAAACCTACTCATTTAAGTTTTATACTTTCATGTATCGAGATTAGTGTGTTCAAGGAAATCATAGACCCTAAAACGCAATTAACCCAAATAAATTGTATGCTAATGAAGACCACATATTCTTACAGGGAGGCATTATTGGACCCTTACCTCTCCAGATATTCGGTCATAATAGTTGATGAGGCTCATGAAAGGACTGTCCAAACTGATGTGTTGCTAGGCTTGCTGAAAGGTGTACAAGAAAAGAGAACTCGGAATTTTAACGAGCATAAGGCAAAAGAAGCTCAACCTAATGGCGTTCTCAAGCCATGTCATGGCAGAAAAATTTCTCCACTGAAATTAATCATCATGTCTGCTAGTTTGGATGCACGGGGTTTTTCTGATTACTTTGGTGGTGCAAGAGCTCTCCATGTTCAGGGAAGACAATTTCCTGTAGATATTCTGTATACTGCCAAGCCTCAGACAGATTATTTAGATGCAGCCTTATCCACTATATTTCAGGTTGTCGATTGACCTTCTATTTGACTTTCTTTCCCTTTTGTTCAAACTTCAATTATACCATTATCGGTTTGTTCTTAGTTACTTTTTCATCTTGTTAGATACATTTGGACGAGGCTCCCGGTGATATACTTGTGTTTCTGACTGGTCAAGAAGAGATTGAAGCTGTCGAGGGTCTTATCCGTGAGCACGTTAAACAACTCCCTGAAGGGAGTCAAAAGCTCTTAGTTTTTCCTTTGTTTTCTTCCCTCCAATCAGAAAAGCAACTGAAAGTTTTTAAACGTGCTCCAGATGGATATCGAAAGGTTCTATTTTGATGCTTTTCATTATGTATTTATTTTTAAACTAATAATCTATTTTTCATATTGTATTAGGATTTAGGGTTCTTGTTAGGGGGCGGGGGTGGGACATTAAATTCACAACATGTTGAGGGTGTTTTCAAATATACCTTTTCATTCATGTATGATTATTCACTATGTTTTCTCTTGGACATTGTGTCGAGTTTCCTTCTTGGGTTGATCTCTTTAATTCTTACCCGTTTGTCTTTGTACTGAGTCTCACACCAGCCCTGATATCTGTAGTTACTGAATTGAAAATGAAGTGATATGCTTGTTCAATTTGATTGTAGCTGTTTCGGTGAATTTATTATTCAAGTACAATTTCAAAGATGAAACAATTTTGTCACACATTAATCTAATTATGTAAGACCAACAAGTCCTATCTCGACCAACATCTTTATCTCCATGTAAAGTGAAGTGGCATTCTACTTTGTGCCACTATTGTCTGGTTTGGCTAAAGAAACTGGGATTTTAGTTGACTTCAGGTGCTTTATAGAAAGAGCGAGAAAATATTGTAATAACAGCACCACACGAGAATCCAAAAGATTTCTTCCAACCTCTCAACTTAAAGACTATTTGAATCAACCATTTTAAGTTTATTGGTTTTTTCCCCTCCCTATTACGAAATGTTCATCTGTTGGAAGATGTAAACAACTTGTTCAGTAATGCTTTCTCCTATTTTCTAATGGACACTTGTTTCTTCGGCTTGCAAAGTGCAACAATCGAGAAGTTTTAATAATTGCGCAATCGTCAACTTGAGATTCATTCCATGTAAACAGTTTTGTTGTAATTGTCTAAAAGGAACAGTTATATGATGGTAGTTTACCAGTTTCTGACCACAAGTTGATTTGCTTAAAATATTTGCGTTTAGGTCATACTGGCAACCAATATTGCTGAAACTTCAGTGACAATACCTGGAATCAAGTATGTTGTTGACCCTGGATTGGTGAAAATACGCAGTTACTCCCCTGATAGTGGGATAGAGTCATTGATCATTGTTAAAACCTCAAAAGCTCAGGCACTTCAAAGGAGGTAAGCACCCTGGATTCTGTGTAGAACAATATATGGAATAATTGATGTTTATGTGTTAGCCTATCATTTAGTTCAGTGACACTCTTGCGAATTCACTAAGTAGCAACTGTGGGGTGATTCAGATTGGCTCATATGTGTGTTGATATCATAGTTTATTGATCAATGCTGTAACTGAGTACCACTTTACCCATCTCAGTGGGGATCTATTTCTGGTCCTAGAATCCTGATGTTTCTTTCTTTCTTTCTCTGTGCGTGTGTGCTTGTGCTGTTAATATGTTATGTGTTTGCTGAAAACTAGAATTATTATTGATTTTGACATATCTGTATTTAGAAGCGATGTTGGTAGTTAGCTTATATCTTGGTTCTATGAAACCCCATGACAGTAGCGGACCCGCAAAATGGCATAACACATTTAAAGGGGGCAAAAATAAATACTAATGCATTTATTTTTTTAAACAAAGGGGGGCAAAGTCTAAAATATTGCACTAATACTCCAAATTTTCAAAAAAATTACACTAGCAATTTTTTTTTTTTTTAAACAAAGGGGGGCCATTGCCCCCCATAGACATAGGGTAGGTCCGCCCCTGCCCCATGTCAATGTCACTATGCAAGTTTTCTTTAATTACCTTTTGTGGACCCATCTTTCAAGGTATCCATAGTAGTGCGAGAAACAGGCCCGTCTCAATAATTATAGGGCCCAGTGCTAAATATGAAAATTGGAGGCCCTTAGTATTTAAAAAAATTAAACAATAAAATAATTGTAATAATGTTAAGTAATAAGCAAATAATTCATTAAAATTAAAATATATTATTAAAAGAAACTAAACTTTCTAATAAAGGCTTGAAAAAAAAATATGAATGAAAACCTAAACTAGAAAAAGAAGGGGATGAAAGCCCAAAACTGGTTGCAATAATGTTGAAGTAATAAGCAAATAATTTATAAAAATTAAAATATGTTATTTAAAAAAATAAACTTTCTAATTAAAGTTTTGAAAAAAAGAATGAAAGAAAGCCTACAAACAAGAAAAGAAGGGAAATGAAAGTTTTGAAAAAAAGAATGAAAGAAAGCCTACAAACAAGAAAAGAAGGGAAATGAAAGAAAGCCCAAAAAAGTGCATGTCCTGGGAGTCGAACCCATTCATGTTTGGCTGCACCAAGAAAGGAGTTACCAGCAGGGCACCTTTAGCATTAGCTTAATAATTCGGTATCTAATATATATATACTACATAAATAAAAATTTGGGGCCCCCAAATTTTTTTGGGCCCTGTGCAATTGGGCTGGTTGCACAGGCCCAAAACCGGGCCTGGCGAGAAAGTAGTAATATTTTCAACTTCAAGGTAGTAATGCCCTCTGACCTTCTTTTTACTAGTTTCTGTTGTCACCATCTCTCTCTCTCTCTTTTTTGGGGGGGGGGGGGGGGCGGGAGGGTTGGGAGGGATATGAGGGTTGGCACTTGTCTATGCCTGATGTGCTTTTGATATCTCATGGCTTCTCATGGAACACGATTTATTTTTAAATGCAATTTAGAGATTGACTAAAATTGAGATTCTAACTTTTCTGCTTTTTACATCTATTGTAGTGGACGTGCAGGGCGTGAAGGACCTGGAAAATGCTTCCGTCTCTATCAAGAAAGCATGTTTGAGGGACTTGACGACTCAATGGTTCCTGAGATCAAAAGATGCAACCTCTCGAATGTTATTTTACAGCTCAATGCTCTAGGAGTTGATGACATAATTGGGTTTGACTTCATGGAGAAACCTGATAGGTGAATAAAAAAAAAAAAAAAAAAAAAAAAAAAACCCTATGATGTTGTTGTCAGTATGGGTGCATTCGTGCATTTGCGACTTTCTTTTTGGTTCTTATAATGACTCCATTTTCATCTTGGTAAAAAAAGTACTCCCTCTGTCCCGGAATAAATGTAAGCCGTTTTTGGACGTTCGTACGAAGGAACTTTGAGCAATAATTTGAAGTTAATGTAATCATTCTAATGAAAATTTAAAAAATGAAGAGAGAATGAGTGGGGTTAAATAGTGGGGTTGGTTGAATATAAATATATTATAACATTTACATTTTGGGCAGTCTTAATTGTTCTGGGACGGCCTAAAAGGGAAAGAAGTCCTACTTGTGCTGGGACGGAGGGAGTAATGATTAATGTTTACCTGTCTGTTTGTATCTCTGATTATTGTCATAGTTACTCTTTGTCAATGCATGTCGATCACTATGTTATTGGTGTTACTAGAGCTCATAATTTGTTCCATAATGCTTTTAGAAAATATTTGTAACTAACTCTTCATTAAAACCCACGCAGGATGGCTGTCGTCAAATCGCTGGAGTTATTATACCTGCTGGGTGCACTAACAGATGAAAAGAAATTGTCAAATCCAGTTGGGCAGCAAATGGCCCGTCTACCGCTGGAACCTAATGATTCGAAGGCGCTTATCCTTGCGAGTCAATTCAATTGTTTGGAGGAAATGTTGATAGTTGTGGCTATGCTATCTGTGGAATCTATTTTTTATGCCCCTCGTGAAAAGTTAGATGAGGTACTCACACTTTTCACATGTACTATTTCATTTTGGTGTAGATAATAATGATCCATATAGAATAGGTTGTTTTTGAAACTTTGCAGTAAGTAGCTCTCTTAGCTAAATTATATTCCCTCCGTCCCATATCACCTTGCACCAATTTATTTTTTGGGTGTCAATTTGTTAGTCCCCTTTCCTAAAATGTCCACTTTTTATTTTATTTACCCTATCCCACTCAGTCATGCTCATACATACTACGTAGTATCCAATGGCCCACTTGCAAAATCCTATCCCTCTTGTCATACTTGCAACCCCTCTTTCCCACTCACAATACTTTAGAATACGTATATATACATATGTATATATATATATACATATATATACATATATATACATATGTATATATACATATATATACATATATATGTATATATATATATACTCCCTCCGTCCCACCGAAAATTGCAAAACTTACCAAAATGGGCGTCCCATAGAAATTGCACATTCCATAAATGGAAAGTTTTTAATACTTTTTAATTAATGGGTCCCACTTCTCATACTCACATCCACTAACCCACTAACTATTCCCTACCCCACTTTCTCTCTCCCACTCAACTATCAACACTCACAACACATCACCTTTTTTCACTTTTTCCCTTAATTCTTGTGCCATAATTTTTTTTTGAAGTTTCCGGCGGGACGGAGGGAGTATATATTATATATGTGTGTATATATATATTCTCTACTTAATTCCTGTGTCCAAGCATATGGAACGGAGGGAGTACTCTGTGACAAGTAGGCTATGGGATATCTTGAACTACAATTGTGTAAAGAAGTAATGCGATAATTTGGCGTTCAAGTTGTTCTCGTGGGTGTCACAAGGGGCAATGTCACTTGGGCACTCTATTGATGGATACAAATTCCACTACGACAGAGAGTGATGCAAAATGAATGAGAAGGAATGAAGAGGATAATGTAGGCCTTCGGTGTTTGCAGATAGAATAACCTGAAACAAACATCATTAGTTGATTGCTAATGTCAAATTCACAGCTCTCCCTTTAGCATTGTAAAGAAGAATACTCAATTCATTTAACTAAACAATGCCTTTTCTGGGCTCGATTTATGTATGCTTTTCTACACAGCATGCCAAGCCCTAGTGATGGAGTAGATAGGTAGCCTCAAAAGATTGATTTGTTGCATTTTAAATGATCTGGAAAAACAGACACACCACGTTTCAATGAAAAAATCTAGTCTAGCATGTTATAGCCTCAAGATTTCTCCTTTCACCAGACTGGCTTCTTCAGTATGATTTTTTTTTTTTTTTTTTTTTTTTCTTTTTTGCGTGTGCTGCAGTTTTTATTATTTGTTTTTATAAGGAAAAAATGAAATATATCAGTGTTAAGTTAAATATTACTCTTTGCCCGATCTTCTTGGATGACTTTTGAACAAATTTTTTTCCATGTTGGCCAGTCACGAACTGCATTGAAAAGCTTTGCGAGCCCGGAGGGAGACCATTTGACTTTACTTAATGTATATCGCGCTGCCGCTGAGTTTTTGGACAAGAATAAAACAGGGAACAGTAAAGAGAATGCTGAAAAGAACATGAAAAAGTGGTGCAAGGATAACTTCATCAACAGCCGTTCCATAAAGCACGCACGTGATGTTCACAGGTATGGTTTGTTTCCGTCAATAGGTGTGTATAGGACCTAAATATTTTGGAAATTTCACTTAACTATTTGGTTTTGGGTTTTTGTTCAGAATTACCTATTGCTTAACTGTGTTTTCCTTGAAAGGCATTTCTCAATCTCCTGACATGAATTGACATAATTGGCACCTTTTTTACTTCTGATTTCTTGTGAAAATGCAATATTTGTCTCTAATGTAGCTTCTCTGCTTATTTTATTGTTAGCATCTGATTTTCTGGGAGTTACTGCTGATATATTTTCCTTTTTATATTTTGTTTTTATTTCAGTCAAATCAAGGAAAATGTTGAACGAATGGGTCTACGCATTGCATCATGTGGAGATGACCTGATTCAGTTCCGAAGATGTCTTGCTGCGTCCTATTTTCTCAATGCAGCATTGAGGCAGCCCGATGGCACTTACAGGTGAGCTTAGCTTATCATACAATGACAACTACTACCTCCGTCCCTATATGAATGTCCATTTTCAATAAGTTTTTGTCCCAAAATAAATGTCCTTTATGTAAAATTTGCCCCTAAATATTCTTTTACCATTTTTTTTTCACTAGGCATACTCGCAAAACTATATGTTTAGAATGTGGATAACAGGAATATCTATGCATCTTTGTCATTTAATTGTGTAAAAAGTAATCATTTTCAGAAAAATTCCTGATTGAATTTTGGACTTACATTTAGGGATGGGGAGGGAGTATCACATTTACTTCATTGGCATTTGCAATTTTCTTATGCTTGTATTACCTATTGGTGAGACTTCTGATCTGCATCCCCCGTGCCCTTGTACGACTACTTACTTTTTAACTTGATCACTGACAGGATTTTGTCAAGTGGTCAGATTGCAGATATCCACCCAACTTCTGTGTTACGCCAGGCAAAATCAGAGTGTATAATTTTTTATGATTTAATGGAAACTAGCCGTACTTATGTCCGCAACATTACATCAATTGACTACCTGTGGTTGCCTGAACTAGCCCCTCAATGTTTTGCGTTGAATGATTAGTTAGAAATCATGGCATCAAGGGAGAAGGTAAGAACTATTTCTAATTGTATTGGGCTGATTTTCTTATTTGTTATTTAAAGTCATGTAGCTTTTATTTTATGCAAGGCCATTTGAAAATTTCTGGTCGGAGATGATTTTTTTTTAAGTTTATTGTACTAGTTAATATATTGTATCCAACTTTGTTAGGATGGAATGGAAGAGTTAAGAGTTTGATTTTGATCCACTCACAAAGTTTAGGATAAGCCTGAGTTTGATGATAATCCAACTTACTTTCTTAAAGAGGTTGATAATCAAATTGATCATAACCCAAACACAAATGACTTTACTCCCTCTTATCCGTAATTGCACTAGACAAAAGATTGACAGGGTATTGCTCATAACGCTCATACGGTAGTCAATCATTAAAAAATCTGAATAAATACGCTATATTCAGCCGTGAAATAGTAATCTAAAACTACAAAATATTTTTGCTTATGCTCTAGCTTTCTTATATAAATTGTCTCTATGCTCCAGTGTAGCATAAGATTTTTTTTTTTGGTTTTTATTGCCACGCTTTACACTTCACGTGGTCCACTCTTGAACCTCAAGTAGGGCCTGTCAATTTCAACCCTAGACCGGCAACCTGTCTGACCAACCTGCCAATTACCTGATCCGACACAATAACACATTTAGGTTAAAATGAATTACCCATTTAACCCGTGAAAACTCACGGTTTAAAACATGTCGACCTATCATATCCGCCGCTAGAACTTGGAAGGAATTCAACAGTCTGTCTTTGTTCGAAATCGAGCCCTGTGTTTCCTTCCCCTTCTCATTCTCCACTATCTGGGCTCTCCAATGTCCATTGCTGACTACCAACAATGACCTCCATATCCGCGAGCATCTTCTTCTTCCCCCTTGGTTAGTCATTAAGGCTCCAATTCTCTCACTTTATTTCTGGGTGAGTCACAATTGAGTGGAGTGTCTCTTTGTGTTTGATTTGTTTTATTGAAGGTGGATTTTGATGTAGGAGTATTTGTTTCACTGGTGATTATGATTGATGACCATTTGTGTTGTTGCAATACCCAATTTTGTTTATAATCCCTCCGTCCCAAATTGATAGTCCCATATGACTTTTCAAACATTTTTAAGGTTACATTATAAGTTTTTGGAAATTCAGCGATTTACAAGCCATTAACTTGGGAATTGCTACTGACTTTCTGGGACAAACAAAAAGGGGAAATGTGACTATCATTTTGGGACGGAGGGAGTATAATTTTGGTGTTACTGTGCATACTTTGTGGCCTACTAATAAAGTTGGATGCTAGAGTTTTTGACCCTCTTTTCTGTTGTTGGACTTGCTATATTCATTATTATGGTGATCAATTATGAAAGGTTGTTGAGCTTGATTTTGAATCTCCTAGCTTTAATGTTGTGTTTTTCTTATTCAGAACCGGAGGTACTTGGTGGCTTGGTGCTATTAGCTTTGGTCAGATGCTCTGTGTTTTATGAGCCCATTTGATAATAGAGTCGAAGGAAATTTTTACAAGCAAGGCAAGGTATGTAGGCTTCTTTCTTAGATTCATTATCCAATTTGTATCAATTGCTTATGATGTAAAAGCCTTTTTCTGATATTGGTATGCAAGTTAAAACTATTTGTGGTTTACTTATACTTTATGCAGATTTTCATTTTGCCATGTACACCCTCCGTCCCAAAATGATAGTCTCATTTAACTGTGGATGGTCAACACTTGTGAACTTTGACCAAGCATTAATGTCAATATTATCATCGCCGTGAAATTCTAAAATTTGCTATTGATAAATCATTAAGTATATCTTACAGTATAATTTCTAGTATCTTTTTAGCAATTGTTTCTTTGCGGAAGGATGTCTAATCTCTGATTATGATATGCAGATTACAAAGAAAGACTATATAGGCCAACCTCTAATGACAGTCGCGTAACAATTCTAACCCGTGGACGACAGTTTTTAACTGAAGATGCAAGCAGCTTCACATTCCTATGTTGATCGGTTGTATTAGGTCTGATGTTTTATATATATATATATATATATATATATATATATATTTCTATTTTTATAAATATAAGTTTTGTGATGTACTTTCTATTTAATCAGAATGTAATGGGTTTGATATTTAGTCTTTGTTCAATTGTTCATCAAGTAATTTATTTGATTTATGAAAGAAAATGAGTATCCGTTGAAGTATATAATTGCTCCAATTGTATAGATATTTAGAGCTGGCTCATATGACCCGACCCATGTATGTGTTGCGATGGGTTGAGCCCGACCCACTTGTCAGGCCTACCCTGACCCTCAAGTAATTGCCTTGCGTTAGATGAATTTCTAATGTGTGCAGGGAAAGTATGAATACTTGGTCTATCCTTTAATAATGAATGTTTATTTTTAGAGTTTGTAAAATTTTATTGAGATGATTAACTAGATACTAGACTAGGTGGTAATATTACAAATTCCTTGTCTTAAGTGGTAATTTTCATTTGGTTGAGGGACTAAATGGTAGTTGCCCCTTTTTTTTCCTCTGTTCAGCTTTGAAAATAAAATGTTTTCGAAAATAAAATTAAGCACGTAAAATGAGATTATTTTGATAAAGTAAAGTGGTGGGTCCATTTTAAAACAGTAACCTTTGCAGCTTCCTTTCTTAAATGAGCAGTGTCTTGTCTCCCATTCATCCCTGTCTTGAGCAACCAACTGTCTCTATCTCTGTGTGTATTTATGTGTGTGTGTGTGAGAGAGAGAGAGAGAAGTAGGAAGTAGAAGAAGAAGAGAGAGAAAGATGATGATAGTAGAAGAGGCAAAAGAAGAGCTGGAAATACTGGAATCCCAACACCCAAACAGGTTTGAATATCTAAAGCTTGAGCTCAAATCATTCATCTCTCTTCTTCAAAATCATCAACAACATTTTCTTCTCTCCAAACACCCCCCTGCACTCTTCTCCTCTCCAAGCTCTGTTCATAATGCCACAACCATGACTCAAGGTTAGAATAGTGCAGTTTCATAACACCCTGTTTGGATACACTCTCAATACAGAGTGTTTCTTTATTTTATTTTTATTTTGCTCATAGTTTTTTTTTTGATTCTGCACCCAGATGAGGCTATGGAATTTTTTTAACTAAAAGGGTGTCTTTTTGTTATAGAAAAGGCAGGCAGTTTTTCTCTAACCTATATTTATGGACTTTATAGGTGAAAGAAAATCTCTGGGTTACTATATGATTTTTTTTTTTTTAAGACAAAAACTTGTGTGAGACGGTCTTATACATATGGTTTGACCCCGGCCGGACAAGCCCATTTTTTTTCTCATCAGATCAAGATCCGTTTCACGTGTGATACCGTCTCACCCAAGACTTCCTCCTTTTTTTAATCAACTTTTCTCTAATTTTCATTTCAAGATTGTTTCGACTCTCCACTAATGTGTTTGTCACATTTGTTTCAATATACTGCATGAAGGTAATTTTTTCGGATTATGCTAACCCCACTCTGTAAGAAAACAGTCTTAATGCAATTTTACGATGATATGAGCAATGCACATATAATAAAAACACATCCATTAAAAATAAATGACAAGTGAACTGCGGAACTTATTATGGACTGATGTATTTTTTAGAAGTGTAGCTCAAAATGAAAACTTAATGTGCATACTTTTGAAAAATTTACAACACACTTCTAAAACACCCACAAGAACAGGGCCTTAAGAAAGTACTAAGGTTGATACCTTCCAACTCGATGCAAAATTAGTTTTCCAAAAAGATTCAAGCATGACTACTATTTTACTCATTCCGTCCCAAAACTAATAGTCTCATTTCCCTTTTTGTGTATCTGAGAAAGTTAGTAACATTTCTAAAATAAAGTCTTCAAATCATTGAATTTCCAAATCTATAATGTAAACCTTAAAAAAATGTTTGAAAAAAAAATGTTTGAAAAGTCAAACGGGACTATCATTTGGAATGGAGGGAGTATTAAATTAGCTATGCTAATAACATACGATTTCGAGTTAAATTCAAAGTGCTAGACTTAAAATAGAGATATCTGAAAACTGAAAACAGTGAATGTCGCAGTTGTAGACCAACAACTAATGCTTCTACAATGTGGTATGAGCAGAATCATCGACCAGGAAGAAGAGAAAGAAGGTGACTTTTAAGAGTCAGACCGCTAAAGAAAAGCTTCAAAGGCCTGCAGATGGGAATCAGAAAAGAAGAGACGGAGCTGATGCTGCCATTGAGAAGGCTCAAGCTTGTCTCTATAAAATTCAAGAATTCAAAACTAGCTTCTCATGATCAGACACAATTTTACCCGGAAACACAATTTCGGTAATGAGAAAGAGTAACTAACCTTTTGACTTGTGCCTCGTCTATGGGTTGCATACTTTTGTTTAAGACCAAGCTTTGGAAATGCAGATGAAAGACAGAACTTGGTTTATTGATGTTCGTATTTCAGTTTTTTTATAAATGTAAGGAATTTACTCTTCTCCTTTGGATAACCTTTTCTTTCTGTTCTCTGGATGTTTTTCACAGGCAGGTTTATTTCAGTAAATTTCTTTTTTGCCCGACCCCCAAACTCCAAAGGCGTGAAAAATGTGAGGCAGGCGCTCGTCTTTAACAACTATGACTGGAACACGTTCTTGATAACAACTTCCTTTAGATTCTTGCAGCACGCTATGCTGGAGCCTTTTGATGTTTACAAATACTGGATAGATGGGGATTGCATTCTCATACTCCTTAGTAATACAAACAAAAGAAAGAGGAATATGGTAATGAGTGTTAGCGGTTTACCAGCTTTTGACATTCCACAAAATAAAAACTTTTAATTGTAGCTCAATGCGACATTGTACATACAAAATCGGGGTAATTTAATCTTACCTGGGACATGATTTCCACTGTTCCTCCATTCATCGCCAGCACAAGAAACTAATGAATTTCCTTCCCCTCATGGATAAGCGAGCTGATGAAGAAAAATGAGTCATGTATCATGGCAGAGGAGACAGGGTCTTGCCCTCTTTTGATATCATCGAATTGAAACGATATCACCTTACAACTTCAATCTGGGCACCATGTGCAAGTTTCTCGACTCAAACCATGTTTGCATATGCATCTCCTCTTTCCCCTGTGGTCTGCATTAGTTCTATTGCATCGGATCCCAAGGCCCTGAGTTTTTTACCAATCACCTTCTCAGTCGCTTTCCCTATCTTCAGACTCATCATCTTTATTCTCCTCCGCGCCCAACTTATAATCACCCGATTTCAACCCACGGCGACCCAACACAACAAGATCAAGAAGCTTCCTCCTAGCATCATAAACCGGATTTGGCTCAATCAAGTGTCCCCTTTCATAAGCCTCTCTTAAGAAAACTGTATGTTTCTTTCCCTTAGTCGACAAATAAAACATTCCCGGATGATCCAAGAACAAATCCCTTATATTCAGCTCAATCCCAAACCACTTCCTAAAATGACTAATATTTTCTACCTCCACCATCTTCTCCACTGTCAAACTCAAGAACTCATGAACAATCCCAACCGCACGTTTCTCTGACCCCATCACTGCATTCTTACTCATCTTTGTCTTCTTCTCTCCCATCGCCTCGTAAGGTCCAGTGTAAGGAAATTTCTGCCATTCCTTGACTTTAGCCCTAAAATTCTTCTTCAACTTCATCCCCGGCGGGTACCCATGTTTAAAACTAAACCTAATTTCAGTCCTATCAACACTAGCATTCTCTTTGCAACATTCCATCACCCTCCAGTTCTCTACTGCCGCGCTAAATTCACAGTTTTCACTTCTACCAACAAGTTCTAATATATGTGTATTGGGTTCATGCGCATCAAGAAGCCGGAAAATGCTAGGGTTTTGAGAAATTACCGAATCCTCAAAATCATCAGGCAAGCCAAGCTCCTTCCACACCTTGAAAATTGCTCTCAGAGGCAATCTTTTAGTTAACGAAATCGATAAAAGCCGGACCAATCTGTCAATAACAGTTGGCAAGGAGACGGCAATGGCGGCGGTTTCTTGATTGACAATCTGGATTGCCTCCGGGGTTAATTTGCAAAAAAATGCTGACTTCACCGGATCGTGGTAGAGACTAAATATATGCGGGTATCTGCTGAGGAAGGCGGTGGCGCCGCGGTTGAGGTGGAGGGTTTGAGAGAGACGGTTGATAAAGTCGACGGAAATTGAAGGTGTGGTGGCGATGGGGTTTGAAAGGATGAGGTCTTGGATGGAAATTACTCTGTGTAGGTACTTGTATTTATCCATGAGTTTCTCGAATGTAGGGTCTCTCACTCTTGAAGCGACGTACTGACATGAGGTGGTTTTGGGGCGGCGGGAAATGGAGGAGGCGGCGGTGGGCAGTTTGGAAGTCAGTTTTTTTAGGAGTTGAGTTGCCATTTTGGCGTCGAATGGGAAAGGGTTTTGTGGCCACGAGACGGCGGTGGCGGTGGCGGAAAGTGAATTGGTTGAGATTGGAGTTTCGCAGCGGCGTTATGAAGGAGATGGGTTCTTCGGTTCAGTTCAGTCTTCTTTCTTTTTTTCCATAGACCCGCAAATTAAATGGAGTCGTTGTACTTGTACGGTACAAGCTGTTTTGCATATTAACGCTGTATGTATATTGTTCGCGGTGCTTCAAACGAAAAAAGAGAGAAAAAGAAAAGCCGAACGCTCCGTCAACATTACAGAGAAAACTTGCTCGGGAAAGTAACCAGAGAAGTCCAAGAAATGGTCTGGGGCCTCTTTCCGTCGACCCACTTCCAGGTTTCCGCCCTCTCTCTCTCTCTCTCTCTCACACACACACACACACACACACACACACACACACACACACTCTGCTAACTTTACTCTTTGAGGAATTTCAACAAACACCTTGTCTACGTAAGTAAAAGAACGGTAGGCATGCGTCTCTGTATGCATAATCAAATTCACGAACTTGAATTCCATTACCCAACTCGATTCGGAACAATTTTATCAATTTGCCCTTACTACTCTACTTCAAACAAAAAAGGAAAAGGAAAAAAAAAAGAAAAAAAGAAAAGAAAAGAGTGCAGTAAATGTGATGCTACATATGAGCGTTCCTAGCTCTATTTAACAACCTCACCACCTCTCATTTCTCTCACACACACAACCCACATTCTTGCTTAAACTAGGGTTTAAGCAAGAACAGTGCAGCTTCAACCTACCAACCTTCAACCATGGTTACTCCGAATTCTGCTCCATGGCTCATGGTGAATACTCCTTTTATATTATTGTTTCTTTTTGTTTGATGTTTTGAGAAATTTTCTTTCAAAACTGTGATACTTTAGCAACATTATTATTTTTTTTTTTTTTGCTAGCTAATTGATGCTTTTGGTATGCTTTTGTTTATTTTTTATTCTATTAAACCGCCTGTAGTCCAAATATCTTGCCATTCTCCTTCAACTACAGGCGGTTTAATAGAATAAAAAATAAACAAAAGCATACCAAAAGCATCAATTAGCTAGCAAAAAAAATAAAAAAAATAAATAAATAATGTTGCTAAAGTATCACAGTTTTGAAAGAAAATTTCTCAAAACATCAAACAAAAAGAAACAATAATATAAAAGGAGTATTCACCATGAGCCATGGAGCAGAAGTCGGAGTACCCATGGTTGAAGGTTGGTAGGTTGAAGCTGCACTGTTCTTGCTTAAATAGAGCTAGGAACGCTCATATGTAGCATCACATTTACTGCACTCTTTTCTTTTCTTTTTTCCTTTTCCTTTTTTGTTTGAAGTAGAGTAGTAAGGGCGAACTTACACATATTGGGGAGGATGGGCATAATTTTTTTAAAGATTCACTCTATACCCACTACTTTCTTATTAAAGTCAAGCTTCAATCAATTTTTACAAGTCGAAATTTGTGTTTATTGTGCTTGTCTAACATATTTGAAATCAAAAAGAAAACATTTTTTCATGCCTCTTTCAGTACTATATCCATTCCAACAGAAGAGTATTGTTTGACTAAACGCGTAAATGAAGAATAATACCGGAAACCTACTAATTTTCTAAATTGTCTTTGATGTTTGAACTACGTGGAGAAACAAATGTTAATAAAGTCAACTTACTGTATAAAAGTTTCTTTGGGAAGAGAAGCTTTTTGAGAATTAATAGGTAAACCAAATCTGATAGTCTTTCAAAGAAAGAGAAACCAAACTTGAGAAGGTTTTTGAGAATCAACAGGTAAAATTTCCAAGTGTATGTTATTCTATTCCACTTTCCAAAATTTGCCAGGATATATGATTAAGGGCTGCTCATCTTGGTAGTGATCTAAATTGGAGGATATATCACACCAAGCGTTTACTTCACGAAATGCTATTTGAACCTGATATTATATCCAATTAACTTAATATTTAAGAACTCTGGCTCTGGCAAATTGTTGGTTGTGAAATGTTTCTTTGAAAGGTTTAATAGGTTTACACGTGCTTACATTTATCTCTTCGTATACATAATGCTTCAAATAGTTTCCAACATGGTGCTTAATTTGTTCTGACGTGTACATGTATGTGGCAGGGGAAGATAAGTATTTCATATTCAGCAAAGGGATGTACAAAGTGGGGAGAAAAGGTACTGTAGATCGTAGACCAGTTTTGTGTCTGGTCCAGTATGTTTCATTTTGTATTCTAATATAACTGCTATACTCCTCAAACATATATGAAACATATATGATATAACTGCTATACTCCTCAAACATATATGATATATCACTAAAATTTAGTGAAACATCTTTATGGGATTCTTGTTTCTGGGGCATTATAGGTTGTTAGCAGCCAAATGTTTATTTGTGATGTCATTAGACATGAAAGAGGAGAGAGGGTGGGGGGAGAGTAACTTCTATGTTTCCCCTTTTCAGTTTATGACAATTGTTGGCTTCATTTGGCTAATTATTGAAGGTCTACATATTTTTCTACTTTCAGGTTGATTTATGGGATATGATATTTTGTTGATTGATAGTACCTGTTCTTGTGTTCTCAAAATGTACTTGTTGTACTTCCCAACTTTAACCCTGGAACACGTGAATGCTCACTTATCTGTTTCCATGTCATGATTCATGAGTTTAGACTTGGTAGTCTCCCAGTTGGGCTATCTGGAAATGGGCTTGATTTTGGTTTGATTTTGGCAAATTCGTGTGTTTGTTCCTCTTTCACCTTACCTCGAACCTAAACATCTATAAACTTCATGCTTAATACTTAAACGTGAATAATAACTTGGTTACTGAACTTGCATATTTTTTCTTAGGATGTGACGTGATTATTAACAAAGATAAAGGAGTTTCGAGGATCCATGCAGAGCTAGTGATTGATGCATTGACTTCCTCAGATCATCTGAAGAAAAAGTCTTCAGTTAAATCCTCTAATATTCGGATAAAAGATTGCTCAAAATATGGAACTTTTATCAAGAAGAACCTCAGTTCAAAGGAAAAGGTTCAGGAATTTCCAAATAAAGAAGCAACTTTGGAAGATGGGGACCTAGTATCATTTGGAACTGGTAATGCTACTTACAGGTAATATAAGCTGTGTGCGTTGTATGTTTAGTTTTTGTTTTTCTGATAATTGTTATTAATGTTTTCTAGTTAAATTTATTTAATTTTACAAAATTTCAAGTGGCAAGATCTTTGAAATCCTGTATGATTTCCACGCTCTGCTTGAAAAATTTGCAGGTTTTGTTATGTCCCCCTTGCATTTTTGGCTTGTCATTTCGAGTCTTTCCAAGCAAACAAACTTCTTCAGGGAAAGATAGCATCCATAGGTTAGTAGTGTTATGTCGACATTAATTAATACTCCATCCGTCTCAATATGCTTGTTGTTCTAGACTTTTTCACACATATTAAGAAATGCAGTTATTGCACGTAAGATAGACTAAATAACCCCTAGAATGATCTAATTAAATAGGTAATTAAAGCTTGTACAATGACCATTTCAGAATCATAAATAAGGGTATACTCGGTAAACAAAGGGAAAGATGCCTGGGTAAGGGAAAGATGCCTGGGTAAGAGTACAATGACAATTTTTTTGGGACAAATTTTAGCTCCTTGAACAACAAGTATTTTGGGACGGAGAGAGTATTTGCTTAGCTTTTCACTTGCTTTTATTATCTACATACACACACACACACACACAGTATATCATATAAGGGGAGTCTCTGATATGCTTATAAGGGTCTGTAGTAAGTAGGATTTTCATTTTGTGGCGGAGGTTCTGTAAAAGAGTTTGCGAATAGGGTCTAGAAGCTAAAGGCTAGTTTAAAAGGAAGAAAAATAGGAGAACAATATTTCATTCTCTCATTTCTGCCTTCAACTTATTTTCTTGTTTTATGTTACAGTCATAATTTGTTTACTTCAATGTACCCAAAAGCACTAGCGATTATGTTTTCTTGCTGAGATCACATAAATCTTTGCTTTCATGCAGGTGCTTCTGTCACTAGTAAATGGAGTCCAGAGTGCACACATGTACTTGTTGATGACTTCTTGCCATTGAAGGAAGATGTTGTTGACGCCATCATAGCTAAAAGACCTTTTGTCCGTTACAATTGGGTTGAGGTATATTGACACCCTTTATCTTGAATCATTTCAACCTTGAGTTGGCTTGCGTGCCACTTGACTGATTGCCTCATATCCAGGATCAGTAACAACTAGGAGAGTAGCGCTATTGTTATAAATTAACTAATGATACTCGCAAAAATTGATAATTGCATGGCATTATAAATTAATATGGATTAACCAGAGAAGGTGAAAGTTGAATGGCATATTATGCAGAATATGTAGGATTGAAACTTGTAACTCAAGATTTGGGGAACTAGAGCTTTCACATCATGTTAATCCCATGAGTTCTCTATATAGCTTACGCAAAAGACCAACAACATATCTTATGTGTACCAAGATAAAATAGTCAAATGGATCTGACACAATTTTTCCTAATTTTTTTCCTTCATATGCTTAAATAACTAGAAGCTTCCCTGAAGATCAATCTTTGACCTTGTGTATTTCTATAGTAAGAACGCTTCTGACCGTCCTGGCAAGTGTAACATAACTACAGACAATTGGATGCCCGGCAATGCAGGGGAGAAAACAAGGATGAATTTGAAAGAGAAGGATTATAATTTGAGTTCATAACTAGCCAAATGACTTTGGAAGGATAACTGGAACTAGAACAATCTTCATATGTGCTGCAGTCGGATAAACTTAAAGCCTGAATCTGAAAATGTTGGATTGACCACAATGTATCCTTGTAGTTAATACAAAGAGAGTCTGAGGTGGCCGCCTCAAATTTTTTTCTTTAAATACGTTCATAAGAAACTTCCTCTCTTCTTCCATGCTCCTTGGTTTATATTGCTCTTGGGTATAACATAATAGATTTATGGACTTTAAGATACTTTTTGGAGTCATTCACTGAAGTGTTGATTTGCCTTCTGATTTGAGCTTTATAGACTGGAGTGTAGGAAATAGTATCAAAGCGATATGTGATGGAAGACATGAGGGTGCATGAGGCAGACTAGCAGTTGACTGCTATGGTGGGAAGCATGTGAAATTTGTGTCAATATCGACAGTAAATTTAATCTATCACAGGAAGGATGCAGACCATCTTGCATATCACTTTAATGCATGTGTATACGTTTATGCTTGTTGTGTTTTGTCACCGTTGAGTTCAATATGATGACTTCCTTTAGTCTTTGAGGTGTGTATATTATCTAGGTTTTGGCACTTCCAAGAACTGCTATGAAATGCTTGCTATTGTAGTTGGTAAATGAGAGCCTTTATCTAAAATATACTTGTGTTGGTCATGCTTCCGAAAAATATATTAAAACCTAATATTTTATTTAATTGTTTTACTTCATTTTGTGCGTTTACTGATCAATAAACTCGTAAAAATATGGAGAGTAAGCAATTAAACGAAGACCTGGTTAAAAAGAAAAATATGTGGAAAAGATTAATACTTGCATGTGATTGTGCATTTGGTTCATGTAGCCTAACCCTGATTATAAGGATGAAAGGGTTAGTTGTTGTACTGATCAATAAACTGTCGTTCAGTTCATTGCAGAGAAAACTATTGGCACGGAAATTCCAAGCTGCACATCGTACGTGGTGGTATTTTCTTTTATCCAAAATTGGTACTTGCTTCTGATCTATTAACTTATGGTAGACCCTTTTTCCCAGTTATGCTCCTACAGTGAATCTGGAAGGAGTTTCTGTCAAAGTTGCTGATCCCAAGTCTCGGGAAAACTGTTTAAGGGGATATACATTTATATTAGAATCAACTCAAAAGGTAACTTTTCTTGATCACTTCGAAAGGGAAAGTTCTTTGTTACTTCTCTTGATTCTATTGGGTAGCTTTTATCTTGTATTACTATTACCTCAAGGAACTTCAAAAATGTTCATTTCTATGTTGCCGAACCTCCCAGAACCATTGAGTTAACAAAGAATGGCACAACATAATCTGCTTTTAAAAAGTCAATACTATGACTGGCTATGGATCAGTAGCATAATGTTTACTATGCTGCAGTACAAAGTTAAGGACAAGTTGCCCTCGTTGCTAGAAGTAGCTGGTGCAAAGGTTGTTCCTGCTGAAGAATTCTGTCCAGCTAGTCAAGTAAGTGATTCCTTCTTGCTTTTGCTCTTTCCCTGATTCCTTTATTATCTTTCTGGATGTGCATGTGTTGGTTGGAGAAAGTGGGAGGATGAGTTGGAGGAATTATTCTTGTAGGGATTTGTGTATATTCAACATTCTTGAATTAGGATGTGAAGATGTCTGATTGATGGCATAACATCCACCTTTGGAGTTGGCTATTCTATATACTGAAAAGATACTAAGGATATGTTTCATCATAGGCATTATTAGAAACTGAAGTTGAATGGAGACTCGGGGAAAGATCAGTTAAGCTTCAAACTATGGTGTAATGCTGTTGCTCTTAAAATTATGTGTTAGAACATCAAGTAAACATTTATTAATTGGCTGTCAGATGGTTGTGAACTGAGGTTACATTTCTCTATTCCCATTCCTCTTCCTCCGTTCCTCCATAATCTTTGCCAGACTATCCCCTTGATCAAGTTTCTGAGCTCAGTATCTGATTTATATGTAAAACGAAATGTTACAATATCACCATCCCATTGACTTCACACCTTGTTTCTGTGAGACAATTTTTTAGTTATTGTGACCTATGTATACAATTTCTTAAACTTCTTATCGAACAAAAGAAAATCAGTTGATATGAACCAATTTTCTTATAGGTCTCTTGTACTCCCTCTGTCCTGGAAAGACAGTACCATGTGGCCTTTTGTTTGTCATAAAAAGTTAGTCTAATTTCTCTAATTAGGGTCTTAAAATGTATGATCTACCAAAACAAAACTTATAACAGAACTTTGAAACGGCATTCTGATCTCATTTCCAGTGCTGAAAGTAGCACACTTGATTGTGTGTGTGGGAGAGAGTGGGCTTGCACCGTTGCACGTTGAACTAAAGAAATAATGCTTTGATGCGGGCATTTTTTTTTGGAAGAAGGTGATGCTAATTAGAGGGGGTTACTGTAACAGAAGAATACAGAGCACACTTTACTCTTATACGGAGTAATAGTTACAATGATTAAGGGTAATTCTGGAAATGTGATTATGTTGTTAAAATCTTTGAATAGTCAAATGGGACTATCTTTCCGGGATGGAGGGAGCATTATTATATCTTCATTGTAATCTAATAACAGGATAACGAGTTTAACCCAACATATTTTGACCAAACAACCCATTAGCTAAACTAGCTGTGATGGGTTTAACCTTCCAAAACCTTTTAACCGGTTTTGATCCTTTGACTCCTGACCCGGCTTAATTAATTGCTGAGCCTGGTTAAACATAGTGAATCCTTAATCATCGTTATTACCCAGAATGAGAAGTAGCAATATGGAAGCTTTGATGTACTTTAACATTGACTAACAAATTTTGCACATGTTTGTGTCTCTGTGCCTATGCGCCTATGCAAGTATTTTTGGTTTGTCCCTGCCAACAAACTTATGGCATTGCTTAACATATGTCGAGCTTCATTCATACTCTCTCTGTCCCAAATAATGGTCATATTTGACTTTTCAAACATTTTAAGGATACATTGTAAGTTTTGGTAATTCAGTGGTTTTGAAGCCTTAATTTTGAAAAGGGGACTAACTTTTTGGGACAAGCAACAAGAGGAAATGGGACTATCATTTTGGGCTGAGGGAGTATATAATAATGTATAGTTGACTGTGTCCAATTCTGTGAAGGCACAGTATGGTATAAACCGTGCTGATTTCTTTGTTACCAGGTTACTTATATGACTAGTATATGCAAATCTTTCAGGGTATGGAGGATGAGGAAAATGGCCGAGCTGTTCGTGTTATTCCTGCTGAATTGGCTGATACTTCTGAATGCTTGCGTAGCCTTAGTTCTCTTCCTAGAGTTAATGAAATAAGCTTGATCTGTGCTGCTTTATCTGGACACCTGGATCCTTCTACTTTGATATCTGCTCCTGGTAAGATTTTATAATGGTTCTAGCATTATGCTTTAAATAATGTTCTTGCCTGTTTTTGTTTTTACTATAATATTTTCTTTTCCCATTGACTTTAAAATGTATGACTTGTAAGTTACTAAATCTAATTTTTGGATATTCATTTAGCTTACAGGGAATTTTCAAAAATATTGTATTATGACTCTAGGCCTTGTTTACTTACATAGACCACATATAGATAGAACCTCTTGCTTCTTTCCACATCTACTTGGATGTTTGATACTCCCACCGTCCAGGAAAGATATTCCTATTTGACTATTCGAACTTTTTAACAATATATGTTCATGTCCATAATTATCCTTAATCAATGTAACTGGGAGCAGCCCATGATCGATGATGAAACACTTATAGATAGTTTCAATGTTTTGGCAAAAGCAGGTGGCTTCCAGACTTTAACAAGGGATAACTTTGGAAGTTCAAGCACTTTAGTCTCTAGTTATAGAAATGGGGCTAATATTTTGGGACATACGAAAATGGCAAATGGGACTATCTTTCTGGGACGGAGGGAGTGTGATTCTAATACTCCCTCTATCCCATAACTATGTGCACAAATTGCCATTTTGGGTGTCCCATTGATAAGTCACACTCTCCTAAAATAGCAAAGAATCTTTACTATTCATCCACTAATTCTCTCTCCTACTTTACTTGTACACTCACAACACCAATCAATCTACTATTCGCTACCCCACTTTCTCTCTCCTACTTTACTTTTGACACTCACAACAACTACCCACTACTATTCATCCTTTAATTCCCGTGCAAAACCCATTTTGTGCACATAGTTATGGGACGGAGGGAGTATAATTTTAGCTTGTTTGATGATCTTGTGTTGGATTGAGCAGAATGACCAAAAAGGATTCATGAAGGCAATAGAAAGTACCTGGGAAAAAGTTTAGTTGAGCTGATTTTATTTGAGATAACTATGAGAGATACCGTCTTATATTTTGACTAAACAAAATTTGCCTGTAGATATATCAGGGATGTAGAAGAAATGAGGTGAAAGACTGTTGCACGTTTTTTGCTCACGTATCATGATATGAACCACTTATATTTGGCATTTAAATGTCCATCTTCTGTTCTACTCCCTCTGTCCCCTAATGAAGGTCTATTGTTTACTATGGGATACTTGGAATAAGTTGACTTTTATGAAATTTTAGTTGCAAAGATGTGCTTAAATACTCTTAGTATCCACTTTATAAACTCTTAGTTTTGCAAGTATACATTAAAATACAATATTTTTCAAGGTGAAAACTCATTTACAAACTTTTTTTAAAAGGATATCTATTTAATGACGAGTTCTTTTTTTCTTTTTAAAAAAATTGGAAGTTCATTTTAGGACTGTGGGAGTACCATTTATTTTGGCAGGATATGTCAAAGCTATAGTTCCTAATGAAGTTTTTTTTTAAGAAATTGGACTTTCATTTTAGCTGAAGTTGGACTTCAGTCTTGGGCTCCGTTTGTTTCACGTAAAACTACTTGCGGAAAATGATTTACCTGAAAATATTTTCTGGAAAGCAACATCCGATCCAATTTATCGTAATCGATTAGATAAAGTCAAAGGCTCCGGTGTATAGAGATAGTAACCCTTGCTCTGAACGAATTCCTGTTCTGGCCTTGGTGGGATAAGATCAACCATAGTGCGGGCTGTCGGGCAACGGGGAGACTAGAATCCGTCGGGAGTTTCAGGTAGGAAGAATAGCGCCCTCTTGAGAAAACAAGAAACGAATTACAACCGTCTCGTCACGACACACCACTATAAAGGACCAGAAATCCCTTGCTTACGTTGCTGCCAGGTTTACCCGCCTTACTAATGTTTTCCGGAAATGACATAAACATGTTTTCGGTTGTTTGGTAAATCTAAAGAAAATGATTTCCAAAAAACATTTTCATGTGTTTGATAAATTTAAGAAAAATGTTTTCCGGTGAAAACACAATCTGAGAAAGGTAGGGTGAAGTGGGGAGGGGTGGGGTAGGGTAGGGTGATGGAGGCGGGGGTGGGGAATGGGTGAGGTGGGTGGGTGGGTGGGTGTGGGGTAGGGGGTAGGGTAGAGGTGGGTATAGGTAGGGGTAGGGGTAGGGGTAGGGGTGGCGTTGGGGGTGGGGGAGTTGTTAAAAAGTAATTTTAATATGAGTAAAAAAAAGGGTGTGGTGGGGTGAGAGGGGGTGGGAGTGGGGGAGTGTTAAAAAATAATTTTAATGAGTGAAAAATGTTTGTTTTTTTTTTGGGGGGGGGGGTGGTGATGGTGGTGGTGGTGGTGGGGGGGGGGGTTAGGGGGTTGGGGCAGGATGGGTTGGGGCCGTTGGGGATGGGATGCGATGGATGGAGGGGGTGGGGTTGGACTTTGGAGGTGGAGTGGGTAGCGTGGGGGTGTATGGGGAGTTGGGTGTGTGAGAGAGGGACTGAGGGTGTTAATATTTCCGGGTAAATGAAACATGGAGGAGAAATCCGTAAGTTATTTTACTTAGAAAATTGGGGAAAACGATTTTCCTCATTTTCCGGTGTTTAACAAACACCGAAAAATGGGGAAAGCATTTTCCGCAAAACGTTTTCCTCCAAATAAACTTAGTCTTGGTGTTTATGTAGACCATATCTTTGCTTTATATCAATGCATAACATCTGAATACTATGTTTTCTTGCAGTGCTTGTCACATCTTCTTGCTCTACAGATGAGACAGTGGTCGCGGATTCTGAAGAAGAAGTAGAAATAACATCTGTTCATACATCTGCCCCCATCCACAAAATTGAATCTGATGAAATTGAAGGCAGAGGGGATAGAACAATTGAAAGGGTAGAATCTGTTAAACATGAGGAGAAAGTGGAGATGACTGTTCATTCGGTAGAACCTGATGATGTGAGCAAGAAGGGTGTATCAACAGTTCATGGTGATACCAGATTGAAAAATGAATATTTTACTTCATTACGAGACTCAAATGATGGTACAAGTACGAGAGGGCACAAGTCTGAGGAGTCTGAAAGTGGAACTTCTGACATTATTTACAGCCAAGATCTGATAGTGAGAGATAAGGGTTTGCCAGCTTCAGCCAATTCTCCAACCAACAATGCAGTTGTGAACTTTAAACGGTTTAGAAAGGTGATCTAACTTTACTTTTATCTATACAACGTGATGAAATTTTAGTTTTGTATAAATGTGTTGGGTTTGTTTATAGTAACTTAGAATGACTGCCTTGGGATTTTCATTTTGTTATTCTCTCTATTTAACTTGGTGCCCGTTTCAGTGACTTGTATCCATTTGATGTGATTTCAAATGAAGTCTAGTTGTTGTATAATTTCTGCACTGGCGAAAGCTTATGTGAAATGCTACAACTAGAAGGATTTTAGGGGAAAACTCATTTTGTGTTACTTTTAGGGGAAACTCAGGAAGCTATGGTTCATTCGTGAGTTTTTCTCGTTTTCCCATTTTTTTCCCATTTTTTTCATTGTGTGTTCATGATTATTTTTCTTGGGATTCTGCTGCTATATAAGTCAAGGACCTTCCCCAAGTGTGTCTAAATGTGTTATTCCAAAACTCCATTTGCACCAAAGTTGTGATAGCCCGTTTCTATTTTCTCCAGTTTGTAGAATTATTTTTCTTGAATGCACCATCCTGGCTTATTCAAAGGGATTATACTCCCTCCGTCCCAAAATGATCTTCCCATTTGCCATTTCTTGTTGTCCCAAAAAGTTCTTCACCTTTCTACAATTTAGGCTTAAAAGTGCATAAACAAAACATGGCTAGCAAAGCAAGTCTTCATATCCTTAAAAAGTCTTGTTGTCCCAAAAAGTTCTTCACCTTCTACAATTTAGGCTTAAAAGTGCATAAACAAAACATGGCTAGCAAAGCAAGTCTTCATATCCTTAAAAAGTTTGAATGGTCAAACGTGAAGATCATTTTGGGACGGAGGGAGTATGATGTTTCATTTCTTTATTTGTTCCTAACCTTGAAATGGATTTGTAGATGGGGACCCAATCAGGAAATAGCTTCGACAATCTCATACCATTTTCGAAGTATCCATACAAGTATGATGCATGTCCTTGTTCCTGATTTTGTTTTGGCAACGTGTGTAGTAGATATTGGTGTGTAACACTGATGTTATATTTGATAGTGGAGATTCTGAATACGGAAATGACGAGGTTCAGTCTATAAAAGAGGAGAAAAAACGAAAAGAAATGGAGGCTGCTGCAGAGAAGTTATTCAACAATGACAAGGTACTTTCCCTTGTTAGTGTACACAACACCTGATGATGGCTTGTCAATTTATGGTTGCATCCTTCATTATCTTGTAGGATAAAAAGCAACGAGGTGTAACTGGCTCTCTCCATGGATTTTTCCCTCGTAGATGATGGAGGTAATTCTTTGTTTTATATTGTTATTGAATGTGTGATAGATATATTTTTAATACGCAAATTTTATCCAAAATTCGGAGCTATGACCCTACTAACGCACAAATCCACATTCCACAAAGTTTCCCTCTATAACCCGAAGCAGGGAAAAGACGCTCTAAACACTTGACTGACCCTGAGTCCCCAGTCAAGGTCTTGTCTCTAGTAATAGAAGTTCTGATTAGTCTCATGCTCGGGTCTCTAGTTAGAGTGACATTTATGGTCTTCACTTTGATTGCTTGTATGGGTTCTACAGCAATGCTTTAAGTTAATTCACTGTATTCAATGAAATTTTCGCCTTCCGGCGACCATGACTACTAGCATTGACTGGTATGTTATTATGTCCAATGCAGAATGATTTGAAGCTGACTGCTCATGTCAGTTGCTTCAGCTGACCAATTGACTTCACAGCAAGAGTGTTACTATCATTTTCACTTGTTCGTAAAAACTGCTATGTAAATGGCTGCTTCCTCCGTCCCAAAATGAACGACCAAAAGAGCAAATTTGAAATTTTTTTGGTCGTTCATTTTGGGACGGAGGGAGTACATATGAAGATATCTGCAGTTGTATAGGCAGAAGGCTGACAACTTTTGGTGGTCTCCCATGGGCATGGACGCAAGGTTTTGAAGCTAGAAGTTATCACTTTGTATTCTACGTTGAACTTGTGTAATATGAAAAAAATTGTAGGGACTTCAAACTGTATTGCAGGAGTGAAATACAATAGTATTACACACAAGGGCAAAGTCATTTTCAGATTATTTTTCGCTTGCTTTGTGATGAATGATACTCCCTCTCTCCCGGAAAGTTTGTCCCATTTTGACTTTTTATGGTCAACACAAATGAATTTGGACCAAACATTGATATTGATCTAATCAACCTAGTGAAATTCTAAAAATTGTAATTGATAAATCATTAAATGTTTTACCAATAAAAAGTTTTATATTTTCATTGTGATTACTAGATTGACATCAATGTATAATCATAATTAAAATACGTTGACAAAAAAAAAGTCATAATGATGGGACAAAACCTTTCCTTGGCAGAGCGAGTATTTCTCACCTCTCATTGACTAACTCATACAAATATTCATGTTGGCTGACCAAGTCATTTGAGAATTTTGTTGTTGTTTCATTATTTTGGAATAATGTACTACCTCTTTCCCTAAATGAGTATCCAAATTTCATTTTAAGGGACACTGAAAATCTCAACTTTGTTGTACAATTTGGTAGCAAATATTCATATATAATCTTGTAATCTCATTTCCAAACACTTAGTTTTGCACGTATAAAGAAACCGGTGAAAAAAATTTCGAAAAAAAACATTTAGGGACAAAGTTATGTTCAAAAAAGACACTCATTTTGGGACAAAGATTTCTTGAAAATGGACACTCATTTAGGGACAGAGGGAGTAATTTTTTATAAAAGCTTGATATACATTGTTGATGAAGTTATATTGACCTCCTCATCCAATGCTCTCCTTAGGTCTATAATGTCTTCTACGTGGTTCCTCTCGTGCTTCTTCTGAGGAACCACACTCAGTGACGGATCCAGGAATTTCCTTTAGTGGGTGCCAAAAAATTTACCAATGCACTTTATGACTTTCGATACACAAAAGCATTTTCTTGCGAAATAAAGTTCAAGGAAAGCTTACCACTGTTCTGTTGTAGACAGCAGATATCCATCTCTTTGATTGCTCTACTTCTACTAGTGCTCTTCTACTCTGGTTATGGCATGAACTTGACTTTATCAGGCTGCACACAATGAATTAAAAGAGCATAAGTTATAAACACAAGCTGACTTTTTTGAATGTTGGATCAATATTTGCTTAATGAATAAAAAGAGCTAACTTACCGGTAGGCAGTAACAATGCTTCAGATTAGCAGTACATATAGCAGAAGCAGCAGCTAACATAGCTAACATATCAGGGTTGTAGCAGATCAACCATTATCCTTGTTTGCAAGTCTCACTTCACTTTTCTAGTTCAATTAACTTTTACACATCTAACTAGTTAATGATATCACAAAGTATCAAATAAAAATATATGCGACATAAGAAGTTAACTGTGTACAGAGACAAATAGCTACATAAAAGATAATTTTTATAGATAAGCACCAAAGGATAAACCCCATGTACATAGTGTTTATAATTAAATCAAAAGGAAGCAACCATAACAAGAACTGGAAAAGGGGTTTAATTTGAACAAAAGAAGTGCTTTGTGAGGGGTGAACTTACGTCGATATGATATACAAAAGTGCGAGAAACATCCCCAAACCTTTTTACAAAAGGCTGCTATGTTAAATCACTATATACGCAAGGTGCTTTAGAGAACTTCTAATACTAAAATGCATGTCTTCGACTTTTTCATAAGTTGAAATTGTTGAATCACATCTTCATTACTTATGGTATCAAAGATTTTCTTCTCTATGTACGTTACCATGCAACCGTTCATCCAATCATCTTCCATTTTATTCCGAAGGTCACTCTTGATAAACAAATCATGAAAATTGTCATTCTAAAATAGATCACAGTAAAATCACAAATCAGAAGAATTGCACATCAGATTTAGAAATATAACAAGAAGAAGTGGAATTGAAGTCAAAATTTTGAAATACCTTATTAGGGTTCGTGAAGAATCGATCAATAAGGATTTCCGTCGGACAGTTGAAGAGGAATTAATGGGAGAAAGAGAAAGGGGAGAGAGAGTCAGGCTCTCCTAGCCGCCTATCGTTCTTCGGAGACGCAGGCGAAGCTTCGTCTGTACCACTGCCATGGCGCAATAGAAATCGTCTTTCTCTCTCTGTTCTGTTTCTGACTTAGTGTGCGTGAGCTGTGAGTCGGGTTTTCTTAGGACTCGGGTTTTCTTAGGACTATTGCTTTACTTCTTTAGTTTTGACTTTTGACCAGATTTGCATACTAAAAAAACATTTTTTTTAGAAGTGAGTGGGGGCCACCGCCACCGCACCCCCTCGTTCCTTAGTGCCACCGTCCCTGACCACACTCCTACCGCAGCTTGGCAGGTGCCCTACATCACCTAACTTGCATGCGACTAGATATCTCTTTATGTCAGTCTAACATGTATGCCTTCAGATGCATGACCCAAAATATGCGCAAATTTTTACATTCATGTGCATTATCTTATATATAGTTGGTTTCGGTCTTCGTCTCTACAAATCCTCCTGGTCTTCCAAGTGCCATCCAACTTTGTCCCATTCAAGTGCCGAGGTCGAGTACCAGGGGCGGACCTATGCCGTGTGGATGGGGGGCAATGGCCCCCCTTTGTTTAAATAATAATAATAATAATAGTGCAATTTTTTTTAAAAAATGGGGTATTAGTGGAATATTTTAGACTTTGCCCCCCTTTATTTTAAAAAATAAATGCACTAGTATTTATTTTTTCCCCCTTTAAATGAGTTATGCAATTTTGCCCCCCTTGTAGAAAAATCCTGGGTCCGCCACTGTCGAGTACCATGGCATGGCTAACGTTGTCTCTGAATTTTAATGGCTACGCAATCTTCTCTTGAAACTTCATTGTCCTATAGTTGGTTTCGGTCTGCATTGGTTTCTGTGATAATGTAAGTGCCATATATCTCTCAAACAATCCCATTCAACAAACCCACTAAGCATGTAGAAATGGATAGTCACTTCATCTTGGAAAAGGTTGCTCGTGGTCAAGTCCGAGTTCATCATGTTCAATCACGTTGTCAACTTTCTGATATCTTCACTAAAGGATTTTCACGCGTTCTCTTTTGATGAATTTTGTGCCAGTCTAAGTGTTGGATGTCTTCCCGCTTAAGGGAGTAATAGCTAATGTATTTGTGTAAATAGATAGACCTAAATCAATTATAGTTAACAAGTAAATATGTGTAATTATCACTTTAAATTGTTACATTTTTTTTATAAAGCTGGTACCATTTAAAGAAATTTCCATCATATTACAACCCATGGGCGAGTCATTACAGATCAATTTCCCTATCTGTTACAAACTCCTATGGATTCTATTAGAGAGCATAATACAACATAGTCAATTATAAATAGCTAGCCTATTACAAACAGACATAGGGATACAACTTTAGCCCTATGGGCCATGAAAGATAAAGGTTCTCCATTTGCTCCATGTAGGAGTCGAAACTGAGACCTCTTTCTAAGGGAGGACTCTACGCACACATTTGGATTTAGCTAGGCCAAAAGTTCTTTGGTCTTTAAATTGTTACTTAATATATAGGATTGTACTCCTACATATACCAAACTATGAGTGCCAAAGTTGCACTATGCTGCCCATGATCGAAATTTAGCATGTTTATTGTTTTTTATAAGTGTGCGACTGGGTCACACGAGGAAAGTGAAAGCTTAATATACATTGTCGAGCCCCGATCTAACACGTTAAACCTTTAAGTGAGTGGTTACTTAATAAATTCGAACAACCCCTATGATTAACCTCATACCTGCAATCACATCACTTCCACTTTATTTAACATAAACATGCATAACATTTCATGTAACACAAACTTGGTGGTAATAGCATTTGGGCGTGACTCTGAAAGTTTTACTTGAAACAAGCGATGCTACTAAATAAACCACATTACAACAATTACAACAATGTTAAAATTGTCTCTAACATAGTGGCAATACGATACATCAAATAAACCACATTACAACAATGCTTACAAAAAGTGATCGAGAGATCAAAGACCGAGACTCGCTCAACTAACTAAAATATAAAAGTAAAACTAGAGTATAAAGATTTCGCGTATATTACGTGAATAACATGATAAAAATGATATACCCATCCGCTTAACTTTATGAAGGAGTTATATTTAACAAATATTATTCATTACACACTCAAATAAAAAGGTTAGATAGTGATTTGAGTATCGAAGATTCTTACCCCGGAGAACAATCTTTCTCCGGGGCACCCTTGAGCTGTATCCTAATTTTTTATAAATCAATTTTTGGACGATCATCTTCTTGCGGATTAAACAGGTGTTATTTACATCGTATTAATTAATGTATTTTACACTTTAATTGCTTAAAATGTATATTTATACTCGGTTGTTCTTGTAATTTACATCGGTTTGTGCTTGTAATTAATTAAATGGTTAATGACAATTTAGGGCCTGAAATGTAAGGGGGTCTTCGGCGGGGGTGGGGGCTGAACTTTTTTATTCTACACATCAGGGCTCAACATGTCAAATTCTTTCCAGTTAAGAGATTTTTGACGGAATTTGTTAGAAAAGTCAGTTAAATCGACAAAATGGATGGATTTGTAACTGATATCAGGTTAAATATATATATATATATATATATATATATATATATATATATATATATATATAGGCTGAACTTTTTTATTCTACACATCAGGGCTCAACGTGTCAAATTCTTTCCAGTTAAGGGCTTTTTGACGGAATTTGTTAGAAAAGTCAGTTAAATCGACAAAATGGACGGATTTGTAACTGATATCAGGTTATATATATGTATATATATATATATATGTATATATATATATATATATATTTATATATACTACCTCCGTCTCAAAATAGCTTGCACTTATTTCTCTTTTGGGTGTCTCATTGGTAAGTCCAATTTCTTAAAATGGATACTTTTTTTATTATTATTATTATTATATTATATTGAACTAACCACAAATTTAACACTAACAACTTAATTAAAATCATTTATCAGCCCAACTCATTTTACATTAGTACCCTCAAATTTTCACCCCTAACCCATTTATTCAAACCTCACTCTCTCTCTAACACAATACTAGAGAGAAGTCAGAGAGATCTCTCTAGTTATCCACACTCAAATCTCCACCACCGTCTCACGCCGCCGTCCGTCGTACCGCCGCCGCCGCCGCCACCACCACCTACGACCTCCGCCGGCTCCACCCTCTTACAGGTTCTCTCTCCGTCTCTTCTCTCTCTCCACCCTCCGTATTTTCTCTCTCCGTCTCTTCTATCCACCACCGCTCTCCGCCGCCGTCCATTATAGATTCGGAAAGATCTAGTGTAGATCTACACAGATCTGGATTTTGTTCGTGTGTGGTTGTGTGTGTATTTGTGGGTGCAGATCTGTGTTTGCAAATACAGATCTTTTCTTTGTGTCTATAAAAATAGATCTGATTTTTTGTGAGTTTGTTCATGTTTGCAAATACAGATATACACAGATCTGGGATTTTTTTGATTTTTTGTGTCTATCTTGGACATATATCTGATTTTTCTAGGATTTTCTTGTGTCTTTAAATGTTTCTTGAAATCATCTCATGATTTTGTGGTGCATCTCAGGTTTTTGAGTTGCTTTCGGTTACAGAGAGAGAATGGAGGTGGTAGTGGCTCATGGCTGATGCTCCGACATCTGAGTTTCAGAGTTTGTTTGAGACTCGTGGTGGTGTAGGTTGGCAGTGGTCTATAACGGTGGTGGTGGTGGTTGTCATGACCGGTGGAAGTAGCTGGCGGTGCTGATGGCGGTGGTGGGACGGTGGTGGTGTAGGTGGGCAGTGGTCTATAATGGTGGTGGTGGTAGTATGTAATAGTGGTGGACAATATATTTAGGTGTTTGTTTTGATTCAATAATTAAAAGTTAATCAATAAAATATCTTCTCCTAATCAGTTTTAATCATACCCAATTACCAATATAACTGAATATATATACTCATTCCTTAATTCTCGTGCACTCTCAAAAGAGTGCAAGGTGTTTTGGGACGGAGAGAGTACTGATTAAGATTAAGCTAAAGTCCTTATTTTTTATATATTTAAATAACATATAATTTTATTAATATCCTTTAATTCTGATTATTTGATTTTTATTTTACTTTAAGAATATGCATAAAATATTTTACATTTAATTTTTTACCCTTTAAGTTTCTATATATTCACTAAAGCCCCTAAAACCTGATATCAGTTACAAATCCGTTCATTTTGTCGATTTAACTGACTTTTCTAACAAATTCTGTCAAAAAGCCCTAAACTGGAAATAATTTGGCATGTTGAGCCCTGATGTGTAGAATAAAAAAGTTCAGCCCCCCTCGGACCGAAAACCCCCCTACATTTCAGGCCCTAAATTGTTATTAACCCTTAATTAAAATCTATCCCTACTAATGTCACAATCAAAAATCTTAAACAAATATAAAGATCAAATACTGTAGTAAAATTAGTGGGGGCAAGATCTAGTTTCTTTTTCTTGAACAAAATCAGTTAAGGAGTAAATATACAATTGTGTAATGGTGCTATATACTACTCCCTCCGTTTCGTAAAACATGTCGTTTTAGGTGTTCAATTTTGTTCTAAAATATTTGACACTTTTCAATTATCTAGGAACTTTTGCCATTACTTATCAATTTATTTAATACTCCCTCTGGTCCAAAATAACCGTCACTTTTGGACCAAAATTTTGGTCCAAAAGAATTGTCACTTTTGAGCTAAATGTCCCTTTTACCCTTGTATTGAAATTTGTTTTCTTTTATTAATTGTCTTAGTGTGAGAGACATTAAGACATTAATGTAAGAAAGTTGCACACTTAATAGGGGTAAAGTTGGAACTTTTGTGATTAAATCATGATAATAATTGTATTTTTTAAAAATTGTGCAAATGCAAAAAAAGACATTTATTTTGGACCAGAGGGAGTAATTGACACCCCTTTGTAAAAGCATTTAATTACCTAAGTAAATGAATTGTTATAGGGGTGTTTGAGTCTTTTTTATATGTAATAATTGATTTTTTTAATCTAAGTGAAGAAGGTTAAAACGTCAAGTATTACAAAACGGATGGAGTAGTATACAATAGGTTGCCACCACCCTTTTCTGATTCTAATTCTAATTCAAAAGACACTCCGACAAAGCAGCAGCAGCCGCCACCACCACCACCACCAGCAGTAGCTTCGGGATGCGGTGGCGCTCGGAAACCGCAACCCACGCTTGCAACCATTTCAATGGATGCTCACGGCGGCAGCATAATATCTTTGCTGTCATTTCTTTCTTTCTTTTTTTACCATCATCAACAACGTGGCGCCTCCTTGCTCCTCCGCCCCTCTTCTTTCACACCCACAAACAAACACATTTTTTAGGTTCACCCATTTTCATTCGATTTATAGGAACCCATTTTGCCATATTCTCGCTTTCAATTGCATTTTTAGCTAAAAAGAGTTTTCACAAGACCTATCAAATTTCAATCAATTTGGGGAAAACCCTTTTGCCAATTTTCAATTCCTGAGATTCTAAGTTGGCATGCAATTCTTGCAAAGACTGCCATTTCTTTAACTGCAACTTTTTTTTTATTACAAAGATTGCCATTGTGATTACTTTCTAATTGCATTTGCTAGGCAAAGTTTCATACTTGAATGTTTTTGTCCAATTTAGTCATTTTCAATGACAGTAAAGATTTAAAACTCATTTTGGGTTTATTTTTGCAGAATGGGGGTGATGTCATAGGTTTTGTGATGTTTCATTTGTAAAGAATTGGATTTGTTGAACGCAAAATCTAAAAGACTGTGGTTGTAAATTTGTAAGATAAGGCATGCTGATTCAGTCAGTGCATTGAGCTTGTATTTAGGGAAATTATGAGGAAACGCATAGGCAAGAACAAGGAGGATCTTATTGCCTTACAAAGGTCAGATTTATTGTTACATGCTGTTATTTAAAAAATTATGGTGCTTCATGTTGTTATGTAATGTATATGCTTGTTCAATTGGGCTCTAATTTTTCCTTGTTCCTCCTTTGGGATTGTCGTTCACTTTTGATCACTAGCTCTACCTTGTACCAGTTCACTTCTAATGTGATGAAGCCACGTATCAAAATTGGATTTGTCTAGTCCTTTATACCATGTATATCATTCATTTTTGTAAAATGATAACACTTTCTCTGAATACATGTTAGAGTGTGCATACTCCGTGCAACTACTTTAACCTCTTGTATGGCTAGTTGTAGATGGTTAAAAACCAGAAGCGTACATGCTAAGTATCCCTCTGTTCCATGTAAATTGTCTCCTATTCTGTTAAGGGATGTTCCACTTAAAAGAGTATACAAGAATCTTACGTAACCTCAAGCATTTTTGTAATGATAACCAACTCTTACATATACTAATATATTCCTTAGTTATTAAGACTTTCAGATGTGGGCCCTTCGATCAAAATGGAGAGAATTTGAGGGTAGATGCCTAATTCATGGTTACTTATTGCCGTTTTGGGCGTCCAATACTAATGGTTACTTACCCAAAATGTTCATTTTTCTCTCTCCTACCCACTCACAACAACTATCCACTTATTATTCCTTTCGCTTTCCTACCCACTCACAACACCTACTTTTCCAACATATTTTCTTAATCTCCACGGGACGGAGGGAGTAATGGGAAATTTTAGGCCATTTTGGCCATTGTACCTAGTGCAAAATCTTAAGTTGAAGCGAATTTACTCATATTATTCATAGTCATTGACGTTCATCTTAGTTTTTGCTTTCTCCCTCCTAGGACAGTTGATCATATTGACTATGTCTGGGTAATGAAAACACAAATTCAAAATTTTACATCTCATTTACAGCTATTAGGTTTTGCCACTTAGAGGCGCTTAATATTGCTGTCAATTGGATTTTCTTAATGAAAACCCTTAGCTCTCTGTTTTTGTCGTATCTTTTTCACTTTTATATTCCTTTTCCCTATCTTGTCGTTCTACATTTATACAGTAGGTTGTATTGCCACTTCTTTTCTGTATACGTATGGCTAGATGTCCAGTATCTATTATATACATGCTATACTTCCTGGCATTACATTTCTCCTTGGACCTAAAGCTGTAAACAAACCAAACCGAGTTGAGCTATGCTTTAAGCGTTTTGAGTTCAACTCTTTACTATCTAATTGATCGAGCTTGCAAAACTCTAGCTTTAATGAAGATTCAAGCCTAAGTAACGAATATACTCTCTCCATCACACTTGAAAAGGTGTGTCCTCCTTCTTGGATGTCCCATAAGAAGAGAAACTTTCCTTTTTTTTGGAAGTCCCATTTCAATCAATTGACTATGTGAACATTCATTTCCCCATAGTTTGAGTTCCAATGTTGGCCCCTTATTTGAACTCAAATGATTTGATGCAGAATTTAGATAATTAATCAAATATCCACCACTTTCCTTAACTTCCGTGTTTGGTCAAACAACACCTCTTCACGGGGCACGGAGGAAGTACTATCATTCATATGAAATAGACATAAATTACTTATTCAAGCTGAAACCAAAACAACTTGTTTATATCTCAAGTCGAAGATTGTGTCCGAACTTGTTTACTCCTTCCATCCCATTAGAAATTGCAAAATTTGCCATTTCAGGTGTCCCACTTAAAATTGCAAAAGCCCAAAATGAAAACTTCATACTCCCTTTGTCCCAGAGTAAGAGTCTTACTTTCCATTTTGGTATGACCCTTAATAAGAGTCCCATTCATTAACTTGTAAAGGATGAAATAGTGTTTCGGACAATGTTGTCCTTCTAATGGTTGGATAATTACAACAAAACCAATATTTTACTAACCTACTTTTACCCACTTGCATTGTGGATAGTATTTTGGAAAATTATGTCCTCAACCCACTTGAAATATTTACCCATTTCTTATTGATTTTTAAATAAGCGTGCGAAACTAAAGTAAGACTCTTATTCTGGGACGGAGGGAGCAATATTTTTTTAATCAATAGGATTTGCTTGTCATACTCACATCAACTAAAAACCTATTCCCTACCATATTATCCATACTCACAACAACCTTATTATTATTCCTTAATTCCCGTGCACAATGTGTGTGTGTGTGTTTTTTTTTTTTTTTTTTTTTTTTTTTTTTTGACAATTTGAGATGGGATGGTGGGAGTATACATAATACATCAAGCCTAAAATGATGTCCAAAATGGACTCGTATCCAAACCCAAGCTCAACCAAGCTCCAGCCAGCTCGGGTTATGTTGATATCCATATGGGTATTGATTCATTAAGGAAAACTATGAAGCTTGATGTTTGTCCATGCATCTCACTTTCACAGCTATGTCATAAATGCATTCATGAAAGAAACGTACATTCCACCGTCACGGAATTGGGGTCAAATTAATTAGATTTGTTTTGGATTTATTAACTTTCTTTTGCCTTTGAGATTTGTATAATCTAATTCTTTTTCCTTTATGATCGCATAGTTATGGCACTCAATCTCGAGATTACTACAGGTGTCCCATCCTTTTGATAAGTTAATACAAGTGTCTGGCTCATAATCCTACATCTGTTCCCGTTAAGTTTGCGCTGTCGCATTGTTCTCCTTCACTTTCCTTGAACCATCCGCATGCTAAATTGGCGGTTTGCTACTCTTGAAGTTTATTTCTGTTCTTCAAATGGAGTTTTAGATGATCAATTTGGAGATAATCAGTAGTGTTTCCTGTTTCACTACCTGAAAATGGCGTAAAGTTCGCAAAATCTTGATAATATGTTGGGTAATCTTCTTTTAATCTGCTAACCTGCTTTTTTATTCTCTAATTTTAAGGTTATTAGGCGTGGATTGATATTTAATCTTCTTTAGACACTAAGGCATTGCGTTGATTGCTCTTCTTATTTTTCATTTTCCCCAGGTTACTGATATTGTTTGGTTCAGTCTGATCTTTGTATTCCGGAAAATGATGTGTTCTGTACTTGCATGCGATTTCATATGGCTAGATATAATGAATTTCCTGGTTTTGGAGTGCTTAAATGATTTTATTACTCACGATTAAAACTATTTTGGTTATAATTCACTAATATTTATTAGCAGCCGAAGAATTTTACCTTATCAATGTGATATTTTATTAGTCATTTGGTCGAATTTTAAAGTTCCTCTCCTTTGATCCGACTAGAAATTTGAACCATTAGAATGGCCTCATCGATTGCGGAGATAAATTAGAGAAAGTGAACCCTTTTTCGATCCAAGTGGAGAGATTAGTCCATCCATCCATCCATCCATTTTCTTTTATCTTATATTAAATTTTATTTATCGTTTTTTTTTTTTTTATATAATTTCCTTCAATAACACTGATCTATGGTGCAGGTTCCTCAACTGTATAATTGATAAAAGGGAAAGTTTTGAGATCAAGGCTACTTGTGGTGAATTTCACTGGCCCCGACTGAAGTTTGTTATTTTCACTTTTTAAATATTCTCTTTTAAGACGGACGATGAGTGTGGGAGAGAATTTCAATCGGTCCCAATGGACTAAAGATCAGGACAAATCATTTGAGAACTCTTTGGCAATTTATGGTGGGGAACCAAATAATCGATGGGAAATAATAGCAGCAGCTCTGACTGGGAAAAACCGTCAGGAGATTAAACATCATTACGAGTTGTTAATTGAAGATGTCAGTGCAATTGAATCGGGCAGTGTGCCTTTGCCTAACTATGCTAATTCTGGTGCAGAGGATATAAAGAATGAACACGATTCTGCAGTTAAGCAAAGTGGTTCTACTCGTGCAAGGAAAGGATCAAGAGGAGAGAAAGAACGGAAAAAGGGGATAGCTTGGTCAGAGGAAGAGCACATGTAATATGATATGCTTTACTCTTATACTACCTCCGTCCCAAAATGAACGTCCAAAAGTTTTCAAGTTTGCTCTTGATCAAGAGCAACAACAAAAATAACAAACAACAAAAAAGCCTTGATCAAGAGAAAATTTGAAAAAAAAATAAAATAAAAATTGCACATATATTTTGGGACGGAGGAAGTAGTATACTGATTTGCTAGACAGTATGCCAGATGATACTCTTTTCTATTTCTTTTCTTATTTGCTTCCTTTCTTTTATTTGCGTGCTAACTTTGCTTGCTTGGTATGTGACCTAGAGAACTGCTAGAGCTACATAGAACATTATGGTGGCATTTATGGTGTGTCCATAGCATGTTTTGGAATTTCATTTAGATGAACAAATTAACATGAAATTATTGGTCAAAGTTCAATCAAAGTTGTCTAGAAATGAGACTGTCTTTGTGGGACGGATACATTGTCATAACTCTGAAGCATGCATGCGTCAGACCTGGACTTCTGAACACGTTTCAAGTAGTATAGAGATCCATTGGCCTCCCTTCACTCTTTTTCGTGATAGTTCTGGGCTATGTATATACCTGAATAGGTGATTATTTATTAACAGCCCCTGCATATGATAATTAATATGTACACCCATATATGTTACTCCCTCCATCCCATAACAACTTGCACCATTTCCTTTTTGAGCGTACCATTGGCAGGGGCGGATCTCTGTGTATAAGTATGGGTGGAAGTTACCCATTGAATCAAATTGAGTGTCTAGTTTAGTGGTGAAGTCTAAAGCTTTTTTACCTAGAGGTTGTGAGTTCAAACCACATAACAAGCATTTTTCCTTCACATTTTTTTTAAAGCTTTATTGTGTATTTGTGCACCCACTCAAATAATATTCTGGGTCCCATTGGTAAGTCCCACTTTCCTAATATGTCCATCCTTTAAAAAGAATATATATATCCTACCCCACTTGTCATACTCACACTTTTAAATTGTGGATCTCACTCTCAGATCATCATACTCACAACCTCTTTCCCACTCATAATACTTTTGAATATATATATACTCTCTCCTTAATTCCCTTGCCGGGGACGGAGGCAGTATTAGATATAAGAAATTTATCCAAAGTGAGTGCCTGTTTCCAGTGAAAAGTTATCAAATTCACCTTTGTCAAAACCATGCCCTAGTTTCCCTAGGTGATATGTGATTTAAGGGTATTTATGTTTATATGCTACTTAGTGTATAAAAATCAACTTCTTAATTTCCTTGAAAACTATAAGTGGACCCTCGTTTTAGGAGTGAGTGAATATTTTCTTAGTAGAATAAATGTACCTATACCTACTTCTGTTCTTTGATCTTTTTGATCAAATCATTACTGATGTCATGAGTTTTGAGGAGTCACGTTTTTTATTTGAATTGAATTTGCATTGTAGGTTTTTGTCTTGGGATACAATAAGAGACTTGGATTATTAATAAATTTCTAACTCAATGCGTCGCAAAATGATGGTCCCATTGGACAAGTCATTTTTTTTTAAGGATGTATCTTTATTTGCTTGTACCTTATTGTAATTGCACTAAAATCATTGTCTTTTAAGGAATAAGACTTTTTTTAAAGAACAACAAAACCAGAAAGGGAGATTATATTTTTGGATGGGAGAGTATATAGTGTCGTTGGCCTTGAGTCCAAAACTTCCAAAAGAAAAAAAGTTTGCTGCTAGGCTTTGAGGGGATGTTAGACTTATTCATGGGGCTATGGGGTAGTCTTGGGCTTGATTGGGCTATTTGTTGCGGTTTAGGGTTGGGCTTTGGGAGGTTAGTGGGCTTGATTGGGTGCACCTCCTCCCATAGTTGATATGGTGGATCTGCCAATGGGTGTGCTTGGGAAGGGGAGACCAGTTTCAAACCTGACGTGTTGCTACTCCCAATTCCAATGGCCATGAGACTATTTTCAATGTAAAAAAATATCTGTAAGTAGGTTTTTAACAAGCATGACATGAGTTAGAATTTTCCATAATCATGTAACTGCGAATAATCTATATTTTTTTCTCGTATAATTGTTGAATCAAAATGTTGGCTGATCTAACGGGATAAGGGTATTCGTACATTCAAGCTTGAGTAATAACATATTTGTCTGTGTTTAAGTGCTCATATTCTACATGTATTCTTTATTTATTTGGGATCTTTACTTTTGTTGGAGGGGTGGGAAGAATAATATTCTCTAAAACTTCAGTGAATCTGGTAAATCTATTTGGGATCCTTTGCGAAATACTCCCTCTGTCCCAAAATGATCTTCCCATTTGTCTATTCAAACGTTTTAAGAATATGAACACTTGCTTCACTAGCCATGTTTTGTTTATTTACTTTTAAGCCCGAATTGTAGAAATGGGAAGATCTTTTTGGGTCAATGAGTAATGGAAAATGGGAAGATGATTTTGGGACGGAGAGAGTAATAATTTATTTCAACATTGCTCTTTCTCTCGTAGGGAATTTCTCAAGGGTCTGGATAGGTTTGGAAGAGGAGATTGGAGGAGCATATCCAGGCATTGTGTCCAATCCAGAACACCGACACAAGTTGCCAGCCACGCACAGAAATATTACAACCGCATGAATTCAGGAACCAAACAGAGGATAAGGAACAGCATTCACGACGTAAAATGCGAGGACGAAGGACAGACGTCGGCCCCACAAGGTCCAGCTGGCGAAATGACTGGAGCTTCTGCATCAGGAACCTCTGCCATAACCGAGAAATCACCACCGCCGATTCCTCCACCTGTTCTCGTGGATGATGAAGACATGTCAGATCCATTCGGGTACATGATCACTGGTAATATGAATGAACTTTCTGCCCCACAAGGTCTTGTTGGGGAATATACTGGAGCTTCTGCATCAGGAGCCTCTGCCATAACCGAGAAATCACCACCATCGATTCCCCCACCTGTTCATGTGAATGATGGAGACACGTCCGATCCATTCGGGTACATGATCACAGGGAATGTGAATGATTTTTCTGCCCCACAAGGTCCAGTTGGTGAAAATATCGGAGCTTTTGCATCAGGATCCTCTGCCGTAACCGAGAAATCACCACCACCTATTCTTCCACCTGTTCTTGTGAATGATGGAGACGCGTCAGATCCATTTGGGTACATGATCACAGGGAATATGAATGAATTTTCTGCCCCACAAGGTCTAGTTGGGGAAAATACTGGAGCTTATGCATCACAATCCTCTGCCATAACCGACATATCACCACCTATTCCTCCACCTGTTCTTGTGAATGATGGAGACACGTCAGATCCATTCGGGTACATTACAGGGAATATGAATGAATTTTCTGCAGCTGGGCCATTCAGTGTAGGCGGGATGTCATCACCGTACGTTGACTGCTCAATCATGGGCCCGCCTAGTCTACCGACTCAGACGATATATGGGTTCGATGCGCCACTTCTTGATGAGTACAGCTTATTTGACATCTCTGATGTCCCTTTCTTCTGATCAGAATATGGAGCCAACTTAATAAGTGTATTGTATAATACTTGCTATGTGTTTTATATAGCTGCCAAAACTTACTGTATGTTGGAACTTATTTTATTATGTGGATGTTATATGTATATTCTATATGTATGTATGTATCTAAGTGTTTGCATTGGTATAATGATTACTTGTGTATGTGTTCTTAAAATTTGGATTCAGTATGTGCATGTGTGTGTTCTTTCTGCAGATATAAGAGCAAGCAAACTGCAGCTGGTTGGTGCAGTTCAAGTTTTTGTAAGTTTCTGACAATGTTAGAGGGATGGAACCCAATACCTCTCATATGGTTGCATCTTACATATTCAAGGCTGGTCGTAAGACTAATGCATTTGTGTTGGACTAAAATGGCACAGGATTACGCGGGTAAGTTAGGCGAGGGGCGGGTTTTCTGTGTCAGAAACTCGAAAAAAATCTTCAAAAAAAGAGGGGGGAAAAAAAATGCTATTCTCATCAGCTTAATTTCTGAATACAACCGTCTACGGAGTATATGCTTAAAATGTTGTAATAATATGACATTTTAAAATAATAACACAGATAAAATTAAAAATCTGACGGGTGTGAGTAACAGTCCTCAAGAAAAACATACTAGTATTACTAGGTTGAATGTGATGATTTTATACTTCTTCCTTCTAAAATGGATGTCCATTTTTAAAAAAGAAAAACAAAAATTGTTCTAAAATAAACGATCATTTCTAAATAATTTTCTTTTTAAATATTTTTACCAAAATATTTTCTGCATTTCATTATACTTATATAAGTTGAAGTTTAAAAGTAAATAACAAAAAAGTTAAAATTTTGGGTTCGCAGTTTTACTGTAGTTCAGGCTTAAGTGAATTCCACATATAATGAAATAAATTTATATAATGAAATAAATTTATGTGTTCAATCTCAAAAAAATACTGTAACACCATACGTGCATAGGTCACCCACTACATACTCAGAAAGGGGTACTGTTTGGAAAAAAAATCTTTTTCTGTGACCAATTCACACCATAAATACATACTTAAATAGTTTATTTGACATTTTCACTTCTCAAAATAACGTGTATTTGAAAATTGCAACCAATGGAATCTTCCAAATCCGCCCCCATTCTTAGACATTAGTACTCCGGATGGAGTTTTACTTATTTACCTTTTTTTTTTGTTCAATACTTGCTTAATTATAATACTCCCTCCGTCCCAAAACGAACATCACATTTGACTATTCAAACTTTTTAAGGATAGGAACACTTGCTTCACTAGCCATGTTATGTTCGTCAATATTTAAGCCTAAATTGTAGAAATGGGAAGAATTTTATGGGACAATGACAAATGAGAAGATTATTTGTGGACGGAGGGAGTATTTGACTTATTTAGTTAATATGCTACTCTTTATTCACAACTTTAATGTACACTATAACTTGCATCAATAATAATAATAATAATCACAATAATAATCACAATAATAATAATAATAATAATAATAATAATAATAATAATAATAATAACTTGCACCAAATTTGGTGCAATAATAATTTATGTATTTCTTGCACTTTCTATCTCATAATAATAAATAAGGCTGCTATATTTTTATTTGATTATTTTCAGAAGAATAAGTGTTTTTTTTATATATAATGTCACAGTCAAGAGGCAAGAAATCTTGGATTTCATAGATTATAAGACTTGATTTTTACCACTGAATCACTCATTTAAATATTTTAATAAAAAGTATTATAATTGTAAATAAAAGTAATTTTAATTAATCGCAGTCCATCATATAAGAATAATGTATGAACAAATAAAATTAGTTTAAGAAATACAAATTAATCCTGAAAAATACCAAAAAAACCCCTCTAAAAAATTTCATATCCAAAAAATCCACAAAATATTTCTTCAATCTAAAAAGTTCTAAAATTAATTTATCGATACCAAAAAGGCAAACATTAATGAATTGACTAACTCGGTTGGGTTTGAGTATTCATATTAACACAAATTAACATTCATTTCAATTAATGACATATTAAAAGTCAAAAAGCTTTTAGCAATGAAAAATAATTTAATTGTGATATTATTAGATATAATAACAATAATAATAGTTATAACAACAAAAAACATATTTAATTATTATTACTTCTTTACTTAAATCATTTTTAATAATATAGTTAACAATAAAAGTAATAAGAATGAAAAACAAAAATGAATGTGACAATATTGAAAAGAATATCATCATAATTTTAATTATTTTTATGATCTTACATAATAATTATAAAAAAAAACTAAAAGATGAATCTTCCAATTACTTCTCTAATATATCAAAAATGCATATTTTTATTATTAAATATCAGGTAATTAATAATAATGATAATAATGATTATTTTTTGTTGTTGCTATAACTACTACTAATATTATTATTGTTATTATTTCTATTATTATTATTAATAATAATAATAATATACTTATTCCCTCGGTGAGTGCTAAGGTTCGATCCTTCTCCTCGCCTCCTTATGGGGTGGACATCGTTAAAAAAAAAAAAAAAAATATACTTATTTCGCGTTGCAATTTTTTTCAATATTCCTAACATGTCATTAAATGAAAAGAAAGTTAGGTTTTCAATAATATAAATTTTCAAAATTAACGGCGTTAGTAAATAGTTAATATTTGGAATTTTTGGCATTAATAATATAAATTTAGGACTTTTTAAATTAAAGAAAAAAATTATGAGTCTTTTGAATATGAATTTTTTTTAAGGAGGTTTTTGGTATATTTAACTTTATTTTTTTCTTAAAAGACCAGATACAGTACACCACACTTGCTAACCCAATACACGCGAAAGGCGGCGTACACGCTTTCATTTCGATGACATTACTCCCTCTGTTTCAAAAGATTTTTTTTTTTGTGGTTTTTCCTCTAGGACCCTCCCACCCAAATGTTATTCTATTTAAAGGAGAGTCCCTTTTCAAATCCCAAATAAGGAGCTCTTTTAAAATGATATTTCCACATACACCCCTCAGCTTCGTTGACCAGTCGACAAAATTAGCTAAATACCTAAACTACCCCCGCCCTCAAACAAAATCCTAGCCTCCCCTAGTCCATTCCCATTTTTATCTATCTCTAAAAACACTCCATCTTTCTCTCTCTCTCTCTCTGCGGCTCCCTCTTTTACTCCGGCGACAGCGACGGCGGCGGTGGAGGCAATGTCGGCGGCAGCGGCGATCCTATCTTCAGCAACCGCTCTCTTTCTCTCTCTACCTAACCGATGACATTTTCCGGCTACCTGGTTGCCGTCTTTCTCATCTCCGATCCGAATGCTCCAGATCTGACTTCGTTTTCATGTGCTTCATCATCATCGCAACTCCGGCGAGCTTCCTCATCACAGATCGACCAGATCTGGTCGGGATGCTCCAGATCCGGTTTGATGAGACCGAGCCTTCTGGGCCGGATGCTCGCCGGTCTAGAATCAATGCGATCTAACGCGCCCGAACCGGACCTGAACTCTGGAGGCCTAACCGACAAGGAACGCGGGCTAGTAAGCCCGAGAGGATTTATCTCCTGATGAATATGCCCGAGTTGACTCTGCCTCCCGTCATCCTGAGGAGCCCGTAGTGCCCAGCTGGCACAAACGTACGCGAGGCGTCACCTAACCGTACCTGACACACCATAACGGTTGGTGATGGAACCATGCTTCCCTGACAGACACGCCACCTTCCCAGCCACTCTCCTGACCGATCCACTGGGGACTCGCCACGTGTCCCCCCAGTACCAGGGTGGTTAGTACCTTGTGCAGGTTTCTTTCCCTTGGTCATATATATACCCCTTTTCGCCCCATGAGAGAGGTACGTGCTCTATCCTATTCACACACACAAGGTCTTCATTGAACCTTCTTCCTAGGTTTTCCTCAGAGATCTTACTCTCACACCCGAGGGCCTAAGTCGGATTCCAACCCGGCCTTGGTCTTAACGGTGTTCTTGTTTGTGTTGTGATCAGGATCAAGAGACAGCAAAGTTGGAGTTCTATCTCCGTGACCCCAGAAATCTAGGGCGTCATCAGTGGTTCCATTGCCGGGAAACGAAAATCTTCCTAGTGCAATCTTCTGAGTTCTTTCGAATTCCCAGTCTAGTCTGACTCGACAAAACCATTCTTTTGTTTCTACGGTTCTAAAATACACTCGACATTCCAAATATTTACAATGACTGGGAAAGAAATCTTGAACCCAAATGCTAGCCCATCGAAACAAGCGCTTCAAGGATCCATCTTTGCCAGATTGGGAGACAAGGCGCCTAGTGGCTGCTCGGGAACTCCCTCTCAGAAAGCAAGAAGAGAGGCGGATCTGAGAGATCGTATCGAAACATCAAAAGCACGCAAGGTACAGAAAATCCCCGTCACTCCCCTCACCCCTGAGCAGATTCAAAAGAAAATCCAGCTCCTGAAAGACAGGCAGGATCTAGTAGCGGAAGGGCTTCAGTTAAACCTGGCCCTGGAAGAGCTATTTAATGCCGAGGCTGACACGGCAATCCCTCTTGAAAGATCAAAAACTCATGGTTCTAAAAGCATAGCCAGCAGGGTGGAGGGAAAGAAGAAAAGAACGATCGTTGTGGAAGACGACGATGAAGAAGGAGAAGAAGGGAGAAGGAGTGAAGAAGGAGAGTCTCAACCTCGAAGGTCCAAAGGCCACTACAAGGGAAAAGCAACTGTTAGAGCCGGAGAGCAATTTGCGGGAACGGCAAAAAGGGTGAAAACCGGGGAAGAGATTGATTACAAGGTCCAGGGGATGATCAGGGACCTATGGGAGTCTAAGCAAAGTGTGGCAAAATGCATTGGACCCATAGATGCTTTTGCCTCCTGGATAGCTGATTCCCCGATCCAGCGGGGAAAGGTCCCCACGCTAGACGCTTATGACGGCTCGTCTAACTCCAAAAGCCATGTTGGGCGGTTTGAAGGGCAGATGGCTCTATTTTCAACGGATGAGGCCGTAAAGTGCAAGGCTCTAGCATCCACCTTCAAGGGGAAGGCGCTGGGATGGTTGTTGGCCCATAAGCCCCGCTCCATTTGCAGCCACGAGCAGTTACGGACGTCGTTCCTGAATTCGTTCGCGGGCGCTGGGGAGGTCGCAAGACCGAAATCGGATCTATGCGGTGTGAAGCAATATCCCGGAGAAAGTACAAAAGCATACATTACTCGGTTTAGAAAAATGACCGAACAAATCGTGGACCTAACGAGAAATGACATCGAGCTGCGCTTCTTGGGAGGATTGACATCCTATACCTTGAGGCAAGAGTTCGCTTGTCGAAAGCCCGAGGGAACGGAGGAAATGTACAATCGAGCCATTGCCATGGCCGGAGTTGAGCCCTCGTTCATGGAAGATGCCCGCAGGAGTATTAGGGATAGGCTCGAGCCCGCTCATGACTCAAGGTACCACGCTGGCTATTCGGGGGGCAGTGGCGGCCGAAATAGAGGAAGACCGAGGGGCACGACCAATTTCAAAAGAAATGACAGCACCTTCACTCCTTTGATAGCCCCAAGGACGGAGATTCTGCGGGCAGAAGCCCTGCCTCCTCCCCCACCCCTAGAAAGAAAGCCTTATGAGGCGAACAAGAAGAAGTGGTGCGGCTACCACGAGAGCCATGGGCATAACACGGATGAGTGTTTTCAGATGAAGAAGATAATACAACAGAAAGTCGAGGCCGGAGAATTGAAAAAGTGGATCGAGGGACCCAGCAATAAAGGAGGGGCCCCACGGGGACATGTCCAGTATGTTAGGGATAACGATGCCGACGGGGAAAAACGCTATGACATCCTGTATATCGGGGAAGAAGCCCCGAGCAACACCCAGCTTTCCATTCAGATCAAGAAATTGGAAAAGGTGTTCCTGATACCAGCCTACCCACCCGAGCAAGAGGAAATGATCGGGTTCAGGAGGAGCGAGCTGGCCTCCACACTCTTCCATTCAACACAGCCATTGACAATCAAGATGGCTATTGGTAGAGCGGATATTGGGAGGGTCCTCATTGATACCGGGGCTTCACGGGACATACTCTACTTCCATTGTTTAGAAGAAATGGGGATGTCCGAGGCGCACTTAACCCCATATGCGGGCTTGTTGGAAGGGTTCACGAATCATACGGTCTACGCAAAAGGGACCATTGACTTCGAAGTGACCATTGGAGAGAGGCCGTTCGAAAAAACAGCCCGTGTCACGTTCATGGTGATCGATCTGAAGTCCCAGTACAACGCAATCTTGGGAGTGACCGCTCAGGCTGCCTTAGGAATCGTTGCGTCAATCCCTCACCAGAAGATCAAGTTCAGCACCCCCGCAGGGATAGCGTGCATCGAGAACAAGCCCGAGCTTTTTCTCAAAATAATAGAGAAGAAAAGAAGGGAGAGCGCGATGGAGGCAAGATTGGTAAGCCCGAGGGAGGCAAAGAAGGTCAAAACCAACAGCGACAGGACCGAGGAGGCGGCCATGATTGGAACTTTGTCGTTCCATTCAACACGGGCTGAATTTAAACGGAGTAGGAGAGCCCGTCGTATTGCCGCAAAGACCGAGCAGATAGACATCGTGATCGATTCGCTGCACGACAGGGAAATAAGGGACATCCGCCCCAACGATGCTCTGGAGGATGTAGTCATAAACCCCGCTTACCCCGAACAAACGGTCAAGGTAGGGCTGGAAATCCCCGCAGAAGAAAGGAAGATTCTGATCGAGCTGCTGCGAAAAAGCGCGGACATATTTGCCTGGACTGTCGAAGATATGAAGGGGTTAAGTAGAGAGGTCATCGAGCATGAACTGAACGTCGATCCCACATTTACCCGGGTCCTCCAGAAAGAAAGATACTTTTCGCCGGAGAAGAAAGCGGCGATCAAAATCGAGGTGGATAAGCTACTGAAGGCAGGAATCATAAGCCCGATCAAATATCCGAGATGGTTGGCCAACGTCGTCATGGTAACCAAAGCAAATGGAAAGTGGAGGATGTGCGTGGATTTCACCGATTTGAACAAGGCCTGCCCTAAGGATTGTTACCCTCTTCCCCGGATCGATCAATTAGTAGACTCTATCGCCGGGCATAGGGTGTTAAGCTTCATAGATGCGTACTCGGGCTACCATCAGATCAAAATGAAGGAGGATGACATCCCTTCGTGCGCTTTCTATGCCGCGGGCAAAACCTACACATTTAACAACATGCCGTTCGGCCTCAAGAACGCAGGCGGCACGTATCAAAGGATGGTAGGAATCGTCTTTGATGATCAATTAGGCCGGAACCTGGAGGCTTACATCGACGATATGGTTATCAAGACCAAGGAGACCTCTCACGACATTGATATGGCAGAAACCTTCACCAACCTCCGGGAAAATAACATGAAGCTCAATCCCTCCAAGTGCGCTTTCGGAGTAAAGGCAGGAAAAATTTTGGGGTTCATGGTAAACCAAAGAGGGATCGAAGCAAACCCCGAGAAAATCACGGCGTTGATAAACATGCAGCCCCCCAGATGCGTTAAGGAGGTGCAGAAGCTTAATGGCCGCATTACGGCTTTGGGAAGATTCATTGCTAAGTCAGCCGAAAAGTGCCTGCCTTTCTTCAAAACCTTAAAAGGAGGAGGAGAGAAGGGCTTCGAGTGGAACGAGGACTGCCAGATCGCTTTCGAGCAAATAAAAGCTTACCTGGGAAAGCCGCCGCTATTGAGCAGCCCGGTGTTTGGGGAGGAACTCTACGTCTTCTTGGCCGCAACAGATCATGCAGTGGCCGCTGTTTTGGTAAGGGAAGAGGGCAAACTTCAGAAACCCGTGTATTATGTCTCCAAGGCACTTTCTGCTGTGGAAGGCCGCTATCTAAACATTGAAAAGCTAGCTTTCGCCTTGCTGGTGGCCGCTCGGAAGCTGCGGGCATACTTCATCGCCCACCCAATCACGGTTTATTCAGACACCCCGCTGAAGAAGATACTCCATAAGCCCGAATCCTCGGGGAGAATGCTATCGTGGTCCATAGAACTGACTGAATTCCAGATTACCTACTCCCCACGGAAGACCATCAAGGCACAGGCACTGGCAGACTTTGTGGCAGAGACCACATTTGAATCAAAGGAGATCGAGCCGGACGGAACCCAACCTGCAAAGACAAAGAAAAAGAGAGGCGAGAAGGCAATAGTTGCAGGGGAGAGACCGGAAAATTGCTGGTCGTTAAGTGTGGATGGATCCGCGGGAAAGACAGTCAGCGGCGCCGGAATTCTCTTGACCGCCCCGGAGGGTCAAAGGTTCAAGCGAGCCTTGAGATTTAAGTTCGCGGTCTCAAACAACCAGGCCGAGTACGAGGCATTGATAGCGGGTTTGGAATTAGCCGGGACATGAAAGTATCAAAACTGGTCGTGAAGAGTGACTCACAACTAGTAATAAACCAGGTGAAAGGGGAATACGAAACAAATCACCCGGTTTTGGTCAGATACAAGGAGCTCGCGACAGACTTGTTAAAGGAATTCGAATACCATGAGCTGAACCAAGTTAACCGGGCCGAAAATTCCGAGGCGGACTTGCTCTCCAGGATCACAAATGAGGACATTGCCAAGCTTAGTGTGGACTGCTGGATAGAGTTCACCGAGCGCCCAGCCATCGACAGAATAGAGATCCACCAAATCGGAGATTCGGAAAAAGATTGGGTTGACGAGATCAGGGAATATATCGAGCGGCAAACCCTCCCCAACAACCCTGACCGGGCAAGAGTCTTGATGAAACAGGCTGCTCGATACACAATTATTGATGGCGTGCTTTATCGGAGATCCTTTACCAAACCACTGCTGAGGTGTGTCAGGTCCGAGACAGTCACCAACCTGTTATATGAAGTTCACGAAGGCGTGTGCGGAGGGAATCCCGGAGCCCGGACTCTATCCGACAAAATCAGATTCCTCGGGTATTATTGGCCCACAATGAAAAGAGATGCAGAAGACTACGTCCGCAAATGCGACCAATGCCAGAGGTTCGCCAACATACCAAGGCAGCCGTCCACCGAGCAGAGTTTGATAGTCCCAACTTGGCCTTTTGATATGTGGGGGATTGATTTGATTGGGCCTTATCCCAAAGCGCCCGGGGGAGCGCAAATGGTAGTGGTTGCTGTGGACTACTTCACAAAATGGGTTGAGGCAAAAGCACTGGCTAGTACTACGGAAGCAAGCATCATCAAGTTCGTACATGATCACATCTTCTGCCGGTTTGGTCTACCGCGGGCTATTGTCTCCGATCACGGGCCCCAATTCCAAAGCAAGTTCACGGCGGAGTGCAAGAGACTCAACGTGGAACATCGACAATCCTCAGTCGCAAGACCACAGGGAAATGGACAGGCCGAGGCCGCGAACAAGTTGCTCATGACCGCTTTGCACAAAAGTTTGAAGGGAAGGAGTGGTCGCTGGATGGAAGAGCTCAGTACTGCTCTATGGGTTGTCCGAACCACGACAAGGAACTCAACGGGAGAAACCCCTTTTTCCCTGACATATGGATCAGAGGCGGTCGCACCTGTGGAAGTAGCCTTACCCACGTATAGGGTCGCCCAATTTAATGAAGCAGAGAATGAGGAAGCCCGCAGAAAAGACTTAGACTCTACCGAAGAAAAACGGTTGGAAGCGCGGGCAAAGATGGTCAATTATAAACAGAAGGCAAAAGTCCATCATGACAAAAGGGTGAACAAGAGATCGTTTGCCGTGGGAGACTGGGTTCTGAGGAAAGTTGAAGTCACAGGGAGGCAGCCCGGATACAACAAGCTTTCGCCCAACTGGGAAGGCCCTTATCAGATTGCCCGCATAATCAAAGAGGGAACCTACAGGCTTCTAACGGCAGAAGGAAAAGACTTGAAAAACGCCTGGCATAGCGATCATCTGAAAAAATACTACCTTTAGAAGACAGAATGGTAGATCTTGAAATCTTTTTGCAAATCAGTAGCAGTTAGAAATTATGGAAATACTCATGTATTGTAACAAAGTGGCAATGTAATCTGTTCGAGTAAAGTAAATAAAACTGCTATCGTTCTATGAAATTACTCAAGTATGTTCGTTCTCAAAGCGCGGTCATGTGCTCACGAGCCAGACCGCATGCCCGCGATACGGATGCCGTTCGCAAGCCTACGAACGATGCGCGGTCATACGCCCTCGAGCTAGACCGCCGGGCCCACGTCTTACGCCCTTGAGCTAGACTAAAGTGGGAGAATGAATTCCTTGGTGGGATCATTTCCTTGTGAAATTCCTAAGACCCAAGATGCGCGGTCATACGCCCTCGAGCTAGACCGCAGGGCCCACGTCTTACGCCCTTGAGCTAGACTAAAGTGGGAGAATGAATTCCTTGGTGGGATCATTTCCTTGTGAAATTCCTAAGACCCAAGATGCGCGGTCATACGCCCTCGAGCTAGACCGCAGGGCCCACGTCTTACGCCCTTGAGCTAGACTAAAGTGGGAGAATGAATTCCTTGGTGGGATCATTTCCTTGTGAAATTCCTAAGACCCAAGATGCGCGGTCATACGCCCTCGAGCTAGACCGCAGGGCCCACGTCTTACGCCCTTGAGCTAGACTAAAGTGGGAGAATGAATTCCTTGGTGGGATCATTTCCTTGTGAAATTCCTAAGACCCAAGATGCGCGGTCATACGCCCTCGAGCTAGACCGCAGGGCCCACGTCTTACGCCCTTGAGCTAGACTAAAGTGGGAGAATGAATTCCTTGGTGGGATCATTTCCTTGTGAAATTCCTAAGACCCAAGATGCGCGGTCATACGCCCTCGAGCTAGACCGCAGGGCCCACGCCTTACGCCCTTGAGCTAGACTAAAGTGGGAGAATGAATTCCTTGGTGGGATCATTTCCTTGTGAAATTCCTAAGACCCAAGATGCGCGGTCATACGCCCTCGAGCTAGACCGCAGGGCCCACGTCTTACGCCCTTGAGCTAGACTAAGGTGGGAGAATGAATTCCTTGGTGGGATCATTTCCTTGTGAAATTCCTAAGACCCAAGATGCGCGGTCATACGCCCTCGAGCTAGACCGCAGGGCCCACGTCTTACGCCCTTGAGCTAGACTAAGGGGGGAGAATGAATTCCTTGGTGGGATCATTTCCTTGTGAAATTCCTAAGACCCAAGATGCGCGGTCATACGCTCTCGAGCTATACTGCAGGGCCCATATCCTACGCCTTTGAGCTAGACTAAAGTGGGAGAAGGCGCGGCCATACGCTCCCGAGCTAAACCACGCGCGTGGAAACAAAGACAGTTCGTGCGAGAACAACCCTTTAAGCTATGTAATCAAAAGAGTGATAACAGAAGAGCACGCAAGAAAAGAAGTCAATAGCAAAGCTGGAAACAATTATTCACATACAAACCAAAAATCACTTGTTCGAGAATGTCCGGACCTACACTATTACAAAATTTCCCGGGATGCAACCCGGTCTGATCTTCAAAAGGCCGGGGGAGGAGCATTCTCCATCTCTGGAACAGAGGCAGAGGCATCAGTGTCAGGCACAGACCCAGACTGATCCTGAGAAGCATCAGCAAGAGCGTAGGCATAAGGAGAGTAAGGAAGAACCATACCATCAATGTACGGGCCGCCGGGGCCAAAAGTCCTCTCCAAAGCTGCGACCAGAGGCAAGGTACCCGCGGCAGAATATCTGAACCCGTCGATAGCAGAAAGAAGATCTTGGACGGTGACCGGAGCGACGGGAGGGAGAGTTGATCTGACAGACTCGGGTAACTCGGAGAGTTGGTCCGCGGTAAAGGGCACCAGAGCGTGGCCGGTAAAACATTGAGGGTCTGAGGCCGTAACGGAGCAAAGGATCGCAATCTCTTGCGCACTGTATTTGCCCGTAGCTGCCAGGTTACGACCTACTGTATGGAGAGCTGAGTTATATTGCTCTATGCTTGCCTCCTCCACCTTTTCTCTGTAAGCATCAGACGCCTCAAACTCGGCCACGGCTTTCCCTCGCTCTTCATTCAAAACAAGTTCCCGGTCTTTCTCAAACCGCATGGCATCTAAAACCTTGCCGTCCAGTTCATCAACCTTCTCAGATAAGCTCCTGTTCTTCTCCCTCTCCTCCTCCAACCGCTTCTCAGCCCCGGCCAGGCGAGCTTCGAGTCGTTGCTTTTCAGACTCAACGGTTGCTTTTTCAGCCTCAGCCCGGTCTTTGGCCTCGCGAGCTGCGTCGAGATCGTTGCTCAGTTTGGAGTTCTCCTTGACAGCAGTCATCAACTCGGCATCTTTATTCTTAAGCTCCTCTCCCGAGCCCTCCAGGACCTTGGACAGGCGGGCAATCTCATCCTTCGCCTCCGCCAGTTTCTTCCCCCTCGCCGCGGCCAAGGCAACTTCGGCTTCGTACTGAGACCGCATATATAGCAGGTCATTGCTAACCTGATTAATAAAGGAGCATGTGGAGATTATATTAAAAAACGGGACGAGGAATTAGAGGGTCAAAGGATCGATGTATAAAAAGAAAGAGCACGTCGGTTTAGACATGGAAAGTGAGACACTAACCTCAGTCATAGCCAAGCCCGCGTGACCCAGGGCGGTCAGGAAGTTGGTCTTGGACAGCACCTTCTGTTGATAGTCCGGGAAATTCATCCGGTGCAGAAGCCCATCGCCAACATAAGAATTGAAGCCGCGGCGGCTATGGAGATCAACCCCATATACCTCAGGGGCCTCAGCTACTTTCTTCCCAAACTCCTTAGCTCGGTCCTTGTCTTCAATTAGTTCGACGGGGAAGCGCTCCGAGCATAAGGTCCCTTTGGCGGGGGAGGATACGGTAAAGCCGCGAGAAGGAGACTCCAGGCGGGGCTGTTTATTTTTTGGAGGCAAGGGGTCAGCGACCGGACTCGGTCCCCTTTTCTTCGTAGCCTCGGGCACTGTTCTGCCTGCATCATGCGAGGGAGTGGGAGACCCCGAGCCTGTCAAATCCTTTCCACGTCCGCTCCCGCGGGGCCGTAGAGGAAGCTCGCCAGTCGTCGGGACAACTGCAACAACCTTCTTTGCCTTGTCCAGAAGATCCGTAACCGGCAGTTTTCTCCCTGGGGCCTCGGCCTTGCGCATTTCGGCCTGCCTCTGCTGCTTCGCCTCAGCCTCCCGCTGCTTCGCAGCCAATCTCAAGGCATTAATATTCTTGGGAGGCATGGTATCAGTGGGATCTGCAGGCAAAAGTAACAGTCAGTCAGATATGATCGGATAAACTAACAGGTATGGAATTCCAGTTGATTAAGTATGAAAAAGACCAGTCAAGCCCGGATCCGGGCATTGTTCCCCCAATCGGCAAGCAGAGCACTCATGGGCAAAGGCAAAATCCTGGTGAACCCTCCAGCAAGGATCCCGCCACATAGGAGTCATGCTAACCCTGCTCTCAAAATCAGGATTTCGGCATGGGGCCACCCCGGCGTAAGCCAAAAGACTCTCGTTGTTGATGATGGCTTGAACGTCGAAAACTTGTTCAACCACGACCACGGTCTGGTCCTCTAAAGTCACTGATTTCGTATGCCGGGCGAGGTAATCCTGCATGGCGGACGCAAGCTCAATACCCCCATCTGAGCTAGGATAATCCTTGGAAGATATGGACAGCGGGGAAGTATTATCAGGCTTAGAAAAGGGCCACCCGAGTCGATCCTGAATCACCAGAGGATATCTCTGCCACTGATCGAATTTATTAGAAGCCGCAGAAAAGATCTTTTTCGACCTAGGCTTCGTTTTCAAGCTCAAACTGCTCGCGGTGACCTGATGAGTGAAGAAAACGTACAAGGCGGACAAAGAGGGTTCATATCCCAATACCCTGCTCACAACAATAAAAGACACCAGGTAACGAATCGCGTTGGGAGTCAAGTCCATGGGAAGGCACTTGGAAAACTCCAGGAACTCGCAAATGAACGGGTCCAAGGGAAGCCGGAGGCCATTCTCAAACTGAACGGGATAAAACACGCAGGCGATATTATCTGCCCGGACGCGGGCAGGACCAGCCAAATTGCTCCCTGACGGAGAGGAATAATCATCGAGACCGCCGACAAGGTAGACTTTGCGATCGATGTGGTACACGGTTAAAAACTCATCATCGGAGTCCTGCTCCTCCACCATGCCCGCTCCTGAGCTGGAAGCTCCGGCCTAGCTCTTGACCCTATCGTCGGGCCCCTCGGGGAAGGAAGCCAATATTTGAACCGGGGAGCGAATGCGCTTGACCATACGCGCTGTACCTGGGGCCATTCTCTCTAAATCCCCCCGGGGGTCAGAAGGTGTCTCAGATGACTCAGACTCATCTACTAGCCCGTGAGCCACGATCGCCCCAACCTCATCCTCAAGAGCGGTTTCACCATCAACCCCCACTTCTTGATCGGAAGCCTCCGCACTGCTCGTGACTTCAATAACACCAGGGGCCAAGCCCGGAGATCGTGCCTGCTCGTCCTCGTTAAAAGGAGCGTCCATCCAACTGAGAGAATCAGGGCCACTCGAGGCTACACGCTCCCCGCACGACCTTACCAACCTTCTAGCATTTCCAGCCATATCTACATTATCGGGGAATCGAGTTAAAACAGCCGTGACAAAAATGCCCAAGTGTTCCTCTCCCCCCAACACCCTCATCCTTGTGGAGTCATAATGGACGGAGGGACCTGTTTCCCACAACAGGGGCAAGACCCAGGGTTCCCAGCTATACGCTAAACCTATGGCAATGAACTCATTCAAGGACAGCCGTTTCCAGGCGTTTAACAGGAGCCTGTATACCCCACCGGTCCTCCGGCAGCAACCAAACAGGTCGGGACGGAGTTTACGCCCTAAATCCAGCCCTTCCATGGCTACAACAATATTTCAGCAAGTTTTCAGAAATTAGGGGCCAGAATTTGGACTCGAAGACGCGAGGCTACGAGAAGTCACACAACTCTCGTACAAATCCGAAAGCTCGACGGGAGCAAAATTTTTAGGGTTCGCGCTCGAAAAACGGCAACGAAAAGAATGGCAGAAATTAAAACGACGAATCGAAACAAAGAAGAAAAAAGCGAGGTGCGGAACAATACCTGCGAATTTGAAGTGAGGAACGAGAACGAGATCTTCGGAGTCAGGAATCCAGAGAAGCAAAGTATTCGTTGGAACTGGAAGGTAGAGAGACGGAAGTTACGAAAGTTTGGAATGATTCAGCATCCGTGGTATTTATAGCGCCAAAAATGGGTCGGACCGACCCGAAATATCTGGTAACCCGATCGAAACCCGAAAAGTGAAGAGGCGGGAATTGCTTTTTCGAATACCGATGACGGTTCGCATTTAATGGACGTGCTCCTGGTCATGTCAAAAGACAGATGGCTACGCCACTAGCCTGACACAAGGGGCCCCACCTGTCCTTTCGTCAACCACTATTCTAAGACTCCCGTCCCATTGCAATCCGTGCCCGCATTAATTGCAATTTGCCCGAATCGAGCCTAGGAAGTATAACTCCTCGCGCCGCACATGAATGAGCTAACCCTCGGAGTTAGGGGCCACTGATGAGACCGAGCCTTCTGGGCCGGATGCTCGCCGGTCTAGAATCAATGCGATCTAACGCGCCCGAACCGGACCTGAACTCTGGAGGCCTAACCGACAAGGAACGCGGGCTAGTAAGCCCGAGAGGATTTATCTCCTGATGAATATGCCCGAGTTGACTCTGCCTCCCGTCATCCTGAGGAGCCCGTAGTGCCCAGCTGGCACAAACGTACGCGAGGCGTCACCTAACCGTACCTGACACACCATAACGGTTGGTGATGGAACCATGCTTCCCTGACAGACACGCCACCTTCCCAGCCACTCTCCTGACCGATCCACTAGGGACTCGCCACGTGTCCCCCCAGTACCAGGGTGGTTAGTACCTTGTGCAGGTTTCTTTCCCTTGGTCATATATATACCCCTTTTCGCCCCATGAGAGAGGTACGTGCTCTATCCTATTCACACACACAAGGTCTTCATTGAACCTTCTTCCTAGGTTTTCCTCAGAGATCTTACTCTCACACCCGAGGGCCTAAGCCGGATTCCAACCCGGCCTTGGTCTTAACGGTGTTCTTGTTTGTGTTGTGATCAGGATCAAGAGACAGCAAAGTTGGAGTTCTATCTCCGTGACCCCAGAAATCTAGGGCGTCATCACGGTTATGTCATCACCTACCTCGGTTACTGCGCCATTGCCCCTTACCTTCGCAATTCCGGCGACACCGACACACTGCCTTGTTCCTCCAGCTACATCGTCTTCCATATAGTCGTCGACCAGGTCGCCCTACTCGATAATCTAGGATTGGACTAGGTATTTCTCGTCGGCCACGATTAAGGCCTGACCAGATTAAGGCTTTGGTTAACTGATTACTTGTGGAATGAGGACTCATTCAAACATTTTTGTTGATTAACAATGTTGAGTACTTTATCATTCCTCAATTATTTTGATTGGCAATAATAGATTACTGAAAAGCTTAATCAACCAGTGTTCACTGTGATTATCGTTATCACTTGCACAATGGACTGCGTTCCTCTAACCGAATAATATTATATTGGTCTTATCAATCACTTATAAGTTGAAAAAAGATGATTCGTGTATGTTAATTATTGATCTTATACGTCAATTATAAGTGTTTACCCGGGATTTGACAAAATAATAATATATGTTTTTCTTAAAAGTTGAAAAAAGTGATTTTTTTTTTACTCTTCCTATGTTAATTATTGGTTTTATATGTCAGTTATAAGACTTTGACCAGGATTTGACCGACTAATATTTTTTATTTTTTTAAAAGTTGAAAAAAGTGAAAAAAATGTGGACTCGTATATGTTAATTATTGGTCTTATATGTCAGTTACAAGAGTTTGACCGGGATTTGACCGAATAATATTAAGGTTTTTTCTTAAAAGTTGAAAAAAGTAAAAAAAAACAACTCTTATATCTTAATTGTTGGACTTATGTCAGTTATAAGAGTTTGACCGAGATTTGACCGAATAAAATTATTATTTTTTTCTTAAAAGTTGAAAAAATCGACTCTTATATGTTAATTATTGGTCTTATATGTCATTTATAAGATTTTGACCGGGATTTGACCGAATAAAATTATATATTTTTCTCAAAAGTTGAAAAAAATGAAAAAAAACGACTCTTATATGTTAATTGTTGGTCTTATATGTCAGTTATAAGAGTTTGACCGAGATTTGACCGAATAATATTATTATTTTTTCTTAAAAGTTAAAAAAATCGACTCTTATATGCTAATTATTGATCTTATATGTCATTTATAAGAGTTTGACCGGAATTTGACCGAATAAAATTATATATTTTTCTCAAAAGTTGAAAAAAAAATGAAAAAATCGACTCTTATATGTTAATTGTTGGTCTTATATGTCAGTTATAAGAGTTTGACCGAGATTTGACCGAATAATATTATTTTTTTTCTTAAAAGTTGAAAAAATCGACTCTTTTATGTTAATTATTGGTCTTATATGTCATTTATAAGAGTTTGACCGGGATTTGACGGAATAAAATTATATATATTTCTCAAAAATTGAAAAAATCGACTCTTATATGTTAATTATTGGTCTTATATGTCAGTTATAAGGGTGAGAGGAGATATGAGGGCATTTTAGTCATCTTGCATCTTTTTGCAAGTGAGGGGTGTCTCTGGTATTAGTGATCTGTTGAGTTCTTATTTAGAATATAAGTTGGTAGTTAGGGGCCCTAGAGTCCCAAGCCCTTTTTCTTTTTGGGAAACTAGTTTCTCCATAAGTTATACTTCCTCTGTCCCTAAATGAGTGTCCAAATTTCATTTTAAGGGACACTGAAAATCTCAACTTTTTCAACAATTTGGTAACAATGATTAATATATAATCTTGTAGTCTCCTTTCCAAACCTTTAGTTTTGCACGTATAAAGAAACCGGTGAAAAAATTTTCGAAAAAAAACGTTTAGGGAGAAAGTTATGTTCAAAAAATACACTCATTTAGGGACAAAGATTTCTTAAAAATGGACATTCATTTAGGGACAGAGGGAGTAAAAGTCATGTTTTTATAGGGGTTAAAGTTTAGGGTTTAGGGTTTAAAGTTTAGGGTTTATGCCTTTTAGGGTTTAAGAAGGGTTAAAAAACAAGATTTTTAATAACTTATAGAGGAACTAGTTTCCCCCAAAACCAACTCGTTTCAAAATACATGTCGTTTTAGACTTCTTCACATATATTAAGCAATGCAATTAATAAATATAAAAAAGACTTATGTACCCCTAAAGAATCCAACTACCTAGGTAATTAAATGCTTAAACAAGAAATACTTCGCAATTAATGAATAAGGGCATAATTGGAAAACAAGAGCAAAGATGCTTGAAAATAGTAAAACGTCAAATATTTTGAAACAAAATTTAACTCCTAAAACGTCATGTATTTTGAAACGGATGGAGTACTATTTTTTGTTTCCATGCGGAGAAAGGGACAGTACACATTAATCCATTCACCAATCCATTTTAAAAAATGAGCAAAGCTAGGGGCACAGAATAAGCTCATAAAATCTTGCTCACAAAATGAAGTGACGATATTTTATTGGTTGCATCGATAATGGACCCGCCACACTCTACTTAAAAACACCAATAAAATCATTACACTTAGGATTTTGTGAGCAAAATTTTGTGATTTTTTTGTGCCCCTAATATTATTCTTTAAAAATCGCAAAAAGGGCGTAAATGAGGGTTTCTTTTATTATAAAATATATTTTTTTGACGAGTCTGATACCTTATAAGGTAATTTCCATCATATTGTGTTTGGGTGTCGAGTCAAGTTTCACATCGGCAATTGAATGAAGAATTGCCTAGTATATAAAGGTGTTCACCCACTCTATTAGTATGAGACCTTTTGGAATATGACCTAAAAACAAATATGTGCGGGCTGGACCCAAAGCGGACAATATCATACTATTGTGGAGTGATGGGGGTGGTCGCGGTCCCAACAACTGCTATCAGAGTCTGGTTAGTGGATGGGCCCGACACGGTGTACCGTGTGTGAGATGCGTGGGCTTCTCCTATTGTGTGATCTCGCGAATGGGACCCTTGTGTCGAAAGTCTTTCTGATAAAGGTAATAGGCAGCGTGTCCCGCAGGTGGTGAATAGCAGCGGTTGTAGACACCCCGCTTTGGACCTCTCACCCCGATTGCATACATAGTATTTTTATTTAACTTGTTTTTGTTAATTTCTGTTATTTCTGTTAAGTTCCTAACTGATTCCGTTAGTTTTGGACTAAACTGCATAACAGAGTTAACTTTTAGAGTCATTCTGTCATTCTGTTATTTTCACCCGCGGGCGCCTCCGACACTGTCAACGGGCCGCGCGCGCTTCCCACTTTGGCTGTAACGGATTGTACCTTATTTCCCTCCCTTTTCTTATTTACAAATATCTTCTTCAGTCAAAAACATCTTTCTTGATCATAAACATTGACTAGCTTTTATTTGTAACCTCCCAATCCCATATTTCTAGCCATTTTCATAAAAACAAAATATTTCATTTTTATTTTCTTTTATTTGTTTCATCTTCTTTTATTCATTATTCTATTTATCTTATTTTCTATTGATCAAATCCATCTCACATGGATAGACCATTTTCCCTCCGACCTTTCCCTCTCCTTTCTACCTATAAAAACCCCCTTCTTCTACCTTGGAAGAGGACTCTCTTTTTGGACCTTGAACTTTGAACTTTCTCCCTACACAAACTCTACACCATTCTCCCTACACAAATTTTCCCAACAAGAGTTCTAGCAACTAAACTCTTCACAAATTTCTATACAACAATTTCTCTACAACAACTCCAAGTCAAAGTTTGATGTCCTCTTTTCTAAAGGTACACTTCTTCTTCTTCTTCTTCTTCTTCTTCTATTTTATTTATGTTTTTTTAGATGTATGCAATCCCCACCAAATGGGACATGACCAAATGACCACTTTATTACATTAAAGTTGATCAAGGTCATTTCCCTACATTTCAATCTCTACTTTAATTTCCTATCCATTTCTTAATGTAATTGTTTAGTATAATTGTTACATGTAATCTTTAGCATAAATTAATAAATAAAACAATTCTCTTTTATTTCTCTTTTATTTTCCCCTTTCTTTTCACTTTAATTGTTAGCACTTTTTATTGAAGGACATTTAACATTAGAACACCAAAAGTAGCAAGACCCGCGTAAGCGGGGCGGAGTGGGTGTTTAAGTACTTCCCACTCTGTCACCTAACCCCCGAACCATTCTCTCCCGAATCTCTGGTTTTCGTACAAAAATTGGCTTTCTTTAGGTTTTCTCGCGTTCCTCTAAAAACGCGGGTGGCGACTCTTAAAATCAAGTAGACATCCTAGGTTAATTCACCGCTCTAGCCAAGCCGTGGTTCCCTGGAGTATCTACAGCGGTACAATTAAACTTCGCTGGAGGTGGTCCTTGGTTTGAAGGGATGTTTGTTGGGGTGTCAACCCAACTCGCAAATCGGCAATTGAATGAAGTATTGTCTAGTATATAAAAGCGTCCACCCACTTCATTAGTACAACGCTTTTTGAGAGATGACCCAAAAAAACAAATTTGTGCCCGTTGGGAATCAAAACTAAGACCTCCTCTGAAGGAGACTCTTTTACACCTCCACACATACCACTAGGCCAAAAGGCCATGAGCTTTATATAAAATACAAATAGAGGGTTGTAGGGACCGCGACCAACACCATCACTCTCCACATTAGTATAAATATTGTCCGCTTTGGGCCTAGCCCGCACGGGTTTGTTTTTGGGCATCCCCCAAAGGACTCATACTAATGAAGTGGGTGGGTGCTCTTATATACCATACAATTGTTTCTTCAATTGCCGATGTGGGACTTTGGGTTGCACCCCAACAAGGGAGCGTTATGATTGTGAACATGTGCAACCCTATAAAATTTGTTTGGGTAAATATAAAATCAAAAAAAAAAAAAAAAAAATCACAAAATTTGGTTCACAAAATGATGTGTCAAAAGTTTATTAATGTTTTTAATTAAGAGTGTGGCGGGTTCATAATTGATGCAACCAATAAAATATTACCACCTCATTTTGTATCTATTATTTTGTAGACTTCTTTAGTGCTCCTAACATTGCCCAATTTGTTTTTATAGATTTTGAAGTAATGAGTGAAACATACCTGGAAGAAAAGTTTGTAAGTCTGAAACCAACTTTTCTTTATTAATAATATTTTCTTTCTAAAAAAAAAAATAAGGCAGGAGAGACGAAGTAATTGTTAGTAATGATAGTACAAACGTAGTGCTGAAGTGGTCGGCATTGTTACTTGTTAGCAATCCTTTTTGTTTTTTGACATTGATCGTAAGTATTTAAATCTATTTAACATCGTAATCCGAACACCACGTTAGATACTAATTAATCTGGCTCGAGCTGGGTAAGATCACAAAAAAGGCAAAACTTTCTCAACAAATTTTAACACAGCTGCATTCTTAAAACTCGAACTCAAAACACTACTAGTTAAGTTAGAACACCTTCTTACCATGTGATTTATGCACTTGTTGGTTTTAGCCTTAGTAAATAGAAATTCTTTATATCCTTCCAAAAAAAAAATGAAAATTATTTATAGAAAGGGCGTACTATTATGCTGAATCAGTTTATTTTTCTTAACCAAACACATAAGGATTTTCTTTGGCAATAAATTATAGGAATAGTTAACTAACTACTCCTATTTAAACAAGACTTGTTGAACGAATTTCAAATTCAAGTACCCCACGCGTCTTGAATTTGACCCAGAAAACGCACAAAAATTCAAGCTATAATATCACCTATATACAAACGTATTAGAGCCGTTGTATCCAACTCCAACAATAGGGCCACATTTTCAATTTTTTTTTGTTTGAAGTAAACGAAACATAAATGGAAGCTATTTTATTAGTTGTATCGATAATATACTCCCTCCGTCCCATCCGAAATATGATTCTTGATCCCGACACAGGGATTAAGGAATAATAATCTTTTATTATAAAAAGTTGTTTGAAAAGTAGGTGTTGTGAGTATGAAGGAGAGAGGAAGTAGGGATGGCCAAACCGAACCGGAACCGGACCGGAACCGTCGAACCGGCCCGGAACCGGAACCGAAAAAAACCGTAACCGCCATGAACCGCCACGAAAACCGGAACCGTGGGAACCGGAACCGTTTTGGATAAGGGCCGGTTAAGGTTCAACCCCCCAAAAAACCGTGAACCGGCGGTTCCGAACCGCCCAACCAAACCGCGAACCGGAACCGTCTGAACCGTCAGTAAAACCGTTAAAAAACCATCAAAATCATTAGATTTCTAACAGTTTCATTAGAATTAAACGTTACTAATGGAAAGTTGACAAGAAAAGTTGTGTTTTGACTGTTTTTTTTGCCAAAATCAGTGAATGAAAATAATAAAAATGTGTTTTTGACCGATTTCTAACAGTTTCTTCAGAATTAACCGTTAAAAAACCATCAAAAAATGAACTGTGGAACCGAACCGGAACCGTATTGTGACAACCGGAACCGGAACCGGTGTAACCAAGGGCCGGTTAAGGTTCACATAAAAGCCGAACCGGAACCGTAACCGGAACCGTGTTTGGTCATCCCTAAGAGGAAGTGGGTGAGGAATAATAAATGTAAAGTTGTTGTGAGTATGACAAGTGGGTTTTACTAATAAAAAAGTAATAAAAACTTTTCATTTTGAGATGTTCTATTTCGAGTGGGACACCCAAAATGGTAAAACGTCATATTTCGGGTGGGACTGAGGGAGTACTTGCTTCAAATTTCACGAGCAAAAATTTCATGACTATCTTGGGTTCTCAATACTGTAGCATAACAGCAGACTCGCGGCTGCCATTCGATTTTTTTTTTTTTTTTTTTGAAATTGTAGTACATCATCTAAACAAAACCATGTGAATCCTTCCGCAAACAAAATACGTCAAAGAATGCGACTGTTGAACCTCTTCACAATCTAAAGTCAAATTATTTGAACCTTCATTATACTTTTCCTCCGTTGAAACATTCTTCCCTCCAAAAATCTTCACCCGGCCTTTATATATCTAAATATCTAACTCCATAACCAAAAATAATTCATACACACACATTTATTGTTAATCTATATCAACAATGGCAGATAAACCAAGAATCCACCCAGTATCTACAGACCCAGAGGCACTAACCAAGCCGACAGCTCCGTTAGTTTCTCGACACTCTTCCCGGTCGGAAAATGGCAATCCCGAGGACCCTTACCCTGCTCTGCCACAACGTACAATCCCGTTATCTCAATCAAAACCCCCAAAACGTCGCCGGAGCTGCTGCCGCCGCGTTTTGTGTTGCACTTTTTGCTCTTTGTTTATACTCGTGATCCTCGTCGGAGTATTAGCCGCCATTATTTACTTTGGATTTGATCCGAAAACCCCCAAATATTCAATCGACGGACTGCGAGTGACTCAATTCCAAATCAACAATGATAATAGCTTGGACGCTACGTTTCGCGTCAACATCACGGCGAGGAATCCCAACTCGAAGATCGGAATTTACTACGAGGGTGGGTCGCGGTTGAGCGTGTGGTACACGAACAACCGGCTTTGTGAAGGCGCGTTGCCGAAGTTTTATCAGGGTCACCGGAACACGACGGTGCTTGATGTGGCTTTGACTGGACGGAGCGACGACGCTAGCGGTTTGTTGGGGGCGTTGCAGGCGCAGCAACAGACGGGGACTATTCCGCTCCGGCTCAGGGCTAGGGTTCCGGTGAGGATTAAGCTGGGGAATTTGAAGTTGCCGGAGGTGAAGTTCAGGGTGAGGTGTAACTTGAACGTTGATAGCTTAGCGGCGGATAACGTTGTCCGGATCAGGGATAGCGATTGTAAGTTCAGGCTTAGGCGGTAATTTAATTTAATTAAGGCCATGGGTGGGTGGCCTTATACACTTTACATTTTTTTTTTAATTATTTATACATAAAAGAGATGGGGGATTATATTTATAGATGATTTTTTTCCTCATTCTTATTTCTATTTTGAAGATACATTTTTGTATTTTATTATGTATATTATTTGTTCATATCATTGTATTTGTACCATACAGTTATACACTACGGTCTACTTATATTACTATGAGAGAATAAAAAAATTATTTTATTTTTGATTATTTATGTTTACACACCCTTGAAGTCTGTTTGGTTACAAGGTTACCACTTACCCTATGGCCGGCCTACGGGAATCCCTGGGTGTTGGAGAAAATAAATGGTTGCTGCGGGTATAAACAGCCTTTTGGACTTTTGATTGTCAGTCGTTTGATCACTTAGTAACGATTTAGTCATCTTTTCGCCCCTTTCGTAAGGGTCATCCATCCATTTGATGTACGAATTGTGTCATTAATCCACAGATTATCATCCAATTTGGACCGCAAAACCATACCCTTTATATCTAATTTGCCGGCAACTACCATGAATTGTCAAACAATCCATCCAATGTAAGAATAATATTGAAATTATAACCAAATCTAAATAAAGTAAAAATAAAAAAGAAAGTGAAACTTTGACATGTGTCATGCTTTAAATGGCTAAATAGAAACGAAGAAACATGAAATCAAACTTGATAACTGTAACGACTTCAAAGATGAAGTATGCAATCAATGTGTTGTACTTGATTAAGAACAAATTTAGAATATACTGTAATTGGTACAAGAAACTAAACTATACTGCTACAGCCAATAAAGTAAAAACTAAGGAAATGGTTGCAAGTTTGCAACCCATACTACAAATCTGTCCAAGAGAAAACACTTAAAAAGAAAAAAACAGCTGATATAGAAATTAAGTTGAAGCAGATGCAGCATTGGGCGTTGAGAACGCACTTCTGCCAGAACCAAGCCGTCCTCGCCCAATTCCGTTCCTCTGATTATCTGGTTCCCTCTTTCTTTTCATAACCCGACTCAGAAAACGCACTTTTATGAATGCCCAAGGGATTAAAACCATTCTCTCTCGTGTTTGACCTTGAAGAGTCATTCTCTCTGGTGTTTGACCTTGAAGAGCTCCAACAGTTGGGGGAATCAGCTAAAGTTGGTTCCCATGAAGAAGACGGAGCAAGCCAGTTGACTTGTTGACTACCCGCGAAGCTATTGCTCCCTGATGATTCTTGCTCTTCCATATCTCCCCCTAGTCCAGTGGGACCACGCTTAAATGTCACGTACTTGTTAAGGCTCGGCTCAACAAGATCACCACCCATAACCTCCATCTCAGGTTCCTCCAAAACACAAAATGATTTATTATCATAATTCTTGTTGAAATTCTTTCTTCTGTCCTCGGAAAATGTAGAAGGGAGATTAGAGCTAGTTGTGGAATTCAGGTCAGCTACAGCCTCGAGAATGGAACAGGCTTTGGTGAGACATGGAGGTAGAGAGAATGCTGGTTGTGGAGTTCCTCCGCTCTTTTGGTGGAAGTTTTGGATATCTTCAAGTAATAAAGAAGTGTAAGACGGATTAGGGTTCAATAATGCTTCAGGATTGATGTCAAAGTCTCGTGATCGCCTCGAAGACCGGGTTCGTGTAAGTCCTTGAAGCTTAATGTTTTCAGTTACTGAGACATTGCCTGTCATTGAATGTAATTCTCCTCTAGCATCATCCACTATATGTTGCTCCTTTGTTCTATAATCTCTGTTGGTGCAAGTTTGGTTGTCAATCCCTTGTGTAAGCACTACTTTGTTACTACTCAGCTTATCACCATTTGGCTTCTGTAATGCAGCCTGCAAAATTTTGAGGGTAACCTATGCTCATCAGTCAAAGAAAGTCAACCATAAATTTCCCAATTGTGTGCAACCACCCAAAGTCCTTAATTACTCCCTCTGTCCCGGAATAAGTGTCCTACTTTCCATTTTCGTTTGTCCCAAAATAAATGTTGTCTTACTAAAAATAGGGTACATAAAGTTTGGTGATCCTCCTATGCTACCCATTCTAATAAACACAAGCACAGCAATATCATAGGAGGGGTCACTCTACCCATATGAATAGGTTGGGGCAATCAAGGAAACATGACTAAAAGCTTAAAAACATTGACTTGTCAATTATGGCATTTATTCTGGGACGGAAGGAATAGAATGTAATGAATTCAACAAACTAGATAAGTTTATAGGCTATGTTAAGCAACTCAACTAGGAATAGAATCAGGAAAAAAAATGTTACTCCCTCCATCCCTAAATGAATGTCCATATTTCATTTTAAGAGACATTCTAAAATCTCTACTTTTTATACAATTTAGTGGCAAAGATTCATATGTATTCTTGTAATCCTCTTACCAATATTTAGTAGGGACAGTTTTTTCCATAAATGACATTTATTTTTGGACAAAATTTCTTGAAAGTGGACATTTATTTAGTGACAGAGAGAGTATATGGTTAAAAAAAATCCAGTTTAAGGATTGGTATTGACTATTGAGCTTGACTATTGAGCGGCCAAACATAGCTTTCTTGCACTCCATCCATACCACTCCAAAAAAAAAAAAAAAAAAAAAAAAAAAACACATAGAAGAAGCACAATCATCGTGAATGACAATATGGCTCTATGTCCATACTTCTTATAGAAGAACAAGCAAGATGATTGATCTAGGCCTTCTAAAGAGTCTCTGTCTTACGTCATGATCAGGCTTTGGGGCTTGTGCAGTCGGACTGCATATGTCCGAATTCCTTACTATAAGATGCAACTCATATTACTACAAGTATGTAGCTCATTTTACTATAATGTTCTCACACACAAGTAAAATGTACTAATTCATGTTATACCACTCATTTGATTGATAAAATATTATGCTGTCAGACTGCAAGTGCAAGAGCTCCGGATCCGTCATGTTCATGGTACTAAAATGATCCATAATAAGTAGTCGTGCTTTCCTTGTTGGTAGTGAGGAGTAACAGAATTACATTTTTCCAAATTGTCATCTCATTCTATCAAATTGGAACTTAATTCAGGATATACAGAATTTGCATAATGAGCAAAGCTTAGAGGATTACCTTGTTGGTAGTCAGATTGGTTTGATCATTCCCAGCCACATTGTTGTCAATGTCACCCAAAGGGTTTCTTCTATAAGGCGATATTTCAGCCTTTCTTGAATTAGTCCGACTAAGCGACAATGGCTGCTGCTGCTTTTGCTCTTGAATCTGATTTTCATTCAAAACCCTAATATTAACCCTAGCTGGAGACCTAGTCCGTGGTGATGATGCACTTCTTGGACCCACAGCAGGTGGTTCACCCACATTTCTCTTCACCAGAATCCTCCTAACGCCGCCCATTGCCGCCTCTCCACCACCACCATTATTGCTCTCCTCCATTAAAGGGACGGTAGCAGGAACTGATATCATTTTCCCAGGCCTATTAAAATTCCCTGATGAAGAATTACTGCCATGACCGCAATTTGAAGTTGTAACAGGCGATTCCGATCGCCTCGCCGGAGATCTACTAACTCTCCTACTACCACCACTCCCACTTCCACTTCCCCTTTCTCTACTACTACCCGACCTCACCTGAAAATTCCCCTGTTCATCTCTTTCCCTACTTGGCGTTCTCCTCCTCCTAGATGATGAAGGAGATGAAACCCTAGGCTCCCGCTGTCTGTTCCTATGGCGGTGAATTCTATCTGCCTCCGCCACAACCTCGTCACCACCACCACTATCATCAGTTGCCCCAATTTCTTGATCAAAATCATAACTCCTCTTTGACCCAGAAAATTTCCTCCCACTTCTGACAAAATTAGGGTTTTCACTCGTCCCCGCCTTTCCGGTGGAGGAGCTCCGGCTATGCCGACCACATTGTATCAAAATCGCATCCACTTCTTCCTTAGTACAATTAGAGGTTCTGACCGGTGTGGCGGCCATGGAAACACCGTTAATCCCATTTCCCCCAAATCCATGACCACTACTGACATTGCCTGGTTGGGAAATTTCAAGAACTTGTTCTTTATCCGAACTGGGTTTGTCTTCTTCTTCTTTGCGCCTTTCAATTTCATGGCTCCTTCTGTGCTTAATCACAAAGATTTCCTTTTTCAAGATTTGTTGGTGCTTTATTGTAGGAATTTTCTTGTCTGGGTCGCAAGTGTTGGACTTGGTTTGAGCAGGTGGGTCGGGGAGTGCAGTAGGGGATGAAGAATCTGTAGCCTTTTTGCTCAAACAAGTTCCCATTTTATGCGAGAGAGAGAGTTCAGAAGAATGGAGATTCAATGGAAAAGGAGAGAGAAAGATAAGGAAGAGATGGGAGGTGAAAGGGAGGGTTCAAGGAACGAGAAAGCCATTTTTGTTTTTTAAACTGTGACCAACTTTTTTGGGTTGAGGTGTGTATGAGAGAGAGAGGTGGAGAGAAATTCAAATTTTTAACCAAACGATAAATTAATTCGTTACTAAACGAAAGAAGGCGGCGCTTCACAACAGTAACCAAATCTCCAACAAATGTTTTTATGTATGACATGTAATTCACAAATGCTTCTCCAACCAAAACATCAACACAACCTAATACCGGCCTTCAGAAAACCCCCACATGGGAAGATTTTGGCTTTGAGAACATGACAAAGTATCGCATTTGGGTAAGCAACAAGTGTCAAACCAAGCATTTCAAGTATTGTAACAAAAATAAATACAAACAATACACAAGAGCTCTCAACATAACTGAGTAGAGGCAAATGCTCTCGACGAATGAGAGAATTCAATGGCTCTCGATAGAGGAGAGAAATCATACTACCTCCGACTCAGTTCAATGTGCACTTTTACTGTTCATGTGGTCAATTCATTCGAACTTTAACCATTATTTGTGAAAAATCTGGTCAATACATTCGAACTTTAACCATTATTTTGTGAAAAATCTAGCTAGTATTATACAATTTTAAAAGTTGTTATTGTTTTATTGTTAGATATAGTATCAATAACATCTTTCAAAATTGCATAGAGATATATAAATTTTTATAAAATTATGGTCAAAGTTCAGTCAAATTGACAAAAAAAATCAAACAGTGCACATTGAGATGAGACAGAGGTAGTATAATATAACAAGAAGTAAAACATAAACCGTAAGATCTGAAAAATGTTGGATCCTATATTATTAGATAAAAGTTTTAGGCAGAATATTTACTTTATTATCAACACAATGAACTAAGGTACAAATGTTGATTTTCTTTGTGTAAAAGGCTGGGTCTACTTATGAAAGTGAGAATTCCGTAAAGAGAAAAAGAAAAGTGCAGAATACTACACCATGACCAAATCATGCACAAACTAAGATCTGAAATTCAAATATATAAACTTAAATCAACATGTTGTAGGGGTACAACAACTAATTGTACAGAAGCTCTGAATCACTAAAACGATGTTGTGATTTATTATTGACTGCTGAAAAAAAAAAGACTAAATGGCGGAAAATGAGCATCAAAAGCAAAAGTGAGAAAAGAACTGCTGATCAATCTATCCGTCAGACCGAGAATGAGCATGCTCCTTAGGCCAAAACAAGACTAACTGCAAACGAAATCGTGCAACCCAAAAGCCCCAACAACGCGATACTGCTATATTTTCTGCATACATAGAAAAAGGTAACCCGTTATAATTGCCAAGAAATGCTAGACAGAGAAGACAGAGCCGGAACCAAGTATGCTCATATACGAGTGTGAAAAGAAAATAAACATAATACGACCACTCAACTGCATAAAAGGAGGATCCATAAAAACAAATGTTGCCACATGAGAGCTTTATAGATATGATGGTAAAGGACCACCTAGGTGCCTTACAAACGCTATACAGTAGTACATACTACCTCTATCCCAAAATTACCTCCAACCCAAAATGATCTTCCTAGTTTTTCAATGTTATCGCGAAGAAACTTTGAGTAATAATTTTAAGTTGATTAAATTATACTTGTGAAAATCTAAAACTTGTTATTGATACACCATCAACAACACTATCAATACCAAGTTTTAGATTTTCATTAGGACAATTAAATTAACTTAATACTATTACTCAAAGTTCCTTCGCGATAACATTGAAAAACTAGGAAGATCATCTTGGGACTAAGGGAATACTTCTTACCGGATAAAAACTCAATAAAGACATCCTATATGAACTGATATTAAAATACCAAGCCAATAACAATGTCTCTCCTGTTGGAAAAATGTGAAGGAAATGAGTATTTTCCTTAATTTTGTGTATTAATTAATTGATAAATAATTTGTCGAATGACAAAGTTATTTGTGGGTTTGTGTAGTACTCCGTGAGAACATTGAGATAATGTATTCATTTGTCCAATTTGGTATTGGGATGAATAAGATATGAAGGCTCAAAGTTGGTGGGTTGAAATGGGAATATGGAAATTATCCCACATTGGAAAGAAATGTAAAAGGAAGCTTGTATAAAGGCTTGAGCACTTGACTAGTGTTCAAGCTTGTATGGCATAGAGGCTCTCTCTCGCGCGCAGGTGGGGGGTGCAAATCATGGACCCAATTTGGCTTGCGAGGTCCGAACTCATGTGTGCCTGCGGACACGAATGTAGCACCAATTTGGCTTGTCCGTGCGAGCTCACCTTTTGCTATATTTTTTTACTCTTACAGTCAAAATTTGCCTAGAAAACTCAGAACAGATTCATTTCCATCCATCTGAACTGGAATGCCAACTGAACAGCTTCCATTATCTTCTTATCTCTTTATCTGGAATTAATTAAAGGACTTATCCTGTAATTAATTTTTCGGATACAAAGTACTGCTCTCATTTTGCAGTATAAATAAGAGCAGAATTCAGTCTGCAAGAACACACCAGAATACACAACAATTTTCCAGCAACCTCTGCATCATCCCTTTTGTTACATATTGTTCATTCCTCATTTGGCCTCCTGCATTGCATTGTATTGGTGATATTGTTCAGGCACAACCTCAATTTGCCGGAGTCTCATAGTGCTGGGAAGCATCCGGTCAGTCCGAGTAATCCTGGGAGACTAGCGTCCAAGAATATCCTCAAGCACTAACGGTGAGGGGGCGAATAAGTCTTAAGGACAGTGTGTTGAACACACGACTCGGGACATCAACAAAATTTTGTCCAGTTTTATTTTACAGTTTGTTTATTTATTTTATCTTGTTTATTATTTCAGTTTAATTTATTCTGTGATTCTGTTCTTTCTTGTGGAATATTTCCAACATCTCCTTCATTGTTACAAATCTTGATGACAGTTTTTATGGATCCATATTCAGAGTTACTCCGTATTTATTGAAACTTAACATTCAGGACCATAGCAACTTACAGTCTGAAGATTCAGTTTTTATCTTCTTTTTCTCTCTGTTTTTTTTTTTTTTTTTTTTTTTGAAAATCAGAAATATGGCATTATATTTATGATTATTAAAAAAAAAAATGAAGATGGCCCACAATAACGTAGTAGGAAAAGAGTACTACATGGCAGGAAAGGGATAAATAGCAAGCTTCAAATGTGGTCAGATTTAAACATTTCATAAAAGACAGCTCCTGTAAAACAATTGTTTCCCGTTGTAAGTCAAAACTACATGACACCCTGTTAAAGCAGAGCCACACACCACTCAAACCAAAATGACCACATTTGAAAAGTTTAATGGTAATGGAAAATAATAGCATACTTGGAGTTGTTATAGTTACAAACATGTTCTGAGTTTACACAAAATGTTTATATAACATTTATAGAACATCCAAAGACCATATAAGTGTTTGAAAGTGGATTTTTTTCAGAGGAAAATCTCATCAAAAAAAAAAAGAAAAAAAAAAAAAGAAAAAAAAAAAAAAAAAAACTCTTTGAATAATGATGAAACCAGAGTAGCACCTATCTAGTTAAGCATATAACTACCACTTTGATGGGAAGTGAAAACAAAACCATGATCCCTCATGCTCTTGATTACAAATATGAGTAAAACTAACGTTACAAAGAAGGTTTACATTATTTTGGTTACAAACACAGTTGGCAATCAGTGATTGGATGCTATGTTTGTAGATCCTAATGCTCATTAAATGAATACCCAATCACTGAATGCCAATGCCAACTGTGTGTGTAACCAAAATTTTGTACTCCCTCTGTCCCTAAATGAGTGTTCAAATTTCATTTTAAGGGACACTGAAAATCTCAACTTTATGATCAATTTGGTAACAACGATTCATATATAATCTTGTAATCTCATTTCCAAACCTTTAGTTTTGCACGTATAAAGAAACCGGTGAAAAAAAATTCGAAAAAAAACGTTTAGGGAGAAAGTTATGTTAAAAAAAGACACTCATTTAGGGACAAAGATTTCTTGAAAATGGACACTCATTTAGGGACAGAGGGAGTAATTTTTTTTGTAACTCTAGCGTTGCTCAACAAGCATTACCCCGAGGAGAAAACGAAAGTCCTTTCAATTTCAACTAGATTAATTGACATTCATTTATTCATAGTAAATTAAATACTGTACTTAATTGAAAATGATGCCTCTTCTTTAGAACATAAATCATTATTCTACAATGCCACAGTTAAATCAGTACTACGCAGGAGTCTGTTAAGATTGACATACCCGAGGCTAAGACGATTCTGGGGATCACCAGTGGCATAGCCAGTGAAATAGAAATAACGACTAACGTTATATACCAAACCAAGAGATGCAGCTACAATTGGATGCTTAATCCCTCCTAATACCATCAGGATAAAGAAGATTGGCATATTCTCCAGCGAGTTCTGATGCCCTCTCTGCAACCAAATTACCCAACCACATTAAACCCAAAAAATCATTTCCACCCTACAAATGAAAACAATGTCTAAACCATTTCTAATTACAACTAGAATCAAACCTGAACACAGTTAAAGAGCTTGGCATCCTTATTTTCAGCTTCTGTAGCATAAAGTGTTGGGTAAAACACCTTGTACCTGTATAGTATATTCCATAAACAGTCAGTAATAACAAAGAGAATGGGAAATTTTAAATAAAGCATAAGGAAATTAGGAGCATCTGTATGAGAGAGGGGGTGATAAAACGTAGGACAAATACACCCTTCCCTCATGGTACGTAATTTTTTCCTTTTAGTTTTCATGCAGAGAATACTTTTGTAACTTCAACAAACACTAACAAAGATTTGATACTCGCACTGCAGAGAGAAAATGATTCACTTCCCATACTGGAGAGTGGACCTCTGCAGCATCACAACACTATTTCGCATACATTTATTATGTCATAGTTGACACTTCTTGAAATAGTACAGTATTAATAAATGTCAGTGTCGTCAACAACATCGTGTTTATATTCTTAAAAAGTTTAAATAGTCAAATGGACCATTTTAGGACGAGAGGGAGTATTTCTTCATTTAATTTAATGAATGAGACTCACTTTCGCACCCCCAATGTCTTTCCACCTACTATTCTAGAGTATTCCCCTCTTTCTTTCTCACGCCACTTTTCATACTCACAACCCCCACTACAATAACAATTTTCTTAATTTATCCAACTCAAGAACTCTAAGTGTGTGGTTTCAATGGATGGAAGGAGTAATCTACTAATCTAAGTAAAAGTAGATAGAGCTTCAAATTCACAAATGATTGAAATTTCATTACCCAAAACAGAATAATAATTAATACGGGCCGACTATTGACCTTGATATATGGATGCGTTGACTCGTAAGGAAAGTATCAATCTCATTTCAATAGGTAATCAAATTCCAAATCAGTACAATGAATTAGATTATTGTGTGCGTGAAATTGCGAGAGAGAGTGTGTGTGTATATACATACTTTTTGCGGGCTTGGCCGACTTGAATTTGCATCCAGACATTGAGGAAACAGTAAAGTACGATGCCGAGAACGACGTAACCGTACTCCTTAGGGAACAATTCTACTCCGGCCATCTTCTCCGGCGCCGATCTGAGTGTTTGTTTTTTGAAGATTAGAAGGAAATGAGGATGTGTATCGTGGGTGAGTTCAGCTGCCTCTCCTGCCTGTCGTTAAGTAGTTTCCTTATTCTGCGTTCTAGATTGTTCTGGCTTTTTGCTCGAGAAGGATATATTTGACTTTTGACTTTTGCTTCTCTTGTTCCCATCAACTTTTTTTAACAATAAATAAAAAGTTTAAGGCTAGTAATAAAGTAAAAAAAAAAAGTGTTATAAAATTAAATTCACAAATAGTGTGTTTTGAATTTGTTGGTAATTTTAATTAGAGTGAGATAGGTTCATATTAATGCAATTAATGTCTCGTCTGGTAGAGCGGTGCGTTTAAAACAGAGTGAAAAAATTCAGTTTTTTTTTTTTGTTAATTAAGCGTCTTTGGTGGGTTTTTGAGCGGAGCTTTTTAAAAATCTTGGCTCATTTTAACCGCTCAAAATAGTAGCGTCTAGAAAGAAGCTCCATTTTGAAAAATTTCGGTTTTTAAAACTGTACACCAGACAAGCCTTAATAAAATACAGTCACCTCATTAAGTATTCATCATTTGTAAACTTCTTTGATATTTTTAATATTGATTAAGAAAATGTTATGTTTATCAGTGTATGTATATCATGACCTTTATAAAGGGATCTGATTTAATGATGCTCATGTCACTGCTTATGTATGCCCATTGCATGCATATGTTTCTGATATCGAATAACAAGGATCTAGATTCGAAAATAGTACTAGTAATTTAAAACTGAGATCCCGGAAGAGTCTCCGGTCCAAAATATCTGTCGCTTTTGAGCAATTTTTTTTGTCCAAAATAATTGTCACTTTTGAGTCAAAACAATTAAAACTCCTTATTTACCCTTGCATTGGAAGTTGTTTTACTTTATTAATTGACTTAGTGAGTGTAATAATGTAAGAAAGTTGAACAATAAATAAGGGTAAGCATAGAACTTTCACCATTAATATGCCTTAATAATTGCATTTCTTAATTTTTGTGAAAAGTCAAAAAACGACAGTTATTTTGGACCGGAGGGAGTATAATTTTATCTTCCATTGACCATTGAATATTGTGCATTTTTCCATTGACTATTGTGCAGTTTAACTGCACACGCACCCGCCATTTAGATAAATTCATCTCATAAAAGTGTCATAATGATACAACAGACTATCTGACCCAAATACATTCACTAGTTGTACGGTACAACTAATTAAACCTTACGAACTTTAGATATTGATGATCATCAAGGGTCATAATGATACAGATTATCTGACCCTCCACAACCACTTTCAGTAAACTTAACCTTACAATTTTAGAAATTTCAGAAAGAATGCACTTAATCAACCTTCCCTCCAACAGGAAAGGACTGTATAATTTATATCAGTGGGAAAAAATATCTGTAACAAAAAAAAACACAAGTTCTGCTATATTTGATCATCTTGACACCTAAAACATAATACAAATGACGGATATTTAACAGGCACGAAAAAGGCGGATTCCAAAAAAATAAAAAATAAAAATCCTCTCTGCCAACAAAATCTTATCTATGAAACAGCAACTTCAAGGGTCACTCTTCTTTGCCGCCAAATATGATCAAAGGGCTTCAACTTTTGGTGCTGCCTTGCCGAGTTGGTTTTTCCAAAGAATATCTTGTATGTATAGGAGCTCGCGTAAAAACTGATAGCAAACTCAATATAAAAGAATCTGGTAGTATGTGTGTGTGTGTGTGTGTGTGTCTAACCCTAATCATTTGGATCCATTTCCTCATCCTGTTCCAAAGAAGGAGTTGCATCCGTATTTTTGCTGTCATCATCATCCGATCCAAGCCCTACATCATCCGCCTCATCATTATCAGGTGGTTCATTCTCGTTTACGTTACTCTCTTGGCTCCCAACATTCACATGGCTACTTTCCATCCATTTGGGACACTCGTCTTCCCCAACAGTCTTGATAGTCCTACAAGAACATTCTGGAATCGGGTGAGAAAGGAAGGACGTTGATTTTGATCGTAGAAACTCCCTCTTCAGTCCCTCTTCCCCCAGGCTGTCATTTAGATGCTTTCTCACGGCTAAAGTCCAGTTTCGTTTTGGAAAGTAAAGATGCTCGCTGGTAGTATTGAAGAGGTTTGCAAGATATTTTCTGCTCAGAAAACAAAATTGTGAGAAGCAAATGTTAGGAACTCCAACAGCATCTGTTCAAAATACAAGTATTCTTGACAAGGATAAGTCCATTTCCATTAAGTAATTTGCAACCGGTATACCCTCCCTCTGTCCCTCCCCTTCCTAAAAGAGTCCCTTATTACACTTTGGGACACCCAAAAAGATAAGTCCCTTTCCGTTAAGTAATGTTTCTTTTAATCAATTGTACTTCAATGGGTAACATAGGTCTGACACAAGTTGTAATTATTGCCGATACTAGCTATAATAAATAAATAAAAAAGAACCCGTCTCATTTTTAGCTCATTTCAGCTTCCAGTGAGGCCATTCTGGTTCTAAATTCATGACAGAGCAGCAACAAAGACTGAATCAAATTTCTTTTGGTAATCCATACTGATTTTATATACACTTCTTATTCAAAGCTTTCTTGGCCCCTAGTACATAGGCAACATAAATGAAAGCTATAGCATGACCATTATCGAGCCTCAAAGCAACCCCCCCCCCCCCCAATTAGCCCTGAATCATAATTTCCTTTAGTTGCATAAGCTAAGATGAATAAGACAGAACCACAGTCAAGGGAACGCATAGGAGTCAACCAAGCATGTCTTCCTGCAGCTCCATAAATATATTTGTTTATCTGGGCTACAATTTACGCACACTCTATAATTTACAGTTCCTTCGCTGCAAATTATAATCCTGAATCATAATTTCCTTTAGTTGAATAAGCTAAGATGAATAGGACAGAACCACAGTCAAGGGAACGCATAGGAGTCAACCAAGCACGTCTTCCTGCAGCTCCATAAATATATTTGTTTATCTGGGCTACAATTTACGCATACTCTATAATTTACAGTTCCTTCACTGCAAATTATAATCCTGAATTCAGTTTTGGCCAGCCAGAAATAAGAGTCCCCTTTTGTTTAAAAGTTCCTTTCTAAACCAATTGCCTATAGTATACCTTTTAAATGTGAGGAAAAAAAAAATCAATGGTTCTCATTGATTTGATCTCACTTATGAAAATTGAGAGTATGAAGGGAAAGGCAGACACATGATTACTTCCAGAAAACCTGTGTAACGTCAGTAAAGACTCATTTTCTGGGACAGACAAGGATTATTTTTACTTCTTCTCGAGTAAGCTTGGGACCAGCTCTTTTATACTCCCTCCCCGCCCCAGAGAGTTAGTCCCACGTTTTGGTTGTAAACATGAATCAACTTTGAGCAATAATTTAGGTTAGTTTTAATTACCCTAATGAAAATCTAAAACTTGTTATTGATACACCATTGTAAATAATATCAATTACAAGTTTTAGATTTTCATGAGGATAGTTAAGACTAACCTAAATTATTACCCACAGTTGAATCAAGTTAACAACCAAGAAAATGGGACTAACTTTCAGGACGGAGGGAGTATATTGTTTTCTGAACTGAGTCAAGCTTGAACATTAGATTCATCGGTTCATGTGATGCTAGGACTCAGCTTGGATTCGATTTAAAATAAGAGCCCAGCTCTAACACCAAAGCTCTAATCATTGGCAAACCCTACTTAAAGAGACAATATACAACAAACATAAACAACCCAAATCATGATAAACAGACCTGTATGTGTAATGAATGTAAAAAGAATGACACTCATGAAGGCACCAATGCAACTACTCCTATATATAAATCCAATAAACTTCAAAACTCTAAGGTGCACCCTCAACCAGAAAAAGAACAGGACTCACCTGTCAGGTCGATACGTTCTCGCAGAAGCCATCTCATAAAGGCGGTGTCCCATAACCAAGCTTGAAAAATCTGGCCAGCCACTACCATCATTATTAAAACCGGGAAAAAACGCATCTGCTTCCACAGAAACAATGTAATCAAGGGCATCCCACAGTAATCTGTGGGCTTTCATCCTTAAATCAATTGGTGACGGATCTGGCTCAGAATCTTGTTCAGTCACCCAACCATACCATCCTTCTTTTTCGTGTTGATAGATAGGCCGGCCAGGAGGTGGAGGGAGAGGTCGAGGACGAGGACCAGCCTTATCCCATTCTTTCTTCAACTGCTCTGCAGTTTTAGCAGGAGGGGGCTTGAAAGGGTTGGAAGGAAGAGGGATTTCAGGACCCAATAAGCTGGTTAGCTCTTCTTTAGTGCATATGGAGGTACAATCCACCAAGTTGGTATACATGGCGCGGAGTGGGATCAGGACCCGTTGACCACCAAAAATTTCAGAGCCTGCCAAATAAATTCTCGTGTTCGGTGGATAACCCAGAGCTCGAAGGAGAAGTCCTACCTTCAAAGTAAAGGTCCTAGACATGTAAGTATTTTCACGAGATATTTGTCAAAAACACTATTCATAATTTGCCATTTTATGAATAAAGCAATATGTGAACCTTACTCCGGGACGTACCAAAAAGGAAAGTAAGAACCTAATAACGGGACGGTGTAGTAATCTATATAATATAGCAACACAATGACAGTCTTGAAATGTTCAAGTATGTTGAATATTTACATACAAGCCATGGGTAAGGATTACTTTTTTCTAAATCCACATAGAAATATACTGAAACACTAATACGAGTATATAGGAATACGAAAAGGCATGACTTCATATACCTCTTCAGGCATGATAGGGCATGAGCCATTCCATTTCCGGATGAATGAATCAACACTTAATTCATCATTAATGATACCCTGCTTAATCATCTGAGAGCGTCGATACTGTATAAGCTCGGTATGAACATCCTACACAAAAACAAGAAAGTTAATCAGATATGCAAGGCCTCGAAGGTAAAATCTACTATGAGCTCAAATATGAACATGAAGCTCCATATTGCCTGGCTCAAACATTATAGGCCATTAATATCAGCTGTTGACTACTGTTGCTTCCCATTCATTATGCTAAATAACGAAATGTAAATCACGGCAAGACATAATAATTACAGGAGGAGCATGAATTCTCAATGTTATAAGTAGGTTCGTATGCAAATCCTGTTGATTTAGTGATGTGGTTCCAATAATTGGTACAAGAAGTTTTGAGCAGACACATACTTCAATAAAACCACAATTGGCCACTGCTGACTTCACATAGGGTATCAGATCAATATCGGCTTTTTCCAATTAGCATATTACACCAAATTTAGCAAGTGAAGTGACAGTTCAGGACTTCTAAAGCTTACAGGGGAATATGTGACTTATAATAAAGTGAGTCGCCTGGGAAAAGATGGAGGGGAAAATTGGAATGTTCACCAATTACCACCCAAAGGAGTTGATGCGAAAAGAGATCGGCATAATACCTAAAGTTCCTAGAATTTCCCTTGATACATGACGCTTATTTATCATGTATTCTGCTTTTTTCTAAAATTCAAGATATACAACAAGTTTATCAGATTATCTCTAACATATTCACAGTGCAGTGCCTTACTCCGACTATTTAAAATCCATTAATAACTCATACCCACACTTTCCACTGGGATAACATATGGAATATAGTCTGACCACTCATATGATACCATAAGCATACCCAATGCTCGAGTTTATCAACTAAGATATGCGTAAGTTCAAGTGCCAACTTTGAACCTATATCTCATGTGGGGACTAGTATAGTCATGAAATATAATTCAAGACCTTCTAAGTATGAAAATTGTGATTATCCTATTTAATGGTGTTGGTAAATCAGAACATATGATACTGAACACACAACCATACTCAAGTGGATAAGATGCAACTAACTTCAACCAATTTATGTTCATATTTAAGTTTTGTGTGGAAAAAAAATCAAGGATTTAAACTTTATATGGGTACAATTTTGAAATGAGTTTGACTTTCCATATTAATTTGTGAGTACAACAGAACTAAGATTGATGGAAAGTAACAACCAAATAATTTGTTGTTCATACGCACCTGGAAAAGCTCAGCACAACCCTGATAAGCTAAGGTGTCTCTCACAAGACCTGGATGGAAAGCAAGGTACGGTTGCCTTGAAGCTCGTAACCTGCCAAGAGAAGATATCTTTGGTATATAGCATGGGATGAAAGCCTTAAAAGTTTAGGAGTTGGATCCAAAACAGCTAAGTGTCGGATAATTTTCACAAGAATCATAGGGAAGTAGATGCTATTAAGAAATATGAAGGCGTAGTGACTAAATTAAATTTGAATTAGCAGGCATGTGTAGCCTTTTACTAATTAGTAATAGAAAGAAAATAAGATTAATTTCCCAAATTCTCATGCAAACTAGGAGTACTTGGATCTATACACACTAATCAAAGTGTGAGACAATTATGCAGGCATACAGGACAGAAAGTAACAAAAAATGGTGGTGGTGGCGGTGAGTGGTGATGATGGTACTGGAACATGCTGTCTTAATGCATCAGGTTGTTGAACAAAATCACTGAGTAACTCAACAAAACGTAATCGAACCTTTCAACCATTTTATGGCCCAGTGATACAATTTCCGGGCGGAACTGAAGTGCATGAAATGCTACCCGACATCTGAGCCTCTGATATTCAACCAAGTCAGGGGAGAGCGTGGGCTAGTAAAAAACAAGCATGTGTAAGAATTTTTCATAACCAGATTCAAGAATAAACTATGACATAATCAAGGTCAATAAATTATGTTGTATCATGCATATGTGAAAGGTGGCAGACACTAGTAATTCTAGTTGACATCTAACGAAAGAATCCTTCAATTAAACAATGAGACTCTGCCGACAATTTATGAGTAACCACTAAACAGTCTCAAGCATTTTCTTCCGTCACAGTTCACTAACTGAAGTTGTGAAAAGATTACAAGGTTTGAAATTACTAGTTGTTATGCGATCATAAGAGAAAGGTTAGCCTACTATATTAGGGTGGCATATATTTTCCAAGTTCCTTTATGTTTCTTTTCTTTGGCCAACTAGCTATAAAATAAGCAGACTAGACTCCAATAAAGCATAAGGCAAAGACTGCACCATGCCATCTTGTATTCCTGTGTCAAGCAACAGAAAGAAGAGACTGTAACTTCGACAATTCATCGCTCCAACATGCTATTTCCTCTCCCTCTCATGTCTCGCTTCAGGAGGCATTATTCGATGGCAGGATCGTATGACATTCATACTCAGGAAGACAAGGGATGTGCAATATGTTTGGCAAAATGAATATACATGGAATGATTAGCCTTATCTTTATCACATTACTCAAAAGAGTTTAGTCGATCTAAGGAGGCCGAAAATCTTTGGAGGTTCAGTTCCCATAGATACATATAGCAACCTCTCTTTTTTTCTTCAATGCTTTATTTGTTCCCTAGTTTACATCAAGAATATCCCAGAAGTTAATACTTTAGATTCCATAAAGAGGAGAGCAGGTCTTTCAGATAGATAAATACCCGAAACTCAGAACTCAAATGCTACAACTAAAGGAACATCTCAAACTGATACCTGAAGGCAGCCCCCATCAGTAATCACTAATCCAATAACCCCTGCCTTCTTTAACTGCGGCAATACTTCTTTGGTATAAAACCCTGCCGAGGATGATCTTTTAGGTTTAAAAGTATGGTATTCTTTCCGTTTCCTAGCCTCCTTCAAATTTGGGGGCAGGGTCCTCACTACAAGTACATCCTTTATAAGAGATGCTATGAACTGGTCTTCATCATATAGATATGAAAAACTCCTGAACTTGGAACTGCGCAGTTAGAATGATACGAGAGAAAAATTAGGCATTTCTAAGGATTGATGAGAGAAAAATGAAAAGTTTGTAGAACTCTCTGATTGTTAAGAAGAAATGAAATAGACCTGATCCCTTTTGACTGGGTGCTTTCTTGGATTTCTGGGATGACAAGTGTAGCATTTAGAAGCCTGGATATGGCAACAAGGTCACAAATCTAGCAAATCACCAAACCCATTACAAACTTCAGTTAAATCAATATAGAATTATTGAATATTAATTTCAAAGAAAGTTATCAGCATACCGAGGATCTGATCTTCTCAAATCCACCAAATATTTTGGCATAAATGAAACCATTGTTTTGCTTGACTGGAACTGCAATGTCGAAAGCAAGATTCAAGATACTGAACTCGCACTTCAATGTTTTACATAAAATTGTGGTACGATGCAAGTTGAAATTTATACTCACTCTGTCCCGGAAAGTTAGCCCCTCTTTTTTCGTTGTTGCTAGGAATAAACTTTGAGCAAAAATGTAGGCTAAAATTGGTATTGATAGTATTTAAATGGTGCATCAACAACAAGTTGTAAATTTTTATCAGGATAACTAAAAGTAGCCTAAATCATAAAGTTCATTCGTAGAAACAGCTAAGAAAGAGGGACTAACTTTCCGGGACAGAAGGAGTATTTGGTATTGTAACATGGAAAATAAATGTTACTACGCACATAAGTATCAGCTAGAAATTACAACAACCACGGAACAAGGATAGATACTAATGAAGGAGAGTAGAATTTGAGCTGACAATGATGTTCTTGGTCATGGTTGTGGTTGTGGTTGTGGTTGTGGTTGTGGCGATTGATGGGGGCCATGATTAAGCATAAAACTATAGATTCTGAAGTGCACTTCAAGAATGCTTATCAAGAGTCAGTAGTATGCACAGCAATGTGATTTGCGGTTCTGCTCTATGTATTGCCTACGTTTTGCACACTAATAAAATCAAGGTTGGAAGAAAACATAACACCTGGGTATCTACTTCTAGGGTTCGCATATGGCTGCAAGGACTCCAATGGCGTCACCTTTTTCCACAACCTTGTTGATACAGCACCCTGTAGTAATTAGAAACGAGATGTATAATCTGGCATATAATGAACTTAAGTGACCATGAATGTCTATATTATACACAGTGAATATGAACGTCTTGAATACATATATAGATTACCTGTATTACCACGTCTGGAATGCCAGTAATGCCTGGCGTCCCGTTGAATTGCACCAATCCCGTACTTGAGGACTTTGCAAGAAACAAGTGCACCAACAAAGATAGAAAAGACAAAACCAGGCCTGCAAGTGCTGCCCATTTAACTTTTGATTTGAACACCATCTTAGTTTATATCGACATACTCCTAACACTGCCCAGGTAGCTACAGCTGCAACAGGAAATGGAGCGATTATGACTGAAATGTGAAGGCGGTAAAAAGGTCAACTATGATGTCCTAATTTATACTCCCTCCGTCCCACCTCAAATTGCAAAATTTGCCATTTTTGGTTTCCCATTAGAACTTGCAAAATCCAAAAATGGAAAGTTTAAAATATTTTTTAATTAATGGGACCTACTTGTCATACTCATAGCAACTAACCAACTTACTATTCCTTACCCCACTAACAATTCCTACCCCACTATCCATACTAGCAACAACTTAATATTATAAACTCTCCTTAATTCCGTGCACCAACAGTTTTTTTGCAATTTGAGGTGGGACGAGGGAGTACTTGCAATCACAAGTTTTGATCCTTGAGGGTATTTTATGTATTTATTCTACTTAAACTGTTTAAAGATCAACTTGTTTAATTTATTTGCAAACATATAAATGGAAACCATCTTGATACTAATTGAGTACTCAAAATTTTATAAAAAGTCAACCTACATAGTCTTCTTAAATACCTAAAATGGACACTAACTTTGGAATGAGGGAGTAAATGATAGCTATTTACTTGTGAACGGAATAACCCAGAGCCTAAGCGAGATAGAACATAGATCTCACTTTAATCATCCCCACGGACTCAGCAAGCTCATCTTGGCCACTGCTAGACAGAGGCCCATCTTGCCCTTAAAGTGGCCTTCCTCGTCTTGAGTCCCCATATTATGGCAATGAGGAATGCTCTATGCCAAATTTAAGATTTCATGAACCAGACTCTGGGGAAAGATAACGACTTTAGCTAGATATGATATCCATTACATGCCCATTGAATATTCCGGCAGACCAGACCATTTTCGGAGTAATCAACTTGTATTGCACATTAATCTGATCCGCAAAGACTCCAAGAAAATCATCTTGAACCTCAATTATGCATACCTACTATTTGATTTATCTATATCAATGCTTAACTCAAGAGTCAAGACTCCCAAATCCACAATGCAGATTAGAAATCCCAATTCGATTGAACTAAACCACCATCAACTAGAATCTTCCAGAACACATTAAATTCACTGTTACCACATAACAGTAACGCCTAGACAACAAACACCTAGTATGCAAAATGAAAACGGAATCAAATCAAAAAACATAAATTTCCTGCAACAGCCTATACAAGTATCAATAACAACATAGTAGTCCCCACTTTCCAATTATCATCCCCATTGAAATTTCACAAAATTTCTACCAAGTCATATAACCAATACACAAAGATACACACGCACAACTAAACTGCCGCATAAGGAAATGGTCAACGGATCTCACCGACGGGTAGTAAACGTGCATTTACAGCAAAGTGATCATAAAAGTAGCGGCGGACGTCGGCGTTCCGGGAGACGGCGGTGGAGAGATTTTGCTTCGGGAACGACGAATCGACCGACTCCGGCGTGTGTGGACTGGAGTGACAGAGAGACGGAGGCCGGAGGAGTCCTGAAACTGAGATTTCAAAACAGACTGTTTATCGTCTGTGTTCGGGTATATTTGAGCTTGTCGTACTCTTTACGTTGCTATGTGGTTGTCTCTTGTGTATGGCCTAATGGGCCTAATGGGCCCATTATATTTTAATTTGGTGAGTTTTTATTTGACCCCTTAATCTATTACTTAATTTCTATATACTACCCTGATCTTTTGTACCCTTTCGATCGAAACCATCATGTCACCGACAGGAGCGGACCCAGATCCAAACTCAATGGGGTTCACAAATTATATTACACAAAAGCTTCAAAAACTAATTGTTCTCTACATAACTACCTACATCGGTTGATATTGGAATGACAATTTAAGGTTTTTGTATTCGATTATAGTTTCAGTCTATAGATCGGTTGGGATTTGAATCATTTTCTTGCTACTCATGTAGATTGTGTGACTTATAATCAAGTGGTTTTGGAATTAGTACTTATCGGTTGCAAAATTGCTTTTGTAAGAACTTCACTTATAATTAATATTATGCGCTAAATCATTGTTGTCTTTACCCGAAACAAGGGATATTTCGTCAGAGTATGAGTTGATAAGGGGAAAGCAATTCTAAAATCAACCATTTTCCATCACTATTTCGATTAGCTAGACAAACTGTTAATCCATATAACACCCTGTCCAATCATGATAGAATATTTGCACATTTTTAAAAAATCCTAAATGAACACTTGTTAATGCATGCGCGTGTGTATACGATGTTGATATCAACTTTTACTATAGTCAAATTTGATATTTGCTATAAAATATTGACGAGTTGAAATATGAATAGGATCATCAAGTGCAGTAATACACAATCAATGTGAGATTCATTTGAACATGTACACGTCGCCCAAACTCGATTATGTATTAGATTTTGACTTTATTTGAACAACGAACGAGTGGGGTCGCTGCAACCCATGTACTCAACACGACTCTATGTTTAACTTGTTGGTCATAGTAACTTTTAGGGGCGTTTAAGATTTTTTTAGAACCAGGCCGAACCAATAAAAATCATACTAAATCAATTGTATTGGTTTAATTTTTGGTTCCAGATGTATCTAAAACCGATATAGTCTGATTCTAGTTTTGAAAATTGTGAACACAGCTTAAAACATGACCGGACCAATATATACACATTATAACTTTTTATTAAAAATAGACATATATATATTTCTTTTATGTTTGTATATATATATATATATATATATATATATAGCCTCTGGTGTGAACAAGCAAGAGGGTGTGCTTGTAGACTGTTAGGATCATAAGAAATGCTTTAAACAGACTGTTAGGATCATAAGAAATGCTTTAAACTATGCAAAGAATGAGTAGATGTGATTATTGATAAAAATACAGATTAGTAGTTTTTCAATATCTTAGGTGTTAAAAGAAATGGACATGTGAATACATTCTGTTTAATTGGCCTTTTTCTTTTCAATTTCAGATTGAACTTTGATCTATTTTCTTTCATTGAGTTTCCAATTTTGTCTATTTTTATACTCCTATTCTTAATTTATGGCAAAATTCATATTTTTAAGAACCGGGCCAATAAATGAACAAAATCGGACCAAAATAATTGGTTCTTACATTTATTGGCTTGATCCTAGCTCTAAATTTTCTAAAAACCGAAATTTTGGTATGGTCTTGATTATAAGATAGTATAATTTTTATAAACCGGACTAAACGGGAACATGAACACCCCTAATAACTTTTCATTAGTTTATAAGGGGTGTAATTCATGTGTATACATTGCGAGGGGGCGAGAATGCAATTTGGCTCATTTTATTTGGGTGAACTAAATTCCGGTCGGTATATCTAATAAATAAATCATGAGTTTTTTTGAAGCAATAAATAAATCATGAGTTAGATCTCACTTTATTGACTTTTATTATTCGGCTCATAATTTCAGATGAGCATATTTTACTCTCCATCTTAGCTAAGCTAAGTTTTAAATTTACTCCCTCCGCCCCGATATAAAGTTGTTAGTTTGATTTTACACGCTTATTAAAAAATCAAATTGATAGTTCTAATAAATAAATCTATTATAACTTGTAATTTGAGCTCAACATAAAAATATTTAAAACCAAACTCATAATTTAATCTAAATAAAACTTATTATATAACGAAGCCCAATTATCGGCCCAACTGAATCAATTAAAATCAAAAAGGCCATAATCCATCTTTTTACTCCATAACCTAATCAGTAGTTATGGGACGGAGAAAAAAGAGAAGGATACGTGCGAGTATATTATCAATTAATTTTAAAAATACACTAAAAATATGGAATAAACAAAACAGAGACATATAAAATACGCAGTTTTAATACGGATTAAAGACAAAACTACTTATGTGTATGTGAAAGTACGAAACAATATATACATATATGTAAATATTAATATGTACATATAAAGCTTTTATATACTTATATATGAAAAAAGATCATTAATATACCGTGTAAGTTGCATATTAAAATTAAATAAACATCTAATGATTCTTATTCATTTACTTGAGTTTTTTTTTTTTTTTTTTTTTTGAAGAGATTTACTTGAGTTGATCTTTCTTCTTGGAGTGTTCTTAAGTTGTTCTTGGAAAGGAGAGTAGTAGTAAATGACAATGCAGAGTTAGGGATGTTTATGAAGAAGTTAATTTTTTTTTAAATATCTTATCAGTTTCTCACCGTTTTATCTCTCGTTTTTAACTAACTATGAGATAAACCGGATTCTATATAACAACGTACCAGATTTTGCCAGCTCGAGGTTTCTATGTATAAAGGAAGTGTTTTAGTCGGGAAACTGAAATAGAAATGGGCTCTATTGACTTCAGCCATTATTTATATATAGATTACAATCTCGGTCATATGGTTATTGGACTTGATAATTAATAATTAAGCACTAACGAGTTTGGAGAATCTACAAATTAACCATAGCTGAAGTAAGCATTTGATAATCAGGCTACTTGTGAAAATGTATTTGTTTGTATAGGTCTAAAAACATTAATAATGATTTGGATAAAAGACTAATCACAAAAATTTATTAATGACCGTGTCAAAATTGTGGTGGATCAGCACGCTGTTATCCGAATAGCCTGATTGGATCAACTATTTGCCAGAAACTAATGAATACATGATATATTGATCACCAGGGTCGGTCATGTGAATTTTGAGGCCTTAGGCAAACTATTTAATTAGGGCCTTAAATTCCTTCATATGCAATAAATGTTGTGATATTTTTGAACGCCTACTTCTTTTTTGCTTTTCGTTTCTGTCGTTTTTTTCAATTGAAGGTGTTCAATTTCTGATTTTTTTTTTTATTTTTTTTTAGGTTTTAGCATCCTAACAGTTGGACACTAAATAGAACCATATGATTTGGAAAATTTTATTAATAAAAATATTGAGTTTTAAACATGAACAAATGAGTTTGTTATTTACTTGGGTTGAGAAAATTGGGAAAGAAAATACAAAATAATATGATAAATTTCAAACGATTCAAAAAAATACATCACCATAATTTATTCATAAATAATACTCCATAATTAAAAAAAAATTACAATAATGTTGAAATAACGATTGCAAATAATTTATTTAATCATATTGCAAAAAAAATTAAATCAAACTTATTAGTTAAGTTTGAAAGAATGAGAGAAAACAACTCAAAATAATAGAAAAGTAGGAATAAAGCCCAAACTAAAAGTATAAGAAGGAAAGCGTGGAGAGAGAGAGAGAGAGAGAGAGAGAGAGAGAGAGTAAAAAAAAAGTGAAGAGTATGGAAATCGAACCCAGATGAACTGGGCGCAAAAAGATTTGGCAATGTATTATAACCTAACCATTATGAAAACTATGATTACTTGTAGTAAAGTGATTTCTTTTATATATATACGCACACTAAGCATCTGAATTTGGGGTCCTAAAATCGAGTAAAATTTTGGTGGCCCTAGGTGACGGCCACACCTTCCTCACCACAAGACCGGCCCTGTTGATCACTAATATCAATTTTATGACAAAACGTATTTGAGCGCGAAATAATGAGTGGAGATTCTAAATATCCCTGTTAACGGCAGTGTATACTTCGTAATTTTCTTTTTTTCTTTTTTCTAAATGATATTCCAATATTCAAAATACGGTAAAAAAAACGACCACATTTTAAGTTGGTTAGCTCTTGTCGTTCGATTATTTCCAGCGCCGTAGCCGGATCATCACCATCTAGTGGAGCGTTGGACCTAACGACTCGCTGGAGTGGTTCGAATCCAAACTCAAGTAACTTCAAAACAGAAGAGTGAAGACATCGCTTTTTGTGTAGCGGTTATTCATGCTTCCTATTGTAATATAGATGGGGGAAACATGATAAGCTTGGAAGAGGAAGAAAAGGGTAGTGGAGGCTGAGCGGTTGAGGAGAAGGTGGGGAGTTATCACATGGTTGATCAAGAGAAAATTTAGGCCGTAGGATAAATTTTTTAAGATTAAATATTGAACGCTTTTTGTGTTGCGCTTATTCATGCTCATATTGTAATATAGACTAGTACTCGTGCCCGTGCCAACGGCACGGTGACAGTATGACATCAGGCAAAAGACTCTTCAATTATAGCAATTCCACGCTTTAGAGAAGCAAATTTCATTTTAAAAAATAGGGAGACGCGCGTCAAAGACGACGGTAGACAATACAATGGTCAAATCTCATTTCAACCCCCCCCCCCCCCAAATGCGGAACATTAAGTGCCCCTCTCTGGTCTACAACCGTCTCTAATACGACCGTGCGCCATTCATGAAGCTCCAACATCCAATAAACCTTCAACTCTATATATGTAACGGTTATTGGACAAATAATATATTTGGATGATAATATTAATATCTTTGTATATAGTTTAGAATATATCTTAGTAGTTGTTTAAGTAGATGAATATTCTTTAGATCAAGATAAGTGGTAAACTTATTCTTGTATATCTTTCCTTTTAATAGAATAGATTTAGTAGAGTAGGACTCTTGTACTCCAACCATGTATATATATTGAATATCATGAATGAAAAAGTCAAGTTGAGTTTTCCAATTTCTTCCACCTACTGCCGTGGCTCATCTTCATTTCTCTCATTCTATTTTGCTTTCTTGCTTTAATATTCTTTAGGATTTCTTCATGTCTTGTATGAATTTCCTATGTCTAATATGGCATCAGAGCCACCGATCCATGGTGTCCTGATTTCCGCTTCCGCAGTTCTTCTTTAATTTGCTCTAGTTTTCTTCTTCTTAAAATTAGTTTTGTTTTCTTAAATAAAATTATTTTTTCTCTATTCTAAAATCATGGATGATTTTTGGTACGATCCCGTTTGTTTTGATACGTTACCATCATCATATGATATTTGTCAGTTGTGTAACGGTTTTGGTCATACCGCAAGAGATTGCTTACATAGTTTTGAACCAAATAATATCGTTCATGTTGCTTCTTCTTTTTCTTTATCGGACTGGTTATATCTAGAACAAAATGAATCTTTAGATTCAAATGATTGTTCATCCGACGTAGAAGAATCATTAACTGATGTTAATGAGTCATCTCCTTCTCTTCTCTGTGCTACCGAAAATTGGTATATTAATGATCTTCTCGACCACATTTCTTGTCTTTGAAAACTTCCGTCTCAATCTTTGAAAAATTATTTTTCTGAAGTGAAGTCGATTTCATATGCTCTTTCTAGGGCCGGGAGTCCAATCTCCGAAATCAAACTTATTAATTTTCTTATCGATGGACTTGATCCATTGTACGAAAAATTTATCAAGTATTATTTTTTTTCATCAACCTACTATTTCGTTGGATTTTCTTTACGATCATCTTCTTGACACAAAAAACCAACAAACTTCTTTTCATTTTCAAGATGTACCAAATGGACTATCCACAGTGCCTTCCATGGATGTGTCCCCTCTCAATGGTGAGACCATCTTTGAAGACCCACCTTACGAGTCTCTTACTCAAAACCATGCTGGGTTGCATACTACTCATGTGCAAAATGAACTTCCTATTTGGCACAATTTTTCTCCTAGTGATGCTGATGCTTTGGGCCAGTCCTTAGCAGCACACTCTACCTCCTTGCGTTTCTCTCTTGTCGGCCCACATGAAGGCTCCAGCCCAGTGCCTTTTCCGCTTGATCAGTCCGCATCCTTGCGGATTCCCTCATGTCCACGTGACACCCATCATGGTTCTCCAACTTCCAGCACCACCCCTTATGCATTTAGTCCCCCTCTTCTCTCTCCTGATTCACAAACGGCTCCTGATCTCTCTAATGTGGCACTCACTACCCCTGTAGCTTTGGGAAATTCATCTGGTGCCCTTGAGCTTCAGGGAAATTCATCCGCTACCCCTGATGTTCATATTTCTCCATCCCCTACCCACGTAGCTTCTGGTACTTCAGTCTCTAGCATTACACCTCCTAGAGTTTTTATTCTCTCTCAAAAGCTACCATATGATGGTGAGTCATTTTTTGACTCAATTTTTGATGGGTCCATTTCAGAATGCACTATACGTGCAGGAGAACTCTACCCACCAAGTTTAATCACCTTGGATTTGGACGTAGAGGTTATGAGTTTTAATCAAGAAAAACACTCACATGAATACGGTTCATATATTTTGTACTCTCTAACGGAGTTGCCATATATACCTTGGTGTGATCACCTTTACATGAGACTCTTATTCAACGTTAATGAGTTACTATCAGTTTTTCCAGTTGGCATGATTTTGGTCTCGTCATTATCCTGGAAATTGAGAGGGTGTTATTCAAGTTCAAGCTGCATCTTCGTATCTACGATTAGCTTGAGGGGGGCTATTGGACAAATAATATATTTGGATGATAATATTAATATCTTTGTATATAGTTTAGAATATATCTTAGTAGTTGTTTAAGTAGATGAATATTCTTTAGATCAAGATAAGTGGTAAACTTATTCTTGTATAATTTTCCTTTTAATAGAATAGATTTAGTAGAGTAGGACTCTTGTACTCCAACCATGTATATATATTGAATATCATGAATGAAAAAGTCAAGTTGAGTTTTCCAATTTCTTCCACCTACTGTCGTGGCTCATCTTCATTTCTCTCATTCTATTTTGCTTTCTTGCTTTAATATTCTTTAGGATTTCTTCATGTCTTGTATGAATTTCCTATGTCTAATAACGGTGAGATACTTCAAATTAGTTAAATTCCATTATTGAATGCCCTAGGCAATAGTTAAACCAAATTAAAAAACATCGAAAGTGAACAAATCAAAGCTTTATAATCATGAGAGCATTTATATTTTCAAAGCATAAAACAAAGCTTCATTTACACATATAGGCACATAGCAATATTAAAATTTCACGAATCTATAAATTAAGAGCTTGAATGGCAAACACATTATTCCTCATATGAAACAAACTTTCTGTGTATAAAGGATCACACAATCATTGCATAAAAAGCAAAGCATCTTATCTTGTGTGATGATGAATTTGAACTAATCGAGGGAAATAATGTATGGTGAAACACACGTATAAGGATTATGAAACACAAACCGGTGCAAAAAGAACTCAAAAGAACAGCTGCCTACTTTGCTACTTTGTTGCGGGGTTTAGAGCTTTCAAGACTACTATGGAGAAACCATGCACTAAAATTGTACACCCAACAAAATTAAAGTCTTGGCTATACATAGCACAAAATCCCATGTTCTCATATCCTTACAAAGGATCGTGTAGTACATCCTCCGTCCCAAAATCAAAATTCATTTTTGTTCTTGAAGAATACTAAGCAACGTTAATCACTTTGAATGTCTCTGATTTTTCGTTTTAGCAAAGTGTTATGTTGTTAGCTCCATAAGATGTGTGCGAATGTGTGATTGAAAAAAGAAACTCTTTCATATTGAATCTTTTTCCTTATAATGTTGAGATGTGAGGAATTAGTATTTCTCCATACTCCTTACAATGGACTTGAATAATAACATGAGCACCCATTACATGTATGTACAGGCTCCCATAACCATAAATATATATGCCCTGCCCGCTCCTTTTTCGCTCCCTGAACTTCTAATTCAAACACAATATGTTCACTCATCAGTGGTTATATTACATAAAGACATCACATGTACCAAAATAGGGCGTACTAAAATAGGGCACAGATTCAGTCATTTTTAACGTGAACAAAGAAAATTGTAAATTTAACCCAACAATAAGAAACCATTACGCATGAACATAGAAACACTTAACCTCACATTCGATCACAGCCAACCGAGCTTCTGATCAACCATTGAATTGAGAATGTCTGAAACCAAAGCCAACAATAAGAAACCATTACGCATGAACAAAGAAACACTTAACCTCACATCCGATCACAGCCAACCACTTCTGATCAACCATTGAATTGAGAATGTCTGAAACCAAAGCATAAATTCGTTAATAAAGTATGGAACTAATGTAAACTAAAAAAAAGAAAGTACAATACGTGGAAAACAAAACAGAAACAAATTATTAGAAAGAGAAAAAGGGAAAAAAAATACAGAGAAAGGATGGGGAATTGGGGAGACGAAGAAATACTGTAATAAAAATCATAGATTTGGGAAAATTATGAAAATTGTGGCTGGTGGAATCGTAGAAAATTATGAGTTGGGCGACAGAGAGGGATCGAGACTTACTTGGATTGATCTCCAGTCGTAACTATTGTGGCCAGGCCATCCTATGCGTGTAAATTGGCCAAGCGATTGTGAATACAAAGAACTACGCATAGGAACTGCAGTTTTGAGAGGATGTGAAAATGTCGTCGGTTGGAGAAACGTGGGTAGTTTAGGTTAAATTCAGGCCATTGGATTAGTTTTGAGATTGAATCCTAGTCACTCATTATTCCAGCATTTAATAATTATAAAATGGGTTAATCTCAGCCACTCTTTTATGGTGGTTGAGAAACAATCCTAGCCACTCTTTATAAAACAGTTATTACTGATTGCTATTGTATTATAGATTAGTTTGAATGTGTAAAAATGTGAGTTTGAATGTTAAATTTGTTAGTTTTTATATTGATCTTCACAATTCGAATTGACAATTTTGACATTATGTTTTAAACATGACACTTGTAACACGCAAAGTGACATTTTTTTCCCCAGAAATGTGATATTATATGTTTAAAGCGCCAAGTTCCCGTTTTATAACGAGTATTTACATCAAATGTTACATTTTTAACATTCAAAATAACAACTGAATAACAATTTAAACAAGTTTATAAAATTGTTAAGTAATTTGTTAGAAAATCAGTTTTCATGTACGTTAAAGCTTATTACTCTCTCCGTCTCAAGATTTTTGATTTAAGACACTTTGAAAATGTAACTTTTGATAATAAAATTTCATAAGTATTTTTGCTATCCGTATTTAGTGTTGCAAGTATAAAATAAAACCTTTTCTTATTTGTTAAAAACACCCGAGAGACATATTTTGAATAAAAAAATCATTTATTTTGAAATAAAAAAAAAGATATTTATTTTGAAAAAGAGGTAATATTTTTAGAGTCAGTCTTATAAAAAACTTGTTTTACACTAAGAGATGCGTAAAACCTGTTTTACAATAAGAGATTATGATTTACATTAAGGGATGAAAACGAGTTTTAAGTGTAAAACAAGTTTTTTTCAAGATTTTCACATATTTTTTAATGTCAAAATTGATGACATTTTTTTTTGAACGCAGTTTTTTTTTTGGTTTTGAAAGAAAAAAAAATTGATGACAGATATTTTTACATATAAGTCGAAACTTGATTTTTTATTTTTTCCGTTTTTATTAAGTTTAGGAAAAACCGACAGACACAATCACAAATCATAGTTACTCCATAAAATTAAAACAGTGAGCATTAACCATTCAAAAACACGAGAAACAAATTCAGAGTCCAAACCCATGTAATCTTCATTCAAGTTTTCTAGGGTTCCAAATACGCACTCAAATAAAAAATAAAAAATAAAAAATAAATGTTTTCTGATCAAACTGGAATGACGAGCATGGATGAAACCGCTGAAGTTGAGCCCAACTTTGGTGAAAAGAACTTGATTGACATTGTTTTTTCTTGGTCTTTGAAGGATATTTTCAATAATGATCTTTACAAGGACGAGGTTCGTTTCTACTTCGCGCCTTTTTTTGACTCAATTTTCTAAGTAATTTATGTTGTTCTTGCATTTTAGCATTTTTTTTAGCGTTAAATCAGTTGCCTGAGTAGCCGTTTTCACTGATTTTTATCTTGCTTTGGAGAAATAGGTTTTTGCTGCTTTTAAACGATCAATTGGTTCTGTTTTGTTTAAGCAAAAGCAACTGCTTGAATTTTATCTGGATTACTACTGAATGTTCCCATTGATTTTGCTTTGTGGCAGTGAATGTGAATTAGATTATTTTTAGGCTGTAAAAACTAGGAGTTAAGATTGTTTGAGCTCGGTTATTTGATTTCCGAAAATACTTTGTACAGGACATTCCTTCATTCATGGAAATCCGTTATTGATCCACCTAGCATAGCATCATTCCTTGCTATATTTATCTAGACATTTGATATAGATGGGTTTAATCACTTTTAATTGCATAAGTACAAAAACACCTTTAACAATTCACCATATGACGCCATGAATGTATGTGTGACCTAGAACAAGATGATTGAGGAGGAATGGTTTTGTAATTTCTCCAATAAATGGACATTCATTGAGGGACGGTGGGGGTAGCTTACTGTCATACCTTTTCTTTATCTTTTAGGGACGGTGAGAGTAGCTTATTGTCATGCCTTTTAACCTAAGTTTATGTGTTACTACGTGAATAAGTATGATATAAGCAAACTTAAACGACCGACCAACATGAAAGCGTCCAAGGATAAGAAAACAATAGAAGAACTTTGACCCTGCTGTTTGCTCTGAGTTTATTAGGTAATGGCCAAAGGAAAATTCACATTCTGTCACAGCATTATTCAAATATAAATTTGAACATTACCTAGGAAATTGATCAGCAGTTTACTGATTGTGTGATATCATGTGCCTGTCCTTGTTTTCATGAGCAAGGAAGTCATGCCATCATGACCTTGAATATATGACTTTTTTGAATCATATCTGTCAATGTTTCTTTCTCGGTAAAATCAACATCGTTCTATCTTCACGTATTGCTAATAGGAACTTGCTTCCCATGTGATGATCTTTCACCTTTCTTGATTGTAGGTGAAGCTGATACCAAAGACGTTTATGTCTACATCTCGTTATATGAAATCATTCATGCTTCCACTCATTGAGGAAACACGAGCAGACTTGTGTTCAAATATAGATAGAGTATCGAGCTCACCAATTTGTGCAGTGTATGAAATTAATGAAAGTGAAAATTTTGAGCTTCCAAGAGCCTTGTTGTATGATATTGTGGTGGAAAGAAAAGGAGATGCTGAGAATGATGCCAAGTTATACGAGCCTGAGATAGGAGATCTCATAGCAATTACAGATTTAAAACCTAAATGTATTGACGATTTGGATAAGCCCATGACACCTTTTATCAGTGCTCTAGTTCAAAGGGTGAGAATAGAAGAAGACTATTTTAAGCTCCTTATACAGTCATCAAAGCCTATAGACCTTCAACAAGTTATACGCAAGGATTTGATGAAGAATGCCCTGTCAACTGCTGTTTTTCTTTCCAACCTAACAACATATATTCGTATATGGAAAGCATTAAACTTTGAACTGGATGGGAAAAATACAGGAATACTTGAGAAAGTACTTCAGCCTGATTCTACAGTAAGGACTCTTGTTCTCCTATATTATCACAAGCACGTCTTGCTAGTGTTGTGTGTGTGTGTGTGTATAAGCTTTATAAATTGGTAGTTTTAGGTGGTTAATGAGTATACTACGGTGTGAATGGTTTTTATTCCTATGTATCATACAGGTTGGGAATCGTTGCAATCTTTGCTTGAGAGAAGGAACATACCGTGCTTCGATGTCGAGACTAGACCCTGAAATTCGCCCTTTTAATCTAAACGAGTCTCAGAAGGAGGCAGTTTTGAACTGTATTGCTGCCAAGAGTTGTCATCATGAGAATGCTGTCAAGGTTAAACTAATATGGGGTCCACCTGGCACAGGCAAAACGAAGACCACATCTGTTTTACTATATACTCTTCTAAGACTGAAATGCAAAACCCTAACATGCGCCCCAACTAACATTGCTGTTTTAGAAGTTACAAAGCGACTGCATAGGCTGATTATCGAGTCGTTTCAGGTTGAGAATTATGGTCTAGGGGATATAATACTAGTTGGACATAGCGAGCGATTGAAGATCAATGATAATCTTGAACTTCTTGACATTTATCTTAATTATCGTGTCAAGGTTCTTGTGAATTGCTTGGCTCCGTCATCCGGCTGGAAACATTGTTTAGCATTCATGATATCTTTACTTGAGGATCCTGAAAAACTGTACCTCTTGTACTTAAAAGAGAAAGATAGGAAAGAAGAAGAAGTTGAAATTGATGATGATGAGGGCACAACCGCGGAGGGGCAAAAGGGAAGAGAGAGAATCTGTAGAGAGAAGGAGGAATTGTTATCCCAAAATTTGAATGCTGAGAAGACAATCTGGGGGAAAGTTATTGCTCAAACCTTAAAGAAGAACAAGAAGATAAATTGGAATGGTAAGGTGTCTAACCAGAAGGAAAGAAAATCGAAGCGTGAAATAGAGGTAAGTTTTGATGGTCTGTTACATGAACAGAGAAAAATGAATTTGGAGGAATTTTTTAAGAAGAGGTTTGATTCCAAAAAAGAGATGCTTAAGTTTTGTATTGTAAATTTCATTACCCACTTACCAACATGTTGCATTACATTAAGTCAAGTAAGAAGCATGATCAGATCTATGAATTTGCTTGAGTATCTTGGGACCACATTGAAGCAACTCCTTGATGAAATTATAGATGAGAAACGAGGCAAAAATAGTGATTCATCTGTTAATATGGTCAGAAAAGAATGTATTCAGATACTGAGATCCCTTTCTGAGGCACTCGCTATCCCTAATTTGCATAGTCGGTCTTCAATCAAGTTATTTTGTTTGGAGAATGCTTGCCTCTTTTTCTGCACCACCTCAAGCTCTGCGAAACTGCATGTTACGTCAATGGAGTTTTTGGTTGTTGATGAAGCTGCTATGGTCAAGGAATGCGAGTCTGTCATTCCTTTCCAAATTCTCGGCCTCCGTCATGCCATACTTATTGGGGATGACTGCCAACTACCTGCACTGGTCAAAAGCAAGGTTTTGATCCCTGTTTTGTGTTATCAATCTTACTCTCCCTTGCAAGTTATGGTCATGATCAGTTAATATTGTTAAACACACTTTCTTATTTAGATTTCTAAAGAAGCCGAATTCGGAAGAAGTTTATTTGGGAGGCTGGTGTTGTTGGGTTACAAGAAGCATCTTCTCAAGGTCCAATACAGGATGCATCCATCGATAAGCTTATTCCCAAATAGGGAGTTTTACCAGAAACGGATACTTGATGCTCCGAATGTCAAGAAAAACAGCTATGAGAGACGGTTTCTTGAAGGAGATATGTATGGCTCCTACTCTTTCATTAATGTAGCCTTCGGAGATGAGGAAGTTTGTGATGGGCGTAGCACGAGAAACATGGTGGAGGCAGCTTTGGTGTCTGAAGTTGTTGCAAACATTTTCAAAGGTACATCCTACGCTCCAAACTGATTTTTCAAACTTTTTTGGTGTTTCACCTGTTTTGGAGTTTTAGAGATATAGTGTGTTTGTTTTAGAACGCCCTATGAGCAAATGCACATCGCCAATTTGCTCAAGGAAATTGACTTTAGGATTTTAACTCTGCAATTTGGGGTGAAATGAAGTTCATCTCTGTGCCACTTTTGTCACTACGCACTTTGATTGAAAATATCTTTCTTTCTTGGTTAGTTTCAATGAAAATAACTTGCATCGAGCATTCTAAGACCATGTTTCCAGGAATCAATCCAACATTAAAAAAAGAAGGGGTGAGGTGATTTTACAAGAGCTCCCACTATGTGTGGGGTCCGGGGAAGGGCCTAGCCCACATGGGCTTAATGTAGAAGTTGAATTATAAGAAGTTGATTTATATATATATATAAAAAAGATCCCATAGAAATAATTTTCTGCAAGTTATTCATGAAAGGAACTTTAGTCAGCAAAGAGAAAGGATTTGGTTGTGCGTGTGAACTCAAGGGGTAGTTATGCCATGCTCAAGGGAGTTCGAATAATCTTATCCAGTGAGTTACTCCTTTTCTTCTTTTTGTACAGAAACCGCAGCCTCAAAACAGAAGGTTAGCATTGGAATCATATCACCATACAATGCTCAAGTTTATGCGATTCAAGAGAAACTTGGGACTGCATTGAGTGGGCCTGATTTCTCTGCAAGTGTTCGCTCTGTTGATGGGTTTCAAGGTGGCGAGGAGGATGTAATAATAATATCAACTGTGCGTCATAATGTTTATGGAAATGTGGGGTTTCTTGATGATAGGCAAAGAACAAATGTAGCTCTGACAAGGGCAAGGTAGCTCTCTTGTATGTCAATGATTTACGGCCTAATCTTACCATATTTAATATTCTTTGTAGGACCGTTATGTTATTCTGTTGATTAAGGTTGGTTACTTCTGTAGGTATTGCCTTTGGATATTTGGCAATGAAGTAACATTGAGGAATAGCGGGTCTGTTTGGAAGAAACTAATTGGTGATGCAAAATCCCGTGGGTGTTTTTATGATGCTCACGAGGATAAGAACTTGGCTATAGCTATTACAGCTGTCTTGATTGATGTTGACTTAATTGATGTTCGACTCAACATTGACTCTCTTCTGTTTAAGGATTCAAGGTGGATGGTACGCTTTTTTCTTCTAGATCATCTCTTCTAGCTAATTATAGATGGTTTGCGTTCATTCCTGTTAAATCAAATGTGGTTGAGATTAACCAACTGAATTGTGTGAGCACATGTGCATGCGCAAGTTTTCTGAAAATTGTTTAAAAGCGATCAGGCTCCATCATCAGTACTAGGAAAATGAGTATTCCTCGTAATGCAGTAGTTTTCTGCTGTTTTTTCTTGACATTGGTATAGTAATACGATACACAAAATTCTATTGTCTTACTGGTTATTTCTTGAAAAAGGGAACACCATTGAATACAGCTTCTGCCATTGCGGTCAAGGAAAGGTTTGATGTCTCTAATGCATGAGGTCTTTGCTTACCTAAAGTAGGATTAGCATCAATATAATGTCCTGACGAAAAGGGAATAGTGAATACCTCATGCGCCTATAGCTTACTTCTTGGCGGGTCATGTTGTAGTTAGATTGGGTCTAGCTAATAACTGTAAAAGCTGATTTAGATGGATGCAGAAATGCATCATTGGTTACTGAGCAAGTAACTCTTGATAATAATTACTCCCTCCATCCCAAAATGAATGTCCTTTTTGGCAAAAGAAAATTTGTCCCATAATGAACGGCCTTTTTATGTTGAAGTTACATGAAGCTCCTTGGTGATCATAATGATTTAGTTTTACTCTTAAACTAATAATTTTATATGCTGAGATCATTAAGGGTTTGTTGATGATGATGATGAGATCATTAAGGGTATATATGTATATATGCTACGAAAAATGCCTAAATGTCAACTTCCTTAAATTTCCCTAAAGCTCAAAAATGGACCTTCAATTTGGGACGGAGGGAGTACTAGTTTTACCAATATTTTTCAGCCTTCTTTGTTGATGTTGCAAGTGCTGCTTAGGTTTGCATCAATCTGATTGCAGGTTAGCATTGATGGTAATTTCTGGAAGTCAATGGGAAGTTTGACGAACCTTGAGATTCGCAAGGAAGCACTTTCTCTGTTAATAAAACTTTCAAGTGGTTGGCGTTGCGATCACAATGTTGAAAGCTATAATGTGAAAGATGGAATCCCATTTTCTGAGATGGTCAAGGTCTACAAGGTTACGGGACGGATATATATTATTTGGAGTATCGTCATCACAGAAGAATGTTCAAGATACAATCAAGTTTTAAAGGTTTGGAATTTACTACCATTGTCTAAGATACCGGACCAAGTAAAGCACCTTGTCAACCTGTTCGGGAGTTACTTGGAAGATGTTAAGCAATTATGCAAACTCAAGTTCGTGGAAGGGTATGAATCCTTTTTACTCTTTTCATCCCTGGAATTGCTAGTTTATTAACTCACAGCAACCTTGTAGGTATAGTTGCAAAGAACGGAGCCATGCATGACTAGCTGGGGTCAGCTCGTTGACAAATACGAGCTCGGATGTTCATGGTCAACAAATGACCCACTTAAACATTAAGTTTGTGTTTCTTAAATAGCTTGAACAAGGGGATCCTTGTCCTTTAGGTTTATAAGTAGGTGGATTAAGGCGATTAAACTTTAATTTTCCAATTTTATAAATTCAAATTGATTTTTTTTTTTTGTAGTAGAATTGGATAACCTTTATCGATAAAAGTTTAGAGATAAGATTACTACAATTTTACGGAATTCAAATGAAGTAGCTATGAAATTGAATCCAATAAGCAATAGATATGTAGAATTTAGGATACATATGCAATATTAGTTATCAACTCAACTAGAAGTTTAATGAATCATTTGCAATCAAGGACAATAATGTGAATATCCCGATTGAAACATGAGTAGTTGTTTATGTTATAGGAAAGGGAAGAGAAGTTTTTTGTTGTTGTTGTTGTTTCTGGAAGTTGCTAAATGTTTCTTTATTAGTTTTATTTAACAAGAAAGAAGCTCATTTTTAGTGACTCGTTTACTGCAGGAGCGTTGAAGTTCCAATGTCATGGCCCTTAAACTCAACTCCTAGAATAGATCCGATGCAGATTCTTTGTTGTCAGTTCGCTGCATTGACTTTGAAAGACGATGAATCATGTGTATAAGCTACAAGCTTTGGGTAGTCTGATGGTATGTCTCTATTGCTATATTTTTAATATTTCTTGTGCAAGCTCTCTACTATTAAGAGTAACTAAACAGGATGGGGAAGCAAATATGATTAGAAAGGATGAGATTCTTTGATCATCATATTTTGGGGGGAAAAAACCCGTACTTCCTCCGTCCCAATCTTACCATCTAACGGTTGAGGTATCCTCCTTGTAGCCCTTTTTGGTACATGTCAAAAGCAACAATCTTCATAGTATGAAGTCGTGCTACTTGTGCTGATGCACAATGAGTCACAGTAAGGCTCCCATTGCATCTCGTGTTAGGATTACAATTGTACTCCTTCCGTCATACTTCACTTGAGACTTATTTCCATTTTGGTCCGTCCCACTTCACTTGAGACTCCCTAAAATAGCCATATTTTTATTATTTTATATTCAAACTACCCTACCACTCATTTTCTCTCTTCATTTTCACCACTTAATTTATTCAATCAACACTACTATTTACCTCACTAATTCTCTCTCCTCATTTTCTACCATACATTTTCTTTACTTTATTCTTTTTCCTTAGTAATTGTGCCCGCCTCTTATGTCTCAAGTGAGGTGGGACGGAGGGAGTATAGTACAAGATCACCACTTATTATGTTTCTCTCTCTCTCTTTATTTATTGATTAGGTTATTTTGCAGGTGCAAGTTATTTTTTGCTGATCCAGAAAGATAGTTTGGTCACTCTGACAAGTACCCATTTTTGTAAATCAATTAAGGTGTATATATATATATATATATATATATGGTCTTGGTTTTGAGTATTCCATTGACAGTGTTGACACTGGTTAAGAATTAAATTGTAAGAAGTTCTTCGTTCCAATTGCCCATGATCAATACCTTTTAAGAATGTATTGAGAAGTATTTTCGATACCAAATCTTTTTGTTTTTGTAAGTGGTATCCCAAAATAAATATTCAAAATTGCTCTTGGTCAAGCAATTTCAGACATTTATTTTGGGACGGAGGGGTACTACTTAACAAGTACAATAGGGACATTTTCTGCTTACGTTTATATCTTGTTATTTGTATTGCACTGGTTAAAGCTTAAATCATCTATTCCTAAAGTCATTTAGCCAATGACCTTTAAAAAAATTGGTTACCAATAATCATGTCCTTTAAAAAAAAATAAAAAATAATAATAATCATGTCCTTACCTCAGCACTAAGGAAAAACTTTAGGTAGTAAATACTCCCTCCGGTCCAAAATAACTGTCACTTTTGAGCCAAAATTTTGGTCCAAAATAACTGTCACTTTTGAGCTAAATGTCCTTCTTACCCTTGCCTTGAAACTTGTTTTGCTTTATTAATTGTCTTAGTTGTGAGACATTAGTGTAGTAATTATGCATATTTAATAAGGGTAAATTTGACACTTTTATCACTAAATCATGATATTAATTGCTTTCCTTAAGAATTGTGCAAAAGCAAAAAAAGACAGTTATTTTGGACCGGAGGGAGTATTCATGCATTCATATGGACTGTACGGCCAAAGTTTAAATATTTCGTTACAATAAAGTTTGTGGTTCCCTTCCACTGGTCAGGTGTGAAACTACCGAGGAGCTTTCATTCCTACGTTGAATGTTTCACTTTCACCCTTTTAACTTTTAAGATGGTCCCAATATGTTTATTTTTATACTCCCTTGTCATTTTAAATTTTTTATTTGTTTCAAATTATAAGTCAAATACTTTACACGTTTATCTATGAATACAATTACAACTACTTTAGTGATGAGTAAACATTATCACATTTCAAAAGCTAAAATCTGTAAGAGGCAACCAATGACAATAAACATTTGACATACCTTTATTCATTTTCCATTTTTTTTTTTTGTAGTCGTTCAACATTAATTTGAAAGCATTAATTATGACACACAAAATTATGATAATTATGAATAATTTAAGAGTTTTATTAATTCATCTTAATATTGCTCAAAAAAAAAAAATCATCTTAATATGTGTAAAAAAGTCTAAAATGATTTACATTTTGGAACGAAGGGATTATAAAATTATCTTTTAAATGATATATCACCTTTTTTTAGACGTGTCATTATATATACTAATTTCAAGCTCAACACCGATGGTGCATCATCAGGAAATCCTGAGATTGCTGGTATAGGGGGATTAATATGCGACAAAAATGGATTTTGTGTTGGTGGATTTATGAAAAATATTGGAATCACAAATAATATGTGAAAGAGTATGAAATACTCATTTACTTATTTTTATGTATCTTTGTGATTCTGATAATAATTATTGTATATAATTAGTTTAGAGTTTATTTAATTTAGGAATTAGTTGTAATTATTTAGGAATAGTTTATTTTAGGTTTATTATTATTATTATTATTATGATTTAGTTGACTAACTTACTAATGTTTATCTTTGGTAGTTATCTCTTTTGTATTTTAGGAATGTAGGTCTCTCACCAAACAAAGAATGGAGCGGCTATAAAAGAAGAGGGAGCCGGCCATTATTGATCACGGATTCTGAGATTCAAAGAGTGTTAATTTCGTTTTTGTGAGAGAGTCATTGTTTTCTTTGAAGTTCTTGTTCATCAAGAACTCAAGTGTTTTAGTGTTTGGTTTATTCTAGAGATCTAGAATAGGTTTGATCTTTTCGTTGTTTTTGTTTCTTTCATTGTCTTGTATTCTGCAAGACCTTTTGATTAATGAAAGTTTTCCAGCAAGGAATTTCTTGCTGAAGTGTTTATTCTGAGTTTGATTTTATTCCGCTGCAATTTTTATTTACTCTGAACGTGTGCGTGTTGTCGTGTCAGTTGTTAAGACAGTTGTGATCGTATTCTCTGATCACAAGTGGCTTTACCCAGAAACAGTCCTAGCTAAATTTCTTTCAATTGGCACCAGAGCCTGATCTCGATACACTGAGAAGTGATCCTTGAAAGTAGCCATTATGGACTGTACTCATATTCGTAATAAGCCGCCTACACTAGATGGTTCAAACTATACCATTTGGAAGGCTAAGATGATCATGTACATTAAAAACATAGATCATCGTGCTTGGGTCAGTATTCTTGTGGGATATACATCCCCTACTATAGAAGTAGTTGATCCAAAAGCGAAAGCTCCTGAAACTAGTGAGGAGAAAAAGGAAAAAAATTTTGTCCCAAAACCCGAGCAAGATTGGAACACGGAAGAAATTGCCCTTGCAAACTACAATGCAAAGGCAATGGCTGCCATATCTGATCATGTTGATCACAATTTGTATCGGTTATTTTCTAACCATAACGTGGCCAAAACTGCTTGGGATATTTTACAACTTCATTGTGAAGGGTCTGATAGTGTCAAACAAACAAAATTAAGGAGATTGATGACAAAGTTTGAAAATTTAAGAATGGGAGAAAATAAAACGATTCAAGACTATTCTGCTAAATTAATGGATATTTCAAATGAATCCTTTGCATTAGGAGAATCCATCTCCAATGCAAGGTTGGTTAGTAAAGTTTTAAGAACTCTTCCAGAAAAATTTAACATCAAAGTCTCTGTCATTGAAGAAACTTGTGATACTCGGACCGTGAGTCTTGAAAAGGTTCTAAGTATTCTAACTACGTTTGAATTGAACCTTGAAGTGCAACAAACTAGCAAAGTAAATTCAATTGCTCTTGCTAGTGCTCTTACTGTGTCCAAAGATCTTGTTGAATTATCAAAGGATATTGATGACTCAAACTTAGAGGAAGATGAATGTGACTTGATCTCTGAAAAATTCAACAATATGTTGAACAAAAAACGTCAACAAAGGTTTTCTAATAAGGTTACTGCTACTTCCCCTAAGATTGAATCATCCAAGAGAGAAACAAGTAAGAACAAATTTTCTTCTGAAAACAAAAGATCTATTGAGTCCGTTCAGTGTAGAGCATGTTTAGGATTTGGACACTATGCTAATGAGTGTGCTAACACACTCAAAAAGAGAGGGATGAGTTTTTCTGCAACCTTAAGTGATTCAGATGATGATGATCAGATAGCAAACCTGTCATTTTTAGGATCATCACAATCCTCCCTTTCTGACAGTGAATCTGATAGTGAGGATGTGTTGTCAACTGACAGCACAACTGACTACTCAGATGGTACTAACATGTATACATGTTTTAACTCCACTTCTGCAGGTGAATCTGAAGAATCCAATTAGGAGGAAGAGGATAGTGCCACGTATGAGGACCTCCACAATACATACGTTGAGTTGTTTGCAGAATGGTCCAAACGAATGGATCAACTCAAGGAGTTCAAGAAGGTAAATGAAAAACTCACCTCTGACAATTTGAAATTAAAAGCTGAGAATGAGAGGTTGTAGAGTGAAAGTGATACTCAAAAGGACTCCATAGCTAGGTTAGAAGTCATGCTTACCAAAAAAGACAATGAGTGTGAGAAATATAAAAGCAATCTTGAAAAAGAAACCATTACACTCAATAAACTTAACAATGGAAAGGCTAAATTGGAAGAGGTTCTGAACATGGGGAACCAAGGAAAATCGGGTTTAGGCTATGGAGATCCAGTGTTTGTTAAGGAAGGTGAGGGCACTTCGAAAAACAATGAGAGATTTAATGTTAATCACGTGTCTCCTCACAAAAAAAGAAGAAATAGAAAAAGGAGATACGTGTGTCACCATTGTTTTGCCCCTGGACATATACGTCCATTTTGTTACAAGTTGAAACAGGAACTTGGCTTGGAGAAGAACAACGGCCACCTGACAGGACAGTTGTGGGCTCAGTTGGAGTCACAACTGCCCAGTCAACTGCAGTCTGCTCCAAAAGCCACATGGGTAAGAAAGGGCACTCTAAAGTGTCAAGTGGTGTTTACCTCCTTCAAGAGCAGTATGGAAGGAGCATGGTACTTTGACAGTGGCTGCTCCCACTATATGACTGGCTCTCTTGAGCATTTCAAAGACTATGAAGCCTTTAAAGGTGGAAAAGTCAATTTTGGTGGAGGTGCTCAAGGTGAGGTAATTGGCAAAGGTACGCTGAATGTTAATGGTTTGCCCAACTTGCATAATGTCTTACATGTTGATGGGTTAAAGGCAAATCTAATTAGCATAAGCCAATTGTGTGATGATGATTTACATGTCAAGTTTGATAAGAAGATCTGTGAGGTCTTCGATGATTCAAATAGATGCGTTTTGAAAGGTGTAAGATCCTCTGATCATTGTTACAAGTTGGTTGAAAATCATTCATGTTTTAATTCAATTTTTGATAATGCTCCTGATCTTATTGTCAATTGTGTTGAGAATTGTATTACAGGTTGCACTTGGGAGCCTGAACAGATTAATGATGAATCTGAACAGAAGATTACAAAAGAATCTGCAGATTTAACACTTAACAGGTCAGTTGACAGACCAGATGAACAGTCAACTGCCACGACAGATGGTTAGACAGCAGCAGATTCCAGTTCAGATTCTGAAATCAATGAAGATCATGAAAGCAGAGGCACTGATGCTGCTGTAAGGATACAGGGAGATCATATAACTTCCCAGGTCATTGGGGGAGTGGATGAAAGAATAAAAACAAGAGGGAAACGAATAAATTACCGGGAATTAGCCGGTTTATCCGCATACCATCAGGTAAGCTCTTGTTGTTTCATTGCTAATTTTAAGCATGAGGATGAGTCAAAAACTGTAAAAGTTAATAATTGGACCAATGTCATGCACGAGGAAGTGGTAAAATTTGAGAGGAAAGATGTTAGGTTCTTGGTTCGTAGACCATCTAATACTGATTATCAGGGAGTTGTTACTTGTTGCACTCAATTGTTGAGGATGAACCAAATAATCAAGGATTATGGTCTTAAAAGTGAAACATTGACTATATTTTGTGATAGTTTAAGTGCTCAGAATTTTGCCAAGAATCCGGTACAACATTCCCGAACAAAGCACATAGATATTAGACATCATTTTATTAGAGATCTTGTTGAACAAAAAATCATTGCTCTAGAACATGTAAGCACAACGGATCAACTTGCTGATATCTTTACCAAGGCTTTGGATTTCGAGAGATTTTCTCTCGGACTGTGTGATACCAGTTGACTGCACAAGTGTGCAGGCAACTGATTGCATAACTGTATAATTGTATATTACAGTCACAAAAAAAAAATAAAAAAAATAAAAAAAAATGTAGATTGCATCCATTTTTGCACGATTGTCTCTTGTGACCACTTGGTCTCCTTCAGTTCCTTGACTCCGAGCTTTGACCCTTGAATGTGAGACCCTTCTTAACCTGATAATGAAAATTGTCTTGTTAATTCCTTCCTGTTGTTTATCATGGAGTGGGCACTCAATCTAAGGTTACGGGGAAAACAAGCTGCCACCAGTCTTTGAAGTTACTACTCATTTAGGCAATGTGCTGACGTGTATTCATACATAACTTGAGAATCAGTGTAACACTGTATTGGGAGAGTGAAAAGCTCCTCCTCGTAACTGATTCATAAGTCATAAGCCTTCAAAGGGAGTGTTCTAGAGGCTGCATGATTGAAGGAGAATCTCATTGAATTCTTGTGAGTTGAAACCGAGTCATGAACTGAGTTGACCATTCTATGTCACACAAAAATTGAGACAATCTTCACTTGTGTGTTTAGGCATAATTTTTCTAAGTTTTTTTCTCTCCTTGGTATTTCCATCAGCAAATTGAATTGTTGTTCTTATGTGTTAAAGATTGATGCTTTTCATGTGATTAACGATAATTTAATGGCGTGATGTTCAAGTTTCGTTGTGCAGTTGGTGGAATTTATGGTACATTGTGGATAAATGGATTCAGTTGAATATGGCAAGTTTTAATTCTGGGACGGACAATTTATCACAAAACATGGGTAAAGTTTGAATTTTAAAATCAAAATCCTTGTTTGTTTTGGAATTTAAATGGGTACTTCGATGTTTCTCGGTTCTCCCTACTCCTTGGCTTATCCGAGTTCTTAGGAAGAATCTCTGTCCTCCCTTGATATTTCCTTCATGTCAAATCTGGTTGTGAATTATGGTTTCTTATATCTCCTTCCTCATGTTTTATAGCTACATTTCTCTCATCTCATCTTGTTCCTATTTTGCAAATGCTCTCTCTCTAACATTTTTGCAGAAATATCCGAGAATTCAGAAGAATCACTGAGTGATTGTGACACAAAATGATTGTTTGCCGCTGCTCTGATCAAGCTCAGGCATTTGTGTTGTTAAGCATCCAGCTGGTGCTAAAGCAACTTGTTCATGCAACTGTGCGGACAACTGGTCACTCAACTGGACAGTCAACTGGTAAGTCAACTGGACAGTCAACTGGTAAGTCAACTGGACAGTCAACTGGTAAGTACATCTTCTGCAGAACTTTCTGGTCTATAAAGGTTTGCTGCGATATGAGTTGAGAATTATGATGCTCTTAGAGGTATTTTTGTTGGAGAGATTCAAATTTAGGGGGAGTGGAAGATATTCATAATTTTGTTTCTTTGAGGTTGATGGTTCTTCTCAAAAAGGGGGAGAAAGATGAGGTCTTCATATTCAGGGGGAGTAGAATCCAATGTACAAATTCAGGGGGAGAGATTATTGTTTTGGATGTTTTGATCAGAACCACAAAGATAGGGGGAGATTGAAAGAGTATAAAATACTCTTAATATCTTTTTGATTTTTGTAATTCTGATTTGTAGTCAGAACCACAAAAATAGGGGGAGATTGAAAGAGTATAAAATACTCTTAATATCTTTTTGATTTTTGTAATTCTGATTTGTAGTCAGACACTTGTGATAGTATTCTCAGATCACAACTGGTCGTTTCCAGAAAACAGTCCTAGCCGCCTAATTTCTTTCAATTGGCACCAGAGCTTGATCTCGATACACTGAGAAGTGATCCTTGAAAGTAGCCATTATGGACTGTACTCATATTCGTAATAAGCCGCCTACACTAGATGGTTCAAACTATACCATTTGGAAGCAGGAAGCAGGAACCTCCACCTCAATTCAAGGTCCTAATTAGTGATTGTGTCCTGCTAATATCCAAATTCAGACGAGTTTGGTGCTCTTTTGTTTATAGGGAAGCTAATGCTGCGGCGGACCAGTTAGCTAAGCTTGCATTGCAGCCGGATCTAAGACTATGGACTTTAAGTTTAATTCAGCCCCTTCGTTTTTGTATAATATTTTGCAAGTAGACAAGTATGGGAAGGGCGCTACTAGGAACATACTCTCTCCGTCCCAGCACAAGTAGGACTAAAGGTTTCGCACGGAGATTAAGAAAAATGGAGTATATGTGTGGTAGAAAATAAAGATAGAGAATGAGTGAGTAAATAGTAGTGTTGGTTGAATAAATTGAGTGGTGGAAAATGAAGAGAGAGAATGAGTGAGAATGAGAGAATGAGTGAGAATATAAATACTATATTAAAACATTTTTATTTTGGATAGTCTCACTTGTGGTGGGACGGACCAAAAGAAAAAGAAGTCTCTATACTATACGTTGACTTTTGTTAGAAAATTAAATACTTAATTTCGTTTGGAAACAAAACTATTTAGGAATTGGATCATTTGGAGACAATTTACAGAGTAAAATATTCATTTCACTCTACGTTGTTAAGTTCTTTACTGGTTGATCAGTCAAACTCCACAAAATTCAGCTTAAGAAAATTGTGAAATTCAACTTCCAAATTTACTCTACTTTTATTAGGGGAATGATAAATTTACATTAAAAGAAAATAATAAAAAAAAATAAAAATAAATAAATAATAAATTTACATTAAATTTGTAGATCAAGGTGTTATTCTGAGATGTAAAATTTAGACTGTTTGCTGTAATCAAAATATCTTCTCAAATTTACTCTAATTTTTCAAAGATTGGAAAAAAATATTCTCTCTTCTAAATAATTGTGTGCTTAAAGTAATCATAAAATGAGCGTCAACTTTGTACTAGATTTACTAAATTCACTCTATAAAATGTCATTATTTATTTATGAGAAAATTTTGGGGGAAACTAGTTTCTCCATCCATAAGTTATAAAAAGTCATGTTTTTATAGAGTTTAAGGTTTAAGGTTTAGGGCTTAATGTTTAGGGTTTAGTGTTTTAGGTTTGGGGTTTAAGGGTTAAAAACATGACTTTTTATAACTTATGATGGAACTAGTTTCCTCCAAAACACACTCTTTATTTTTTACACCGGGCCTGGGGTATTGTTATGAATAATATTTATTTCTGTGAAAATATGGGTTTTTAACCCTTTTCCCATTTTTTCAAAAAGTCCACCTGTGTTTAAAAAAAAAAAACTCCAATAAATTTAAAATACTATATCTTGAGATTTTGAAGTCAAAAAAAATATTTAAAAATACCGGTGTGTTCGTCTCAACGAGACGAACAAAACTACATAGGTCATGATATGGTTTGTTTTTTTTTTTTTTTTTTAAAAAAACATTTTTTAACACACAAAAAATTGGGTTGTTTCGCCTCCTGAGATGTAACACTTTCTTATAAAGAAAGTAACAGTTTGTTCTTAAAAAAGTAACACTTTTATTTGTAAGATGTAACAGCAATTTTGTAAAATAATATAAATAGTTTTTGTGGTTAGAAAATGTAACACTTTTTTATGAAGAAAGTAACAGTTTGGTCTTAAAAAAGTAACACTTTATTGTAAGATGTAACATCAATTTCGCAAAATAATATAAATAGTTTTTTTTTTTGAAAAAAAAAAAGTGTTACATATGAGAAAAAAGTGTTACATTTCCTTATAAAAAGTGTTACATCTTGGTATAAAAAGTGTTACTTCTGTTGGCGAGTAAAAAAAATGGCGGGTCAAAAAAAAAATGGCGGGAAACGGTCTCACAAGGTGAGACCGTCGCATGGTAGTCCTCCCCTTGAAATAATTAAATATTTTAATTGATTGAAAATATCAATCTGTCTCCTAAATAAAGTGTGTATCATAAATTTGTGAATATTTACTACCCTTGATAGTATGAATTTAGAACAAGTATTTGGGCAAACAAAGTGTCACGGGCAAGATGATGAGGTGCACGTGATTTGCAAGAAATAGTGATTGGCGGGTCTTACAAACAAAGCTGGTAAATCCATCTCTTTTCATACTACCCAAGATTCAATTTTTAGCATCAAGCTATAAGAAAAAAAAACAGAGGTTACAAATCTTTTTTTTTTTTTCATAGACTATTCATCTGCCACAGAAGCATACATTAAGTAATTGTAGTACTCCCTCCTCCCTCCCTAAAAAAATATCCTTATTTTTTCATTTTAAATATTCTCTCTCAATGAATATATATACTCCCTCTGTCCCCGATTAATGGGAACAGTTTGACTTTTTTGATCAACTGAGTCAATCATAATTTTATGAATATCTAAATATCTCTATGAAATTCTAAAAATTGTTAATTTTTCACTATTAGAAATACTATCATTAACAATTTTTAGAATTGTATAGAGAGAGAAAATAAGTGTATTAAAAGTTTAAAACATTTCTAGTTTGAGCAGTGTCACTTGTGCTAGGTCGGATCAAAAAGGAAATAAGTGTCACTTGTGCTGAGGCGGAGGGAGTATATATATATATACTATATTATAAAATCCAAAATTTATTTACATTGACTTTTGTTTGAAAATTAAATAATTAAGTTCGTTTGGAAACAAAACTATCTAGGAATTGGATCATTTGGAGACAATTTACAGAGTAAAATATTCATTTCACTCTATACGTTGTCAAGTTCTTTACTGGTAGATCAGTCACTCCACAAAATTCAACTAAGAAAATTGTGAAATTCAACTTCCAAATTTACTCTACTTTTATTAGGGGAATGATAAACTTACATTAAATTTGTAGATCTAAGGTTTTATTTTGATAAATCCGGCAATTGCCATCGTTTACAGCGAATGATACTTGCCCTAATAGTAACACAAATTCTCCACAAACTCCCCGGAGGGAGGCGAACCACTGTTTGCTGTAATCAATGAATGATATCGTCTCAAATTTACTTTAATTTTTCAAAGATTGGAAAAAAAATACCTCTTCCAAAATAACTGTGTCCTTAAAGTAATCATAAAATGAGTGTCAACTTTGTACTAGATTTTCTGAATTCACTCTAAAAAAAAATGTCATATTTTTTTGACACCGGCCTGGGGTATTGTCATTGAAAATATTTATTTATACTTCTGTGTTAACCATACTGATTAAAAGAAGTCCCATCATCGTTTTTTTTTTTTTTTTTTGTTTAAAGAAAAGTCTGATAATATATACTCCCTCTGTCTCCGGTTAGAGGTGGTCTCCCATGAGAACAAGGGGATCCGTCTCATGCATGAGACGGGTCGCCCCATGACCCATGGGCCGATCCCGCCACGTGGCAACCCACCATTGGCCGGATTTTATTTTTTTTTGGTTTTTTTTTGAGTTTTTATATTTTTTTTTTCGGCTTTTCAGTGGTTTAGCAAAAAATAATAGTTACCATCTCTTAAAGTAACATTGTTCATAAGTAAACGTAATACTTGTTTTAAAAAAACAAAAGCTCGTTTTTACCCATTTGAAAAGTAATAACTTATGTATATGAATGTAATAGTAAGTTTATACAAGTAAATGTAACACTTTGATTGACGAAATTGTAACAGATTTCTATAGATAATGTAATACTTTTACATGTATCATGATAAATTTGACCCCATTGTAACTTATTGTTTGAAAACAAATAGATATCTATACATATATATTACAATTATTTACAAATACTATTACATATAAATAACACGTTTGTTACATTTTAGTTATAATAAGTATTACTTTTGGCAAACGAAGAAAACATAGGAATAACACTATTACTTTAAGAGATGGTAACTATTACTTTAAGAGATGGTAACTATTACTTTTCACAAACCGAAAAAAAACCAAAAATAAAAATATAAAAATTTTTAAAAAAGCAAAAAAAAAAAAAAAATTTTTTTTTTGGGGGCCAATGAGGGGCTGCCACGTGGCAGGGTCCCCCATGGGTCCTGGAGCAGGGTTGTGGGTCGGGTAATGGGTCAAAAAAATGACCCGTCTCACCCATGAGACGGGTTGGAGTGTTCTCACACAAGTTTTTGTCCTCCGGTTAGTGTAGACTTCTTTCCTTTTTTGTCCGTCTCAGGTTAGTGTGGACTATCCCAAAATACCAAAGAATCTTTACTATTCCTCCCACTCATTCTCTCCCCTATTTTAATTTTACACTCACAAACACCAATCAACTTACTATTCCCCCCACTCATTTTCTCTCATATTTAATTTTTCATGCTCACAAACACCTCCTTCTATTATTTATCTCTCTTACTTTTTCTTAATTTGTGTGCTCAAAATTTTGGTCCACACTAACTAGAGACGGAAGGAGTATATATACTCCTTCCGTCCCACCTCACTTAACACCCATGAGGTGGGCACAATAATTAAGGAGAATGAATAAAATAAGGAAAATGTATGGTAGAAAATGAAGAGAGAGAATGAGTGGGGTAAATAGTAGTTTTGGTTGATTAAATTGTGTGGTGAAAAATGAAGAAAGAGAATGAGTGGTGGGGTAGAGTGAATATAAAATTATAAAAAATATGCTATTTTGAGAAGTGTCAAATGAGCTGGGACAGCTCAACATAGAAATAAGTGTCAAGTGAGCTGAGACGGAGGGAGTATATATATATATATATAGAGAGAGAGAGAGAGAGAGAGTAATATAATAATTTTGATATTCAATCTCTCAAAGTTTAAATGAATCATATATTTATATACAAACTATATGAATCCTAATTCTTTTAAGAGTCTAACAAATAATCCATTCTTAATATAACTAACTTTTGTAAGTTGACTGAATAACAATAACTTTTGTAAGTTGACTTAATAATTTAACATATTGCAAAATATTCATAAAAATAAAATATTTTAGACATTTTTTAAATAACTGAGTATATTTAAAAAACAATTTTCGTAAAACAAAAATTGGAGTTAAAACAACAATTGAAGTCTTAGCATTTTCCGGAAAACGTTTTCCTTAGGTGGAGGTAAGGAAAACGTTTTCCTTAGGAATGGAGGAAAACCATTTCCTTGGAAAACATTTTCCCCATTTTCCGGTGTTTAACAAACACCGGAAAATAGGGAAAATGTTTTCCTCCAAACAAACGGAGCAAGTAATCGTACTACTCTCTCCTCCCTCCCTAAAAAATTATGCTTATTTTGTCTTTTTAAATATTGATTTTCTTTTCTTTTTTGAAAAAAATCTTTGTCTCTCTCTATATATTTTTTATCAATATTTTTACTGCTCTTTTTATATATTTGTAAAACTAAATGTAAAGTATTTATGAATTTTTGTCATTTAATTGTAACTAATCAGTAGCGGAGTTACTCATGGGGTAAAGGGGACAATTGCCCCCATTGGTTTTTTAAAAATAAAAATTTACTAGTGTAAAATTTAACAAAAATTAGAGTTTTGAGTGCAATTTGTTGAAATTTGTCCCCTTTGAGATAAAAATAATACTCCCTCCGGTCCAAAATAACTGTCACTTTTGGACTAAAATTTTGGTCCAAAATAATTGTCACTTTTGAGCTAAGTGTCTCTTTTATCCTTGCATTGAAACTTGTTCTCCTTTATTAATTATCTTATTGTGAGACATTAATGTAAGAAAGTTGCACACTTAATAGGGGTAAAGTTGGAAATTTTGTCCCTAAGTCATGATAATTATTACATTTCTTAAGAGTTGTGCAAATGCAAAAAAAGACAGTTATTTTGGACCGGAGGGAGTAATACACAATCATATTTTTTTTTGCCCCAATTGACGAAAATACATTTAAATTTTTTTTATTGTGTAAATTTTGCACCTGTTGACATATTTTTTTTGGCTCAACCCACTAATAAAAAAAGTAAAATTTTTCAGAATGTCCAATCCGAGTACAGATCTCCTATGCCCCTCCGTGTGGACTGTTTACATGCATGGATAACATCAACATAAACGGTTGAGATTAGAGGGGCACAGGAAGGGGCCCAAGAAATCTGGACTTGTCCAGTCCACCAAAAATAAATTCGGAAATTATATTTATGGAGGGAGTATGAATGTATAATGAATGATCACTACATCAAATGCATGCAAATAAATGAACATAATTACAGCCGTACTTTGAGCACTGTGAAAAAAATGGTTGATGAGACCGAGCCTTCTAGGCCGGATGTTCTACGGTCCAAAACGATGCGACCTAATGCGCCCGAACCGGACCTGAACTCTTGGGGCCGAACCGGCGAGGAACGCGGGCAAGTAAGCCCGAGGGGACCGATCTCCCTGATATATATGCCCGAGATGGCTCTGCCTCCCGCTATCCTGAGGAGCCCGTAGTGCCCAGCTGGCATAAACGTACACAAGACGTCACCTATTCGTACCTGACACACCATAACGGTTGGTGGTGGAACCATGCTTCCCTGACAGACACGCCACCTTCCCAGCCACTCTCCTGACCGATCCACTGGGGACTCGCCACGTGTCCTCCCAGTACCAGGGTGGTTAGTACCTTGTGCAAGTTTCTTTCCCTTGGTCATATATATACTTCTTTTCGCTCCCATGAGCAAGGTACGTGCTCTATCCAAACCACACACACAAGATCCTCATTGATCTTCTTCTTAGGTTTTCCTCAGAGATCTTACTCTCACACCCGAGGGCCTAAGCCGGATTCAAACCCCGGCTCTGGTCTTAACGGTGTTCTTGTCTGTGTTGTGATCAGGATCAAGAGACAGCAAACCGGAGATCTAGTCTCCATGACCCCAGAAATCTAGGGCGTCATTAGTGGTTCCATTGCCGGGAATCGATAATCTTCCTAGCGCAATCTTATGAGTTCTTTCGAATTCCCAGTCTAGTCTGACTCAATACCCTTTATTGCAAGTCGTCAGTTCAAGTTTCAGTCATCTCATCTTGAGTTTCCACCGTTCAAAGCCATTCTTTTGTTTTATGGTTCTAAAAATACATTCGACCGTCCTGCTGACCCTCGACATTCCAAATATTTGCAATTACTGGGAAAGAAATCTTGAACCTAAATGCTATCCCTTCGAAACAAGCGCCTCAAGGATCCATCTTTGCCAGATTGGGAGACAAGGCGCCTAGTGGCAGCTCGGGCACTCTCTCTCAGAAAGCAAGAAGAGAGGCAGATCTGAGAGATCATATCGAAACTTCAAAAGCACGCAAGGCACAGAAAATCCCCGTCACTCCCCTCACCCCTGAGCAGATTCAAAAGAAAATCCAGCTCCTGAAAGACAGGCACAATCTAGTAGCGGAAGGGCTTCAGTTAAACCTGGCCCTAGAAGAGCTATTCAATGCCGAGGCTGACACGGGAATCCCTCTTGAAAGATCGAAAACTCATGGTTCTAAAAGCGGAGCCAGCAGGGTGGAGGGAAAGAAGAAGAGAACGATCGTTGTGGAGGACGACGATGAAGAAGGAGAGGAAGGGAGAAAGAGTGAAGAAGGAGAGTCACAACCTAGAAAGTCCAAAGGCCACTACAAGGGAAAAGCAACTGTTAGAACCGGAGAGCAATTTGCGGGGACGGCGAAAAAGGTGAAAACCGGGGGAGAGACTGACTACAAGGTCCAGGGAATGATCAGGGACCTATGGGAGTCTAAGCAAAGTGTGGCAAAGTGCATTGGACCCATAAATGCTTTTGCCTCCTGGATAGCTGATTCACCAATCCAGCGAGGAAAAGTCCCCACGCTAGACGCTTATGACGGCTCGTCTAACTCAAAAAGCCATGTTGGGCGGTTTGAAGGGCAGATGGCTCTATTCTCAACAGATGAGGCCGTAAAATGCAAAGCTCTAGCATCCACCTTCAAAGGGAAGGCGCTGGGATGGTTATTGGCCCATAAGCCCCGCTCCATTTGCAGCTACGAGCAACTGCGGACGTCGTTCCTGAATTCGTTCGCGGGCGCTGGGGAGGTCGCAAGACCAAAATCGGACCTATGCGGTGTGAAGCAATATCCCGGGGAAAGTACGAAAGCGTACATCACTCGGTTTCAAAAATGACCGAACAAATCGTGGACCTAACGAGGAATGACATCGAGCTGTGCTTCTTGGGAGGATTAACATCCTATACCTTGAGGCAAGAATTCGCTTGTCGAAAGCCCGAGGGAACGGAGGAAATGTACAATCGAGCCATTGCCATGGCCGGGGTAGAGCCCTCATTCATGGATGATGCCCGCAGGAGCATAAGGGATAGGCTCGAGCCCGCTCATGACTCAAGGTACCACGCAGGCTATTCGGGGGGGGGGGTAGTGGTGGCCGAAATAGAGGCAGACCGAGAGGCACGACTAATTTCAAAAGAACTGACAACACCTTCACTCCTTTGATAGCCCCAAGGACTGAGATTCTGCGGGCAGAAGCCCTGCCTCCTCCCCCCTCCCCTAGAAAGAAAGCCTTATGAGGCGAACAAAAAGAAGTGGTGCGGCTACCATAAAAGCCACGGGCATAACACAGATGAGTGTTTTCAGATGAAAAATATAATACAACAGAAAGTCGAGGCCAGAGAATTGAAAAAATGGATCGAGGGACCCAGCAGTAAAGGAGAAGCCACACGGGGACATGTCCAATATGTTAGGGATAACGATGCCGACGGGGAAAAACGCTATGACATCCAGTATATCGGGGAAGAAGCCCCGAGCAACACCCAGCTCTCTATTCAGATCAAGAAATTGGAAAAGGTGTTCCTGATACCTGCATACCCACCCGAGCAAGAGGAAATGATCGGGTTCAAGAGGAGCGAGCTGGCCTCCACCCTCTTCCATTCAACACAGCCATTGACAATCAAGATGGCTATTGGTAGAGCGGATATTGGGAGGGTCCTCATTGATACCGGGGCTTCACGGGACATACTTTACTTCCATTGTTTAGAAGAAATGGGGATGTCCGAGGCGCACTTAACCCCATATGCGGGCTTGTTGGAAGGGTTCACGAATCATACGGTCTACGCAAAAGGGACCATTGACTTCGAACTGACCATTGGAGAGAGGCCGTTCGAGAAAACAACCCGTGTCACGTTCATGGTGATCGATCTGAAATCCCAATACAACGCAATCTTGGGAGTGACCGCTCAGGCTGCCCTTGGAATCGTTGCATCAATCCCTCACCAGAAAATCAAGTTCAGCACCCCCGCAGGGATAGCATGCATCGAAAACAAGCCCGAGCTTTTCCTCAAAATAATAGAGAAGAAAAGAAGGGAGAGCGCGATGGGGCCAAGATTGGTGAGCCCGAGGGAGGCAAAAAAGGTCAAAACCAACAGCAACGGGACCGAGGACGCGGCCATGATTGGAACTTTGTCATTCCACTCAACACGGGCAGAGTTTAAGCGGAGTAGGAGAGCCCGTCGTATTGCCGCAGAAACCGAGCACATAGACATCGTGATTGATTCGCTGCACGACAGAGAAATAAGGGACATCCGCCCCAACGATGCTCTGAAGGATGTAGTCATAAATCCCGCTTACCCCGAACAAACGGTCAAGGTCGGGCTGGAAATCCCCGCGGAAGAAAGGAAGATTCTGATAGAACTGCTGCGAAAAAGCTTGGATGTATTTGCCTGGACCGTCGACGATATGAAGGGGATAAGTAGAGAGGTCATCGAGCATGAACTGAATATCGATCCCACATTTATCCGGGTCCTCCAGAAAGAAAGATACTTTTCACCGGAGAAGAAAGCGGCGATCAAAATCGAGGTAGATAAGCTGCTGAAAGCAGGAATCATAAGCCCGATCAAATATCCGAGGTGGTTAGCCAACGTCATCATGGTAACCAAAGCAAATGGAAAGTGGAGGATGTGCGTGGATTTCACCGATTTGAACAAGGCCTGCCCTAAGGATTGTTACCCTCTTCCCCGGATCGATCAATTAGTAGACTCTATTGCCGGGCATAGGGTGTTGAGCTTTATAGATGCGTACTCGGGCTACCATCAAATCAAAATGAAGGAGGATGACGTCCCGTCATGCGCTTTCTATGCCGCGGGCAAAACCTACACGTTTAACAACATGTCGTTTGGCCTCAAGAATGCGGGCGGTACGTATCAAAGGATGGTAGGAATCGTCTTTGATGATCAATTAGGCCGGAACCTGGAGGCTTACATCGACGATATGGTTATCAAGACCAAGGAGACCTCTCACGACATTGATGTGGCAGAAACCTTCACCAACCTCCGGTAAAATAACATGAAGCTTAATCCCTCCAAGTGCGCTTTCGGAGTAAAGGCAGGAAAATTTTTGGGTTTCATGGTGAACCAAAGAGGGATCGAAGCAAACCCCGAGAAAATCATGGCATTGATAAACATGCAGCCCCCCAGATGCGTTAAGGAGGTGCAGAAGCTTAATGGCCGCATTACGGCTTTGGGAAGATTCATTGCCAAGTCAGCCGAAAAGTGCCTGCCCTTCTTCAAAACTTTGAAAGGAGGAGGAGAGAAGGGTTTTGAGTGGAACGAGGACTGCCAGAATGCTTTTGAGCAAATAAAAGCTTACCTGGGAAAGTCGCCGCTGTTGAGCAGCCCAGTGTTTGGGGAGGAACTCTATGTTTTCTTGGCCGCAACAGATCACGCAGTGGCCGCGGTTTTGGTATGGGAAGAGGGCAACCTTCAGAAACCCGTGTATTATGTCTCCAAGGCACTATCTGCTGTGGAAGTCCGCTATCTAAACATTGAAAAGCTAGCCTTGCTCGTGGCCGCTCGGAAGCTGCGGGCATACTTCATCGCCCACCCAATCACGGTTTATTCAGACACCCCGCTGAAAAAGATACTCCATAAGCCCGAATCCTCGGGGAGAATGCTATCGTGTTCTATAGAGCTGACTGAATTTCAGATTACCTACTCCCCGCGGAAGACCATCAAGGCACAGGCACTGGCGGACTTTGTGGCAGAAACCACATTTGAAACAAAGGAGAGTGAACCGGACAAAACCCAACCCGCAAAGACAAAGAAAAAGAGAGGTAAGAAGGCAATGGTTGCTGAGGAGATACCGGAAAATTGCTGGTCGTTAAGTGTGGATGGATCCGCGGGAAAGACTGTCAGCGGTGCCGGAATACTCTTGACCGCCCCGGAGGGTCAAAGATTCAAGCGAGCCTTGAGATTTAAGTTCGCGGTCTCAAACAATCAGGCCGAGTACGAGGCATTGATAGCGGGCTTGGAATTAGCCCGGGACATGAAAGTATCGAAGCTGGTCGTGAAAAGCGACTCACAACTAGTGATAAACCAGGTGAAAGGGGAATACGAAACAAATCACCCGGTGTTGGTCAAATACAAGGAGCTCGCGACAAACTTGTTAAAGGAATTCGAGTACCATGAGCTGAACCAAGTTAACCGGGCTGAGAATTCCGAGGCGGACTTGCTTTCCAGGATCACAAACGAAGACATTGCCAAGCTTAGTGTGGACTGCTGGATAGAGTTCACGGAGCGCCCAACCATTGACAGGATAGAGATCCACCAAATTGGAGAGTCGGAAAAAGATTGGGTTGACGAGATCAGGGAGTATATCAAGCAGCAAACCCTCCCCAACGACCCTGACCGGGTAAGAGTCTTAATGAAAAAGGCCGCTAGATACACGATCATTGATGGCGTGCTTTATCGGAGATCCTTCACCAAACCGCTGCTGAGGTGTGTCAAGTCCGAAACAGTCACCAACTTGTTATACGAAGTTCACGAAGGCGTGTCTGGAGGGCATCCCGGACACTATCCGATAAAATCAGATTCCTCGGGTATTATTGGCCAACAATGAAAAGAGATGCAGAAGACTACGTCCGCAAATGTGATCAGTGCCAGAGGTTCGCCAACATACCAAGGCAGCCGTCCACGGAGCAGAGTTTGGTAGTCCCAACTTGGCAATTTGATATGTGGGGGATTGATTTGATTGGGCCTTATCCCAAAGCGCCCGGGGGAGCGCAAATGGTAGTGGTTGCAGTGGATTATTTCACAAAATGGGTTGAGGCAAAAGCACTGACTAGTACTACGGAAGCAAATATTATCAAGTTCGTCCACGATCACATATTCTGTCGGTTTGGTCTACCGCGGGCTATTGTCTCCGATCACGGACCCCAATTTCAAAGCAAGTTTACGGCGGAATGCAAGAGACTCAACGTAGAACATCGACAATCCTCAGTCGCAAGACCGCAGGGAAATGGACAGGCCGAGGCCGCGAATAAGTTGCTCATGACCGCTTCGCACAAAAGTTTGAAGGGAAGGAGTGGTGGCTGGATGGAAGAGCTCAGTACTGCTCTATGGGTTGTCCGAACCACGACAAGGAACTCAACGGGAGAAACCCCTTTTTCCCTGACATATGGATCAGAGGCGGTCGCACCTGTGGAAGTAGCCTTGCCCACCTATAGGGTCGCCCAATTTAATGAAACAGAGAATGAGGGAGCCCGCATAAAAGACTTAGACTCTACCGAAGAAAAACGGTTGGAAGCACGGGCAAAGATGGTCAATTACAAGCAGAAGGCCAAAGTTCATCATGACAAAAGGGTGAACAAGAGATCGTTTGCCGTGGGAGACTGGGTTCTGAGGAAATTTGAAGTCACAGGGAGGCAGCACGGATACAACAAGCTTTCGCCCAATTGGGAAGGCCCTTATCAGATTGCCCGCGTGATCAAAGAGGGAACCTACAGGCTTCTAACGGCAGAAGGAAAATACTTGAAAAATGCCTGGCATAGTGATCATCTGAAGAAATATTACCCTTAGAAGACAGAATTGTAGACCTTGAAATCTTTTTGCAGTCAATAGCAGTTAGAAATTGTGGAATTACTCATGTATTGTAACGAAATCGCAGTGTAATCTGTTCGAGTAAGTAAATAATACTGCTATCGTTTTCTGAAATTACTCAAGTATGTTCGTTCTCAAAGCGCGGTCATGTGCTCTCGAGCTAGACCGCATGCCCGCGATGCGGATGCCGTTTGCAAGTCTACGAACGATGCGCGGTCATACGCCCTCGAGCTAGACCGCAGGGCCCATGTCTTACGCCCTTGAGCTAGACTAAAGTGGGAGAATGAATTCCTTGGTGGGATTATTTCCTTGTGAAATTCCTAAGACCCAAGATGCGCGGTCATACGCCCTCGAGCTAGACCGCAGGGCCCATGTCTTACGCCTTTGAGCTAGACTAAAGTGGGAGAATGAATTCCTTGGTGGGATTATTTCCTTGTGAAATTCCTAAGACCCAAGATGCGCGGTCATACGCCCTCGAGCTAGACCGCAGGGCCCATGTCTTACGCCCTTGAGCTAGACTAAAGTGGGAGAATGAATTCCTTGGTGAGATTGTTTCCTTGTGAAACATTCCTAAGACCCAAGATGCGCGGTCATACGCCTTCGAGCCAGACCGCAGGTCCCATGTCTTACTCTTTTGAGCTAGACAAAATGGGAGAACAAATTCCTTGGTAAAAATATTTCCTTGTGAAATATTCCTAAACCTAAGATGCGCGGTCATACGCCCTCGAGCTAGACCGCAGGGCCCATGTCATACGCCCTCGAGCTAGACTAAAGTGGGAGAAGGCGCGGCCATACGCCTCGAGCTAGATCGCGTGCACGGAAACAAAGATAGTTCATACAAGAACAAACCTTCTAAGCTATGTAATCAAAAGAGCGATAGCAAAAGAGCACGCAAGAGAGGAAATCAATAGCAAAGCTGGAAACAAATATACTTATACAAACCAAAAAATTACTTGTTCGAAAATGTCCGGACCTACACTATTACAAAAAATCCCCAGGATGCAACCCGGTCTGATCTTCAAGAGGCCGGGGGAGGAGCATTCTCCATCTCTGGAACAGAGGCAGAGGCATCAGTGTCATGTACAGATCCAGATTGATCCTGAGAAGCATCAGCAAGTGCGGAGGCATAAGGAGAGTAAGGAAGAACCATACCATCAATGTACGGGCCGCCGGGGCCAAAAGTTCTCTCCAAAGCTGCGACCAGAGGCAAGGTTCCCTCGACAGAATATCTGAATCCATCAATAGTGGAAAGAAGATCTTGGACAGTGACCGGAGCGACGAGAGGGAGAGTTGATCTGACAGACTCGGGAAACTCGGAGAGTTGGTCCGTGGTAAAGGGCACTAGAGCATGGCCAGAAAAGCATTGAGGGTCTGAGGCCGTAATGGAGCAAAGAATCGCAATCTCTTGCGCAGTGTATTTGCCCGTAGTTGCCAGATTACGATCTACTGTATGGAGATCTGAGTTATATTGCTCTATGCTTGCCTCCTCCACCATCTCTCTATAAGCATCAGACGCCTCAAACTCGGCCACGGCTTTCCCTCGCTCTTCTTTCAGAACGAGTTCCCGGTCTTTCTCAAACTGCATCGCCTCCAAAACTTTGCCATCCAGCTCATCAACCCTCTCCGATAAGCTCCTATTTTTCTCCCTCTCCTCTTCCAACCGCTTGTCAGCCTCAGCCAAGAGAGCCTCAAGCCGTTGCTTCTCAGATTCAAAACTTGATCTCTCAGTCTCGGCTCGGTCTTTGGCCTCCCGAGCTGCCTCAAGGTCATGGCTCAGTTTTGAATTTTCCGTGACCGCAACAATCAACTCGGCATCCTTGTTCTTCAGCTCCTCTCCCGAGCCCTCCAAAACCTTGGACAAGCGGGCAATCTCATCCTGAGCCTCCGCGAGCTTCTTGCTCTTCGCCGCGACCAAAGCCATTTCAGCCTCATATTGAGATCGCATGTATAGCAGGTCGTTGCTAACCTGTTTTGGTGAAGGGGCGAATAAAAATCATATCAAAAGCGGAAAGAAAGACCACATCGATATATGGAAAGGAAGACTACATCAACTTGGACAAGGAAGATAGAGCACTAACCTCAGCCATGGCTAAGCCCGCGTGACCCATGGCGGTCAAAAAATTGGTCTTGGACAGCACCTTTTGCTGGTAATCTGGAAAGTTCATACGGTGCAGGAGCCCATCGCCTACGTAAGAATTAAAGCCGCGGCGGCTATGAAGATCAACCCCATATACCTCAGGGGCCTCAGCTACCTTCTTCCCGAACTCCTTGGCCCGGGCTTTATCTTCAATCAGCTCCACAGGGAAGCGCTTCGAGCATAAAGTCCCTTTGGCGGGGGAAGATACAGTAAAACCGCGGGAAGGAGACTCCAGACGGGGTTGTTTATTTTTTGAAGGCAAAGGGTCAGCGTTCGGACTCGGACCCCTTTTCTTCGGAGCCTCGGGCACTGTTCTGCCTGCATCGTGCGGGAGAGAGGGAGACCCCGAGCCCGCCAAATATTTTCCCCGTCCGCTCCCACGGGGCCGTAGAGGAAGCTCACCCGTCGTCGGGACAACTGCAACAACCTTTTTAGACTTGTCCAAAAGGTCCGTGATCGGCAATTTCCTCCCTGGGGCCTCGGCCTTTTGCATTTCGGCCTGCCTCTGCTGCTTCGCCTCAGCCTCCCGCTGCTTCGCGGCCAATTTCAAAGCGTTAATATTCTTGGGAGGCATGGTATCAGTGGGATCTGCGGGCAAAAGCAACAATCAGTCAGATATGATCGGGTAAACTAACAAGTAAGAAATTTCAGTTGATTAAGTATGAAAAAGACCGGTCAAGCCCGGATCCGGGCATTGTTCCCTCAATCGGCAAGCAGGGCACTCATGGGCAAAGGCAAAATCCTGGTGAACCTTCCAACAAGGATCCCGCCACATAGGAGCCATGTTAACCCTGCTCTCAAAATCAGGATTTCGGCATGGGGCCACCCCGGCATAAGCCAAAAGACTCTCATTGTTGATAATAGCTTGAACGTCAAAAACTTGTTCAACCTCGACCACGGTCTGGTCCTCTAAAGTAACTGATTTCGTATGCCGGGCGAGATAATCCTGCATGGCGGACGCAAGCTCGATACCCCCATCTGAGCTAGGATAATCCTTGGAAGATATTGACACCGGGGAAGTATTATCAGGCTTAGAAAAAGGCCACCCGAGTCGATTCTGAATCACCAGAGGATATCTCTGCCACTGATCGAATTTGTTAGAAGCCGCAGAAAAAATCTTTTTTCGACCTGGGTTTCGTTTTCAAGCTCAAACTGCTCGCGGTGACCTGATGGGTGAAGAAAACGTACAAGGCAGACAAAGAGGGTTCATAGCCCAGTACCCTACTTACGACAATAAAAGACACCAGATAACGAATTGCATTGGGGGTCAGGTCCATTGGGAGGCACCTGGAAAACTCAAGGAATTCGCAAATGAAGGGGTCCAAGGGAAGTCTGAGGCCATTCTCAAATTGAACGGGATAAAAGACACAAGCAACGCTATCCGCCCGAACGCGGGCAGGACCAATCAAACTACTCCCCGAATGAGATGTATAATCATCAAGACCGCCGACGAGATAGATTTTGCGATCAATGTGATACACAGCTAGAAACTCATCATCGGAGTCCTGCTCTTCCACCATGCCCGCTCCAGAACTGGATGCTCCAGTTTGACTCGCAACCCTATCGTCAGGCCCCTCGGGGAAGGAAGCCAAAATTTGAACAGGGGAGCGGACGCGTTTGACCATACGCGCGGTAGCTGGGGCCATTCTCTCTAAATCCCCCCGGGGGTCAGAGGGTGTCTCAGATGACTCAGACTCATCAACTAGCCCGTGAGCCACGATCGCTCCAACCTCAACCTCAAGAGCAGGTTCACCATCAACCCTCATTTCTTGATCGGAAGCTTCCGCACTGCTCGTGACCTCAATAACACCAGGGGCCAAGCCCGGAGATCGTGCCTGTTCGTCCTCCTCGTCATTAAAAGGAGCGTCCATCCAACTGTGAGAATCAGGGCCACTTGAGGCTACACGCTCCCCGCACGACCTTACCAACCTTCTAGCGTTTCCAGCCATATCTACATTATCGGGGAATCGAGTTAAAACAGCCATGACAAAAATGCCCAAGTGTTCCTCTCCCCCCAACACCCCCATCCTTGTGGAATCATAATGGACGGAGGGACCTGTTTCCCACAACAGGGGCAATACCCAGGGTTCCCAGCTATATGCTAAACCTATGGCAATGAACTCATTCAAAGGCAACCGTTTCCAGGCATTCAACAGGAACCTGTATACTCCACCGGTCCTCCGGCAACAACCAAACAGGTCAGGACGGAGTTTACGCCCTAAATCCAGCCCTTCCATGGCTACAACAATATTTCAACAAATTTTCAGAAATTAGGAGCCAGAATCCGGACTCGAAGACACAAGGTTACGAGAAGTCACATAAATCTCGTATAAATCCGTAAGCTCGACATGAGCAAGTTTTTAGGGTTCGCGCTCGAAAACGGCGACGAAAAGAATGGCGGAAATTAAGACGACGAATCGAAACAAAGAAGAAAAAGTGAAGTTCGGAACAATACCTGTAAATTAGAAGTAATGAACGAGAACGAGATCTTCAAAATCAGGAATCCGGAGAAGCAAAGTCTTCGTTGGAACTGGAAAGTAGAGAGACGGGAGTTGTGAAAGTTTGGAATGATTCAGCATCCGTGATATTTATAGCGCCAGAAATGGGTCGGATCGACCCAAAATATCTGGTAACCCGATCGAAACCCGAAAAGTGAAGAGGCGGGAATTGCTTTTTCGAATACTGATGACGGTTCGCATTTAATGAACGTGTTCCTGGTCATGTCAAAAGGCAGACGGCTACGTCACTAGTCTGACACAAGGGGCCCACCTGTCCTTTCGTCAACCACTATTCTAAGACTCCCGTCCCATTGCAATCCGTGCCCGCATTTATTGCGATTTGCCCGAATCGAGCCTGGGAAGTATAACTCCTCGCGCCGCACATGAATGAGCTGACCCTCGGAGTTAGGGGCCACTGATGAGACCGAGCCTTCTAGGCCGGATGTTCTACGGTCCAAATCGATGCGACCTAATGCGCCCGAACCGGACCTGAACTCTTGGGGCCGAACCGGCGAGGAACGCGGGCAAGTAAGCTCGAGGGGACCGATCTCCCTGATATATATGCCCGAAATGGCTCTGCCTCCCGCTATCCTGAGGAGCCCGTAGTGCCCAGCTGGCACAAACGTACACAAGACGTCACCTATTCGTACCTGACACACCATAACGGTTGGTGGTGGAACCATGCTTCCCTGACAGACACGCCACCTTCCCAGCCACTCTCCTGACCGATCCACTGGGGACTCGTCACGTGTCCTCCCAGTACCAGGGTGGTTAGTACCTTGTGCAAGTTTCTTTCCCTTGGTCATATATATACTTCTTTTCGCTCCCATGAGCAAGGTACGTGCTCTATCCAAACCACACACACAAGATCCTCATTGATCTTCTTCTTAGGTTTTCCTCAGAGATCTTACTCTCACACCCGAGGGCCTAAGCCGGATTCAAACCCCGGCTCTGGTCTTAACGGTGTTCTTGTCTGTGTTGTGATCAGGATCAAGAGACAGCAAACCGGAGATCTAGTCTCCATGACCCCAGAAATCTAGGGCGTCATCAATGGTCTCTTGGAAACTTAAATGCTCTTTCATCTTCTCTTGCAACTAATTACAAATATCACACACACACACACACACACTTGTTACTGGAGGAACTGTCTAAGTCTTAGTCAATATGTTCTTTCTTTATTACTTCTAGTAATCAACAAGCTCTTCACTTTATATTCATAATTCACATTTTGCTTTTGTTTCTTCTTTTTTTTTTCACCTTTAAAGATTCATTTTTTCAGCTTTTGAACCATTAAAAAGCATCTTTAAGGTACACATTTCATCATCCTTCTTCACTTAATAAAATGGACATGCACTAGAAAAATCATTTCTTACCCACAAAGTAATCTATTCATCATCGTACTGTCTTTCTTAATTTTTTCTCTGTGTATCAAACTTCCTGGGAAATTCAGAAGAGAAAGAGAGATGGCGTGTCTGAACCGCGACGTCGAGGCGAAGAAGAAGATTGAGGTTAAAGGTCGAGGCTTGATTGACATCATCTTTTCTTGGTCTATTGGTCATGTACTCAACAAAGATCTCTACAAGGGCGAGGTTACATTTTTTTTTTATTATTTTTTTCCCCATATTTATTGTTTCTTAAAATAGGGTTTAAGCATATACTCCCTCCGTCCCAAAATGATTTCATACTTTTTTCGACCTTACTACGAAGGTACTTATGAGCAATGGTTTTAGGTTGATTTGATTATCCTGATGAGAATCTAATACTTGTTATTGATAATCTTGTTGATGGTGTGTCAATAACAAGTTTTAGATTTTCATTAGTAGAATTGAGTTCAACCTAAAATTATTGCTCAAAGATCCTTTATAGTAACGGCGAAAAAAGTATGAAGATCATTTTGGGACGGAGGAAGAAGTAACTATTCAGAATGTGTAAGTAGTGTAAAAGCTCTGAAATATTCATAGTTCATGCATAGAACTATTCAGAATGTGCAAGTAGTGTAAAATCTTTAACCTCTGAAATATTCAGACATCAAGCACAAAATTATCATTGTTTTTGGTTAAGGTTAAGCTTTGTTGCTACATTCATCGTTAAGAAAGAAAATCATCTCATTAGTAATGATCATGCGTTTAACAGGTGGGAGAAATTCCAATGACATTCTTGTCAACAAACCATTATATGAAATCATTCATTTACCCTCTTCTGGAGGAAACTCGCGCGGATTTGCATTCGAAACTTACTTCAATCCCTAGCGCCCCTACTTGTAAGATATTCAGTCTGAATCCGTTTTTAAAACGATTCAAGCCTCCAAAAGACTTGTTCTATACCCTTTCGCCAATGCGAATGCAAGATGCTAAGAAAGATGATGGATTTTACGAGCCTGAGGTGGGCGATCTTATTGCCTTGACTGATGTAAGACCAAAATGCATTGATGATCTTAACAAGCCGAATAGTCCATATCTCATAGCCATAGTTGATGGATCGAAAGATGAGAAACTTACTATCTTGTCATCAAAGCCGGTTCTCTTTCAGAAAGAAACAGATGAGAATGATAAAAAGGGATCAAGAATTTTCGCTGTTTATCTGACGAATATGACGACAAATATTCGCATTTGGCAAGCATTGAGCTCAGAGTTGGAGGGGGCAAATATGAGAATTATCAGAAATGTTCTGCAATTTAACTCCACCGTAAGGATCTCATTCTGTTCTTGCTTACTTATCCCTCTTTTTGATGGTACAAGAATTGATTCACTGACATTTTTGTTGTGTTTTTTTCCAAGGATGATGATGGCTGTAATCAATGCTCTTCTGAAGAAATTAAGGGAGTTCCCGTTTCAAAACTAAGGCAAGTCGTCCGTGCCTTTAAGTTGGATGATTCCCAAGAATCCGCAGTGCTAAATTGTATGGCAACAGAAAATTGCCATCATAAAAATACTGTAAAATTGATATGGGGACCACCCGGGACGGGAAAGACAAAAACGGTTGCTTCGCTTTTGTTTACGTTGCTAAGAATGAAGTGCAGGGCAGTTACTTGTGCGCCTACGAATATTGCAGTACTAGGAGTAACAACACGAGTTATGAGCTTAGTAAGGGCATCCATGGAGTATGATACATACGGATTGGGAGATATAGTTTTGTTTGGAAACGGGGAGAGGATGAAGATTGATGATTATGATGAGCTTTACGACGTGTTTCTTGATAACCGTGTTAAAGCTCTCGCGAGTTGTTGTGCTCCACAGTCTGGATGGAAGGGGAGTGTGCAGTGGATGATTAGTATGCTTGAAGACCCTGAAGAGAAGTATCGTTTATACGTGGAAAAAGAAAGACAGAAAAACGATGATGATGAAAATAGCGAGGAAGATGAGGAGGAAGAAGATGAGGGAAATGGTCGAAACAGACAAAAGGATGAAGATGAGGGAAACCGGGAAGACTTGAAAGAAGCAAAGAAAAAGAAAGTATGGAAGGAACTCATTGTTAAGACCGTGAAGGAAAATGCGAAGAAGAAGAAAGGGAAAGGAAAGAAGAAGGGAAAGGAAAAGGAAAAGGCGAAGACGGAGAAAAAAACGAAGAAGAAGTCCGAAGAAAATATTTGGACTTTTGACGAGTTTATTATGAAGGGATTCAGTTTTCTCGGAAGGCACCTAGTGTTTTGTATCAAAGATTTATACACTCATTTGCCAACTTATTTCCTTCCACTCGAAGTGGCGAAACAAATGATTCAATTTCTTGATCTGTTTAAATCTTTTCTAACTTTGATGAACAAAATCGGTGCTCTAAGTGGAGGACTGAAAAAAGCCTTTACCGGAAATGGCTATGGAAGTACACGAAACGAGGACCTAAGCAAGTTCAGAATGGTCAGAACAGAGAGCTTAGAAGTGATCAAGTCTCTTGACGTGATAATCACTTTGCCAGAATTCAAGGAATATTATGATATCAGAAACTTTTGTTTAAAAAACGCGCGTTTAATTTTCTGCACTGCCTCGAGTTCTATTAAGTTGCATATTCCGGGAATGCCACCTTTGGGATTGGTTGTGATTGATGAAGCCGCCCAGCTTAAAGAATGTGAATCTGCCATCCCTTTACAACTTCCGGGTCTTCGACATGCTATTCTCATTGGGGATGAAAGGCAATTGCCCGCAATGGTCCAAAGCAAGGTCTGATAGTTTTTCAATGGTCTGATAACTTAGCAAGCCCTTGATTATAGGACTAATATTTTGTTTTTTTTTCACTTTTGTTGGCTACAGATTTGTGAAGAGGCTGAATTTGGAAGGAGTTTATTTGAGAGGCTGGTGTTACTAGGACATGGGAAGCATCTTCTCAGTGTCCAGTATAGGATGCATCCATTTATAAGCCGATTTCCCAATAAAGAGTTCTATGATAATCAGATTCAGGATGGTCGAAATGTCAGATTACGAGCTTATACAAAGAATTTTCTTGATGGAATAATGTACGGTCCGTACTCTTTCATAAACGTTCCTGGTGGAAAGGAGGGCCAAGATCGAAGTCATAGCACGAAAAATCTAGTAGAAGTGGCTGTGGTTGCAGAGATAGTCGCAAGCCTCTTCAAAGGTATTTCTCCATACACTGATATTCCAGTTTCTCGTGTTGACCATTGTTGACCATCATTGACCATTGTTTCTTTGACTCTATTACAGAAGCTGTGGCTAGAAAACAAAGGGTTAGTGTGGGTTGCATCACACCCTACAAAGCTCAAGTTTTTGCGATTCAAGAAAAACTTGGAAATGCATATAACGGAGAAGGTGATGGTTATTTTTCTGTAAGTGTGCGTTCGGTTGATGGTTTTCAAGGTGGGGAAGAAGATGTGATTATCATCTCAACTGTAAGATGTAACGGGAGGGGATCAGTGGGATTTCTCTCCAATCGTCAGAGAGCGAATGTGGCTCTGACTCGGGCAAAGTATTGCCTTTGGGTTGTGGGAAATGGACCGACGTTAATGAATAGCGATTCCATTTGGAAGAAGCTAGTTTTAGATGCAAAGTCTAGGGGTTGTTTTTACAATTCTAATGATGATAAGAATTTGGCTCGAGCTGCAACGGATGCCTTGATTGAGCTTGGTCAACTCGACACGTTATTTAGTATGGATTCTCTGCATTTTAAGGAGGCGAAATGGAAGGTAACGTATAAGGGCAAAATTGAAAAATAAATTTGCATTAGATCATTTTTTTTTCTTGAATGTGAAATAAGTCCTTTTCTACTTACAACAGGTTTGCTTCAACGACGGTTTCTTGAAAACGATAACGTTTATTAAGGGTTTTGAGATCCGGAAGGAAGTTTATACCCTTCTCGTGAAGCTTTCTAGCGGGTGGCGTAAGTCAAAGGAGGGTGAAAGTTCGTGTTTTATAGCGATCGAGGGAACATGTTCTCAACTTGTGGAGCAGTATAAAGTTGATAAAACTTTATATCTCATTTGGACTGTCGATATTGTCAGAGAAAATACAGAATGCGTGCAGGTTTTAAAGGTTTGGGATATTCTACCGGAGGCTAAAGTACATGAACTTGCAAAAAATCTGAACAGATTATTTGGGAATTATACAGTTGATCTTTTGGAGCGCTGCAAAACTAAACTTTTTGAAGGGTATGTTCTTTTTCCATTTTGTTAGCCATAAGCTGACGCGTTTTTTATACAAGTGTGAAAAATAACGAAAGTTAAGAGGGATTTAACGGTTACTTGATACCTACAGGAACCTTGTGCTTCCAATGAGGTGGCCGAATTCAGCTTCTGATTTGAGCTTGTCGTTGGCGAGTCAGTTAGCTGCATTGAATCTCGGGAATGAGGCAGGACCAAGAGGGGGAAGATCATTTAGGTGAGTACTTAACTGTTACAAACATTCGTTAATCATATAAACAAAGCAAATGTAGTAAAACACGTAGATGTTAAAAAGTTAACGAAATTTGTGTTTGCTTGCTCTGTCACTTCTCATAAAACTGATATAAAGGGATAATATGGCTGTGTATGTATTGTAGTCTTTAGTTGCATATCAACTGAGTTTTGACCTTTCTTTCGGTTTTTGTTACGTCAGAAATCAGTCAAGACCGTACAGAGGATCTGGAGCACGGAGACGATTGTAAAGAACCCATGGCGTGAGGATTGGGAAATTTGCAGAATACCAGTAATTATTTTCAAAATATTTTGGTGACTCTAGCAAACAGGCATTGTGTATGTATATTTGGCTTTGTAGCTACCACCATTGTTGAAGTTGAAATGGTGGAGGTTCTTAATTTACATGTATTTTTTTGTGCTTGTTGGGAGCATTAATCTTGACTCTTGTCAGTATTGATGAAGTTAACAAGGCCTTGTTTTGGTTGTATTTATGCTTATGATTCAAACTCAAAGCAGTAGTATATCGCCACAAGCCCTCTCTCTGTATGCTCAAGACCTCCAAAGCTACTCAGAACACACATATGCATATATACACATATACTCCCTCCGTCCCAACTCACTTGACACTATTTTTCATTTTGGTCCGTCCCAGCTCACTTGACACTTTCCAAAATAGCCTACTTTTTATAATTTTATATCCACTCTTCCCCCACCACTCATTCTCTCTCTTAATTTTCCACCACTCATTTTATTCAACCAACACTACTATTTACCCTACTCATTCTCTCTCTTAATTTCTACCACACGTATTCCTTATTTATTCTTTTTTTAGTTATTGTGCCCACCTCGAGTTTCAAGTGAGGTGGGACGGAGGGAGTGTGTACTCACTGACACTTTCCAAAATAGCCTACTTTTTATAATTTTATATCCACTCTACCCCCACCACTCATTCTCTCTCTTAATTTTCCACCACTCATTTATTCAACCAACACTACTATTTACCCTACTCATTCTCTCTCTTAATTTCTACCACACGTATTCCTTATTTATTCTTTTTTTAGTTATTGTGCCCACCTCGAGTTTCAAGTGAGGTGGGACGGAGGGAGTGTGTATTATGTGGGTGTATATATATATAAGCACTCCGTTTCAAATTAATGTGAACTTATTTCTTTTTTCGTCCGTCCCAAAATAGTGTGAACTGCCAAAAATAACAAATATTTTTTTATTATTTCTCTCTCATTCTCACTCCTTTACTTATACACTCACAATACCAATTAACACTATTTCTCCCACTCATTTTCTCTCCTATTTAATTTTTCATATTCACATACACCTCCTTTTCCTTAATTTGTGTGTGCCAATTTTTTTGTTTCACACTAAACTTGAAACGGAGGGAGTACTTTATATACTACTATCTCGTTAGCATTAAAAATAAAATTAGTCCCTCTTTCAAAGGTAAGCAGGCGAAAAGATGAAAAAATGCATAGAAATGAGTGTTTTGATCCAAGTACTGTTCAATTACAACAACATGAAGATGCAACCTTTAATATAAATCTAAATCACAGGAGATTTAATATCAGTAACCAGATAAGCAAATCACTGTAACAACTTTCCGATACGATAGACGCATAGGAGAAAGATCTCACTTCGTAAAACCTAAAATAAAGACCCAAAAAATTGTATCAAAGAGCAGAGATGAATCTTTGGATCTTAGACTGTGCCTTCTCTTTCTCGTCAGGTCCATCCAGGTCACCAATGTTGTCGTGATATTCCTGTCAATTTTCCACATTTGAACATTAGCAATGAGCAGAACGTAAATTGACAATTACTTGCAAAATTTTTTCATCTTTTCGCCCGGTCAAAGCACCAAATTGCATTAAAATGCTTCATTGGGAATGCAATACAACAACAACAAAGCCTCAGTCCCAAAATAGTTTTGGGTCGGCTAACATGAATCCTCATATGTCATCGTGAAGGAAAAGATGCAAGTAAAAAAAAAAAAAAAAGTTAAAAGAAGAAATAGGGGGGGGGGGGATAGAAAACGAAAAGAAGAGAAGAAAATAATAATAAGAAGAAGAAGAATAGTGACAATAAAAGAATATATTATATAATAGATAGTGAAAATGAAAATAACAATAATATTTGAATTAAATTATACTACCTCTGTCCCTAAATGAGTGTCCAAATTTCATTTTAAGGGACATTGAAAATCTCAATTTTGTGTACAATTTGGTAGTAAAGATTCATATATAATCCTTGTAATCTCCTTTCCAAACATTTAGTTTTGCACGTATAAAGAAACCGGTGAAAAAAAATTCGAAAAAAAACATTTAGGGACAAAGTTATGTTAAAAAAAGTCACTCATTTTGGGACAAAGATTTCTTGAAAATGGACACTCATTTAGGGACAGAGGGAGTATTTACCCAGATGAGCAATGAGGGTATATATAGTGTAAGCAACTTGAAGGAAAATTCAAATTTTTTGACATGAAATGTAGAACAACAGTAGTTTCAAGGCTCTACCTGAAGTACATTTTTCACATCGTTCTTTGTGAGCTTTTGCTGTTTGAGTAATAGTTCAATTCTCGCCCTTATCCGAGGATGTCTGAACGAATTAATGAATATAAGTATTAAATGAGAGAATTGTATATACATATAAACACTTTAATAGATGCAGATTGAACGGAGAGAAGCGATCATCACTTATATGCCAACTTACTCAGAAGTCCAAAGGTGGCCTAAAATAACAGCAATCAACTGTTCAACATAAAGCAAACAGATTAGTATACGAAGATAGGAGAAAGGAATTATTTAAGGCTGCCAAGCAAGGGTCAATAAAATCCAGTAGGATGCTGAGACAGTAAAGGAAAGATGGATACGTAATGATTATAAGGTGCACACACTTTTATTCAAGACAAGATTGAATGACCAGACAAGCAAAATATTCAAGGATAAGTGCAAATGTGCAGTGTTATTTCACTGCCCTGAACAAAAAGACAGTGTCGTAGCGATTCATTGCCATCATTATTTCATCTAGGGATGGCAATTTGGCCGAACCCGATCCGAACCGAAGGCAATTCGATCCGAAATTTTCGGGTTTGGTTTGGTATATTTAAAACCCGATCGGGTTCGGATCGGGTTCGGTAACACCCATGATCTGACCCGAAACCCGACCCGATCTCATTTAACTTACACAATTTTATTACTGCCCCCCCTCATGTTTTGAAATATACACATCACCCACCCTAGGTATATAAGAAAAATCTAGGGTTTTAGAAGCTTAATTTTCTTTCAGTCATTCTCTACGCCGACTCATCTCTCCCCCGTCGTTCTCCTCGCCTCTCTCTATTCGATCGATCGTTGCCTGTCTGTTTCCCGTCTGTGAGGCCGTGACGCGACTCCTCTATCGGCTCTCCTCCTCAACTTCTCAACGCCGTCCGAATCTTACTCAAATCCGACAAACCCAGATCTCAATTTCCATCAAGTTCAACTGAATTTCTAACAAATTCATCTCTATTGAGGTAATGCAAACAATTCATTGACATTGGATTTCTGTTTATGATCGCTAGGTGTGAGTAGGCAATTTCTTGGATTTCTGTATGGCACTTCGGTTTTTTTTTGGTTCCAATGAAGCTGCACATTCTTTTGCATTTTTGATGCATCTATTGTGAAATCTTGAGGTTAAATTCATTTTTAGGGAAAAATCAAAACTTTTTTTTCCCGAAAAACAGGCTGCAATGCTGAGTCTTAAAAAAAAAAAAAAAAAAAAAAAAACAAACGTGAAAGCATCGGATCGGAGCGCGGATCAAGAAACTTCGCGCGGATCAAGAAACTTCGGATCGGATTTGGTAAATGGTTTTTGGTGTTCGGATCAGGCCTGATCCGATCCGAACCCGACCCGTTGCCATCCCTAATTTCATCTAAGATAAGTAGTACTACATCATCCAATAAAAGAGGGGTGTAGTCCTTTATTAGCACTCGCATTGATAAGTCTCATTTACTTTTTTAGGCAATTTGTTTTACAATAAATAAACTAACCTTCACTTTCCTGGCTAGTTTAAATTCAAATATTGCCATTTAGTTAAAACTCAAATGCTTTGAAGGGTGATTTAGAGATTAAATAGATAGTGAAAGAAATTTCTTAATTCGCGTGTTTCGTCAAATACTACCCTTCTACTGGAAGTGGGAGCATTATGATGCTTCATCAATTCAATAACATACACTTCTCCATCTCTCTGTAGCACGTACACTTACCAAAGCCTTTTTTTCAAATAAAGCTTGGAAAATTTACTTGTTTTTCTCAAGATTTATTCGCTATGACATTTCAAAGTTAATACCAGATTAATTTATAAAGGTTACAATTTTATTCTCCACCATTGCATAAGAATATGCTAAAATCTTCTTCAAAATGGTCAAAAAGACTTTGGGCGCGTTTGGTGCAGCGGTTTTACTGCAGCTTTTCCTAAAAAAGCAACCTCTTTTGAATAAGATGTTCTATATACATTATAAAGGGATATGAAGGTATCAACTTCATTTTTGTGAAGCATATGACATGGCAGGTCCCATTACGTCCTGCCTAAAAGTCTATGCATGGATCATTGTTATAAGAATGAGAAGCAAAATGCAGAGAAATCTCTAACCTGAAGAGAATAGAGCCCAGATTCTAACTTTCTGTTGTACTTTTCATCTTCATCCATCTGCCATAGCAAGGATCATCATCAGTTCATGATATAGTAAATGTAATAACGGGGTGCAAATGAAAAACCAATATGAAACCTCCAAGTCATCAAGTTCAAGCTCATCCAGCCTTTCAGTCTCTGCTTTCACTCTATTTGAATATCTGTCATTAAAAGGAAGAAACCGTAAGTACATTTGTACATGGTACAATTTCACCTCAGTAAGGGCAAGGGAGGTGATTCTTTATCAAACATACTCCATAGCAACGGGCAAGGAATCAGAATAGATCACCTCATATAGAGCTCCATGAGCCGGTCTATCTTTTCATACTCATTTTCAACAAATTTACTCAGTAATCTTTCCTTCTTGAACCCTCAAGATTCCAGCTGTTTCACAGAATCATGTGAGATTAGCACATTATCAACTTAACCAGAAGATAAAGAAAGTACGCTAGAGCTGAAGGGCAAACGATATATACAGCTGAACCATTTAGTTGGGCAATGCTTTGTTAAGTTGATTGGATGATGTTTTTTCAATGTTATACAAACTTGTTAAAATGCCAAGTAGAAAGTCGCAACGCCCACAACACAAAAGTTGTAAAAGAGACTGTCAAACTATGCTCTATTTTAGTTTCTCCAAAATGATGACAGTCGTTTAAGCCCCAGAACGCAGGTATATAATATGCACTGTGTTTCAGCCGTGCACCATCAAAAATACAAGAGACTCAATAAAGACCGTTCACTTGCCTTCTTACCGAATAATGATGCGACGAGTGATATAAGACGCTCCTCCAATTCTTCTTTATACTGCTTTTTCTTGTTCTTGCTTGCAGGAATCTGGAAAAAAAAATATTATTCAAGCAAGTTAATGTTGTATAACATACCAGTTACCCTAAAAGTGGCAGTAATAACTTTCACGAACATAGGGTAGAAAAATAAAGTCAGGACTCAGGAGGGAATACAATAGACACATTACAGTAAACTTAAAAGCAAAAACTACATCAGACAACAAGAGTATAACTCAATGATAAGTTTTCTAAACAACCAGTTAAGATTTTCTCTAAGAAAAAGACCGCAGTTGGAGAAAAAAAATCAAAAGTTGCACAAGTGTCAAGCTGTTCAGTATAAAGAACCAAAAGCAACTAATTAATCGGATTGGAGGCAGAGATGAGCTCCAAATATTCCAGCTTGGCATTTAGGAAGAGAATAATGGAGGGTCAGAAATAGAAGGAAACAGCACAGCAGTGTTATGTCTCAGGATATACTTATAGGAATATATGAATCATAAGCGTACTATGGGTTGGACATTGTGATCCAAGAATGGTTAGGTAGGAAGTGCTGCGCAGGCAGGATGAACTCAGGTAAATTCTTAATGGTCAACACCTTAATTTAGGACATCCATTATCCTTGTAAATATCACTTCAGAAGTAACTAATTTTGGGTTGACGCTACAGTGCAGGCTCATAGCAGTCACAAATTGAACTCCTAAAAACATTAATGGTAGTGAAAACTCCTTGCTGCCACAAATTCCCAATGAAAAATATTAAATAGATGTATGTAGTTGTCAGGGGGGTCTATAGAGTGGTTTCAACCATTCTGTGGGGGGTCAGAGATGCTTATCTAGATGTCCTCTGAAAGTTGTGGAGAGCTATTAACTCTGGTGAAGGGGCGGTACCTGGTAGGTGAATTTTGAGGTTGTTTTCATCTTAGACCCAAAGTGTTCTTCTCCGGATGGACTGATGGTCTTGTTGGTAGTATTTGAGAGTCTATGTTTCAGGATTGAGAATTTTCTTCTTGTCCCAGAGCATCAAGAGGGGTTGTTATTCCATATCTTGTTTAGGCTTCTTTTCGGTATTCATTTTGGTGCAGCGGTCTTTTTATCCATATCTCATCTTTCTTATTTATGAGTCTATGACATCTTTTCCTATCTAAAAAAGTAAAAAGAAAAGGCGCACACAATAAACAAGATAAAGAGAACAATAGACCTCAAACATTCTATGTGGCCGATATTGCGTCCTTAGCTAATGTAACGCATTGATACAAACGGTTACCATGACAATTGCTTTGACGAAAGAAAAACTAATGAACATTTATATCAAAAGAAAACATGTAAATCAAGCATTCAAATATCCTCCAACCACAAAAGAAACAAATAGTGTAAGGGATACCTGAACTTGCCTTACCCATAAAAGCAGGAAACGCGGTTTTCAACCCCATAACATCAACAAACCTCTCACAAGCTGGCGGATAACTAGTCATAGCAAAATCCAACGCCCTGATCGCGGACCCACAACATGACTTCTTCTGGTTCATAATAATAATCATCAACTCTACCCCTTCTGCCTTCACAAACCTCTCCTTATTCTCCAATGGCATCAACAAACACACAAACAATCAAACAAATTCTCCACCATTTCCTCCTCATCTAAACTCTTTGGATCCCTGGACTTGTACATTGCCACTGCCTGCAACACCACATCGACCCCATTCATCTGCCCCAACTTCTTCTGATTTATAGCGCTATTCTGAAGCAATATGGCCAAGATTTCCGAAGCATACTGCTTATTACTATCAAACTCTCTAACCTTAATCTTCCCCAAAATCCACCTCAACAATTTAGTCCTCTCGCAAACCATTTCAGCCACAGGTGGCTTCACCTCGATCATATTCTCAATAGTAGACAACGTCATATGCACAGCCGCCATTTCATCAGGATCTGATTCGGATAACCGGAGCAAATTCTGCACTAGCGACTCAAGCACATTGTTCTCCACCAAACAATTAACCAAATTTGCGCCGGCTCATCATTATCTTCCAACACGTCCTCATCAGTAAGATCCTGTAAGAGGCTGACAACGTCAATAGCAATATCCGTATTATCATGAGTAAGAAGGTCGAGGAGTGAAGGAATAGTGTTGAGGTTAACTAGGTCAGGGTAAAGCTCGGTGCACCGGCAAGGATTTTGAGTTTCTCGATCTCTTCATGAAGCTCGAGCTCAGAATCGGCGAACTTTTCCGGTTGATTGGGATACTTGAGGCGAGCGGCGAGGTTGTCACGAAGACGGCGTTCGAATGCGAGGACTAGCTTCTTAAGGGTTTTTTGGTCGACGGCTTCTACGATGGAGTTCTGGGAGCTTTCGAGTGCTTCTAGTAAGGATAGATCGACGCCTCCGTTTGCGGTGGTTTCTTCGTCGTCGGCCGCCTCGTCACGCTTGCGCTTGGATGGTGGTTGCGGGTGTCTCCGATTTCCATTTGATGGTGATTTTGGTTAGGAAGAAGTTGTGAAACCCTACAAATGCAATAGCAGTGGTGGGATGTTAATAGGCAGGAGAGAGTGAGAGACAAGCGGGGAGTCTCAGTTACTTGACGATGCCCAAATGAAAAGGGCCAAAATGAAATGATAATAATCCGTCGTCCCAAAAAGATAATCTCATTTTGACTTTTAGTGGTCTATTAAAATGAACTTTGACCAACTATTACCGACGATTTAATCACTCTAGTGAAATTCTAAAATTTGTAATTGATAAATCATTAAGTGGTTTATCAATAACAATTTTTAGAATTTCATTGTGATCATTAAATTAGCACTAATGTTTGGTCAAAGTTTATTTTTATTGATCATAAAAAGTCAAAATGAGACTATTTTCTGGGAGTATCATTCACAAGGGCAGAGTTTTTTTATAAGTAAATTTGTTTTTTGGGTTTCACATGCTATTCATCAATTTATCAATTTGTAACAAAAAAAAAACATGATATTCATCAAGTCAATAAATTTAGGTTTATTTTATACTATATAGATATAGAGTTTTTTCTACAACATGAAGAGCTGGTGAAGGTTAATAGAAATGTTATATAAAAAAAAGTTTTCTTTAGAATGAGTTGCTTTTAATAAAGAGCTTTCTTTAACTAGCTCCACAATGACAAAAGAAATAAAAAAAAAAAAAAATCATTCATAAAAATAAAAATCTAAAAAAAAACTTTTCGGTATGAATGTTATAATACTCATATTTTAAAAGCGGATAACAAAATATTTATATTAATACTTTAATGAAATATTTTACAATATACCTGTATAATTTTTTTAGCAGAGTATTGATTAAATGTGGGTTATTCAAAAAAAATATGGACACAATTTCTTTTGTAACCACCGCCTCTCCTCTTTAAACCATAATAATCTAGTGCCGCTATCACAACTACTAAATGAAAATAGTTGTTTAGGAAAGCGATGATGATGGCAATTGTAGTTCTTAATGTTATTTTTTTTTTTTAACAACTATACTACTATCTTATTAGATAAGTACGTTCGGAGCCTAAAAAGTGATGATACATTTTCCTAGCATATACCGCATTATTATGCGCTAATTGAATTACATTCCTGTCTACTTAATAATATAAGCCCTATTACATTGGTTCATGAGATTTTGGGTATCCGAATGATAGAGTCCACAGAGAAATCTTGGCATGTCGGATTTTGTATATATCTCTAGCCTGTGTTGAATCTGTCAAAAATAAGAATGTCAAAAAAGGAGTTGCGCGTTGCCCATTCCATACCTTTCCAGATAGCCAGACTCTCGTTTGAATGCTAGAGTTTGCCCTGCATGAAATGCTGCCTACTGCGATTCTACCTGTTGTTGGATCCCAGAGTTCCCATCCAAGATCAGCCCATCGAGCATCTTGCTTCCAAGATCCATCAGTGATCAAAATTTTGAGGTTACTTTGCAATATTTTTTCGAGATATTCCTTGAGA